>CAMRHE010000390.1:860000-1460000 GCA_947044405.1 Leptodactylus fallax | reverse complement strand
TACAGGAAGAAGAGTTGCAGGATTCAACATTAAACAGCGTTGAAAAGAGATGTTTGAGGAGGACTGCAGAGCAAATTCCATTTTGCTCTGCCGTGCCAAAGAAAGATGACGTCTGTCTACTTGTGTGAGGATAGCATGGATGTCATGAGGTGTACACACAACCAATAAATGATCTAGGACAATGTCTGAGCTCTTATCAAGCAACGCTTGTACTGAGAGGACAACACGCACACAGGAGGGGGTCCCCCTGGCTACAGCATCTAACCATGAGCTGTAATGTGTTGTTGTGTGAGAACTGCAGTTGCGTGTCCCATCATCTCAGTCACGTAGAGCTGAAAAGGTTTCTGATAGTCAGGTAGACCTAAGGCCGGAGCACTGACTATCTGCAACTTCAGCTGGTAAAATGCATCCAAGGCCTCAGATGTGAGGCTGAATGGTTTTGAGGAGAGGCTATCGTACAAAGGTTGCATGGTCAGAGATGCAGATCTGATCCATGGCCTACAGTAGGATACCAATCCCAAGAAGGTACGTAGCTGAGCATGAGAGGTTGGCACCTGCATGTCTCTCACCACCTTGGTCCTCTCATCTGACAGGTGCTTGGTACCTTGGCTGAGACAGTGTCCTAGAAATACCACTTGTTTGCAAAATTGCAACTTATCCTTGCTGGCCTTGCAGCCGTTCTGGCAGAGGAAACACAACAGGCTGATGGTCGCTGCTTCACAGGTTGGTTTGTCTGGAGCATAGAGAAGAAGGTCATCAACAAAACAACATCATCATGTGGTGGATACCAAGTACTCATGATTAGTGTGAGACACCTTGTGAATTGGTTAGGACTGTTTTGCGCCCCTTGTGGTAGTACTGTCCAGGTGTACTGTTTTCCCCTAAATGTGAATGCAAACAAATACTGGCAATCGGGGTGCAAAGGTACGGAAAAAAAAAGAAAAAAAAAACATTGCAAAGATCTATAGTGCTGTAATAAGTGGTTCCAGTAGGGACAGCTGATAACAGGGTATGTGGGTTGGGCACTACAGGTGTTTCAAGTAATGTCACTTTGTTCAATTCCCTGAGATCATGAACCATACGGTATGTGTCTGGTTCTCCCTTTTTGCTCTTCTTTTTATCTGGGGAAAGAGGAGTGTTAGCTACAGAAGTACATTCCTTCAATCCCTGCTTTCACTAATTCCACTATTGTTACTGCTATGGTATCTTCTTGGGCATGGGTCAGAGGATATTGTTTAATCCTGGGTGGCTGAGCACCAGGTTTCAGGGTTACCATAACAGGGGGTACATCCAATTTACGTAAGTCTGTTTTCCCAGTTGCCCATAATGCTGTTGGCACTTGGGATAACAGTACATTTTCTTCTTCAGTAAGGACAAAAATACAACTTGGTGTACTTAACTCGGCAGATAACAAACACAAAATCTCATGGTTAGTATGTGTGACTTTTACATATGCTTCCCCTGATGGATGCAACATGATATTACAACCTAATACTCCCATCACATCTGTACGAAGAATGTTATCTGATGTGTCGGAGACTAAATACTTAGTGAGTATCCTGCTACCCTGAAATGAGGTCTCTACAGGATCAGTTTGAACTAAAGCATCCACCGTTTTAGTGAGAAGTCTTCCATAATAAGCTTCCACTGATTCACCTTTCTCTCTTTTAGCAGATACCTTACTTGAGCTGATAACAGGCAAGACAATAAATTCACATAACATAGTACAAGACATAATTTCATATGCTTGAGTATTTTCTTGAATATTTTACACATATATATTGTCATTGTACCTTACTTTTCCATTTAACCTTAGGCTAACACTTTTATCAAAATATTTTCCCTTTGGGCATAAATAGTCATCATACACAGACTGCGGACCCTGGAGGCCCAAAGCCAAGTTTCACTTTGTAATAATTGACATGTAACATTACTGGGTAACACAGTATCATGTTCAGCTTGTGATTTTCTGCGTGCCCATCACATCAGATACAACGTCCTTGGAGCTACTTGGCAATCAATTAATGTTTTGGTTATTCCCTGCAGAACATCTGCAAAGCGCTACAACAGAATACAGGAATACAATTCAAGCAGATAGCAGTTAATACTGACACCAAAATTACATATTACTATTTTTGTACAATTTTCAAATATTTCCCAAACCCCACAGACTTTAGAATTTTCTTCACTGGATTCCAACCAAAAGTTGAACCCCTGTAACACATATCCTAGTTTCTTCTTTTTAGGGGACATTTCCTGAAAGCGGATTTAATTTTACAAAAAGCATAAAAGTTGAATCCTGGCATTGATATAAACAGAATAAATATTACAAATACTTGTTAACATATATATATATATATATATATATATATATATATATATATATAATCCAATAAACATCATACCGATGGTGGACAGTTTTTCTCTTTGCACTATATCAGATTCTCTGAGTATTTTGTTAAAGTAAGTAATATTTCATACAGAACTGGGAGATAAGATGGGTTATATTAAACAATAATACTGAGAAGAGTAATGTCTCCCTTCAAGCCTGTTTCTCGGAGTGAGGTGGGGGTGATTCATTATTTCCTGAACTATCATCCCCTTATCCTATTCTATTGCTTCCTTCTATCAGGGCATATATGCCTCTTTGCAATTTATTATCTTGAATCAATCCCGCATAATCTAATCTCCACTGATCCCAAAATCTACTGTCTACTAACCCAGTCTGGTGTATTCCTGCCTTTTTTAGAATTTTCTTTACCTGTGCGGCTACTTCTTTCCCTTCCCCTATTTCTATTAGTTCACATGGGGTGTACCATATCTTAGAGGGTCCCATCCCCATCTTGGCTGGTAGCTAATCAGCCAGTGAGCTTCTCACTCCTCTAGGGCAACCTTTGAGACAATAGAGGGTCACTTATGACTACTTAGTGAGAACTCCCAGACAGACTCTTCTGTCTTCTATGAACTACTTGTGCAAGTTCAGGAGTAGTGCTGAGGGCAATGCCTAATGGATTCCACAGGCTCAACTTTCTGCCCGTGTCCCCTTACCAAAACACTCCCAAATCACTGCACGCACTTCTTCGCGCGGATTCTACTAAGTCCTTCGTGCTACTACTCAGGTCCCATTCGACCTTGACCGTCCAGGCACGGCTGGAGGCTAGTGTTCCAAAACAAGGACTTTTCAATCACTCAGTGCTTCTCAGTTCCGAACCTTGTCCGCAACGCTAGACTCTAGGGGTTAAGAATAGAGAACTTTTCCCCATTCTTTGCAGCCTCATGTATCTTATAACACAGGTAACATGCAAACATCAGTAGACAGGTAAGACAAAAGCAAAGAAAACAATTTCCACATCATTTACAGGTGACATGTCCCTTTTTAGGTTCTTCCGTACTATTTAATTGGCATCGAGATGTCATATAAACATGCAGCAGCTTACCTCACGCATCGATACAGAGAATAGACACACAGGAACCTCAGATATACTAATTGGCAAGATAAGGTCTTTACCTCACAGTACTGTTTTTATTTATCTGAGGTCCTCTGGTCCCGTCCTCAAGGCGATCGGTGAGTGGGTCGGCACTCTATCGGCTGCACATCAGACGATCTCGAGCCCCACGTTGGGCGCCAATTTCTGTCGGGGGTTAAGTTCCCCCTGGGATGGATGTCACCGTAATCCTAATTAAATATAGAACAGGTGCGAGCTCGGGAAAGCAAACTAGAGACACGCCCAGGAGTCTAGTAAGAATGATTTCGTTTATTGTATAGTTCATACAAGTTTTAAAGGCAAGTTGGTTACACAACAGTCATGTGACCAATGTACATATATGGGTTTTCCAGTTCCGTTACCAGACAAAGTTGTTCAGTTTCCCATCACCCCAGATGTTTCCTTTTCACCTAGTCTAAATGTTCTCCTTATCTTTCCTGAGAATGGTACATCTCTGAGAACAGCAGAACTGTTGATATTCTTCCCAGACCCTGAGACTATATTCTATCTCTAAACTATTTAGTCTGCATGGAGAACATTTCACCCTGTGTCTGCGTTATAGAATATAATACAAATTATGTTTTAACCCTTACAACTGATATGTTAATGGCTTACTGAAGAAAAAAAAAATTTAACAAATCAAGGAGAGGCAGGAAGAAGAAAATAACTTGTACTTCTCCACAGACCTGATGATGGACGTGAGCTGGTGCTGTAGTAATACTATATGGGAATGTTCTCACACAAGAATCTGCTGCCTATTTTGAAGTAGAATCCATCTCAAAATCAGCTCAAAATTCTACCTGAATTCTGCCTTTCATTGTTTTTAACAGGCAGTGGTGGACGCTACTTCTGTTCTCACTACTGTGGGTACACAGAATATCCAAAACTATTACAATATGAAAATAGTCAAACCATAAGACATTCCCCAAAATGGTATCAATAAACACTCTCTCAAAAAATATGAGCTTTGCATAAAAAGACTACGGGTGACAAAAAAAATGGCGCTGTTAAGAAATTTTTGCCTTTTACAAAGTGTTAATTTTTACATGAAAAAACTATAAAAATTTAGTATTTCGCTGTGATAATACCGACTCACAGAATAAGGATAACTTGTCATTTATGCCATGTAGAAAACAAAACCTTTAAGCACTTTTTTTTTTTTTCTAATTCCACCTCACTCTGAATATTTTTATTTTTTTCCAGCTTCCCTGTACATTGTATAGAATATTAAATGAAACAATTATGAAGTACAATTGGTCTCGCAAAAGACAACTGAAAATTGGGCCAGTGCTCAAGAGGTTAAGTATAGTGCCCGCTCAGTAGCTGATCAGGTGCTATAGCCTCTGGGTCTCTGCTGTGCAGACTGTCTACAGTGGAGACTCGGCAGCAATGTCCACGATCCAAGTCCTCTCTGATAGTGAGCATTAACCCTTCTGATGCATCAGTCAAGTGTAAAAGAAAGAGGCATCTGATCACAGGCAGGGCGGGGACACCCGACACATTCTTCTGGATCACTGTCCAGCGAAGCGAGATACGGGGGCATCAATCAGTTTCCATGACACTCGAGAGCCTATTGAAGGCTCCCTGGATTGTCATTACTATGCTTGTGTTATAGACTGCCATAGTCACCTGTAATAGACCTTCGAGTTTAACTTTTACTGAAAACAAGATGCCTTACCCAACTCAGTACATGGAAATATATAAAGTTATGGGTCACATAAACAATATAACAGCCAAAGGAGAAGATTATTGGGGAAAACTGGATAATTGGGCAGAGGCTCTTGGGCCCAGCACAGCACCTCTAGTCTGAATACAAGATGAGATACGGCAGGACATGGAGGTATACAGGCTCTGTATGGTATCCTGCAGTACATTTACCACAGATGTTACAGCTGGGCCTGTAGTCTGGATACAAGATGAGATACGGCAGGACATGGAGGTATACAGGTTCTGTATGGTATCCTGCAGTACATTTACCACAGATGTTACATCTGGGCCTGTAGCCTGGATACAAGATGAGATACGGCAGGACATGGAGGTATACAGGTTCTGTATGGTATCCTGCAGTACATTTACCACAGATGTTACAGCTGGGCCTGTATCCTGGATACAAGATGAGATACGGCAGGACATGGAGGTATACAGGCTCTGTATGGTATCCTGCAGTACATTTACCACAGATGTTACAGCCGGGCCTGTAAGTCTGGATACAAGTTTGAGATACGGCAGGACATTGAGGTATTTTCACAGGCTCTGTATGGTATCCTGCAGTATATTTACCACAGATGTTACAGCTGGGCCTGTAACCTGGATACAAGATGAGATACGGCAGGACATTGGAGGTTTTTTTTTTTTTTGTTTTTTTTGCCCCCGTCTCTTATGTCAAGCTCTTGTATGGTATCCTGCAGTACATTTGCGCAAGGTGTTCAGCTGGGCCTGTGCTCTGTATGGCAAGACTGTGAGGGCGTTCCTTGGCTAGCACCCCCCTTGGTTTCGTTTTAAGTTGCTGTTGTGGTGCCCTCTTCTCTCTCTTTTCAGATGTTCCAAACAATCGAAAAGGGGATTCATCGCTTACCACAGAAAATGACTTATCCCAGCTGGGCCTGTAGCCTGGATACAAGATGAGATACGGCAGGACATGGAGGCATACAGGCTCTGTATGGTATCCGTGCAGTTTACATTTACCATGCAGATGTTACAGCTGGGCCTGTAGTCTGGATACAAGATGAGATATGCTTTGCAGGACATGGAGGTATACAGCTGATCCTCTGTATGGTATCCTGCAGTACATGGTTACCACTAGATGTTACAGCTGGACCTGTAGCCTGGATACAAGATGAGATTTGTTCTTCCCAAAACTTTTGGCCATGACTGTAGTCTGGATACATGATGAGCGGCAGGACATGGAGGTATACAGGATCTGTATGGTATCCTGCAGTACATTTACCACAGATGTTACAGCTGGGCCTGTAGCCTGGATACAAGATGAGATACGGCAGGACATGGAGGTATACAGGCTCTGTATGGTATCCTGCAGTACATTTACCACAGATGTTACAGCTGGGCCTGTAGCCTGGATACAAGATGAGATACGGCAGGACATGGAGGTATACATGTAACCACTGCCCCCACACCTTCTAATAGAGAAGTCAGAAATGGCAATCTCACATTTCTATCTGGGGTTGGTATTTTTTGTGTCCATCACAGCACATGCCATAAGATGACCAATAACCCTTACCCCGCCATGTTGTGGTGCTCTGACTTGCCAGGACTGCGCTCTTACTCTATTCACAAATTAATTTGGGATATGGGTTTAACCCTTCCCTGGTCGTCCACACCACCTTACACAGCCAGAAACCCTCTATAAATGAAAAAAATTGCAGTGAAGCATTTTACTTGCCGCGGCCCATATCAGACAACACCCTGTGTATGAAGTGCCGCCTTCCCACCTTACAATCCATAACTAGACACAGGCAAACCCCCTAAGATTTGTTTCATTTCAGATTCGGGTGGCTCGGATCCCTGAATTTTTTTTTTTTTTTTTGGGTTGAGCAAGTTCAGATAAAACCGCAAGTGACATTATTATTCTCTGGAGTGTCTTCAGACCCCGGAGTATAATAGGTGGAGGCCCAGGGGGGTTGTAAAAAATAAAAAACATTTCTATTCCCCTTCCCTTCTCTCTTTTGGGCCTCCTCAGTAACGTCATACGCCTGGGGTCACCGCTGAGGTCTCTGATTGGGCCTGAGCAGTGACATGGACAAGCTGGGAGACATGACGCTCAACCAAACAATTTAGGATATTCGGGTTGAACCCAGATGATGCTGGAGCGGTGCGCCCATCTCTATCCATAACCAAATAACACAAAACAAAGGCAATTCATTTTCTTTCTTTTTAATATGGGGGGCGTCTTTGCTTCTCTCTGCAGTGAATAATAAGATTAGTCTGCAGGGTCTTGTGGTAGAAATTAAATGTCTGTCTCTTTAACTTCTCATTAGCTTGCTATTCTTAAAAATGATAGAAATGCATTTAGTAGAAGAAGCTTACAGCCTTCGATGATAAGGATATCACTGAGAGCAAGGCCAGACACCCAGTCTAGGGCAGCAAGTCCGAGTGGACTTGTCTGTTTATAAAGTTTCTGTGAGCCGTCCTTCGAAGAGTCTGGAGAGTAACACTGCTTACGCAAACAGCCCCCAGAGCGTAGCTGCGCAATTTCTCCCCTCAGATGTGCAATGTTGAACAACAGGTGCCAGCCATGCTTTGCATTACGTAGCTCATAGTACTAATATACTTTGATTATTGAGATGAGTAAGGGGGGTGTCAAGACCCTCCTCGCGCCAATGGTCAATCAGGTTTACCAG
Source organism: Leptodactylus fallax (assembly GCA_947044405.1). Lineage (NCBI taxonomy): Eukaryota > Metazoa > Chordata > Amphibia > Anura > Leptodactylidae > Leptodactylus > Leptodactylus fallax. Next base: position 1,452,157 of record CAMRHE010000390.1, on the reverse strand, counting down.
TTTTCACGCCTGCTCTGTTATAATTAATGATTATTTACTGCTCTGTATAAAAGCTTATGCGATGTTTCTAATAAACACAACTTGCTTTACACCGACTGAGTGTGTCAGGCTAGTTCTTTCTCTGTGAGCTCACAATATATATATCCGTATGGATTGTAGATAATTCGGCACCACTTGACAATCAGGATTTAGAACCCAGTTTGGGTTTCGATAACAGTCTCATCTGCCCCAACTTATTTCCCTCCCACACCCTCCCTGGACTATATGCCCCGCCCCTTCTTGTGAAATCATACCTACCAGAGTCCAATCTGTCTCTGGATGGAGGGGGAGGGATTTTTATTTTATTTTTTTTAATCTAGTATTATATGATGTAGAGCAGAGGTGTAACTTGAAGCTCTTGGGCCCCAATGCAAAATCAGTACTGGGGCCCCCCTGACCATGTGCTATCTATAATACTAGTATCTTCTTATGGGGTAGAGAAGTCTGTGGCCCCCTCCGGCTGCAGGGTCCGGTAGTGATCGCTACCTCTGCACCCCCTATAGCTGTTGTAGAGGGCTGGAGGGCGAGGAGGGATATTTATCTGAGGGTTTGTATATTTATTGGAGGGGCTAAAGAAAGTGGAAGTAAAGTTTGTCCATCAGACTGTAGGTTAGGACGTGTCCTATTGTTCTCCATTTTCATGTATCTGTCTATGAGGAATCCGTGAGAACGGCGGAGCAACAGATGCAACATGGCTGGGATAAGAGTGGACCATTCCATCCGTTTTTTTTTTTCTGCCATTTTTAATAGTCGTGTGACTGTGGCCTTACATGGGACTGTGTGTTGGAAGGGCGTGGGGAGAGGAGGTTTCACACATTGCAGTATATACTGGAGGAGCTGAAGGCCCCACGTGTCATCCCACAGCAACGCATCATGAGTCTTCCCGCAGCGCTTTGCACAGAAAGTTCTGCGGACTTTCTGCTTCAATTATATCTATAGGGAAACCGGCAGCTTTTCTGTAGGTATAAACAACGTTCTGCAATTTCCAAAACCGCACCAGTTTTGGAGATCGCAGCATGTCTGCAATGTGTATTTTACCGCAAAGTGGGGATGGGATTGGCTAGAATTTTTTGCTGTGACTGTAAAACGCTGCGTTTTTTTTCCACTGCGGGCAAACTGCGGCATTTACGCTACGTGGGGCCCCGGCCTAAAGGTGGTTTTATTTATTTTACATGGGACACTAAAAACAAGATGACGTAAGAATATTTGTAGATCTTTTTGGTCTGTGTCTGGGCAGGACAGAAGTGGGTTAATATGACCGCAGGATTATGGGTCTCGGCTGACCCAGTGTCAGGATGTTTCATGGTCTCCCCTGTTTTCTTATAATAGACAGAGCCGTGATCTAATCTCTATTTACATTGTTCTTTCTGGCTGTTTTTTTGGCCTTGTGAAAAAACATCATGAGCTAAATTTTTGTGACTTTTTTTTACATGCTTTTTTTTTCCCTATCAAGTCTATGAAAAAACGCTGGAAAAGAAAATCTCAGGCCCAGAACATGCTGTCATTTGCCCCCCCTCCAAAAAAAAAACTCCATATACCCAAGAAATGCAACACAAGTAAATAAAAATTCCACAAAAACACATGAATTGTAATGTGTTTTTATAAAATCTCTACTGACCTACAGCTAATATGTGGTGATGACAAAAAAAGGACAATAAACTCGCACAAAATGCTGAAAAAAAAGTAATAAGTGAAACCTTCCTTAGGGTTGCGGAAATGCAGCGTTTTTTTTATTGCAAATTTTGTTGCATTTTTTTGAGACAAAGCAGAGAACGGCGACAGAAGGAATGGGAAATATCTAGGAAGTTTTTATACTTCTCTCTTCTGCGCAATCCACTCCTAGGTTTGGCTCAAAAAAACGCAGGAGCCTCAACCTTACGCTAAAGCCACACATGGTGAATCACAGCTAAAAAAACACTGCAGAAAATGAATGCAGTGAAAACGCAACAGAAAAAAATGCAGCAAAAATTCTTCCATTTTTCACTGCATTTGCATTTTGCTTTTTTTTTTTTCCACCCGAATGGAAACCTAATCCACATAAAAAGGCGGCTACCTTAGGAAACCTGCGGACCCATAGACTATAATAGGGTTCGTGTGGTTTCCGCCCGATAAGGGTGGAAAAATGTGGAGAGAAAAGTCCTGCTTGCAGCGGTTTTCTCACTGAATTTTTCAAGTGGAGAGGGGAACGGAATCCCTGAACGTAATGCAAGCGCAGGTGTGAACCCAGCGTAACTCCATGTGCCTCACATTAATCGTTGATTGTAATGTCAATCTGTATTCCCTTAGTCCAGACAGCAGCACAATATGGGGTATCTCTGCCCCTGTGTGTTGTTTAGGACAGTGGAACCTTTAATTAGCACCAAATTTAAGGTGCCTCCTACTAGCCCTATAAGAGGGCACCTGAGACCTCCCTCCACTGTGTAAATTATAAAGTAAAAGGAAACAAGCTTCTAGGGAGGGAAGCCTTGTGCTGCTGTCTGGACTAAGGGAATACAGATTGACATTACAATCAACGATTCCCCTTATGTCCGACAGCAGCACAATATGGGGAGATAGCAAGTAATTCCCCTAGGGAGGGTTTCCTCGCCTTACAACGTCAAGGACTGTCTGACCAAAGGCAGTTGTCTGGGAACTGCGGACGTCTAAACGATAATGTTTGACAAAGGTCAACTGGGATGACCATGATGCAGCCGCACAAATCTGGTCCAAAGGTAAGGACCGGTACTCAGCCCAAGAAGTCGACACAGCCCTGGTTGAGTGGGCCGTAGAAAAAACTGGAGGGAGTAACTCCTGAATAAGGAAGGAAGACCTAATTGTCTCCTTGATCCATGTGGATAGAGTAGGCTTGGAAGCCTTGAGGCCTTTGTTTTTACCCTGCATATTAATTAGTAGGTTTTCGGCCTTCCTAAACGGTTGAGTGCGGGATAGGTAAATCCGCAGACACCTTACCACATCTAAGGTGTGGAGCTTTTCTTCCTCCTCAGAGGTTGGAGTGGGGAAAAACACTGGTAGCGAAATTAGCTGATTGCTATTATAGCATGAGGGGACCTTAGGGTTAAACCCAGGCAAAAATCTAAGGTGCACCCTATCTGCAAAAAACACAATGTACGGTTCTCTAGAAGAGAGAGCCTGGAGTTCCCCTACTCTTTTGGCAGATGTAATAGCCAACAAAAAAACGGTTTTGTATGCCAAATATTTTAGCTCCGTAGTCTCCAAGGGTTCAAATGGAGGATCGCACAGGCCTGTAAGGACTACCGCAAGGTCCCACTGGGGAACTGGAGATGATACTGAGGGCTTTACCCTCATTGCCCCTTTAAGGAACCTTGCAACCAGAGGATCCTGAGACAGACGTCTATTCAAATGAGCGGAGAGGGCCGCAACCTGCACTTTCAAAGTGGCAGGGGCAAGGCCCTTATCCAAACCGTCCTGAAGAAAATTTAAAATATCAGCCGTTGAAGGTTGTAGATTATTAATACCCTTCTTGGAGCACCACTCCATGAAAATCTTGGCTGTCCTCTGGTAGTTCTTATTGGTAGATTCTGCTCTTGCAGAAGAAAGGGTCTTCAGGACGGCCTCTGACAGTCCTCTATCCTGCTGTAGGGACTGCTCAACCTCCAGGCTGTCAGGTTGAATCTCCAGAGATCCTGGCACTTCAGAGATCCTTGGGAAACCAGGTTCTGGATGGGGGGAAGCCTCCAATATATCCCTCGACTCATCTCCATGAGTTGGGAAAACCAAGCTCTTTTTGGCCAGAATGGAATGATGGCTATCACAGAGACTTGGTCCTGTCTGATTTTCATCAATACCTTCGGTATTATTGGAATTGGAGGGAAGATGTATGCCAGCCTGGACCTCCAAGGGATGGACAGGGCATCCACTGCCAAGGGATTGTCCTCCTGGTAAAGGGAACAGAACATCTCCACCTTGGCGTTGAGTCGGGTTGCCATGAGGTCTATTTCTGGAAGACCCCACTTCAGGGTAATCTGATGAAAGACTTCTGGATTGAGTGACCATTCTCCTGATACGGCTTGACCCCGACTCAACCGATCCGCTACTATGTTCAGGGAGCCCTTGATGTGAACTGCGGATAAATGGGTTAGATTTTTCTCTGCCCATGTAAATATCAGATCTGCCTCCCTGAGGAGGGTTGGTGATCTGGTGCCTCCCTGTCTGTTCACGTACAGCACTGTGGTCATGTTGTCTGACCGGATTTTGACTGCTCTTCCCTTGAGAAGAGGCGAGAAATGGAGTAAGGCACGATATACAGCTCTGAGCTCCTTCCAGTTGGACGAGGTCCTTCTTTCTGGAGCGCTCCAGACTCCCTTTATGGAGTTTTCATCCAAATGGGCTCCCCATCCCGAGAGGGATGCATCTGTAGTCAACAGGGTCCAAGAAGGTTGGACCGTGGACCTTCCGTCTTTCAGGTGCAACCACCACTTGAGGGAAAGACGGGTCCTGGGGGAGAGTCGAATCTTCTTGCTGAGTGTAAGAAGGGAGCGATCCCAAGCCCCTAGTAACTCCTTCTGGAGGGGACGTAAGTGCCACAAAGCCCATGGGACTGCCTCCACTGAGGAAGACATCAAGCCCAGGATCTTCATCAATGTTCTGATGGAGGCTATCGGCTTTTTGAAGAGGTGCCGGACTGCACCGACCAGTTTCTCCTTCCTTGCTGGTGTCAAGGAGACCTGCAGGCGGACTGAATCCAGGAAGTAGCCGAGGAACTTCCTTCGGGTTGAAGGGATCGTTACCGACTTCTCCCAGTTTATAAGCCATCCCAGACTCTGAAACAGGGACACGGCTGTCTGTAGATGCTGGAGCAGAACAGACTCTGACTGGGCTTTTATCAACCAGTCGTCTAGCCCCCCCCCCCGGGCGGGGGGGGGGGGGGGGGGGGGGGGCCGGGGGGGGGGGCCCGGGGGGGGGCGGCGGCCCCCCCCCCCGGGGGGGGGGGGGGGGGGTTTCCCCCCGCGCCCCCCGGTTTTTCCCCCCCCCGGGGGGGGGGGGGGCCCCCCCCCCGCGGCCCCCCCCCCCCGGGCGCCCCCCCCCCCCCCCCCGCCCCCTTTTTTCCCCCCCTCCGGGCCCCCGGCCCCCCCCCCCGGGGTTCTGGCCCCCTTTGGGCCCCCCCCCCCCGCCGGCGGATAGCCTCTATCACGGCCAGAATTAGATCTACCTCTAAAGGCCTGGGGTAAAGTTTTACCCTTCCTATCAGCCAAGCCCTCCAGGATCTCGTCTAGGGCACTGCCAAAGACTCTACCTGGCTCAAAAGGTAATGCGCACAAATTATATTTTGAGGGGAAATCAGCTCTCCAGGGTTTTAACCATAGAGGTCTTCTTGCTGCAGTGGTAAGTGCCAGAGATTTGGCCGCCAGCCTTAATTGATGGTGGGAGGCCTCCGCTAAATATTCAGCTGCCAGGGAAACCGAGCCTAGAAACCCTAGCAGCTCATCTCTGGAGACTCCAGAATCGATGTCCCTCTCGAGATGAACCAGGTCAGTGCGTAATTTGGCTGACACTTCACAAGACGCAACCGCCACAGCGGTCTGGGCCGAGGCAGCTGAATACGCCTTCTTGAGGGTATTGTCGATGCGCCTGTCCATGGCGTCGTGCAAATTTGATCCATCATCCGATGGTACCATAGTGCGGCGGGACAGTTTGGCCACCGCCATATCCACCTTGGGAGGAGGACCCCATTGATCCCATTGAGCAACTGGGAATAAAGCCTTGAACCTCCTAGAAACCACAAGAGGTTTTTCAGGACATTTCCACTCTGAAGACATTAATCTTTGTAATGTCTCGTCCACTTGGAAGACCCTAGGCCCTCTATAGGTGGACGTGGAGGCTTCCCCCTCAACATCACGATCCTTAGACCGGATGGACTTCAGCAGCCGGCTTAATTTTTCGAGTGGGAAGCACGGCCTGCTGGAATCTTCAGATGAGAGTGTCTCGTCCACTATCTGATAATCTTCGTCAGCAATGCGTAGGGAGGACTGTGTCTCAACCCGCGGTTTCTTGGCAATCTGGGTGATGGAAGAACGGATCTCCTTAAGAGACTCCTCCATATAGTCCTTTACCCAGGTGACAACCTCTCTTATAGAAGGTTCTTCTGACGGAGGTCCGCGGCATTGGCGACAGCGGGTAAAATCATAGCCGTCAGGTAAAGGGGTATTGCAATCCAAACACATTAGGTGTTTACGTTTAGAGGACTTTTTCCTCCTAAGCCCATCGCCATTACCTGATGCAGAAGATGACATCTGAAACATCAAAAGCCACATGACAATGTAGAATAGAAGATTGCCAAGCATCGCTTACAAGAAGAAAAAAACCAAGGGGTACCTTACTTTTTTAAATCGGTCACTTGAAAAAAAGATCCCGTCAGGAAAAACCCAGACACCGCAAACCGCAGCAGAGGAGCTAGTAACCACGAGCTCACCCAGTAAAGGACTGAAGCCCTTTTAAATGTAATACAGCAGCGAGGGGAGGAGCCAAAGAAAGAAAATATTCATACAGCGCCAAACAAGGTCAAATGCCATAATGGAACATAGAGGAGCATAAGCCTAAGCCAGAGGCTCCACATACAAGCAGCAAAAAACAAATCTATATTTTGCCATTAAAATTCCAATTTTCAAACTTACCGCACTTTTCCGAGAAAACCGGAAGTAGGCCGCGGTGGTGCGCAAAGGCTTCCTTCCCCGGGGAACACGGGACCGAAAAAAGGTTTCGGCCGAAGAGGTTCCCCGCTTACTTCCGGGATCTCGCTGCCTGCAGAGCGATGAGCCGGGTAACGCTGCGCTGCGGGGCGGAAAAAGGCCCGAAGGACCGGAGGATCTTAGGAATGTAGGAAAGGACCGAGGTACCCCCAAAAGGTAAGCCAGGAGCTTTTTTAGGGAAAAAAAACCCTAGCAACAGGAGGTCACCAGAGACCTCCGTCCACCTGTCCCACACAGGACAGAAAAAAACACAGTGGAGGGAGGTCTCAGGTGCCCTCTTATAGGGCCAGTAGGAGGCACCTTAAATTTGGTACTAATTAAAGGTTCCACTGTCCTAAACAACACACAGGGGCAGAGATACCCCATATTGTGCTGCTGTCGGACGTAAGGGGAATAGCAATTGACCCCATCATGTCCCTCACATTAATCCCTGTGTGTCTCACATAAGGGTTACTAACATGTGACACGTATGGTGTTGCTAAACTGTAATGCACATGACCATACATTTTATCCACAATTGTGGATATAAGTAAGGACTATACATTTCAATGGGCCCATACACACAGTCATTTTTTTTTTTGCGGCTGTGTGTTTGGGCCAAATTGAAGATCTGCAAATTATGGAGCAGGTCCTATATCTGTCTTATACCTGTCCTACACCTGTCTACAATTGTGGCCCTGTCAATTCATTTTTAATGTATAGGTCAGTGAAAACCACATCCGTGCCATTTGTGTGCAGGAGGCTGAGGCCCCATGTTGCGGAAGCGTAGCATTTTTGTTGCAGATTTTGCTTCAGTTTTTTGAGCCAAAGCTAAGGAATGGAATTTCTTATACAGTGCATTGCGAAAGTATTCGGCCCCCTTGAACTTTTCAACCTTTTGCCACATTTCAGGCTTCAAACATAAAGATATAAAATTTTAATTTTTTGGTGAAGAATCAACAACAAGTGGGACACAATTGTGAAGTGGAACGAAATTTATTGGTTATTTTAAACTTTTGTAAAAGATAAAAAACTGAAAAGTGGGGCGTAGGATCCAGGTATATAGTGTGTCGCCCCCTACAGATGTCACCTCACTCTGCTCCCAGTCATATCAAGGCAAATAGCAATAAGTGCACGTGGCTGGGAGCACAGTGTGACAGCACCCCCATGTTACGGTTTGTGCTATAAGACTTTAGTATTGGGGTCGTCACCCTTACACCCTTGCACGGCACTCCGAGGACCTCATCTTTGATTTTTTAACTTCTATCGGCACGCCAAACAAAAAAGGTTGCCTACCCCTGTGCTATATCAATACGTAGGTGACCCTGCTCTTACTAGGTCACTGTTAAAGGGAGTCTATCATTGGGGAAATGTGTTTTTAACTGAAGCAATGTTGGAATAGCCTTTATAAAGGCTCGCCGCCGTTTGTCCAAGAAAACATTTTATTTTCGTATGTAAATTATGCTCAGGGAGCACCGGGGTCGTTCCCTCTGTGCTCCGAGCACTCCGTGTCATCGCCACAACCCGCCTCCAGCGCTGCTTTTTCACACCCCCTGCATCATCTTCTGTTCATCTTGCATCTGCTTTCTCCGTTGGCCATTTTTCTGAAGTACACTGGTGTAAGAAACTAAACAAAAAGGGCCGACGGAGCATGCTGAACTCAAAGTGGCTCCAGTGGTCATTTTGGAGCTGATTTTTGAAGCGGAATTCATATAAAATTCATCTCCAAGTTCCTCTGTGTGAACTTACACGTACCATTCCCCTTCCTGCTTGACAGCTTTAGTTTTCTTCTCTCTCCATGTACTGCCTGTCTTTTGCCTTTGTAAAATTAGTCTCTATTTTATTTTTGGTGGATTTTTAGGCCAAATGTCACAAAGCAGCAGCATGCATCGACCCGGCCAGCCTGAGGACCAGAGCAATGGCGTCCAGAGGGAAAAGGACCCAGGAGAAAACAGCAGTAAGTAAATGCTGCAGACTTTATTTTGGTGTTCGGGGGGGGGGGGGGGCAGATTTTGCTGGTTACGTCCCTGGTCTGGATAGAAACACTTAGTGTTCTGTCTATAAGGGATTATAATCTGGGACCTGTGCAGATGACAAACTCAAAAACCTCTTTTCTATGGTCCTTCTTTGCCGTTATACAAGTACATGTGATTTATCTACTACATTCGTACATTACCATGTTTTCTTCCATGTCTATATTATTGTATGTTTCATTGCTTATTATTGTCTCAATAAAACTTCTTTGGTTAATACAAAATCAAGTCTTTTGTTTGGGAAAAATAACATTTTGTGTCTTTTTCCAGGTATAGATGGGATGCGAAGGTCGGGTGGACATCTCCTTGTATCTCCCTATCATGAAGCAGAAGATAATGATACTACACAAGATAACTCAATAACCCCTAATGTAGCCGTAGTCCTTCACAGCGGAGATCCATCACATCTTGTGGATCATCAGAGAACTCACACAGGAGAGAAGCCATATTCATGTACTAAATGTGGGAAGTGTTTTAATAAGAAATCAAATCTTGGGGCTCATCTAAGAATTCACACCGGGGAGAGGCCATATTCATGTCCTAAATGTGAGAAATGTTTTATTCAGAGAGGGCATCTTGTGGAACATCTAAGAATTCACACAGGAGAGAAGCCATTTTATTGCTCAGAATGCGAGAAATATTTTACCACCAAAATAAATTTTGTGGTTCATCTAAGAATTCACACGGGAGAGAAGCCATATATATGTTTGGAATGTAGGAGAAGTTTTCTCCGGGGTTCATCCCTTATCCGGCATCAGAAAAGTCACATAAGGGAGAAGTCACAGATGCCGTCAACTTTCCTGGATTTCCAAGGAGTCGTCTGATTTTAAAGTTCCCTCATCCAGTCACACGATCACTGGTGTTATTCACCTGGTCTGTGACCAGGCACCCAGTTGAGGCACATCGTAATTTTATTTTTTTATTTGTTTATTAAATATATCGGTCTTTCTTATGTTTTTATTGGGGTTTTACTTTTATGCAGTAGAAGAACAAAAAATTTAATAAAAAGAAAAATGGGAATAAGTTCGAACATATTAAGCTTTATTGTATACATTATTATTATTGTTTATTTATATAGCACCATTAATTCCATGGTGCTGTACATTATTATATTAATTCCATGGCGCTCTGTACATTATTATATTAATCCCATGGTGCTCTGTACATTATTATATTAATTCCATGGTGCTGTACATTATTATATTAATTCCATGGTGCTGTACATTATTATATTAATTCCATGGTGCTGTACATTATTATATTAATTCCATGGTGCTGGGGGGTGTGTTTTTTTTCCGGGCTGTACATTATTATATTAATTCCATGGTGCTCTGTACATTATTATATTAATCCCATGGTGCTCTGTACATTATTATATTAATTCCATGGTGCTCTGTACATTATTATATTAATCCCATGGTGCTGTACATTATTATATTAATCCCATGTGCTGTACATTATTATATTAATTCCATGGTGCTCTGTACATTATTATATTAATCCCATGGTGCTCTACATTATTCTATTAATTCCATGGTGCTCTGTACATTATTATATTAATCCCATGGTGCTTTACATTTGCGGATTTACATACGGTACACAAGTTGTACAAAACAGATAATACTAACAGTGATCACTGGCACAGTGGGATAGAGGGCCCTGCCCGCAAGGGCTTACAATCTATGAGGGAAGAGGGAGAGAGACAGAAGGTGAGGGTAGAGGCTGTACAGATGGTGGTGTGGTGACAGTAGTGTTATTGGGGGTTGTAGGCCTTCCTGAATAGGTGAGTCTTCAGGGGATTCTTGAAGCTTGTGATTGTGGGGGTCAGTCTTATGTATCTTGGTAATGAGTTCCAGAGTATGGGGGATGCATGGGAGAAGTCTTGGAGACGGTTGTGCGAATAGCGGATAAGAGCAGAGCGGAGTAGGAATAGTATAAACTACCCAGGAGAGGGAATTGTCCCTTACATGGTATTCAGTAGGATGAATGTCCAGCTCTAGAAATGGATTTTGTGCCTGAGGTCTCTGTAGTAAATAACTAAATAGTCAGTGTTTCCTGGGCAGAGGAACACAAAGGAGAGAGGGGAGGCGGGGGGCAACAAAGTAATAACAAAACATAACACAATGGTCAGAGATCTGTCATAATCACTGCATGACAATAAGAAAACACAATTGCCAGTAGGCCCCACCATCCCACCCCCAAAACAGCGACATTATGTAGGACCCAAACACCTATATAAGAGAGTCCCCTACTAGACTGTCTAGGTAACTTGTAACTCGGCGGCCTGTCTCTAGGTAATATTGGTATGTTTAATTGTTTTTTTTGTTTTTGTTTTTTTCCAGTAAACTATCAGAGGAGAGGCAGGAAGAAAAACTAACTTTTTGATCTCCACAGACATGATGAGGTGATGCTGTAGTAATACTGTATGGGTATGTTCACACAGAAATTTGGATTTGATTTTGAGGTGCATTCCACCTTTCATTGTTTTCAACAGGCAGTGATGTGCACTTCTTATATTCAGTGCGCTGAACACCCCCCCCCCTTCTTTGTCACATATAAAAAAAAAAATGGATAGAGATGGGTGAATCTGTTCGCAACAAATTGGATTCAACCCGAATATTCCGAATTGTTTGGTTTTTAACCGATGGCTGCCGCCAGTAAATTATAGTCTGGGGTCTCTTCAGACCCCACAGTATAATAGATGGAGGCCCAGGGGAGGTGACAAAAACAAAAACAAAAAAATTATATTCACCTTCCATAACCTCTTACGGGCCTCCTTTGGACGTCCATCGCTCTGTCTTCCTCCTCGTGGTGTCTGGGGCTTTTCTATAACGTCATGCACCCAGTGTCATGGGCATTCTGATGTCAGAGAAAAGTGCCAAACGCTGCAGGGAGGCCCAGAAGAGGTAATGAAAGAGGAGTATAATTTTTTTTATTTTTTTTTTTTGTCACCTGCTCTGGGCCTCCAGATACACCCCGGAGTATACTAATTTCCCTTTAGCAGGAGATTGTATGTGTGTGTGTGCGTGTGTGTGTGTGTGTGTGTGTGTATACACACGTGGACAAAATTGTTGGTACCTCTCGTTTAATGAAAGAAAAACCCACTGGTCACAGAAATAACTTGAATCTGACAAAAGTAATAATATATAAAAATTCTATGAAAATTAACAAATTCTTTTTAAAAAAAGAAAACTCATGAAACGGGCCTGGACAGAAATGATGGCTTCCTTAACTTAATATTTAGTTGCACAACCTTTTGAGGCAATCCCTGCAATCAAACGATTCCTGTAACTGTCAATGAGACTTCTGCACCTCTCAGCAGGAATTTTGGCCACTCCTCATGAGCAAACTGCTCCACTTGTCTCAGGTTTGAAGGGTGCCTTTTCCAGACGGCATGTTTCAGCTCCTTCCAAAGATGCTCAATAGGATTTAGGTCAGGGCTCATAGAAGGCCACTTCAGAATAGTCCAATGTTATCCTCTTAGCCATTCTTGGGTGTTTTTAGCTGTGTGTTTTGGGTCATTATCCTGTTACAAGACCCATGACCTGCGACTGAGACCAAGCTTTCTGACACTGAGCAGCACATTTCTCTCTAGAATCCCTTGATAGTCTTGAGATTTCATTGTACCCTGCACAGATTCAAGACACCCTGTGCCAGATGCAGCAAAGCAGCATGTGTGTGTGTGTATTGTAGGTATGTGAGCCAGAGGGCGCTGTTGAGCGACCCAGGCCCAGCCCTGAAAAGGCCTTCAGCCACACCTTTGAGGGGGTGGCGTGTAACTCCAGAGGACTGGAGTATCCTGCACAGAGCAGGAAATGGTGGACCAGTTGGACAGATAGATGGTCTGTGCCAGAGGGGCTGGGGCCACAGGGGACTTTTGCTGAGTGGAGCATTAGTCCGGCTGCTCAAGTGAACCAGAGGCTAGTTAAGGGCTCAAGGAGTCAGTTAGTGCCCTAACTGTGGCTTAGGTTTTTGTTGTTTTGTTATGTTGCAGTTAAGCTGAATAAAGCCCGTTTATTTTACACTTGGACCGTCTGAAAGCGATCTTTCCGGCGCCCAGTACCATGAACCACCGCTGTCCGGACCAGGAAAAGCCGCGATTTTGAGTCTAATTCCCCAAGCTGTCACATATGGTGGAGAAAGCGCACATAAGAGATCCACGCAAGTCCTGGAAGACAAGTGTTTGGTGACTGCAGTACTGCAAAGTGTGCATTGTGGCCTACAGCTGTAAGAAATCTGTGATTTCAACTGAAGAAACCCAGGAAGGGGTGAGTGAATTGCAACATAGCAAGGTGTTTGTAAAACCTGGTGAAAGTAAAACTCTGGAAGAGGAATCCAGGGAATGGACTTTGTGTATACTGTTGCACAGAAGTCTGTAAAGTGTTTGCTGATGGCAAGAAAATAAGCAATGTGTGTAGAAGCTGGATATTGCAAACAGTCTATGTGAAAGGCTATGGTGCCATGTTGGTGTTTTCTGTGGAAGACAGTGTGGCATCCCAGAGCTGGCTATGGCTGGGCTGAGGGTGATCTCTGTGCATTGTATTATTTCCTGTTGCTTCATAGCCTGTGTGACATAGCAGGGGGTCCTGAGTCTCACACAACACAGCGCCACCTAGTGAGCCTCACACATGCATTACACCTCCCATAGGATTGAATAGTAACCAAATGTCCAATGGGAGGACATCGCTGGGAAAAGGGGAGGAGTCAGCTGATCACTGGGTCCCCATGGTAACACCCCTGCAGGAAGGTCCTGCGTGTGAGGAGTTAGAAGTGTGGAGTGTTAGGAGGAGGAGGTGAGGAGATAAGTGTGATGTCCTGTGAAGAAAGCAGTGAGTTTAGTGCAGGAATCTCAAGTCCTAGACAGGCCCAGGAAGGTTGGAGAGCTGACATACTCCAGCTATTCAGAAGATCCTGTCCCCTGTCTGCCTAGCCATCGTCCTGAAGGAAGTCAAGCATCATTATCTCGTCAGCATGAGACTGTGGAGAGAACATTCTGGAACACGTGCTCCATAGCAAGTATCACAGGATCAGGGGCCAAGGCCAGACCTGTGGAATATCCTGCCACCCTGACTATTGCACCCCGAAACTCTGAGCTATCAGGACCACATAACGTGAGTGGGGAATATTATGTACTAGTATCACGGTGGGCATCCTCCTATGAGCCAAATAGGAGCCCAGACGCACCTTAGGGCTGTAACACTGAAGTATAAGGGGCTAGGAACACCTTTCATCAAGTCTACCCTGCACCCCAGGACTTTGCTGTGTCACCAGGCGTACCCCGTTGTTTTGTATAGAAGAAACTGTTTAAGCATTTGTGCCTCCACACCCATGGAAGTAAAAGTTCAACTTTACAACCGTTTCTGTGTCTGACTCTGCACCGACAACATCAGGGCGCCCCAAACACCACCAGTCGGCACAGTATAGGGGAAGCGCCCGGGGGAACAATCACCACCAACATTTGTGCAGCCCCCTCATCACCGGTACCAGTGGTGGTAACGTGGGACAGCACCAGCGTGCGCCCTCGTGCCCAGAGACCGTGACAAGTCTGCGCTGTTTGCACCCCGCAATCCCAACTGCAGCGTTACCTTCCATCTGGTCACCGCAAGAAAAACTGGCGTCACGAACAGGATACGGGTGTGTGCCATTTTGAGAAAGTCGCCACGAAAAGTGCGCCAAATTGTCTCCAGAGCATCGGTCTTTATTGTGGACTTTGCTAAGATCAAGTTTATTCCCTGAGAGTGCTTGCCACAAAGAGGGGGAGCCCTATACCCCTGAAGCAAGCCCTAAAGACTGTCCTCTCAGTGTCTTACAGCCCTGGAAGAGTTAAAACGCCCAGGACTTGTTTGCTGCGCCACATCGCTGTGTAAGAACGCCCACAAAGGGTTAACTGTACCTTGCAAAAGTGCGGGAGATTTTTAGCACTGCCCATGAGGCCAGGAGACCCATCTGCCGCCATCTTAGGAGAGCCCAGAATGCTGAGCGCAATGCTCCAGCGCACCCATACAAGAAAGTGAAAGGCGAACGTGCCAGCGCCATTTCTGACTCTCCGGTGCCGCATCACCGTCCCTGCTGTGCACCGCTGTTCTCTGGTCCACGCTGCAGTTGCTGTCAGTGAGTACTGTGCCTCCCTGTCCTTGTCTTCAGTCCTCCCACGGCCCCAGCGAGTGTTTTCCGTGTCCGTGGAGAGTGCCACCATTAAAGAGGGGGAGCACACCGTCAGCCTGCATCACAGTGACTCTGTTAATAGCTACAGCATTCTTAAAGGGACAGCATTCCAAGTTGTAGTCTCCATTCCCTGCCAGCAAGCAGTTGAGTTTCTTAAAGAGACGGCGACCTAATTCCAGTCATACCTGCAAACAACATGACTGAGCAAAGTGACATTGTGCCATCTGTTTCTAGTGATCCAGCAGTGCCCATGGCGAGCAGCCTACCATTCTCCATGCCATTTTACCCTGGCGCACCATGGCTGCCGTGCTACAAAGGGGAGGCGCATACCCTCAGGGACTTTCGTGAGAAGATGCTGTCTCTCTTCCAGTTCTATCCTCTGAATACAGAACAGCAGATACAGATCCTGCTGGGCCAGCTTGAGGGTGCTGCAGCTAGGGAGGTCAAATCCTGGCCTGCCTCTGACAAAAGAACCCTTGGGCAAATTCTGGACAAACTCCAGGTGAACTTTGACGTGCGATCTGTCTCTGAGGTAAAGATGCGCTTCTTTTCCAGACGACAACTACCTGGTGAGACCCTGCGGGACTATGCTTTATCCCTCCAAGAGGCGTTCAGAGCTGTGGTGCAAGTGGATCCACGTGAAAATGTGGACTCTGATAAAATCTTGCTTGACCGCTTCATAGAAGGGGCGGGTACCACATTGCTCCAGAGTCAGTTGAGAATGCTTGCTGCACAATATCCCAGCATCACCTTTGCTGACTTCAAGGCCCTTGCCATCCAGGTCTTGGGACAGGAGCAGCCCCACGAGCCCAGTCATCTGTGCTCCCTCACCTGGACCCTCAACAAGCATTGCTCCAGTTGTCCTGCCACTACCTCTGGGTACCTCACCTGCTGCCCAAACTGCGCAGACTACACCAGCAGACTCCAGAGATGACCTTCTGGCCCGAGTGGATCATCTGACCCGTGCCATGGAACAGATCACCGTCCGTCTAGATCGTCTGACCCAGCCGTCTTCATCGTCCAGTGATCCTTTGCGAAGTCTCAACATCTCACCTGAGTCGCCACCCAGACGTCCGTCTTCAGTGAAACCTCCGCAGAGTGAGAGGCCATACTGTACCTATTGCCATAGATATGGACACACCAGGCCTCAGTGTTTTCAGTTAAAGGGCCACCCCGAGGCGCGGGCCGCCCCTCGGGAGGAAAAAGAGGGCCCGGTGAATCTTCAGTGCCATTGTCACGCTTCGTCTCAGCCTGCACACATCACAATCCGGGTGAACGGCGTCCCTCTGACAGCGTTGGTGGACACTGGATCTCAGGTAACAACCCTGAAGCAGGTTCCTTGAACATTGGGACTTAGGTGTGTTGAATAGAACACCTGACACATGGATAAATCTGTGTGCCAGCAATGGACAGCCCATACCACAGCAGGGTTATTGGGAACCCACTATCCAGATTGGGGACTTGAAACTGCCTAGACAGGGTGTAATTGTCACTGATGTAGAGGATGATAGGTTTGCAGTTGTAATATTAGGCATGAATGTTTTACGCCATTGCTTTGCAGAAGTGTTGGATGCCTTGCATGCCTCTCTCCTTACAGCTTCTCCCAGTGACCAGCAGACCATTCAGCGGGCCATTCGTGTACTCAATGCTCAGCACAAGTTCGCCACAAACAGTGAAATTGTCGAGTCCGGATCCAAGATACCCGTCCAGTAACCCTACAGCCTGGAACAGAAACTATGGTGTGGTGCCGTGCGTCGGCATAAAATAGGACTACGAGGCCTTGCTACAATCCATACAGGTAGATGGCCAACCACTTGTCATGGCTGCCCCAGCCTTGTCACAGTTTCCAATGGACGTGTTCCTGTCCCTTAGTCAACTTGGCGATGCTCCATGAACCTCACAATTCCACTCTGTGGCCCTGCTCGTTAGCACCAGAAGACATTCTCTCTGGTGATTCTACCCACACAGCATTCCACCAAGCTGCTGAGAACATTCAGAATGGAGCCACGAAGTCCTGGTGGGATGAATTGAACGTGGGAGACGCCAATACCCCTATAGAGCACATCAATGGGGTTCCAATGTGGCCAAGCGTTACCAACAGGCATTCAGCAAACACCCATTGGACTTTGGTAAGACCACGACCATACAACATCGCATTCTGACTGACGACCACCATCCAATCAAGGAGCGTCACCGTCCAATACCACCCCGATGTACCAACCGGTGAAAAAGTTGATCCAAGAGATGCGAGATGCTGATGTCATCGGAGAGTAACAGCCCCTGGGCGCGTAGTCTTGTCAAGAAGAAAGACGAACCCTACGATTTTGTGTGGACTATCGTAAACTCAACAACGTCACGCACAAAGATGCATACCCATTGCGCGGATTGAGGAATATCTAACGCTTTGGGATCAGCTACCTGTTTCTCGACCCTGGACTTAACCAGTGGATACTGGCAAGTCCCTATGGCGCCTGAAGATCGTGAAAAGACTGCGTTTACGACCCCGATGGGACTCTTTGAATTCAATAGTATGCCATTTGGGCTATGTAATGCCCAGCCACATTCCAACGCTTATGGAGAGGTGCCTCAGCCATGAGAATTTCCAGAGTGTGCTACTGTACCTGGACGATGTTATTGTATTCTCCCGGACATACCAAGAACACCTTCGTCACCTGTCCGAGGTATTCAAGGTACTTATACAGCACGGCCTAAAGATGAAGCCCTCCAAGTGCCACCTGTTGAAACCCCAAGTTCACTACCTTGGGCATGTCGTGAGCGCACAAGGCGTCCAACCTGATCCTGAAAAGATCACTGCAGTCCAGAACTGGCGAAGACCAACTACCGTCAAGAAGTCCGAAGCTTCCTTGGATTCGCGGTTACTACCGCGTTTCATACCACACTCGCCCAAGTAGCCGAGCCTCTGAACGGTTGTTGCGCGGTTGTCCCAGAGAAAACTACAACCGAAAGCTTCCGTGACTGGACAGCGCGTCAAGAGGAAGCCTTTCAAGCGCTTAAAGCACTTCTGACGCAACCACCAATTCTAGCCTATCCCGACTACAGTCAGCCATTCCGCTTGTACACAGATGCAGTCCCAGGTTTGGGTGCGTGTTGTCCCGGTTCAGGACAACAAAGGCGAGTCATCGCCTACGCCAGCAGGAGTCTGAGAGGCGCGGAGAAGAACGACCAGAACTATAGTTCTTTCAAACTCGAACTTCTGGCGCTTGTCTGGGCCGTGACAGAGAAGTTTAAAGACTACCTGGCTGCCACACCCTTTACCGTGTACACAGATAACAATCCGTTGGCCATCTGGACACTGCTCGACTGGGGCCCTTGAACAACGGTGGGCCTCAGACTCCTTACAAGTTCTCTGTCGTATCGCGTGGCAAGTCCAACGCTAACGCTGATGCACTCTCAAGGTTGCCTGTGGGAGAAGACCACCCCGAGAAGACATCTGGGAAGAGGTGGAGATGCCACCATTCTACAACAAGTTTCCCAACAGGTTGCTATTGGTGTCCCTGTAGAAGGAGAATCTCTGGCGAAAACAGCTGCCGAATCCCTCCAGGAGCCATCTCTGTGGAAAACGTTCCAAGAAGAGAGCGAGTTTTAGGAGAATTGTCAGATTTCCTGCTTACAGGAAGAATACCAACCCGTGTAAAGAGAGGTCTTCATGACGTGGAATTAAACGCCTTTGGCGACAGAGGAAGCGCCTGTTTGTCCAACGAGGCCTTCTACATAGAAACACTCTTGATCCTGTCACAGGTGAAAGGCTTCATCAGATCCTCGTACCAGAAGAGACGCACAGATGATACTTGGCGTATCATGACAGATCTGTCACTTCGGGGTACAAAGACCGAAGCTCCATCCTTCGTCGCTTCTATTGGGTTGGGATGAGGAGTGACATTGAGAGTTGGTGCCGAGAGTGTCCCGCCTGTGTATCACCAAGGAAGGTCAGAGATCAGAAGGCCCCTCTACATCCAATTAAGACTCAAAGCCGTGTGAATTGTTGCTCTGGACCATGTGAGTTGGGTCCCCACGTTCCGCTCGCTACGCCGACAATGTGGATCATTACTCCAAGTTCCTTGTCACTGCCTTCGAATCTTACAGCAAGAACTACGCTAGACCTTCTCCGTTTGTCCCCATTCGTTGTCCTAGCATTCCTCACCGACCGTGATCGGCGTTTGAATCCCAATTGTTCCGTGAGCTGTGTCAGTTCCAAGACTGCAAGAAGTTGCGAACCACAGCGTATCACCCTCAAGGGAATGGTATGTGTGAGAAGGCAAATCAAGTGATCATCGGCATGCTAAGAACAGCCGCAGTTACACCTGGTGTTGAGTGGCCTGAGCGTATCAAGGACTTGGCCTATATTTACAACAACACACCCCAAACATCTGCGGATATGCACCATTTTATCTAATGTTTGGAAGACAAGGTCAACTTCCTTCAGACTTAACCCTTGGTGTGAAGGTCCCTGACACCATCAATCCACTACCCATAACAGACTGGGTTGTTGAACACCGCCGACGTATGGAGGAAGCTAAAGAGATAGTTGAAACGCGCATGGATGAGGTTCGTAGGAGACAACAGGAGGATTACAACCATCACGCCCATGCAGCGCCCCTGAAAGTTGCGACCGTGTATGGTTAAGGAATAACCATCGGAATGTGAAATTGGATCCATTCTGGGAGAAAGAACCATACAGTGTCATCTCCATACCATATCCTGAATCCGACGTGTATGAGATCTCTAAACCTGGAGACAGCCCCAAGTAGTACACCGAAACCGCTGAAGCTGTGCCTTAAAGAAGGACTACCCACAGGTGCCCCCAGCTGAGCAACGTACAGAGATCTTGTCACCTTCTGAAGCGAAAGAGAGCCCCCAACGTTAACTGAGCTTATGTGGGCGCCTAAACTACTACCATTTAGCTGCTATCCACCAATTGCTCTAGTGCAAGAGAACCCTTCGACAATGATTTAATTATTTCAGTGACTCTGTTCCTGATTCAAATCTCGTTCCACTTAGCGTTCTGAGCGTACCACAAAAGGCATACCTCCAACACGCTATAGTGATGCCATGGCTGTCCCTGAGTAAAAGGGTTAACTGTCCTGCTCTGTATATTGTTATTCCTGCTCTGATTACATTAATGTTTTTCCTGTGTGTATATACAGTATATATATAATATCTTGCCATGTAATATAGTATTTACATTTATATGCAACAATCCAAGCCATAGTGCCTGGCTCACCGAGCCAAGGAAGTTCTGTTCCCCATTGCGGTATGGACATTCGTGCTAGAGTGCCTACTCTTCCTTACAGAAAGGAATGTTTATTGTTTCTCAGAGAGACTCTCATGATAATGGACACTCACAAAATTTGTGCCAGAGAGCCTCTGGACCCATTTGCACTACTGTTGTTTCTATATGGACTGTCTGATGGTCCCCAAAGGTTCCATAAGTCTGAGTTTAATTATCTCTCCGTTCCCTTCAGACTTCTCATGGACATTCCAGGACTTGCCGGGAGGTCTTCCTCAAGTTTCTAAGTATTATATTTTCTAAACTGTTAGTGACATTTGCACTTTATTCGTATTTATTAACGTTATGTTACATTTCTCACCTTCCCCCGCCCGCGCCGGGTCGGCCGTGAAAGAGGGGGGTATGTGGCTCCCAGAGCTGGCTTGGCTGGGCTGGGGTGATCTCTGTGCATTGTTTATTTCCTGTTGCTTCATGCCTGTGTGACATAGCGGGGGTCCTGAGTCCACACAACACAGCGCCACCTAGTGAGCCTCCACATGCATTACACCTCCCATAGGATTGAATAGTAACCAAATGTCCAATGGGAGGACATCGCCTGGGAAAAGGGGAGGAGTCAGCTGATCACTGGGTCCCCATGGTAACACCCCTGCAGGAAGGTCCTGCGTGGGAGTTGGTGTGGGTGTGGGGGGGTGGGGATAAGTGTGATGCCTGTGAAGAAAGCAGTGAGTTTGTGCGGAATCCGCCTGACAGGCCCAGGAAGGTTGGAGAGCTGACATACTCCGCTATTCAGAAGACCTGTCCCCTGTCTGCCTAGCCACGTCCAGGAAGTCAAGCATCATTACCGTCAGCATGAGACTGTGGAGAGAACATTCTGGAACACGTGCTCCATAGCAAGTATCACAGGATCCAGGGGCCAAGGCCGACCTGTGGATATCCTGCCACCCTGACTATTGCCCCCGAAACCTGGCTATCGGCCACATCGGGGGGGATATTTGTACTGTATCCGTGGGCACCTCCTATGAGCCAAATGGAGCCCAGCGCCCTTAGGGCTGTACACTGAAGTATAAGGGGCTAGGAACACCTTTCATCAAGTCTCCCTGCCCCCAGGACTTTGCTGTGTCCCGGCGCCCCTGTTTTGTATGAAGAAACTGTTTGCATTTGTGCCTCCACCCCATGGAAGTAAAGTTCAACTTACAACCGTTTCTGTGTCTGACTCTGCCCGACAACATCAGGGCGCCCCAAACACCACCAGTCGGCACAGTATAGGGGAAGCGCCCCGGGGAACAATCACCACCAACATTTGTGCAGCCCCCTCATCCCGGTCCAGTGGTGGTACGTGGGCGCACCAGCGCTGCGCCCTCGTGCCCAGAGACCGTGACAAGTCTGCGCTGTTGCCCCCGCAATCCCAACTGCGCGTTCCTTCCATCTGGTCCCGCACAGAAGAAAATGCTGGTTGTTGTAGTGCCACATAAGTTAACTGTTTGAATACATGTGACTGCTGAAGATAGCAAAAAGTTGCTGCCGGTTGAACCCAAGGTTGCTGTGGAATATTGTGTAATCTTGTTAGTAAACCATGGGCAAGAAAAAGAGAATTTCAGCTTGTAAAAAAGCAGAGAAGTTATGCTCAGGTTTATTAGTGCAGCAGTCTGAATGCAGAGAGACACAAAACCCGGAACAGAGCATGTGGAGTGCAAGTAAAGATAAAGGGTTGCATGAGAGTGACTCAGTGTTTCTAAAGCACCTCTGTTCTGTGAATGAATATGTCCCTACTGAGTGCATGTCTCATACTGGAGGGCATCAAAGCGCCAAAGATGAAAATATTATGGTGCAGCAGCTTCAAGATGAGATTAAAATCATCAGGTTCATTTATGAAGATGAAATATCTGATTGGAAATGGCAACTTGAGGTATCAGAAAAAGAGAAACTTAAGTTAAAGAAAGAGCTTGAAACTATAAAGAGTTCATATCCTAGTCATTGTGAAAATGTGGTGTTGGGTTTGACTGGAATGGACTGTGTCACTAAGAAGGAGTTTGCTGATATGAAATGTGCTCTAGCTAATAAAGTTGTACAGAGTGTAGAGCAAAAGCAAGTGCTTGAGAAGCAATTGCAGGATTTAAAGGAGCAGCATGTCCAAGACTCCATTGCCAAAGAGAGTGTCATTGAAAAATTAAGAGATGAGCTTGAAACTGCTAAACGTGAGAGAAGTGAATTTTTGCAGTGTCAGTCAGAATGTCTGGATGACCAAGTGAGGAAGTGTGAAAAACTTTCGGCTGCATTAATTGACAAAGAAAATGAAATTGCAGAACTGAGGAAACATGTCTCTGACCAAGAGAGTGATTTAGAATCTGTGATGCAGACATTGCAGTCAGAGCAAAACTTGCATGAACTAAAGCATGTTCGCCTAAATAGTGAAATCCACGAATGGCGAAGCAGAGCTGAAGTTCTGGAACAAAGAGAAAGGGAACTCAAAGCTAGAATATGTAGCCTGGAGAGGGCGCTGTCAGGATCTTGTGAAGATAATGAGAAGTTGTCCGTTTTGGTGCAAAATAAAGACAAAGAATTGATGGAGATGTCGTCTGTCCATGCTCAGAAAGTGCAAGCCTTACAGGAGAGTCATAAGAAAGTAGAGACTCAACTTCAAGAGCTGCAACTAAAAGTCACAGAAGGGGACAGGTTTCAAGCAGAACTGCTAGACAAGGCAAACAGACTACAGGTGGAATTGGATAATGTCACAGGGCTTCTGTCTCAAGCAGACAGCAAGTTTATCAAACTTTCCAAAGCTTTTTCTACACTAGGATCTCAGCTTCAAGACACTCAGGAACTATTGCAAGAAGAAACCCGTCAGAAGCTTGACCTTAGTACAAAACTAAAACAAATGGAAGATGAGAAAAATGGTTTCCTTGAGCAACTAGAGGAAGAGGAGATAGCAAAAAGAGATTTGACAAAGCAGATTTCAACACTACAGGCTCAGGCGACTGATATGAAGAAAAAAATGGAGGATAGTATTGGGTCCTTGGACTCTGTTGAAGAACTAAAGGAAAAGTTGCAAAAGGAGCTAGAAGCTACAACTCAACGGTTTGAGGAGAAGGTTGCTGCTTATGACAAACTTGAGAAGATGAAAATTAGACTGCAGCAGGAACTAGAAGATGTAGGTGTAGATCTTGATCATCAACGTCGGATGGTGTCAAATTTGGAAAGGAAGCAGAAAAAGTTTGATCAGCTGCTTGGTGAAGAGAAGACTCTTTCTGCTAGATATGCAGAAGAACGTGACCGTGCTGAAGCAGAGGCCCTTGAAGTGAAGGCCGAGTTAAAGAGGCTCAACAAGCAACGGCGCACAGAAATGGAGGATTTGGCTAGCTCCAAGGATGAAGTTGAGAAAAACCTGGAATCTGTACAGATATTGTATGAGAACAAAGCTAATGCTTATGAGATGCTGGAAAAGGCCAAGAGAGAATTGGACCTCCAGACAGAAGACATGAGGATTCAGTTTGAAGGAAACCTGTCTAATTTATTTGCTGAGATTTGTAGATCTAAAAATGCTTGTTGCTAAATTAAAGGTGCAAGTGAACAAGCAGGAGGAAATCAAGAAACAGCTGGAGTTTCAGATGGATCAAGTGAAGCGTGAATCAGAAATAAAGTTGGAAGAGCGCACTTCTCAGATTGAACAGTTAAAAACTGAAGTGGAATCTAAAAAAGAAGAATTGGATTGATTGCAGCAGTCTTTATCCAATACTGAACAGTCGGCATCTTCAAAGCTGGCAGCACTAGAAGATGAGAGAGACTCGCTGCAGAGCCTGTTAACCTCTAAAGAAACAGAGCTGTTATCCCTGAAAAATGTGATTCAAGAAATAGAGTCTTTATTCAACCAAGAGCAAGATAAGAGAGCTACTAAGATACTGGACTTGAATGAAAGACTTGACAGAAAGTCTGCAGATGAGCAGAAGCTTTATCAGAAGATGTTGGAGGATCAATCCAATATAATTCAGGGAACAGTGGGGGAAGCAGAAAATATTATCCAGGAAGCTGACCTGACAAATGTTAGAAGAACATTGCAGAATATCCTAGAATTAGGAGACATAGTGGATAAAGAGATGGCATCTACATCTGCTGCCATAGAAGATGTCAGGAAGATTGAGGAAGTTCTGCAAGTTGCAATAGTAAAAACTGAGATGGAGGCTGTGCAAAAAAATGTGGCAGTGAAGAAAGTTCCGGAACTGGAAGCAGAGATTTGTGCGCTACAGAAGGTTTTAGAATTAGAGAAAGCTGCCAGCATAGGGGCAGAGAAAGGAGAATCATTAAGGCAGCCAGAACATGTAACCCAAAAGCATCTGGGTACTGACAGTAAAAACTGTGATGTTGAAAACTTGGTATCCCAGTCCTCCGGTGTTAGCACAGGGAATGAAAATAACTTGGAGAATGTTGAGATGACGATGTCACCAGCTCCTGTACTGTCAGAAAGGGGTTGGCATGAAAATTCTTGCAATCTATCACAGAATTGTAACATGCCTCCCGAAAGTTGTGCGTATGAGAGAGAGGAGATAAGACTAGAGTATGGAAGTGGTTCTCCGGCTGCCGTACAGGTGCGGACGCATTATACAGAAACCATTCCAATATATGATGTGGCAGTTGTTAAAGACATACCAGAAAATGTAGTTCAGCGTGAGCTATTTTGTGAGGGTGTACTGTATGGTCCTTGTGCAGAAGGAGAAGATATTGCGGTACAGAGCTTGTGTATCTCAAACAAAGTGGAGAGCAAGCGGCCTATGTCTCCTAAACTTCTAAGCCTTGATGGTGATGGCAAAGTTTGCTTTGAGATGAAGGTTACAGAAAAGGCACCCGTGAAATATTTATACTCTAAAGACATTGATGTACATGAAGTAAGTGTTAGCTGGTATCCGAGCTCCTGTGGATTTGTGATAGGAGAAGAAGAAGATTCTTACGGCTATTCACTAAAGGCATAAAAGTCATGCAATGGGATGGCTGAAGTCTATGATGGAAAATGTGATGAAAATGATGTGATCCCCTGTGTGGCGAATTGTGGAGGTGATGGAGTAGAGCTTGCCTTTGCGCAGAATGGCTAGGATCTTGGCATAGTGTTTAAAGTGAGGAGAAGACGGAAGGCTCGACTGACTGGAACTTGGAGGTTGAGACCGCCAGATGGGGACATCTGGAGAGACACTGGACAAGTGTATAGCGTTGAAGAGGGACGGCGACATATGTCTTGTCCCATTGTAACTCACCCCATGGGTAGTGAGCTGAGGGGGGAGGGTATGTAGGTATGTGAGCCAGAGGGCGCTGTTGAGCGACCCAGGCCCAGCCCTGAAAAGGCCTTCAGCCACACCTTTGAGGGGGTGGCGTGTAACTCCAGAGGACTGGAGTATCCTGCACAGAGCAGGAAATGGTGGACCAGTTGGACAGATAGATGGTCTGTGCCAGAGGGGCTGGGGCCACAGGGGACTTTTGCTGAGTGGAGCATTAGTCCGGCTGCTCAAGTGAACCAGAGGCTAGTTAGGGGCTCAAGGAGTCAGTTAGTGCCCTAACTGTGGCTTAGGTTTTTGTTGTTTTGTTATGTTGCAGTTAAGCTGAATAAAGCCCGTTTATTTTACACTTGGACTGTCTGAAAGCGATCTTTCCGGCGCCCAGTACCATGAACCACCGCTGTCCGGACCAGGAAAAGCCGCCATTTTGAGTCTAATTCCCCAAGGTGTCACAGTATATATATATATATATATATATATATAACACACACACAGCACTCACAGTTCTCAGCCATTAGCAGGAGATTGTATATATACAGCACTTACTTACTGTTGGTCTCTGTTATCAGCAGATTGAATAGATCCTGTACATATATGCAACAATTGCTCACTTTTATCAGATGATGATGTATGTACATATATACAACATTCATTCCATTCTCGTGAATTTTCACTTCTTGGTATCACAGAAACATGGCTAACACCCTCAGACACCACCTTCCCTGCTGCCCTCTCCTATGGAGGTCTGCAATTCTCGCACACTCCTCGCCCCAACAATAAACCCGGCGGTGGCGTAGGCATACTCCTGCCTGACAATTGCTCCTTCGCCCCAATCCAACTGCTACCTGCTCTCACCCTCCCCCCTTTGAAGTGCACTCTGTTCGCATTTACTCGCCCTCCAACCTCCAACTAGCCGTCATATATCGACCGCCAGGACCTACCGCTGCCTTCATCGACCATTTCACCACGCTAATGCACTTCCTACCCACTGACACCCCCACCATCATCATGGGTGATTTCAACATCCCCATTAACACAACCCACCCTTCCGCTTCCAGTCTCCTGTCCCTCACTGCCTCCTTTAGTCTCTCTCAATGGTCCTCCTCTGCCACCCACACAAAGGGGCACACGCTGGACTTCATATTCACCCACCTCTGCTCTCTATTCAACCTCTCTAACTCTCTGTCCACGCTCTCTGACAACAACCTACTGACATTCTCTGCGCTCTCCTCTGTAATAGAACCCCCAAGCCCTAAACTAACACGTCCCCGTGGGAACCTTAATCGCCTTGACATCCGCACGCTCTCAGACTCTCTCCGACCGCTTGCTGACAACCTCACTCCAGGACGCAGATACCACCACTGACTTCTACAATACCACCATTACCTCAGCCCTTGACTCTGTAGCCCCTTCACTAACACCAGAGCCCGACCGATCAACAGGCAACCCTGGCACACTGACCTGACTAAAAAACTGAGACGTGCCTCACGGGTTGCAGAATGCCTCTGGAAGAAAAGCCACTCCCAGGAGGACTTCATCAGGTATAAAGAGGCAGTACTCACATTCAAGAACGCACTCACCTCTGCAAAGCAGGTCTACTTCACCACACTAATATCTGCCCTATCCCACAACCCCAAACAGCTATTCACTACCTTCAACAAAGTTCTCTGCCCTCCTGTTCTCCCTCTGACATCACTTATTTCAGCTGATGACTCTGCCTCTTAAATCAAAAGCATCAAAAGCAAACTTAACACTATCAGAGACAGTCTCACCCTACACACCTGACAGCTACTCTATCCAACTGCTCGCTCGGTGCTCGTCATCTTTAACCTGTTTCTCCACCATCACTGATGAAAAGCTCTCCACCCTAATCTCTAAATCCCACCTCACCTCCTGTGCACTCGACCCAATCCAGTCACATCTCATCCCCAAACTCTCTGAAGTCATTACTCCTGCCCTAACCCATCTCTTCAACCTATCCCTAACCAATGGATCCTTCCCTTCCGCCTTCAAATATGCTACCGTCACACCTATACTTAAGAAACCCTCCCTGGACCCGTCCTCTGCAGCCAACTATTACCCCATCTCACTGCTCCCGTACGCCTCTAAATTGCTGGAGCAACACGTCCACTCCGAACTATCCTCCTATCCAAACTCAACATGGAGAAAACTGAGTTCATCATCTTCGCCCCACCTCGCACGGCCCCTCTACCTGACCCATCTATCAAAGTTAATTGAACCACACTTACCCCAGTCCCATGGGTCCGTTGCCTTGGGATAACCTTGGAATCTGACCTATCCTTCAAGCTGCACATCCAAACCCTCAACACCTCCTGCCGCCTCCAACTCTAGAACATCCATCGGATCCGCTCCTTCCTCACCCCTGAAACTACAAAGATGCTAGTCCATGCCCTCATAATCTCCTACTTAGACTTCTGTAACACCCTTCTCCATGGCCTCCCAGCGAATACCCTCGCCCCCCTCCAGTCCACCCTAAACTGTGCTGCTCGCTTAATACACCTCACCCCTCATTCTTCTAAGGCCGCTCCCCTCTGCCAAACCCGTCACTGGCTACCCGTTGCCCAACAAATAGAGTTCAAAATGCTAACACTGACATACAAAGCCATCCACAACCTGTCCCCTCCATATATCTCCGACCTAATCTCCCGCTACCTGCCCGCACGTAACCTCCGATCCTCCAAAGACCTCCTACTCCGCTCTGCTCTTATCCGCTCTTCACACAAACGTCTCCAAGACTTCTCCCGTGCATACCCCATACTCTGGAACTCATTACCAAGACACATAAGACTGACCCCCACAATCACAAGCTTCAAGAAGGCCCTGAAGACTCACCTATTCAGGAAGGCCTACAACCTCCAATAACACTACTGTCACCACACCGCCATCTGTACAGCCTCCAATAACACTACTGTCACACACCGCCACCTACAGCCTCTACCCCCACCTTCTGTCTCTATCCCTCTTCCCTCATAGATTGTAAGCCCTTGTGGGCAGGGCCCTCTATCCCACTCTGCTAGTTGGTCACTGTTAGTATTGTGTTTGTTTTGTATATTTTATGTACTGTATGTAAACCCTCAAATGTAAAGCACCATGGGATTAAAAATAATGTACAGAGCCCATGGAATTAATATAATAATGTACAGAGCACCATGGAATTAATATAATAATGTTCAGCACCATGGGATTAATATAATAATGCACAGCACCATGGAATTAATATAATAATGTACCCCTGGATATATAGTAATGTACAGAGCACCATGGAATTAATATAATAATGTACAGAGCACCATGGAATTAATATAATAATGTACAGAGCACCATGGAATTAATGGTGATATATATATATATATATATATATATATATATATATATATATATAGATATATAATAACACTCGTTCACTGTTGCTCTCTGCTAGAGATATCTACAGGATACATATTAAATAATACAGTTATTTTAGGTCACCGCAGGTTTTGTGACCATAATATAACCACGAACATGGCCTGTATTACACCAGTGGACAATCGGCCTTCATCTGGGGCAGTCACAGGATTTGCCAATTTTTGTTTGTTACATTTTTATTTGCCAGTATCAGTTTGTGCATCTTTGGACCCACACTTTATAGTGGGCAACGCCAGTTAAAAAAAAAAAAAAAAATCGAAGACATTTGGTATCCCCATGTCTGAAAATCCCCAAACTATAAACATAAAAACATTTAGCCAATATGTTGAATATCGTAACTGGAAAAAAAAAAATCAAAATGGCCGAACCACCATTTTCATACCATTTCTCCTCCCCCAGAAAATTTTAAAAAAGTGATCAAAATGTCAGACAATTCCTAAGGTGGTATAAATAAAAAGTTCAATTTCTCCCGACAGCTCAGTACATGAAAATATTGAAAGTTATAGGTGTCATATATACAATATAACAGCCAAAGGAGAAGGTTATTGGGGAAAACTGAACAATTAAGCCCAGGCTCTAGGACCCTGTTAGCACCTCTAGTCTGGATACAAGATGAGATACGGCAGGACATGGAGGTATACAGGTTCTGTATGGTATCCTGCAGTACATTTACCACAGATGTTACACTGGGCCTGTAGTCTGGATACAAGATGATATATGGCAGGACATGGAGGTATACAGGTTCTGTATGGTATCCTGCAGTACATTTACCACAGATGTTACAGCTGGACCTGTAGCCTGGATACAAGATGAGATACGGCAGGACATGGAGGTATACAGGTTCTGTATGGTATCCTGCAGTACATTTACCACAGATGTTACAGCCGGGCCTGTAGTCTGGATACAAGATGAGATACGGCAGGACATGGAGGTATACAGGTTCTGTATGGTATCCTGCAGTACATTTACCACAGATGTTACAGCCGGGCCTGTAGTCTGGATACAAGATGAGATACGGCAGGACATGGAGGCATACAGGATCTGTATGGTATCCTGCAGTACATTTACCACAGATGTTACAGCTGGGCCTGTAGCCTGGATACAAGATGAGATACGGCAGGACATGGAGGTATACAGGCTCTGTATGGTATCCTGCAGTACATTTACCACAGATGTTACACTGGGCCTGTAGCCTGGATACAAGATGAGATACGGCAGGACATGGAGGTATACAGGTTCTGTATGGTATCCTGCAGTACATTTACCACAGATGTTACAGCCGGGCCTGTAGCCTGGATACAAGATGAGATACGGCAGGACATGGAGGTATACAGGTTCTGTATGGTATCCTGCAGTACATTTACCACAGATGTTACAGCCGGGCCTGTAGTCTGGATACAAGATGAGATACGGCAGGACATGGAGGTATACAGGTTCTGTATGGTATCCTGCAGTACATTTACCACAGATGTTACAGCTGGGCCTGTAGTCTGGATACAAGATGAAATACGGCAGGACATGGAGGTATACATGTAACCACTGCCCTCACACCTTCTAATAGAGAAGTCAGAAATGGCAATCTCACATTTCTATCTGGGGTTGGTATTTTTTGTGTCCATCACAGCACATGCCATAAGATGACCAATAACCCTTACCCCGCCATGTTGTGGTGCTCTGACTTGCCAGGACTGCGCTCTTACTCTACTCATAAATTAATTTAGGACATGGGTTTAACCCTTCCCTGGTCGTCCACACCACCTTACACAGAAAGAAACCCCCTATAAATGAAAAAAATTGCAGCGAAGCATTTTACTTGCCGCGGCCCATATCAGGCAACACCCTGTGTATGAAGTGCCGCCATCCCACCTTATAATCCATAGCTAGAGACAGGCAAACCCCCCTAAGATTTGTTTCATTTCAGATTCGGGTGGCTCGGATCCCTGAATTTTTTTTTTTTTTGGGTTGAGCAAGTTCAGATAAAACCGGAAGTGACATTATTATTCTCTGGAGTGTCTTCAGACCCCGGAGTATAATAGGTGGAGGCCCAGGGGGGTGTAAAAAATAAAAAACATTTCTACTCCCCTTCCTTTCTCTCTTTTGGGCCTCCTCAGTAACGTCATACGCCTGGGGTCACCGCTGAGGTCTCTGATTGGGCCTGAGCAGTGACATGGACAAGCTGGGAGACATGACGCTCAACCAAACAATTTAGGATATTCGGGTTGAACCCAGATGATGCTGGAGCGGTGCGCCCATCTCTATCCATAACCAAATAACACAAAACAAAGGCAATTCATTTTCTTTCTTTTTATATTTTTAATATGGGGGGGTCTTTGCTTCTCTCTGCAGTGAATAATAAGATTAGTCTGTAGGGTCTCACCTGCCCCAACTTATTTCCCTACCACACCCCCCGGACTATATGCCCCGCCTCTTCTTCTGACATCATAGCTACCAGATACAACTCTGTTTTAGGCAGGACTGTGGCCATAGCAAGAAGCAGCAGTGCTCGGCTACACGTGTGTACAGGGGACGAGACAGGTGAGAGGTTTTTCAGGATGAGACTGTATGTTGGAGGGGATGAAGGGAGACCCCGATGTTCTTACATAGGACTGTGAATTAGAGGGGAGGGAGGTGAAGCTTTGCAGGACAGGATTGTATGTTGGAGGGTTTGCAAGGTTTTTGTACATCATATTATACATTGAATGTCTCTGGCGGGAGGGGGAGGGATTTTTATTTATTTATTTTTTTATTGTAGTGTTGGGCCCGGTTCACATCTGTGTTCGGGTTTCTGTTCGGTTTACCTGGGAAAGCCTCAAAATTCATAGACTGTAAAGGGGGTCCTTGTGGTTTCTGTTTGATTTCCGCATGAAGAAAGCAGCACTTCCCTCTCAGCATTATAGTCTATGGGTTTTGCGGCTTTCCCAGGTAAACCACTTTTTTGTGTGTATAGGTTTCCTTTCGGGGGGTCCCCAAGCAGACTCCCCAAACGGAAACCCGAACGCAGATGTGAATCAGGCCTTATATGTTGTAAGCGTGCTTAAGCTCTTGGGCCCAAATGCAAAATCAGTACTGGGGCCCCCACTTACCATGTGCTATCTATAATACTAGTATCTTCTTATGGGGTAGAGAAGTCTGTGGCCCCCTCCGGCTGCAGGGTCCGGTAGTGATCGCTACCTCTGCACCCCCTGTAGCTGTTGTAGAGGGCTGGAGGGCGAGGAGAGATATTTATCTGAGGGTTTGTATATTTATTGGAGGGGCTAAAGAAAGTGGAAGCAAAGTTTGTCCATCAGACTGTAGGTTAGGACGTGTCCTATTGTTCTCCATTTTCACACATCTATCAATAAATTCCTACTGACTTACAGATAATATGTGGCCGCTGAAAACAAGTAGTGGCTTTGGGGAAAAACAAACCTGTGCGACACCAGCCTGAGGCGAAAAAAGGCAACGCAGGAAAAAATGTGGTGAAAACAGCGGAAAAGAATCTTGTGTTTTCACTGCCTTTATAATATATTTAGCATTGTTTCCTCCCACATACATCTAAGATGCTGCATATTCCATAGATTAAATGAAATTTCATTCATTCCGCGTTTTCTTTTCCCCATTGTGTTCCCACCATGTGTGGCCTCAGCCATAATGTAGTTACACATGTAGCATTTTGTAAGAAAAATGCAGTGGTTGTGTTTTTTTTTCTTGTTTGGGCATTTTTTATATATTGCCATTTTTAGTTAAACAATGTATTATATAGTTGCAGAAAAATATAATTTATGATATAAATATTTTAATGTGGTGTTTTTTTTTTTTTTTCTATTTTTTGTCGAGAGAATTTCATTACTGTTTTTTATTTCTTTAATAAACATTACTGATATTTTTGAGATTGCAGTGTGTTATACCTGTATTGAATACAATGAAAAGCTGAGGCCCCACGTTGTGGTAACGCAGCATTTTTTGCTGCAGATTTTGCTCTTGTGTTTTTTTTGAGCCAGTCAGGAGTGGATTGAAAAGGAATGGAGAATATAAAGGAAGTTCTGAGACGTTTCCCTTCTGTTAAATCCACTCCTGACTTTGGCTGAAAAAAACTCAGCAAAAAAGAGATTCAGGCTGAAGCCCCACGTTGCGGAAATGCAGCTTTTTTTTTTATTTTGTTGCAGATTTTGTTGTGGTTTTTTGAGCCAAAGCCAGAAGTGAAATGAGCAGAAGGTAGAAGTATAAGAACTTCCTATATAGTCTTTATTCCTTTTGCAGACATTCTTGGCTTTGGTTCAAAAAACCGCAACAAAAAAGCTGCGTTTCTGCAACGTGGGGCCTCAGGGTGGAATTTGGAGTTCATTTTGAAGCAGAATCCACCTCAAAATCATCTCCAAGTTCCTTTGTGTGAATTTGTCCTCACCATTCCCCTCCTGACTGCTTTCCTTTTCTTCTCCAGCTCATGTACTGCCGGTCTTTTGCCCAATAAGAAGCAGCATGCATCGCCTGTCACAGCCTGAGGACCGGAGCATTGGCGTCCAGAGGAGAAAGGACCCAGGAGCAAACAGCAGTAAGTAAATGCTGAGGGCTGGATTTATCTTGGTGTTGGGCGTCTGATTTGTTTTGAGGGCCCGGTCTGAGGTCTCATTTATTTAGGGGTCTGATTTATTAAGGTGATTTCTAAATTCTCTTTTCATATTTCCAGTATGTGGCCTCATGTCCATGTGGTAACCAAGGGTAACTGGGCTAGCTGGAACGGTGTCACGTGGCAGAGGGGAAGCAGCCCTGGTATTCCTAGTACCTCACATATCTTAATTCTTCTGGAGTACCCTTGTGCAGTGCGCAGGCTAATGACTTCTGACACAAAGTTGAGGTGAAACCAGGAAATAAATCTTTACTGAAACAGTAGTGCAAATAAACAGTTCTCCAGACTTTCTAGTAAAGGCACATGCAGTAAGTCATTTTGGTAATGCAGTCACAATCAAAGCACAGCAAGAGATAGTCACAAGCTTGGTCTAGCCACACTTTCTTAGATGTCTTCTGCAAATAGCAGATTTTGGGGGTTGGTTGCTACGGGCAACAGCAAGGTAAGCAATAGACAGTCCAATTTGGGTTACTACGGATAAGAAGTCTTCACGGCTTGGCTCACCATGGAAAAAGAAGGTTCTACTCCCTCTTGGTGGTTGTAGTCCTTTTGAGGTGCCCAGGCTGGCGGAACCACTAAAGGCCTGGAGCTGGCAATGGGGCCCAATGACAATGTTCTCCCCACTGGCTATTGTAACATCTATCAGAACAAGGGTACTTCCTCCGCGTGGACTAGGGGATAGAGAAAGATGGCGTGAACAAGTCCCTATTAAAGTAGCGCTCCAGCAACGCCGCCCGCAGGATCAGAGGTTAGCTCTTTGGCCAGGCTTGACCTTTGAATGCGACAATCTCAAATCCCTCAGCCGGTACTACTAGGGATCTTGTAAGCTTGTGAAGAAATGCAGTTTTGCAGATGTATGTAGTCTGGAATGAAGATTAGGAGTAGTAGTAGCTTGGAGCTCAATCCCAGAGGGGGAAAGCTTTGTAGGTTAGATGTTATCCTGTCCGAGGACAGCTCTAGACTCCCCAGAGGAAGATCCAGCCCCTGCCTCTAGAGGGAGGAGTGGAAACCCAGCAGTTCTTATGGAACTTTCTGGAGGCATCCCTGAGATGCTGTGGGCTGGGCTTACCTGGGCAGCATCATGTGACCAGACCTAGGCTTGTGACATCACAGTTAGAGAAATAGCACACAGGAATATGCATAGAAAGACAGTATTAATAAATGACAGTATATCAGGAGCCAGATGTAAACATGAATATGCATTTTCACAAAGAGATTATGAAGCCTTTGCACAATGTTATGGAGGGGTGAACACTACATAATGTCCTAATGCATCGCATTGGCCCAGGGCACACGAGGGCCCAAAAATCAGACAATTAATGGCCGTACTGGGACATTACATCCATATATTATGGTTTTTGTTTTTAATCATGCGTTGTGGTGTGTATTTTTTTTTTTTTTAATCTTGGGTGACTTTTTTACTTTTTTATGGTATTTGCTGATTTCCTACGGTGTTTGTCAGTTTCTGAATGCTATACAGTGTGGTCTGGATAGAAACACTTGGTGTTCTCTCTACAAGGGATTATAATCTGGGACCTGTGCAGATGACAAACTCAAACCCTGTACTGTTCTCTATGGACCTTCTTTGCTGTTATACAAGTACATGTGATTTATCTACTACATTCGTACATTACCATGTTTTCTTCCATGTCCATATTACTGTATGTTTCATTGCTTGTTATCGTCTCACTAAATCTTCTTTGGTTAATAAAAACAAAGTCTTTTGTTTGGGGAAAATTAATATTTGTGTCTTTGTCCAGGTGTAGAAGATAACAAGACCACACCAGATCATTCAGTAAACCCTGATGTACCCTTAGATCTATCCACTCGTAACGCTGCTCACAAGAAACCTTCATCTGATCGATCGATTGGCAAACCGAGAGCTGTACATAGACCATGGGAAACGTTTGGTAAGCCTTCTGATAAGGAGAATGAAGAGAGTTGAACGGCCATTGTCATGTAAAGAATGTGGAAAATGCTTTAGCAGGAAATCAAAACTTATAATCCATCAAGGAGGTCACACAGAATAGGAGCCATATTCATGTTCTGAATGCGAAAAGTGCTTTAGTCAGAATTCAAGTCTTTTGTGGCACAGTAACCCGTTAACATTGGTGGTGAACCATTGTTCAGATTTGCATTTTTATCTGCATTATTATTAAAAGTTATATTTTATATTTATTTTGCGGCAACTTTGGATTTATTACAACGTTTATATGTCCAGGCCTGTAATGCCGGCAATCAGTGAACTCTGATCGCAGCCATCAG
Organism: Leptodactylus fallax; assembly: GCA_947044405.1. Taxonomy (NCBI): domain Eukaryota; kingdom Metazoa; phylum Chordata; class Amphibia; order Anura; family Leptodactylidae; genus Leptodactylus; species Leptodactylus fallax. Next base: position 1,416,431 of record CAMRHE010000390.1, on the reverse strand, counting down.
CGTCGGGTCTCTGCTGTAGAATACAGTCAGGAAGGGGTTAATGTCCAATCTTCTTCAACATTTTGTATTAAAATGTTTACTGCAAGGTCGATGCTGTATGACCTATGGATCCTTCTGTGAGGCGTGGACTGTGTTGGGGTGTGAGTTGTGCTCAATTTGTAGCCTGAGTAGAAGGTGAGAGCAAAATTCAGTGAGTGGAATAAATTAACCCCTTGCCGTCACGCCCACATTACATGCTACATCAATACGTAGGTGACTCAGCTCTTACTAGTTCACTGTTATGGTCTGTTCATATAGAAGAAAGTGAAGAGGAATTTGAGATCTATTTTCGCCTGAAATCTCCACTTTTTGGTCCTCCAGCCTTCTGGTTCAGCTTTTACCCGCTAATTAGGCTAACTAATTAAGCTAATCAGTAGTGTATCTTGCGCCACCGATGCAGAGGAATAATTGGCCACGAATTCCACGGCAAGATCGAGCAGGGCACTTATTTACTGTATTTTATTTTTTTAATTTTTTTTTTTTTTTTTCACGTCCTGCTTTGGTCTCTGCCTCCAATTAATTATATAATGGGAAGCAGATTCGGGATGGAATTTGGAGCTGATTTTGAAGCGGAATTCATCTGAAATTCATCTCCAAGTTCCTCTGTGTGAACTTACACGTACCATTCCCCTTCCTGCTTGACAGCTTTAGTTTTCTTCTCTCTCATGTACTGCCTGTCTTTTACCTGTTTTGTTTTTGATTGATTTTTAGGCCAAATGTCACAAAGCAGCAGCATGCATCGACCCGGCCAGCCTGAGGACCAGAGCAATGGCGTCCAGAGGGAAAAGGACCCAGGAGAGAACAGCAGTAAGTAAATGCTGCAGACTTTATTTTAGTGTTCGGGGGGGCAGATTTTGCTGGTTACGCCCCTGGTCTGGATAGAAACACTTAGTGTTCTGTCTACAAGGGATTATAATCTGGGACCTGTGCAGATGACAAACTCAAAAACCTCTTTTCTATGGTCCTTCTTTGCCGTTATACAAGTACATGTGATTTATCTACTACATTCGTACATTACCATGTTTTCTTCCATGTCCATATTACTGTATGTTTCATTGCTTATTATTGTCTCAATAAAACTTCTTTGGTTAATACAAAATCAAGTCTTTTGTTTGGGAAAAATAACATTTTGTGTCTTTTTCCAGGTATAGATGGGATGCGAAGGTCGGGTGGACATCTCCTTGTATCTCCTTATCATGAAGCAGAAGATAATGATACTACACAAGATAACTCAATAACCCCTAATGTAGCCGTAGTCCTTCACAGCGGAGATCCATCCACTGATACCCCTGGTCACAAGAAACCTTCATCGAGTCAACCACCAATTGGCAAACTGAGAACTGGACATAGACAGGAGGAGATATTTGATAAGGGATCTAGTCATTCTTTGCCTGAGAGAATTCAGAGAGCTGAATGGCCGTTTTCATGTTCAGAATGTGGAAAATGCTTTAGCAAGAAATCCATACTTATAACCCATCTAAGAATTCACAAAAAAGTGAAGCGATACTCCTGTTCGGAATGTGGGAAGTGTTTTATTACCAGAAATCACATCTTGTGGATCATCAGAGAACTCACACAGGAGAGAAGCCATATCCATGTCCTAAATGTAGGAAGAGTTTTAATAAGAAATCAAATCTTGTGGAACATCTAAGAATTCACACAGGCGAGAAGCCATATTCATGTCCTAAATGTGGGAAGAGTTTTCATAATAAATCAAATCTTGGGCCTCATCTAAGAATTCACTCCGGGGAGAGGCCATATTCATGTCCTAAATGTGAGAAATGTTTTATTCAGAGAGGGCATCTTGTGAAACATCTAAGAATTCACACAGGAGAGAAGCCATTTTATTGCTCAGAATGTGAGAAATATTTTACCATCAAAACAAATTTTGTGGCTCATCTAAGAATTCACATGGGAGAGAAGCCATATATATGTTTGGAATGTGGGAGAAGTTTTCTCTGGAGTTCATCCCTTACCCGGCATCAGAAAACTCACACAGGGGAGAAGTCATATCTATGTCCAGAATGTGGGAAACGTTTTCGTCATAGATCATCCGTTGTCCGGCATCGGAAAACTCACACAAGGGAGAAGTCACAGACAAGTTAATTTTCCAAGGAATTGCCTGATTTTAAAGTTCCCTCATCTGGTCACCCAACCACTGGCGCAGTTCACCCAGGCTGTGACCAGGAACCCAGCAGAGACTCATTGTAATTATTATTATTTTTTTTATTGGTCTGTCTTATGTATTTATTGGTATTTTAAATTTATGCAGTAGAAGAACAAAAAATTTACTGAAAAGAAAGATGGGAATAAGTTCCAACATATTAAGCCTTATTGTATAGCATTATAAACTTCCCAGGAGAGGGAATTGTCCATTACATGGTATTCACTAGAATGAGATTTTGTGCCTGCAGTAAATAACCAAATGGTCAATGTTTCCTGGGTAGAGGAACACAAAGGGGGGACAACTAAGTAATAACATTATGGTCAGAGATTGTGGTAACCACTGCATGAGAAAAAAAAACTGCCACTAGGCCCCACATCCCAACCCCAAAACAGTGATGACATGGAGGACCCACGCACCTATATAGGAGAGTCCCCTAGTAGCTCCCTTTCCAAATTCTAGGTGGTCATAAGAAAATGCTGCCATAATTTTTCTTCCAAAATATAAGCCCCCATACGACTATGTAAACGGAAAAAAGGAAAATGTTATGGCTTTTGGAAGGCGGGAAGTAAAAACAAAAGCACAAAAATTAAAACTGACTGTGTAAGGGTTAATGAGCAAAGATTGATGGAGGGACTTGGGCCAAAAGTAGGGACTGTCCCTCCAAAAGAGTGAAACTTGGAAGGTATTTTGGTTGGCACAAATCTATGGGAAAACTAAATGGAACTAATGGTGGAAACAGATCTTCAGAATAACTACCTCACCGTGTGCGCCTTTACATGGCGGCCTGTCTGTACGAGAAATGCAACATGGCGGCCTGTCTGTACGTGAAATGTAACATGGCGGCCTGTCTGTACACGAAATGCAACATGGCGATCTGTCTGTACATGAAATGTAACGTGGCGATCTGTCTGTACATGAAATGTAACGTGGCGGCCTGTCTCTCCATGTAATGTAACATGGCGGCCTGTCTTTCTGTAGGTAATATTGGTATGTTAATGGCTTACGGAAGAAAAATAAATAAATAAACAAATCAAGGAGAGGCAGGAAGAAGAAAATAACTTGTACTTCTCCACAGACCTGATGATGGACGTGAGCTGGTGCTGTAGTAATACTATATGGGAATGTTCACACACAAGAATCTGCTGCTTATTTTGAAGTAGAATCCATCTCAAAATCAGCTCAAAATTCTACCTGAATTCTGCCTTTCATTGTTTTTAACAGGCAGTGATGGACGCTACTTCTGTTCTCACTAACCCCCCCCCCCCCCCTTGTCGTATTACAATAAATGAAATAATGAATGTATACACTTTGGGTACACAAAATATCCAAAACTATTAAAATATGAAAATAGTCAAACCATAAGACATTCCCCAAAATGGTATCAATAAAAACTCACTCAAAAAATCTGACCTTTGCATAAAAAGACTACGGGTGACAAAAAAATGGCGCTGTAAAGAAATTTTTGCCTTTTACAAAGTGTTAATTTTTACATGAAGAAACTATAAAAACGTAGTATCGCTGTGATAATACCGACTCACAGAATAAGGATAACTTCTCATTTATGCCATGTAGAAAACAAAACCTTTAAACGCTTGTGTTTTTTTCTCTAATTCCACCTCATTCTGAATATTTTTATTTTTTTCCAGCTTCCCTGTACATTGTACAGAATATTAAATGAAATTAAGTACAATTGGTCCCGCAAAAGACAACTGAAAATTGGGCCAGTCCTCAAGAGGTTAAGTATAGTGCCCGCTCAGTAGCTGATCAGGTGCTATAGCCTCTGGGTCTCTGCTGTGCAGACTGTCTACAGTGGAGACTCGGCAGCAATGTCCACGATCCAAGTCCTCTCTGATAGTGAGCATTAACCCTTCTGATGCATCAGTCAAGTGTAAAAGAGGCATCTGATCACCTGCGGGGCGGGGACACCGACACATTCTTCTGGATCACTGTCCAGCGAAGCCAGATACGGGGGCATCAATCAGTTTCCATGACAATTGACAGCCTATTGAAGGCTCCCAGGATTGTCATTACTATGCTTGTGTTATAGACTGCCATAGTCACCTGTAATAGACCTTCGAGTTCAACTTTTATTGAAAACAAGATGCCTTACCCAACTCAGTACATGGAAATATATAAAGTTATGGGTCATATAAACAATATAACAGCCAAAGGAGAAGATTATTGGGGAAAACTGGATAATTGGGCAGAGGCTCTTGGGCCCTGTCAGCACCTATAGCCAGGATACAAGATGAGATACGGCAGGACATGGAGGTATACAGGTTTTGTATGGTATCCTGCAGTACATTTACCACAGATGTTACAGCCGGGCCTGTAGCCTGGATACAAGATGAGATACGGCAGGACATGGAGGTATACAGGCTCTGTATGGTATCCTGCAGTACATTTACCACAGATGTTACAGCTGGGCCTGTAGCCTGGATACAAGATGAGATACGGCAGGACATGGAGGTATACAGGATCTGTATGGTATCCTGCAGTACATTTACCACAGATGTTACAGCTGGACCTGTAGCCTGGATACAAGATGAGATACGGCAGGACATGGAGGTATACAGGTTCTGTATGGTATCCTGCAGTACATTTACCACAGATGTTACAGCTGGGCCTGTAGTCTGGATACAAGATGAGATACGGCAGGACATGGAGGTATACAGGTTCTGTATGGTATCCTGCAGTACATTTACCACAGATGTTACAGCTGGGCCTGTAGTCTGGATACAAGATGAGATACGGCAGGACATGGAGGTATACAGGTTCTGTATGGTATCCTGCAGTACATTTACCACAGATGTTACAGCCGGACCTGTAGTCTGGATACAAGATGAGATACGGCAGGACATGGAGGTATACAGGTTCTGTATGGTATCCTGCAGTACATTTACCACAGATGTTACAGCTGGCCCTGTAGCCTGGATACAAGATGAGATACGGCAGGACATGGAGGTATACAGGTTCTGTATGGTATCCTGCAGTACATTTACCACAGATGTTACAGCTGGGCCTGTAGCCTGGATACAAGATGAGATACGGCAGGACATGGAGGTATACAGGTTCTGTATGGTATCCTGCAGTACATTTACCCGATGTACACCGCCGTGTCGGCGGCGCGCGAGGTGGGGCCGCGCTTCCCGGTTACAGCCGGGCCGTAGTCTGGATACAAGATGAGATACGGCAGGACATGGAGGTATACAGGCTCTGTATGGTATCCTGCAGTACATTTACCACAGATGTTACAGCTGGGCCTGTAGCCTGGATACAAGATGAGATACGGCAGGACATGGAGGTATACATGTAACCACTGCCCTCACACCTTCTAATAGAGAAGTCAGAAATGGCAATCTCACATTTCTATCTGGGGTTGGTATTTTTTGTGTCCATCAGCACATGCCATAAGATGACCAATAACCCTTACCCCGCCATGTTGTGGTGCTCTGACTTGCCAGGACTGCGCTCTTACTCTACTCAAATTAATTTAGGACATGGGTTTAACCCTTCCCTGGTCGTCCACACCACCTTACACAGACAGAAACCCCCTATAAATGAAAAACATCGCAGTGAAGCATTTTACTTGCCGCGGCCCATATCAGACAACACCCTGTGTATGAAGTGCCGCCATCCCACCTTATAATCCATAGCTAGAGACAGGCAAACCCCCTAAGATTTGTTTCATTTCAGATTCGGGTGGCTCGGATCCCTGAATTTTTTTTTTTTTTTGGGTTGAGCAAGTTCAGATAAAACCGCAAGTGACATTATTATTCTCTGGAGTCTCTTCAGACCCCGGAGTATAATAGGTGGAGGCCCAGGGGGGTGTAAAAAATAAAAAAACATTTCTACTCCCCTTCCCTTCTCTCTTTTGGGCCTCCTCAGTAACGTCATACGCCTGGGGTCACCGCTGAAGTCTCTGATTGGGCCTGAGCAGTGACATGGACAAGCTGGGAGTCATGACGCTCAACCAAACAATTTAGGATATTCGGGTTGAACCCAGATGATGCTGGAGCGGTGCGCCCATCTCTATCCATAACCAAATAACACAAAACAAAGGCAATTCATTTTCTTTCTTTTTAATATGGGGGGGTCTTTGCTTCTCTCTGCAGTGAATAATAAGATTAGTCTGTAGGTTCTCACCTGCCCCAACTTATTTCCCTACCACACCCCCTGGACTATATGCCCCGCCTCTTCTGAGAGGCCCCACCTCTTCTTCTGACATCATAGCTACCAGATACAACTCTGTTTTAGGCAGGACTGTGGCCATAACCAGAAGCAGCAGTGCTCGGCTACACGTGTGTACAGGGGACGAGACAGGTGAGAGGTTTTGCAGGATGAGACTGTATGTTGGAGGGGATGAAGGGAGACCCCGATGTTCTTACATAGGACTGTGAATTAGAGGGGAGGGAGGTGAAGCTTTGCAGGACAGGATTGTATGTTGGAGGGTTTGCAAGGTTTTTGTACATCATATTATACATTGAATGTCTCTGATGGGAGGGGGAGGGATTTTTATTTTATTTTTTTTTATTGTAGTATTAGGCCCTGTTCACATCTGCATTCGGGTTTCTGTTCGGTTTACCTGGGAAAGCCGCAAAACCCATAGACTATAATGGGGTCCTTGTGGTTTCTGTTCAATTTCCGCATGAAGAAAGCAGCACTTTCCTCTCCGCATGTTTTGTGCGGAAACTACAAGGACCCCTTTACAGTCTATGGGGTCTGCGGCTTTCCCAGGTAAACCGCTTTTTTATGTGTATAGGTTTCCTTTCGGGGGGTCCCCAAGCAGACTCCCCAAACGGAAACCCGAATGCAGATGTGAACCGGGCCTTATATGTTGTAAGCAGAGGTGTAACTTGAAGCTCTTGGGCCCAAATGCAAAATCAGTACTGGGGCCCCCACTTACCATGTGCTATCTATAATACTAGTATCTTCTTATGGGGTAGAGAAGTCTGTGGCCCCCTCCGGCTGCAGGGTCCGGTAGTGATCGCTGCCTCTGCACCCCCTATAGCTGTTGTAGAGGGCTGGAGGGCGAGGAGGGATATTTATCTGAGGGTTTGTATATTTATTGGAGGGGCTAAAGAAAGTGGAAGCAAAGTTTGTCCATCAGACTGTAGGTTAGGACGTGTCCTATTGTTCTCCATTTTCACACATCTATCAATAAATGCCTACTGACTTACAGATAATATGTGGTCGCTGAAAACAAGTAGTGGCTTTGGGGAAAAACAAACCTGTGCGACACCAGCCTGAGGCGAAAAAAGGCAACGCAGGAAAAAATGTGGTGAAAACAGCGGAAAAGAATCTTGTGTTTTCACTGCCTTTATAATATATTTAGCATTGTTTCCTCCCACATACATCTAAGATGCTGCGTATTCCATAGATTAAATGAAATTTCATTCATTCCGCGTTTTCTTTTCCCCATTGTGTTCCCACCATGTGTGGCCTCAGCCATAATGTAGTTACACATGTAGCATTTTGTAAGAAAAATGCAGTGGTTGTGTTTTTTTTTTCTTGTTTGGGCATTTTTTATATATTGCCATTTTTAGTTAAACAATGTATTATATAGTTGCAGAAAAATATAATTTATGATATAAATATTTTAATGTGGTGTTTTTTGTTTTTTTTTCTATTTTTTGTCGAGAGAATTTCATTACTGTTTTTTATTTCTTTAATAAACATTACTGATATTTTTGAGATTGCAGTGTGTTATACCTGTATTGAATACAATGAAAAGCTGAGGCCCCACGTTGTGGTAACGCAGCATTTTTTGCTGCAGATTTTGCTCTTGTGTTTTTTTTTGAGCCAGTCAGGAGTGGATTAAAAAGGAATGGAGAATATAAAGGAAGTTCTTAGACGTTTCCCTCCTGTTAAATCCACTCCTGACTTTGGCTGAAAAAAACTCAGCAAAAAAGAGATTCAGGCTGAAGCCCCACGTTGCGGAAATGCAGCTTTTTTTTTATTTTGTTGCAGATTTTGTTGGGTTTTTTGAGCCAAAGCCAGGAGTGAAATGAGCAGAAGGTAGAAGTCTAAGAACTTCCTATATAGTCTTTATTCCTTTTGCAGACATTCTTGGCTTTGGTTCAAAAAACCGCAACAAAAAAAGCTGCGTTTCTGCAACGTGGGGCCTCAGGGTGGAATTTGGAGTTCATTTTGAAGCAGAATCCACCTCAAAATCATCTCCAAGTTCCTTTGTGTGAATTTGTCCTCACCATTCCCCTCCTGACTGCTTTCCTTTTCTTCTCCAGCTCATGTACTGCCGGTCTTTTGCCCAATAAGAAGCAGCATGCATCGCCTGTCACAGCCTGAGGACCGGAGCATTGGCGTCCAGAGGAGAAAGGACCCAGGAGCAAACAGCAGTAAGTAAATGCTGAGGGCTGGATTTATCTTGGTGTTGGGCGTCTGATTTGTTTTGAGGGTCCGGTCTGAGGTCTCATTTATTTAGGGGTCTGATTTATTAAGGTGATTTCTAAATTCTCTTTTCATATTTCCAGTATGTGGCCTCATGTCCATGTGGTAACCAAGGGTAACCGGGCTAGCTGGAACGGTGTCACGTGGCAGAGTGGAAGCAGCCCTGGTATTCCTAGTACCTCACATATCTTAATTCTTCTGGAGTACCCTTGTGCAGTGCGCAGGCTAATGACTTCTGACACAAAGTTGAGGTGAAACCAGGAAATAAATCTTTACTGAAACAGTAGTGCAAATAAACAGTTCTCCAGACTTTCTAGTAAAGGCACATGCAGTAAGTCATTTTGGTAATGCAGTCACAATCAAAGCACAGCAAGAGATAGTCACAAGCTTGGTCTAGCCACACTTTCTTAGATGTCTTCTGCAAATAGCAGATTTTGGGGGTTGGTTGCTACGGGCAACAGCAAGGTAAGCAATAGACAGTCCAATTTGGGTTACTACGGATAAGAAGTCTTCACGGCTTGGCTCACCATGGAAAAAGAAGGTTCTACTCACTCTTGGTGGTTGTAGTCCTTTTGAGGTGCCCAGGCTGGCGGAACCACTAAAGGCCTGGAGCTGGCAATGGGGCCCAATGACAATGTTCTCCCCACTGGCTATTGTAACATCTATCAGAACAAGGGTACTTCCTCCGCGTGGACTGGGGGATAGAGAAAGATGGCGTGAACAAGTCCCTATTAAAGTAGCGCTCCAGCAACGCCGCCCGCAGGATCAGAGGTTAGCTCTTTGGCCAGGCTTGACCTTTGGATGCGACAATCTCAAATCCCTCAGCCGGTACTACTAGGGATCTTGTAAGCTTGTGAAGAAATGCAGTTTTGCAGATGTATGTAGTCTGGAATGAAGATTAGGAGTAGTAGTAGCTTGGAGCTCAATCCCAGAGGGGGGAAAGCTTTGTAGGTTAGATGTTATCCTGTCCGAGGACAGCTCTAGACTCCCCAGAGGAAGATCCAGCCCCTGCCTCTAGAGGGAGGAGTGGAAACCCAGCAGTTCTTATGGAACTTTCTGGAGGCATCCCTGAGATGCTGTGGGCTGGGCTTACCTGGGCAGCATCATGTGACCAGACCTAGGCTTGTGACATCACAGTTAGAGAAATAGCACACAGGAATATGCATAGAAAGACAGTATTAATAAATGACAGTATATCAGGAGCCAGATGTAAACATGAACTTGCATTTTCACAAAGAGATTATGAAGCCTTTGCACAATGTTATGGAGGGGTGAACACTACATAATGTCCTAATGCATCGCATTGGCCCAGGGCACACGAGGGCCCAAAAATCAGACAATTAATGGCCGTACTGGGACATTACATCCATATATTATGGTTTTTGTTTTTAATCATGCGTTGTGGTGTGTATTTTTTTTTAATCTTGGGTGACTTTTTTACTTTTTATGGTATTTGCTGATTTCCTACAGTGTTTGTCAGTTTCTGAATGCTATACAGTGTGGTCTGGATAGAAACACTTGGTGTTCTGTCTACAAGGGATTACAATCTGGGACCTGTGCAGATGACAAACTCAAACCCCGTACTGTTCTCTATGGTCCTTCTTTGCCGTTATACAAGTACATGTGATTTATCTACTACATTCGTACATTACCATGTTTTCTTCCATGTCCATATTACTGTATGTTTCATTGCTTGTTATCGTCTCACTAAATCTTCTTTGGTTAATAAAAACAAAGTCTTTTGTTTGGGGAAAATTAATATTTGTGTCTTTGTCCAGGTGTAGAAGATAACAAGACCGCACCAGATCATTCAGTAAACCCTGATGTACCCTTAGATCTATCCACTCGTAACGCTGCTCACAAGAAACCTTCATCTGATCGATCGACTATTGGCAAACCGAGAGCTGTACATAGACCGTGGGAAACGTTTGGTAAGCCTTCTGATAAGGAGAATGAAGAGAGATGAGCGGCCATTGTCATGTAAAGAATGTGGAAAATGCTTTAGCAGGAAATCAAAACTTATAATCCATCAAGGAGGTCACACAGAAGAGAAGCCATATTCATGTTCTGAATGTGAAAAGTGCTTTAGTCAGAATTCAAGTCTTTTGTGGCACAGTAACCCGTGGCACAGGACGCTCACTGTACTTCATACAGATACTCATGATACAGCATCTTCACCAGGCTATGTGTCAGTATAATATACGGCAGGGGCACACTAATATCCCCACTATTGAAATATACATTTATGTTTGCAACATTTTTGGAATTTATGAATGCGTGCCGGGTATTTGCCTGTAGCTGTATAGGGAGTCCTAAATCTTAATTTTACTGGTAAGCCCTAGGCACCCCAGTCTGACTACCCATCCATGTGTTTACGATGGGACACATCCTGTGACCCCCTAGCACCTGGGTTACATATAGGACACATCTATGAAATAACTACCTCCTTGTGTATTCACATGGCTGACTGTCTCTCTAGGTATACAAAACCAAGGACCAAAGTTACAGGGACTGCGCAGGACCAGTGATGACTTAGACAGATTTTTTTATTCCTGGAAATGCAGAAAACACACGACGCATTTCAGGGTTTTAAATACATTTTTATCAAGTGTGTATAACACTACAAAAAACAACAACAACAATACCTGTAAAACATAGATTATAATAAAAAAAACAAAACAAAACTAGTATTAAAACACATTTAGCTTGTAGTTAGGACAGCTCAACTTAAGAAAGGTATTTGGATATAAAATAATCATTATGAGCAATATGGACACTGTAGACAGTAATAAACTGATACAAGCGCTTCTGTATATACAGTAGAGACCAAAAGTTTGGACACACCTTCTCATTCCAAGAGTTTTCTGTAAACCGCTTTTTTATGTGTATAGGTTTCCTTACGGGGGGTCCCCAAGCAGAGTCCCCGAACGCAGATGTGAATCGGGCCTTATATGTTGTAAGCAGAGGTGTAACTTGAAGCTCTTGGGCCCAAATGCAAAATCAGTACTGGGGCCCCCACTTACCATGTGCTATCTATAATACTAGTATCTTCTTATGGGGTAGAGAAGTCTGTGGCCCCCTCCGGCTGCAGGGTCCGGTAGTGATCGCTGCCTCTGCACCCCCTATAGCTGTTGTAGAGGGCTGGAGGGCGAGGAGGGATATTTATCTGAGGGTCTATATATTTATTGGAGAGGACGAAAGAAAGTGGAAGCAAAGTCTACGCCACATGGGGCCCCGGTCTAATGGTAGTTTTATTGTATTTATTTATTTTTTTACCTGGGACTCTAAAAACAAGATGACGTAAGAGTATTTGTAGACCTTTTTGGTCTGTATCTAGGCAGGACAGAAATGGGTTAATATGACCGCAGGATTATGGGTCTCGGCTGACCCAGTGTCAGGAGGTTTCATCGTCTCCCCTGTTTTCTTATAATAGACAGAGCCGTGATCTAATCTCTATTTACATTGTTCTTTCTGGCAGTGTTTTGGCCTTGTGGAAAGAACATGGCCTACCTGGGCATCATTTTGGGGTGATTCATGTAGGTTATAGGTGAGCCCTAGTATGGGGCTTAACATTGGTGGTGAACCATTGTTCAGATTTGCATTTTTATCTGCATTATTATTAAAAGTTATATTTTATATTTATTTTGCGTCACCTTTGGATTTATTACAACGTTTATATGTCCAGGCCTGTAATGCCGGCAATCAGTGACCTCTGATCGCAGCCATCAGCGTCGGGTCTCTGCTGTAGAATACAGTCAGGAAGGGGTTAATGTCCAATCTTCTTCAACATTTTGTATTAAAATGTTTACTGCAAGGTCGATCCTGTATGACCTATGGATCCTTCTGTGAGGCGTGGACTGTGTTGGGGTGTGAGTTGTGCTCAATTTGTAGCCTGAGTAGAAGGTGAGAGCAAAATTCAGTGAGTGGAATAAATTAACCCCTTGCCGTCACGCTCACATTACATGCTACATCAATACGTAGGTGACTCAGCTCTTACTAGTTCACTGTTATGGTCTGTTCATATAGCAGAAAGCGAAGAGGAATTTGAGATCTATTTTCGCCTGAAATCTCCACTTTTTGGTCCTCCAGCCTTCTGGTTCAGCTTTTACCCGCTAATTAGGCTAACTAATTAAGCTAATCAGTAGTGTATCTTGCGCCACCGATGCAGAGGAATAATTGGCCATGAATTCCACAGAAAGATCGAGCAGGGCACTTATTTACTGTATTTTAATTTTTTTTTTTTTCACGTCCTGCTTTGGTCTCTGCCTCCAATTAATTATATAATGGGAAGCAGATTCAGGATGGAATTTGGAGCTGATTTTGAAGCGGAATTCATCTGAAATTCATCTCCAGGTTCCTCTGTGTGAACTTACACGTACCATTCCCCTTCCTGCTTGACAGCTTTAGTTTTCTTCTCCCTCATGTACTGCCTGTCTTTTACCTGTTTTGTTTTTGGTGGATTTTTAGGCCAAATGTCACAAAGCAGCAGCATGCATCGACCCGGCCAGCCTGAGGACCAGAGCAATGGCGTCCAGAGGGAAAAGGACCCAGGAGAGAACAGCAGTAAGTAAATGCTGCAGACTTTATTTTGGTGTTCGGGGGGGGGGCAGATTTTGCTGGTTACGCCCCTGGTCTGGATAGAAACACTTAGTGTTCTCTCTACAAGGGATTATAATCTGGGACCTGTGCAGATGACAAACTCAAAAACCTCTTTTCTATGGTCCTTCTTTGCCGTTATACAAGTGCGTTGCCCCAGCCCGGCCTTGGCGAGTTCACAGTGCGAATAGGCCCGGTACTGGGGTCGACAGCGCCTTGAAAGGGAATAAAATAAATGTTTGTGACGCCAGTTGGGGTTTTAGCTTGCGATGGAGGCAAGCCCGGCACTGCTGGTTGGGCCTCTGGGAATAGGTAGTGATAGAGTGCCAGATATTGTACCCTCCCCAACTAGGGCAGATCCCAGGGCCAACTGATATATGAGGAAGAGCTGGTGTGCAGGCAGAGGAGCAGTGAAGAGGCGATTAATAAGAAATACAGTCCAGTCAGGGGTTAACCAAACACTTACGGTTTACTTCTGTAGTCAGCAAGGAATAACAGATCTTACAGGAGAATTCACCTAGCTCTGGTATAGTGAGATGCCAGTTTAACCACATGGGTAATTCAGCCTTCCAATGCTGCTGTACCTCTAATCGATTTCCCCTGATTCTGGATTCCAGAAGCTCAGAGGTCAGATATAACCAGATCTGTGGCTCTTCCAGACGGCAGGTAACACGAGTTCTGTCGGGTGCTGGGTACGCACACTCACCCTAACTCTATGTGTTACTGAGCCTCCAGGAAATCTGCACTACTGGACCTGGATCCAGTAATTCTCTCGCTGTTCTAAGTGTGGCAGACACTTAGCTAGGAATCGATGGTCCTTACTCTGCAGCTCCTTGTTTGATAGATACTTGTTCTCATCAAAACGCTGGACTCCTGTGCTGTCTCATTACCCTCTCTGCAGACTGTTGTATCACCAGCTCCGTGCAGCCCTGCCTCATGGATCCCCTCTCAAAAATGAAACTAAAACACTTCTAGGCAGTAGCTCCACCCCTTTTTAAAGAGGCAGTCACTGGGGATTTGTCTAATGCTAACAGGTTAACTGGTTCTCACTATACCTTCACAGTACACAGTAGAGATCACGTGAGGTGACATTTATAGCGACCCACTCTGTGGGGCGCTACACAAGTACATGTGATTTATCTACTACATTCGTACATTACCATGTTTTCTTCCATGTCCATATTACTGTATGTTTCATTGCTTATTATTGTCTCAATAAAACTTCTTTGGTTAATACAAAATCAAGTCTTTTGTTTGGGAAAAATAACATTTTGTGTCTTTTTCCAGGTATAGATGGGATGCGAAGGTCGGGTGGACATCTCCTTGTATCTCCTTATCATGAAGCAGAAGATAATGATACTACACAAGATAACGCAATAACCCCTAATGTAGCCGTAGTCCTTCACAGCGGAGATCCATCCACTGATACCCCTGGTCACAAGAAACCTTCATCGAGTCAACCACCAATTGGCAAACTGAGAACTGGACATAGACAGGAGGAGATATTTGATAAGGGATCTAGTCATTCTTTGCCTGAGAGAATTCAGAGAGCTGAATGGCCATTTTCATGTTCAGAATGTGGAAAATGCTTTAGCAAGAAATCCATACTTATAACCCATCTAAGAATTCACAAAAAAGTGAAGCGATACTCCTGTTCGGAATGTGGGAAGTGTTTTATTAAGAAATCACATCTTGTGGATCATCAGAGAACTCACACAGGAGAGAAGCCATATCCATGTCCTAAATGTAGGAAGAGTTTTAATAAGAAATCAAATCTTGTGGAACATCTAAGAATTCACACAGGAGAGAAGCCATATTCATGTCCTAAATGTGGGAAGAGTTTTCATAATAAATCAAATCTTGGGCCTCATCTAAGAATTCACTCCGGGGAGAGGCCATATTCATGTCCTAAATGTGAGAAATGTTTTATTCAGAGAGGGCATCTTGTGAAACATCTAAGAATTCACACAGGAGAGAAGCCATTTTATTGCTCAGAATGTGAGAAATATTTTACCATCAAAACAAATTTTGTGGCTCATCTAAGAATTCACACGGGAGAGAAGCCATATATATGTTTGGAATGTGGGAGAAGTTTTCTCTGGAGTTCATCCCTTACCCGGCATCAGAAAACTCACACAGGGGAGAAGTCATATCTATGTCCAGAATGTGGGAAACGTTTTCGTCATAGATCATCCGTTGTCCGGCATCAGAAAACTCACACAAGGGAGAAGTCACAGACAAGTTAATTTTCCAAGGAATTGCCTGATTTTAAAGTTCCCTCATCTGGTCACCCGACCACTGGCGCAGTTCACCCAGGCTGTGACCAGGAACCCAGCAGAGACTCATTGTAATTATTATTATTTTTTTTTTATTGGTCTGTCTTATGTATTTATTGGTATTTTAAATTTATGCAGTAGAAGAACAAAAAATTTAATAAAAAGAAAGATGGGAATAAGTTCCAACATATTAAGCCTTATTGTATAGCATTATAAACTTCCCAGGAGAGGGAATTGTCCATTACATGGTATTCAAGGGAGGGCTAGAATACTGATTTTGTGCCTGCAGTAAATAACCAAATGGTCAATGTTTCCTGGGTAGAGGAACACAAAGGGGGGACAACTAAGTAATAACATTATGGTCAGAGATTGTGGTAACCACTGTATGACAAAAAAAAAAAAATGCCACTAGGCCCCACATCCCAACCCCAAAACAGTGATGACATGGAGGACCCACACACCTATAAGGAGAGTCCCCTAGTAGCTCCCTTTCCAGATTCCAGGTGGTCATAAGAAAATGCTGCCATAATTTTTCTTCCAAAATAAAAGCCCCAATACGACTATGTAAAAGGAAAAAGTTATGGCTTTTGGAAGATGGGGAGTAAAAACAAAAGCACAAAAATTAAAACTGATTGTGTAAGGGTTAATGAGCAAAGAGTGATGGAGGGACTTGGGCCAAAAGTAGGGACTGTCCCTCCAAAAGAGTGAAACTTGGAAGGTATTTTGGTTGGCACAAATCTCTGGGAAAACTAAATGGACTAATGGTGGAAACAGATCTTCAGTATAACTACCTCACCGTGTGCGCCTTTACATGGCGGCCTGTCTGTACGTGAAATGTAACATGGCGGCCTGTCTCTCCGTGAAATGTAACATGGCGGCCTGTCTGTACGTGAAATGTAACATGGCGGCCTTTCTTTCTGTAGGTAATACTGATATGTTAATTGCTTACGGAAGAAGAAAAAAACAATTAAACAAATCAAGGAGAGGCAGGAAGAAGAAAATAACTTGTACTTCTCCACAGACCTGATGATGGACGTGAGCTGGTGCTGTAGTAATACTATATGGGAATGTTCACACACAGGAATCTGCAGCCTATTTTGAAGTAGAATCCATCTCAAAATCAGCTCAAAATTCTACCTGAATTCTGCCTTTCATTGTTTTTAACAGGCAGTGATGGACGCTACTTCTATTCTCACTACCTGTGGGTACACAGAATATCCGAAACTATTAAAATAAGAAAATAGTCAAACCATAAGACATTCTCCAAAATGGTATCAATAAAAACTCTCAAAAAATCTGACCTTGCTTAAAAAGACTACGGGTGACAAAAAAATGGCGCTGCAAAGAAATTTTTGCCTTTAACAAAGTGTTAATTTTTACATGAAAAAACTATAAAAACGTAGTATCGCTGTGATAATACCGACTCACAGAATAAGGGTAACTTGTCATTTATGCCATGTAGAAAACAAAACCTTCAAACACTTGTCGTTTTTTTTTTTTTTTTTTTTTCTAAATCCACCTCATTCTGAATATTATTTTTTTCCAGCTTCCCTGTACATTGTATAGAATATTAAATGAAACAATTAAGAAGTACAATTGGTCTCGCAAAAGACAACTGAAAATTGGGCCAGTCCTCAAGAGGTTAAGTATAGTGCCCGCTCAGTAGCTGATCAGGTGCTATAGCCTCTGGGTCTCTGCTGTGCAGACTGTCTACAGTGGAGACTCGGCAGCAATGTCCACAATCCAAGTCCTCTCTGATAGTGAGCATTAACCCTTCTGATGCATCAGTCAAGTGTAAAAGAGGCATCTGATCACCTGCGGGGCGGGGACACCGACACATTCTTCTGGATCACTGTCCAGCGAAGCGAGATACGGGGGCATCAATCAGTTTCCATGCCACTTGATAGCCTATTGAAGGCTCCCAGGATTGTCATTACTATGCTTGTGTTATAGACTGCCATAGTCACCTGTAATAGACCTTCGAGTTCAACTTTTACCGAAAACAAGATGCCTTACCCAACTCAGTACATGGTAATATATAAAGTTATGGGTCATATAAACAATATAACAGCCAAAACAGAATATTATTGGGTAAAACTGGATAATTGGGCAGAGGCTCTTGGGCCCTGTCAGCACCTATAGCCTGGATACAAGATGAGATACGGCAGGACATGGAGGTATACAGGCTCTGTATGGTATCCTGCAGTACATTTACCACAGATGTTACAGCTGGGCCTGTAGCCTGGATACAAGATGAGATACGGCAGGACATGGAGGTATACAGGATCTGTATGGTATCCTGCAGTACATTTACCACAGATGTTACAGCTGGGCCTGTAGTCTGGATACAAGATGAGATACGGCAGGACATGGAGGTATACAGGTTCTGTATGGTATCCTGCAGTACATTTACCACAGATGTTACAGCTGGACCTGTAGTCTGGATACAAGATGAGATACGGCAGGACATGGAGGTATACAGGATCTGTATGGTATCCTGCAGTACATTTACCACAGATGTTACAGCTGGGCCTGTAGTCTGGATACAAGATGAGATACGGCAGGACATGGAGGTATACAGGTTCTGTATGGTATCCTGCAGTACATTTACCACAGATGTTACAGCTGGGCCTGTAGTCTGGATACAAGATGAGATACGGCAGGACATGGAGGTATACAGGTTCTGTATGGTATCCTGCAGTACATTTACCACAGATGTTACAGCTGGACCTGTAGTCTGGATACAAGATGAGATACGGCAGGACATGGAGGTATACAGGATCTGTATGGTATCCTGCAGTACATTTACCACAGATGTTACAGCTGGGCCTGTAGCCTGGATACAAGATGAGATACGGCAGGACATGGAGGTATACAGGATCTGTATGGTATCCTGCAGTACATTTACCACAGATGTTACAGCCGGGCCTGTAGTCTGGATACAAGATGAGATACGGCAGGACATGGAGGTATACAGGATCTGTATGGTATCCTGCAGTACATTTACCACAGATGTTACAGCTGGGCCTGTAGCCTGGATACAGGATGAGATACGGCAGGACATGGAGGTATACAGGATCTGTATGGTATCCTGCAGTACATTTACCACAGATGTTACAGCTGGGCCTGGCCCGGGTACAGGTGGATCGGCGGACATGGAGGAACAGGCTGTAGGCCTGGCATCACAGATGTTACAGCTGGGCCTGGCCTGGATCAGATGAGCGGCGGCATGGAGGTATACAGGTTCTGTATGGTATCCTGCAGTACATTTGCCACAGATGTTACAGCCGGGCCTGTAGTCTGGATACAAGATGAGATACGGCAGGACATGGAGGTATACATGTAACCACTGCCCTCACACCTTCTAATAGAGAAGTCAGAAATGGCAATCTCACATTTCTATCTGGGGTTGGTATTTTTTGTGTCCATCACAGCACATGCCATAAGATGACCAATAACCCTTACCCCGCCATGTTGTGGTGCTCTGACTTGCCAGGACTGCGCTCTTACTCTACTCACAAATTAATTTGGGACATCAGTTTAACCCTTCCCTGGTCGTCCACACCACCTTACACAGACAGAATCCCCCTATAAATGAAAAACATCGCAATGAAGCATTTTACTTGCCGCGGCCCATATCAGACAACACCGTGTGTATGAAGTGCCGCCATCCCACCTTACAATCCATAACTGGAGACAGCCAAACCCCCTAAGATTTGTTTCATTTCAGATTCGGGTGGCTCGGATCCCTGAATTTTTTTTTTTTTGGGTTGAGCAAGTTCAGATAAAACCGGAAGTGACATTATTATTCTCTGGAGTCTCTTCAGACCCCGGAGTATAATAGGTGGAGGCCCAGGGGGGTGTAAAAAATAAAAAAACATTTCTACTCCCCTTCCCTTCTCTCATACGCCTGGGGTCACCGCTGAGGTCTCTGATTGGGCCTGAGCAGTGACATGGACAAGCTGGGAGACATGACGCACAACCAAACAATTTAGGATATTTGGGTTGAACCCAGATGATGCTGGAGCGGTGCGCCCATCTCTATCCATAACCAAATAACACAAAACAGAGGCAATTATTTTCTTTCTTTTTAATATGGGAGGGTCTTTGCTTCTCTCTGCAGTGAATAATAAGATTAGTCTGCAGGTTCTCATCTGCCCCCCCCCCCCCCGGACTATATGCCCCGCCTCTTCTTCTGAGAGGCCCCACCTCTTCTTCTGACATCATAGCTACCAGATACAACTCTGTTTTAGGCAGGACTGTGGCCATAACAAGAAGCAGCAGTGCTCGGCTACACGTGTGTACAGGGGACGAGACAGGTGAGAGGTTTTTCAGGATGAGACTGTATGTTGGAGGGGATGAAGGGAGACCCCGATGTTCTTACATAGGACTGTGAATTAGGGGGGAGGGAGGTGAAGCTTTGCAGGACAGGATTGTATGTTGGAGGGTTTGCAAGGTTTTTGTACATCAGATTATACATTGAATGTCTCTGGAGGGATTTTTCTTATATTTATTTTTTTTATTCTAGTATTAGGCCCGGTTCACATCTTCGTTCGGGTTTCCATTTGGTTTACCTGGGAAAGCTGCAGACCCCATAGACTATAATGGGGTCTTTGTGGTTTCCGTTCGGTTTCCGCATGAAGAAAGCAGCACTTTCCTCTCCGCATGTTTCATGTGGAAACCGAGCGGAAACTACAAGGATCCCATTATAGTCTATGGGTTTTGCGGCTTTCCCAGGTAAACCGCTTTTTTATGTGTATAGGTTTCCTTTCGGGGGGGTCCCCAAGCAGACTCCCCCGAACGGGAACCCGAATGCAGATGTGAACCGGGCCTTATATGTTGTAAGCAGAGGTGTAACTTGAAGCTCTTGGGCCCAAATGCAAAATCAGTACTGGGGTCCCCACTTACCATGTGCTATCTATAATACTAGTATCTTCTTATGGGGTAGAGAAGTCTGTGGCCCCCTCCGGCTGCAGGGTCCGGTAGTGATCGCTACCTCTGCACCCCCTGTAGCTGTTGTAGAAGGCTGGAGGGCGAGGAGGGATATTTATCTGAGGGTCTATATATTTATTGGAGAGGACGAAAGAAAGTGGAAGCAAAGTCTACGCCACATGGGGCCCCGGCCTAATGGTAGTTTTATTGTATTTATTTTTTTTACCTGGGATTCTAAAAACAAGATGACGTAAGAATATTTGGAGACCTTTTTGGTCTGTATCTAGGCAGGACAGAAATGGGTTAATATGACCGCAGGATTATGGGTCTCCGCTTACCCAGTGTCAGGAGGTTTCATCGTCTCCTCTGTTTTCTTATAATAGACAGAGCTGTGATCTAATCTCTATTTAAATTGTTCTTTCTGGCAGGTTTTTTGGCCTTGTGAAAAAACATGGCCTACCTGGGCATCATTTTGGGGTGATTCATGTAGGTTATAGGTGAGCCCTAGTATGGGGCTTAACATTGGTGGTGAACCATTGTTCAGATTTGCATTTTTATCTGCATTATTATTAAAAGTTATATTTATTTTGCGTCACCTTTTGGATTTATTACAACGTCTATATGCCAAAAAGAAACTGGGACCAAATCCTTCCAATCCACCCTATTCATATACACACACTTATACAGAGCATCACCGAGAAGGGTGTCATGATCCCATGGAGTTACATATGAGCAATACCTGGAAAAGGGGAAGGCATAGGGAAGAACAATGGACCCACTCACTGGTATCAATATGCACGTTCCCCATGTCCACGTGTTCCGCGTTTTATGAACTGCAGTTGGTAGAATTTCTTTATGATCTCAACTCATTATTTGTAAGTATTCGCTTCTTAAGTACCTCTTGAAGTAGTGCAGTTTGGCCGAATCAAAAACAGACACAACTCTGCATGTGCTTGAAGTCTGGAGCGACTCGCACTGTAACCCGTTTAGTTATAGTATCAGGCCTTATAATAAAAACTAGGAGATACATGTCCAATCAGAAATGTGATACTATATGTGGCATGCATACATTAACTACATTGTGCTTACTTGTAAATACCCCTGACCAACACAAACACAACAGAAATAGCTGTATTCTGACATTTATTATTTTTTTACTGTTTTGTTGGGAAGACTGATAGATAAATGTTAATTTTGTTAGTATAGACTATAAGACAAGGTTTGTTTGTTTTTGTTTTTTAAATTGTAAAGGGTTTTTTTAACTTTAATTTTTTTTTTTTTTTTTTAGAATATTTAAAAATACAAACTTCTTTTTACTGTCCTACAAGGGGACTTGATCCTGGGATCGCTTGATACTTCTGTATTGCAGTACATTGTATATAGGCCCACTATGTGCAATGGGGAAAGGCAGACAGGAGGCCATTGATTGGCTGCCATGGAAACCCTTCGGACCTTGCAATGTCATTGCGGGGATCTGAGGGGCTGAAAGGGGGTCAATGTCGCCCACTAACCACCCAGATGCCTGTGGTATAACAGCACGGTATTCTTACAGCACTGAGCAATGACGTAATATTAAGGTGCTGAGCGGGAAGGGGTTATTCTCATGCCCATACGCAGAGAAAGGATTTATATACCGGCCCAGAAGGGCAGCTCTGAAGCCTGAGCCAAGGACTGAAATTATTTAAAAAAAAGAAAAAACTTTGGTTTTACCATATAAACAGTGTTAAACATGTGGAGGTCAGTCAAGCCTGAGGCCTTGTGCATACGTGTGATGGCGGTTTTTTTTTTTTGGTTTTTTTTTTTTTTAATGGACTGTGAATAATATCCGCTAACAAAATAGGTTATGTCCTATTTCTGTCCATTTTTCTTGCCTGACATACAAGTCTGGGTCTGTATTTAACATCTGTTTTTTGGCTAATATATCCATTTCACACACATAAAGGCCGGGGGCCCCACGTGGCGTTTTACAGTCACTGTCAAGTGGATAAGATTCGAGCGAATCCCATCCACACATTGCAGAAAAATGTGCGCAGCGGAAACAGTTTCCCTATAGGAATAATTAAAGCAGAAAGTCCAGAGAAGAAACCTCTGCGGCCTTTCTGTGAAAAGTGTGCGGGAAAAACACTGCGGTTTTCCCATAGCGCTTATTTACTGCTACGCGGAGCCTTAGCCTAAAACTGGACATTAAATCCAAATCCAAATATAATATTAAAAATTCATCCTTTTTTTTTTTTTTTTTTTTTTTTTTTAAACTGACATTAGCAACAAACCATTGCATGTGTTATTTTTAAGCCCTTCCCGCCAGTGACATTGTTCGATTTTTGTTTTTGACTCCCCAACTTTCAAACCCCTTTTTTTATTTTCCCGTTCTCAGAGCCATATGAGGGCTTATTGTTGTTCTTCATGATGCTACCATTTATTATTCTGTACAATGTACTGGGAAGCTGGAAAAAAAAACAGAATGGGGTGGATTTGAAGAAAAACTGCATTTATGTGACTCTCTTACAGGCTTCGTTTTTACGGCGTTCGCTCTGCAGCCAAAATGACCTGTCAACTGTATTTTATGCTTCAGTACGATTCCAGGGACACCAAATTTATATGGTTTTTATTTACATTTTAACCCCCTAACAAAAATCTAAAACTTTGCATAAAAGTTTCCATATTCTGACACCTGCAACTTTTTTTATATTTCCATGTACAGGGATGCATGGGGTGTCTTTTTTTTTTTTTTTTTTTCGGGGCCAGGTGTACTTTTTAGTTCTACCATTTTGGGGAACGTCTATTGCTTTGATAATTTTTATCAGACGAAATGGTGAAAAAACTAATTTTTTTTTTCCTGCTACAGCGTTCACCACATGGGAAAAATATTTTCATACATTTGTAGACCGGGTGTTTTCGGACACAGGGATACCTAATGTGTATGTGTTTCACAGTAATATTTTACTTTTATATGTATTCTAGGGAAAGGGGGGTGACTTGACCTTTTGTTTTATTTACTATTTTATTAGCCCTATTTTATTAACAACTGTATTGCAGTCTATGGTAGATTTGTGATGTTACTATTGAGGCTGGTCATAGACCGGCCACACTAGTAGTATTGCTATGACAAGCCTGGATGCCTTCAGAAGGCTCCCGGCTGTTGAAGGAACAGGTCGGCTCCGGTGATCTAGCCATGCAATGATAAAGGTATGGGGCCGGTGAGGACCAGCCCTGGAGGCCATTTTTTATTTTTTTTTTTAAATTGGGGGGGGGGGGGGGGGGGTGGGTGCAGGCCTGCAATGCCCGCAATCAGTGAACTCTGATCACAGTCATCAGTGTCGGGTCTCTGCTGTAGAATACAGTCAGGAAGGGGTTAATGTCCAATCCTCTTCAACATTTTGTATTAAAATGTTCACTGCAAGGTCGATCCTGTATGACCTATGGATCCTGCTGTGAGGCGTGGACTGTGTTGGGGTGTGAGTTGTGCTCAATTTGTAGCCTGAGTAGAAGGTGAGAGCAAAATTAAGTGAGTGGAATAAATTAACCCCTCGACGTCACGCCCACATTACATGCTACATCAGTACGTAGGTGACTCAGCTCTTACTAGTTCACTGTTATGGTCTGTTCATATAGAAGAAAGTGAAGAGGAATTTGAGATCTATTTTCGCCTGAAATCTCCACTTTTTGGTCCTCCAGCTTTCTGGTTTGGCTTTTACCCGCTAATTAGGCTAACTAATTAAGCTAATCAGTAGTGTATCTTGTGCCACCGATGCAGAGGAATAATTGGCCACGAATTCCATAGAAAGATCGAGCAGGGCACTTATTTACTGTATTTTATTTTTTTTTATTTTTTTTTTCCGCGTCCTGCTTTGGTCTCTGCCTCCAATTAATTATATAATGGGAAGCAGATTCAGGATGGAATTCGGAGCTGATTTTGAAGCGGAATTCATCTGAAATTCATCTCCAAGTTCCTCTGTGTGAACTTACACGTACCATTCCCCTTCCTGCTTGACAGCTTTAGTTTTCTTCTCTCTCATGTACTGCCTATCTTTTACCTGTTTTGTTTTTGGTTGATTTGCAGCCTGAGGACCAGAGCAATGTCGTCCAGAGGGAAAAGGACCCAGGAGAAAACAGCAGTAAGTAAATGCTGCAGACTTTATTTTAGTGTTCGGGGGGCAGATTTTGCTGGTTACGCCCCTGGTCTGGATAGAAACACTTAGTGTTCTGTCTACAAAGGATTATACTCTGGGACCTGTGCAGATGACAAACTCAAAAACCTCTTTTCTATGGTCCTTCTTTGCCGTTATACAAGTACATGTGATTTATCTACTACATTCGTACATTACCATGTTTTCTTCCATGTCCATATTACTGTATATTTCATTGCTTATTATTGTCTCAATAAAACTTCTTTGGTTAATACAAAATCAAGTCTTTTGTTTGGGAAAAATAACATTTTGTGTCTTTTTCCAGGTATAGATGGGATGCGAAGGTCGGGTGGACATCTCCTTGTATCTCCTTATCATGAAGCAGAAGATAATGATACTACACAAGATAACTCAATAACCCCTAATGTAGCCGCAGTCCTTCACAGCGGAGATCCATCCACTGATACCCCTGGTCACAAGAAACCTTCATCAAGTCAACCACCAATTGGCAAACTGAGAACTGGACATAGACAGGAGGAGATATTTGATAAGGGATCTAGTCATTCTTTGCCTGAGAGAATTCAGAGAGCTGAACCGCCATTTTCATGTTCAGAATGTGGAAAATGCTTTAGCAAGAAATCCATACTTATGACCCATCTAAGAATTCACAAAAAAGTGAAGCAATACTCCTGTTCTGAATGTGGGAAGTGTTTTTACCAGAAATCACATCTTGTGGTTCATCTAAGAATTCACACGGGAGAGAAGCCATATATATGTTTGGAATGTGGGAGAAGTTTTATTCAGAGTTCATCCCTTACCCGGCATCAGAAAACTCACACAAGGGAGAAGTCACAGACAAGTTAATTTTCCAAGGAATTGCCTGATTTTAAAGTTCCCTCATCTGGTCACCCGACCACTGGCGCAGTTCACCCAGGCTGTGACCAGGAACCCAGCAGAGACTCATTGTAATTATTAATTTTTTTTTATTGTTCTTTCTTATATATTTATTGGTATTTTAAATTTATGCAGTAGATGAACAAAAATTGAATAAAAAGAAAGATGGGAATAAGTTCCAACATATTAAGCCTTATTGTATAGCATTATAAACTTCCCAGGAGAGGGAATTGTCCATTACATGGTATTCACTAGAATGGGATTTTGTGCCAGCAGTAAATAACCAAATGGTCAATGTTTCCTGGGTAGAGGAACACAAATTGGGGACAACTAAGTAATAACATAATGGTCAGAGATTGTGGTAACCACTGCATGAGAAAAAAAAATGCCACTAGGCCCCACATCCCAACCCCAAAACAGTGATGACATGGAGGACCCACACACCTATATAGGAGAGTCCCCTAGTAGCTCCCTTTCCAGATTCCAGGTGGTCAGAAGAAAATGCTGCCATAATTTTTCTTCCAAAATATAAGCCCCCATACGACTATGTAAATGGGAAAAAAGGAAAAAGTTATGGCTTTTGGAAGACGGGGAGTAAAAACAAAAGCACAAAAATTAAAACTGACTGTGTAAGGGTTAATGAGCAAAGATTGATGGAGGGACTTGGGCCAAAAGTAGGGACTGTCCCTCCAAAAGAGTGAAACTTGGAAGGTATTTTGGTTGGCACAAATCTATGGGAAAACTAAATGGAACTAATGGTGGAAACAGATCTTCAGTATAACTACCTCACCGTGTGCGCCTTTACATGGCGGCCTGTCTGTACGAGAAATGTAACATGGCGGCCTGTCTGTACGTGAAATGTAACATGGCGGCCTGTCTGTACGTGAAATGTAACATGGCGGCCTGTCTGTACGTGAAATGTAACATGGCGGCCTGTCTGTGCGTGAAATGTAACATGGCGGCCTGTCTGTGCGTGAAATGTAACATGGCGGCCTGTCTGTGCGTGAAATGTAACATGGCGGCCTGTCTTTCTGTAGGTAATACTGATATGTTAATGGCTTACAGAAGAAGAAAAAAACAATTAAACAAATCAAGGAGAGGCAGGAAGAAGAAAATAACTTGTACTTCTCCACAGACCTGATGATGGACGTGAGCTGGTGCTGTAGTAATACTATATGGGAATGTTCACACACAGGAATCTGCAGCCTATTTTGAAGTAGAATCCATCTCAAAATCAGCTCAAAATTCTACCTGAATTCTGCCTTTCATTGTTCTTAACAGGCAGTGATGGACGCTACTTCTGTTCTCACTAACCCCCCCCCCCCCCCCGTCGTATATTAAAATAAATAAAATAATGAATGTATACACTTTGGGTACACAAAATATCCAAAACTATTAAAATATGAAAATAGTCAAACCATAAGACATTCTCCAAAATGGTATCAATAAAAACTCTCTCAGAAAATCTGACCTTGCATAAAAAGACTACGGGTGACAAAAAAATGGCCCTGTTAAGAAATTTTTGCCTTTTACGAAGTGTTAATTTTTACATGAAAAAACTATAAAAATGTAGTATCGCTGTGATAATACCGACTCACAGAATAAGAGTAACTTGTCATTTATGCCATGTAGAAAACAAAACCTTTAAACGCTTTTTTTTTTTTTTTTTTTTTTTTAATTCCACCTCACTATGAATATTTTTATTTTTTTCCAGCTTCCCTGTACATTGTATAGAACAGGCATGTCAAACATGCGTCCCGCAGACCGCATGCGACCCTTTACAGGCATATCTGCGGCCCACACAAAAGTCTCAGACTTTGTCTCTAAAGTTTGGAGACAAAGTTTGAGACTTTTGTGCGGGCCGCAGATGTACAAAACTCACGATCAGCACTTCCGGCTCGTGATTCATTGGCCCATATCCCTGCATATGACCTGCTTACGTGATCAGCAGCCGACCAACTAGCTCCGTGTCAATCCATGACGTGTGTACGTTGGTCGGCTGCTGATCACGTAAGCAGGTCATATGCAGGGATATGGGCCAATGAATGACGAGCCGGAAGTGCTGATCGTGAGTTTTGTACATCTGCGGCTCGCGTGGCTGCTGATCACCTAAGTCAGTTTTGTTGTGAGCGGAGGAAGAGTCGTGGCTGAGAGTGACTGGGATACTGTGACCGTGCTGAGGAAGAAGGGACCCACTGCCGCACAGGCAAAGTCCAAGCAAGTGAATGGCCCTCCTGTATGTAACCATTAAAAACTAAAGAGAGGGGTGAGCACTCAGATTATAAATAATTGTGATGCAAAAAACAGTGGTGCTGATTGGATGAAAAATGCAATCGAACACAAAGGAGAAACAGCATCCAATATAAAGCACACACAAAATTTCTTTATTAAATAACACAGCAAACAAGAAAAAATTAAAAGCAATTAAAATACATGTGCACCCTTGGAGGCAAATACCAGGGGTGAACACCAAAAAGAACAAATCCTACAGACGCCCATTAAATAAATATAAAGTAAATAAATACATATTGAAAATTCATAATAATGATATAAATAATAATATAATAATATAATATAATGAATAGGCCTATTAGCACAAAGCACAAAGAGGTGTCAAGCCTCAGGACAAAACACTAAAAATGATTGAAAAAAATGATAGCAAATAAATGTTTAGTTTTTAATTGCTGTATTTTTGTTAAATATATTAGTTGCTGTTACATATTACTACTTCATATCTTGTTTTCATGACTGCTGTTAAAATACGTGTGTGACATTAGCTGCTGTGTGCGGCCCTCGCAACAACCTCTTGTTACTCATGTGGCCCTCGGGGTACCCTGAGTTTGACATGCCTGGTATAGAATATTAAATGAAACAATTATGAAGTACAATTGGTCTCGCAAAAGACAACTGAAAATTGGGCCAGTCCTCAAGAGGTTAAGTATAGTGCCCGCTCAGTAGCTGATCAGGTGCTATAGCCTCTGGGTCTCTGCTGTGCAGACTGTCTACAGTGGAGACTCGGCAGCAATGTCCACGATCCAAGTCCTCTCTGATAGTGAGCATTAACCCTTCTGATGCATCAGTCAAGTGTAAAAGAGGCATCTGATCACCTGCGGGGCGGGGACACCGACACATTCTTCTGGATCACTGTCCAGCGAAGCCAGATACGGGGGCATCAATCAGTTTCCATGACACCCGAGAGCCTATTGAATGCTCCCAGGATTGTCATGGTGATACACGCCCCAATATGCTCTTATTGACTAATATATCTTAAACTTATAAATAAATAAACAAACACTTTGTAACTTTTGGCTTAATAGGCCGCGATTCGTTTATTATGGGGTTACCCAAATATATCAATAAATAAATAAATTATAATAATAATAATAATAATAATCAATAAATAATGTGAACCAATAACTAAAAGTCCATGAAACAAGTCCTCCCAGCTAATGGGAGACTAAAATTCCCCACTAATAAAGCACCGCGACAATAAACTTTATTTTCCAAAAAAAAAGGGTGGAGGGGGGACGACGCTGCTCCATATCTTGACCACGGCGGGACCGACACCTCAGCTGGTAACTACTCTCTTTTTAAATGTTAATTTTCCCGCCGTCTGGCACAGCTGTCCAATCAGCTGTTCAGGGTTGCTGCTGGGCAGATTAACAGCTGTCAAATTTCCTGCCGCTACGCTCAGCTGACCAATCAGCTAACAGAAGCTGCTGCTGGGCAGAACATTGGAAACACCTAGAACCTGCTCGTGACCACCACAGCTGACCTGAGATTGACCTTCAATCAACTAGAGAAAATGAGGTAAGTATACCACATAAAAAACCATTTAATTATGAGAGAAAACACTAAATTAATAAATAAAAAGATATCTGGAGCTGGTACGGTATCCCCATGGGCCCCCATCCGTAAAACTCCTGAGGGCACATTCATTACTATGCTTGTGTTATAGACTGCCATAGTCACCTGTAATAGACCTTCGAGTTCAACTTTTACCGAAAACAAGATGCCTTACCCAACTCAGTACATGGAAATATATAAAGTTATGGGTCATATAAACAATATAACAGCCAAAGGAGAAGATTATTGGGGAAAACTGGATAATTGGGCAGAGGCTCTTGGGCCCTGTCAGCACCTATAGTCAGGATACAAGATGATATACGGCAGGACATGGAGGTATACAGGTTCTGTATGGTATCCTGCGGTACATTTACCACAGATGTTACAGCTGGGCCTGTAGCCTGGATACAAGATGAGATACGGCAGGACATGGAGGTATACAGGTTCTGTATGGTATCCTGCAGTACATTTACCACAGATGTTACAGCTGGGCCTGTAGCCTGGATACAAGATGAGATACGGCAGGACATGGAGGTATACAGGCTCTGTATGGTATCCTGCAGTACATTTACCACAGATGTTACAGCTGGGCCTGTAGCCTTGATACAAGATGAGATACGGCAGGACATGGAGGTATACAGGTTCTGTATGGTATCCTGCAGTACATTTACCACAGATGTTACAGCTGGGCCTGTAGTCTGGATACAAGATGAGATACGGCAGGACATGGAGGTATACAGGTTCTGTATGGTATCCTGCGTACATTTACCACAGATGTTACAGCCGGGCCTGTAGTCTGGATACAAGATGAGATACGGCAGGACATGGAGGTATACAGGTTCTGTATGGTATCCTGCAGTACATTTACCACAGATGTTACACTGGGCCTGTAGTCTGGATACAAGATGAGATACGGCAGGACATGGCGGTATACAGGTTCTGTATGGTATCCTGCAGTACATTTACCACAGATGTTACAGCTGGGCCTGTAGCCTGGATACAAGATGAGATACGGCAGGACATGGTGGTATACAGGTTCTGTATGGTATCCTGCAGTACATTTACCACAGATGTTACAGCCGGGCCTGTAGTCTGGATACAAGATGAGATACGGCAGGACATGGAGGTATACAGGTTCTGTTGGTATCCTGCAGTACATTTACCACACATGTTACAGCTGGGCCTGTAGTCTGGATACAAGATGAGATACGGCAGGACATGGAGGTATACAGGTTCTGTATGGTATCCTGCAGTACATTTACCACAGATGTTACAGCTGGGCCTATAGTCTGGATACAAGATGAGATACGGCAGGACATGGAGGTATACAGGTTCTGTATGGTATCCTGCAGTACATTTACCACAGATATTACAGCTGGGCCTGTAGCCTTGATACAAGATGAGATACGGCAGGACATGGAGGTATACAGGCTCTGTTGGTATCCTGCAGTACATTTACCACAGATGTTACAGCCGGGCCTGTAGCCTGGATACAAGATGAGATACGGCAGGACATGGAGGTATACAGGATCTGTATGGTATCCTGCAGTACATTTACCACAGATGTTACAGCTGGGCCTGTAGTCTGGATACAAGATGAGATACGGCAGGACATGGAGGTATACAGGTTCTGTATGGTATCCTGCAGTACATTTACCACAGATGTTACAGCTGGGCCTGTAGTCTGGATACAAGATGAGATACGGCAGGACATGGAGGTATACAGGTTCTGTATGGTATCCTGCAGTACATTTACCACAGATGTTACAGCTGGGCCTGTAGTCTGGATACAAGATGAGATACGGCAGGACATGGAGGTATACATGTAACCACTGCCCTCAAACCTTCTAATAGAGAAGTCAGAAATGGCAATCTCACATTTCTATCTGGGGTTGGTATTTTTTGTGTCCATCAGCACATGCCATAAGATGACAAATAACCCTTACCCCGCCATGTTGTGGTGCTCTGACTTGCCAGGACTGCGCTCTTACTCTACTCACAAATTAATTTAGGACATGGGTTTAACCCTTCCCTGGTCGTCCACACCACCTTACACAGCCAGAAACCCTCTATAAATGAAAAACATCGCAGTGAAGCATTTTACTTGCCGCGGCCCATATCAGACAACACCCTGTGTATGAAGTGCCGCCATCCCACCTTACAATCCATAACTAGAGACAGGCAAACCCCCCAAAGATTTGTTTCATTTCAGATTCGGGTGGCTCGGATCCCTGAATTTTTTTTTTGGGGGTTGAGCAATTTGAGATAAAACCGGAAGTGACATTATTATTCTCTGGAGTGTCTTCAGACCCCGGAATATAATAGGTGGAGGCCCAGGGGGGTGTAAAAAATAAAAAAAACATTTCTACTCCCCTTCCCTTCTCTCTTTTGGGCCTCCTCAGTAACGTCATACGCCTGGGGTCACCGCTGAGGTCTGTGATTGGGCCTGAGCAGTGACATGGACAAGCTGGGAGTCATGATGCTCAACCAAACAATTTAGGATATTCGGGTTGAACCCAGATGATGCTGGAGCGGTGCGCCCATCTCTATCCATAACCAAATAACACAAAACAAAGGCAATTCATTTTCTTTCTTTTTATCTTTTTAATATGGGGGGGTCTTTGCTTCTCTCTGCAGTGAATAATAAGATTAGTCTGTAGGGTCTCACCTGCCCCAACTTATTTCCCTACCACACCCCCTTGGACTATATGGCCCGCCTCTTCTGAGAGGCCCCACCTCTTCTTCTGACATCATAGCTACCAGATACAACTCTGTTTTAGGCAGGACTGTGGCCATAGCAAGAAGCAGCAGTGCTCGGCTACACGTGTGTACAGGGGACGAGAACAGGTGAGAGGTTTTTCAGGATGAGACTGTACGTTGGAGGGGATGAAGGGAGACCCCGATGTTCTTACATAGGACTGTGAATTAGAGGGGAGGGAGGTGAAGCTTTGCAGGACAGGATTGTATGTTGGAGGGTTTGCAAGGTTTTTGTACATCAGATTATACATTGAATGTCTCTGGCGGGAGGGGGAGGGATTTTTATTTTTTTATTGTAGTATTAGGCCCTGTTCACATCTTCATTCGGGTTTCTGTTCGGTTTACCTGGGAAAGCCGCAAAACCAATAGACTATAATGGGGTCCTTGTGGTTTCTGTTCGATTTCCACATGAAGAAAGCAGCACTTTCCTCTCAGCATTATAGTCTATGGGTTTTGCGGCTTTCCCAGGTAAACCGCTTTTTTATGTGTATAGGTTTCCTTTCGGGGGGGTCCCCAAGCAGACTCCCCAAACGGAAACCCGAACACAGATGTGAACCGGGCCTTATATGTTGTAAGCAGAGGTGTAACTTGAAGCTCTTGGGCCCCAATGCAAAATCAGTACTGGGGCCCCCACTTACCATGTGCTATCTATAATACTAGTATCTTCTTATGGGGTAGAGAAGTCTGTGGCCCCCTCCGGCTGCAGGGTCCGGTAGTGATCGCTACCTCTGCACCCCCTATAGCTGTTGTAGAGGGCTGGAGGGCGAGGAGAGATATTTATCTGAGGGTTTGTATATTTATTGGAGGGGCTAAAGAAAGTGGAAGCAAAGTTTGTCCATCAGACTGTAGGTTAGGACGTGTCCTATTGTTCTCCATTTTCACACATCTATCAATAAATGCCTCCTGACTTACAGATAATATGTGGCCGCTGAAAACAAGTAGTGGCTTTGGGGAAAAACAAACCTGTGCGACACCAGCCTGAGGCGAAAAAAGGCAACGCAGGAAAAAATGTGGTGAAAACAGCAGAAAAGAATCTTGTGTTTTCACTGCCTTTATAATATATTTAGCATTGTTTCCTCCCACATACATCTAAGATGCTGCGTATTCCATAGATTAAATGAAATTTCATTCATTCCGCGTTTTCTTTTCCCCATTGTGTTCCCACCATGTGTGGCCTCAGCCATAATGTAGTTACACATGTAGCATTTTGTAAGAAAAATGCAGTGGTTGTGGTTTTTTCTTGTTTGGGCATTTTTTATATATTGCCATTTTTAGTTACACAATGTATTATATAGTTGCAGAAAAATATTATTTATAATATGCAAATATATATTTTAATGTGGTGGTTTTTTTTATTTTTCAAATTTGTCGAGAGAATTTCATTACTCCTTTTTTTTTTTTTTTTTTTTTTTTATTTATTTCTATCATAAACATTACTGATATTTTTGAGATTGCAGTGTGTTATGCCTGTATTGAATACAATGAAAAGCTGAGGCCCCACGTTGTGGTAACGCAGCATTTTTTGCTGCAGATTTTGCTCTTGTGTTTTTTTTGAGCCAGTCAGGAGTGGATTAAAAAGGAATGGAGAATATAAAGGAAGTTCTTAGACGTTTCCCTTCTGTTAAATCCACTCCTGACTTTGGCTGAAAAAAACTCAGCAAAAAGCAGATTCAGGCTGAAGCCCCACGTTGCGGAAATGCAGCTTTTTTTTTTTTTTTTTGCAGATTTTGTTGTGGTTTTTTGAGCCAAAGCCAGGAGTGAAATGAGCAGAAGGTAGAAGTATAAGAACTTCCTATATAGTCTTCATTCCTTTTGCAGACATTCTTGGCTTTGGTTCAAAAAACCGCAACAAAAAAAGCTGCGTTTCCGCAACGTGGGGCCTCAGGGTGGAATTTGGAGTTCATTTTGAAGCAGAATCCACCTCAAAATCATCTCCAAGTTCCTTTGTGTGAATTTGTCCTCACCATTCCCCTCCTGACTGCTTTCCTTTTCTTCTCCAGCTCATGTACTGCCGGTCTTTTGCCCAATAAGAAGCAGCATGCATCGCCTGTCACAGCCTGAGGACCGGAGCATTGGCGTCCAGAGGAGAAAGGACCCAGGAGCAAACAGCAGTAAGTAAATGCTGAGGGCTGGATTTATCTTGGTGTTGGGCGTCTGATTTGTTTTGAGGGTCCGGTCTGAGGTCTCATTTATTTAGGGGTCTGATTTATTAAGGTGGTTTCTAAATTCTCTCTTCATATTTCCAATATGTGGCCTGATGTCCATATATTATGGTCTTTCTTTTTAATCATGCGTTGTGGTGTGTATTTTTTTAATCTTGGGTGACTTTTACTTTTTATGGTATTTGCTGATTTCCTACGGTGTTTGTCAGTTTCTGAATGCTATACAGTGTGGTCTGGATAGAAACACTTGGTGTTCTCTCTACAAGGGATTACAATCTGGGACCTGTGCAGATGACAAACTCAAACCCCGTACTGTTCTCTATGGTCCTTCTTTGCCGTTATACAAGTACATGTGATTTATCTACTACATTCGTACATTACCATGTTTTCTTCCATGTCCATATTACTGTATGTTTCATTGCTTGTTATCGTCTCACTAAATCTTCTTTGGTTAATAAAAACAAAGTCTTTTGTTTGGGGAAAATTAATATTTGTGTCTTTGTCCAGGTGTAGAAGATAACAAGACCGCACCGGATCATTCAGTAAACCCTGATGTACCCTTAGATCTATCCACTCGTAACGCTGCTCACAAGAAACCTTCATCTGATCGATCGATTGGCAAACCGAGAGCTGTACATAGACAGTGGGAAACATTTGGTAAGCCTTCTGATAAGGAGAATGAAGAGAGATGAGCGGCCATTGTCATGTAAAGAATGTGGAAAATGCTTTAGCAGGAAATCAAAACTTATAATCCATCAAGGAGGTCACACAGAAGAGAAGCCATATTCATGTTCTGAATGTGAAAAGTGCTTTAGTCAGAATTCAAGTCTTTTGTGGCACAGTAACCCGTGGCACAGGACGCTCACTGTACTTCATACAGATACTCATGATACAGCATCTTCACCAGGCTATGTGTCAGTATAATATACGGCAGGGGCACACTAATATCCCCACTATTGAAATATACATTTATGTTTGCAACATTTTTGGAATTTATGAATGCGTGCCGGGTATTTGCCTGTAGCTGTATAGGGAGTCCTAAATCTTAATTTTACTGGTAAGCCCTAGGCACCCCAGTCTGACGATCCATCCATGTGTTTACGATGGGACACATGGGATATTTTTCTGTGGGTCTATATATTTATTGGAAAGGACGGAAGAAAGTGGAAGCAAAGATTACGCCACATGGGGCCCCGGTCTAATGGTAGTTTTATTGTATTTATTTATATTTTTACCTGGGACTCTAAAAACAAGATGACGTAAGAATATTTGGAGACCTTTTTGGTCTGTATCTAGGCAGGACAGAAATGGGTTAATATGACCGCAGGATTATGGGTCTCGGCTGACCCAGTGTCAGGAGGTTTCATCGTCTCCCCTGTCTTCTTATAATAGACAGAGCCGTGATCTAATCTCTATTTACATTGTTCTTTCTGGCAGTTTTTTGGCCTTGTGAAAAAAACATGGCCTACCTGGGCATCATTTTGGGGTGATTCATGTAGGTTATAGGTGAGCCCTAGTATGGGGCTTAACATTGGTGGTGAACCATTGTTCAGATTTGCATTTTTATCTGCATTATTATTAAAAGTTATATTTTATATTTATTTTGCGTCACCTTTGGATTTATTACAACGTTTATATGTCCAGGCCTGTAATGCCGGCAATCAGTGACCTCTGATCGCAGCCATCAGCGTCGGGTCTCTGCTGTAGAATACAGTCAGGAAGGGGTTAATGTCCAATCTTCTTCAACATTTTGTATTAAAATGTTTACTGCAAGGTCGATCCTGTATGACCTATGGATCCTTCTGTGAGGCGTGGACTGTGTTGGGGTGTGAGTTGTGCTCAATTTGTAGCCTGAGTAGAAGGTGAGAGCAAAATTCAGTGAGTGGAATAAATTAACCCCTTGCCGTCACGCCCACATTACATGCTACATCAATACGTAGGTGACTCAGCTCTTACTAGTTCACTGTTATGGTCTGTTCATATAGCAGAAAGCGAAGAGGAATTTGAGATCTATTTTCGCCTGAAATCTCCACTTTTTGGTCCTCCAGCCTTCTGGTTCAGCTTTTACCCGCTAATTAGGCTAACTAATTAAGCTAATCAGTAGTGTATCTTGTGCCACCGATGCAGAGGAATAATTGGTCACGAATTCCACGGCAAGATCGAGCAGGGCACTTATTTACTGTATTTTATTTTTTTAATTATTTTTTTTTTTCACGTCCTGCTTTGGTCTCTGCCTCCAATTAATTATATAATGGGAAGCAGATTCAGGATGGAATTTGGAGCTGATTTTGAAGCGGAATTCATATAAAATTCATCTCCAAGTTCCTCTGTGTGAACTTACACGTACCATTCCCCTTCCTGCTTGACAGCTTTAGTTTTCTTCTCTCTCATGTACTGCCTGTCTTTTACCTGTTTTGTTTTTGATTGATTTTTAGGCCAAATGTCACAAAGCAGCAGCATGCATCGACCCGGCCAGCCTGAGGACCAGAGCAATGGCGTCCAGAGGGAAAAGGACCCAGGAGAAAACAGCAGTAAGTAAATGCTGCAGACTTTATTTTGGTGTTCGGGGGGGCAGATTTTGCTGGCTACGTCCCTGGTCTGGATAGAAACACTTAGTGTTCTGTCTACAAGGGATTATAATCTGGGACCTGTGCAGATGAGAAACTCAAAAACCTCTTTTCTATGGTCCTTCTTTGCCGTTATACAAGTACATGTGATTTATCTACTACATTCGTACATTACCATGTTTTCTTCCATGTCCATATTACTGTATGTTTCATTGCTTATTATTGTCTCAATAAAACTTCTTTGGTTAATACAAAATACATCTCCTTATATCCTCTAATGTAGCCGTAGTCCTTCACAGCGGAGATCCATCCACTGAAACCCCTGGTCACAAGAAACCTTCACGAGTCAACCACCAATTGGCAAACTGAGAACTGGACATAGACAGGAGGAGATATTTGATAAGGGATCTAGTCATTCTTTGCCTGAGAGAATTCAGAGAGCTGAACCGCCATTTTCATGTTCAGAATGTGGAAAATGCTTTAGCAAGAAATCCAAACTTATGACCCATCTAAGAATTCACAAAAAAGTGAAGCAATACTCCTGTTCTGAATGTGGGAAGTGTTTTTACAAGAAATCACATCTTGGGGTTCATCTAAGAATTCACACCGGGGAGAGGCCATTTTTATGTTCTGCATGTGGGAAATGTTTTATTCAGAGAGGGCATCTTATGGAACATCTAAAAATTCACACAGGAGAGAAGCCATTTTATTGCTCAGAATGTGGGAAATATTTTACCACCAAAACAAATTTTGTGGTTCATCTAAGAATTCACACGGGAGAGAAGCCATATATATGTTTGAAATGTGGGAGAAGTTTTATTCAGAGTTCATCCTTTACCCGGCATCAGAAAACTCACACAAGGGAGAAGTCACAGACAAGTTAATTTTCCAAGAAATTTCCTGATTTTAAAGTTCCCTCATCTGGTCACCCGACCACTGGCGCAGTTCACCCAGGCTGTGACCAGGAACCCAGCAGAGACTCATTGTAATTAATTTTTTTTTTATTGGTCTGTCTTATGTATTTTTTGGTATTTTAAATTTATGCAGTAGAAGAACCAAAAATTGAATAAAAAGAAAGATGGGAATAAGTTCCAATATATTAAGCCTTATTGTATAGTATTATAAACTTCCCAGGAGAGGGAATTGTCCATTACATGGTATTCACTAGAATGGGATTTTGTGCCTGCAGTAAATAACCAAATGGTCAATGTTTCCTGGGTAGAGGAACACAAAGGGGGGACAACTAAGTAATAACATTATGGTCAGAGATTGTGGTAACCACTGCATGACAAAAAAAAATGCCACTAGGCCCCACATCCCAACCCCAAAACAGTGATGACATGGAGGACCCACACACCTATGTAGGAGAGTCCCCTAGTAGCTCCCTTTCCAGATTCCAGGTGGTCATAAGAAAATGCTGCCATAATTTTTCTTCCAGGATATAAGCCCCCATACGACTATGTAAACGGGAAAAAAGGAAAAAGTTATGGCTTTTGGAAGACGGGGAGTAAAAACCAAAGCACAAAAATTAAAACTGACTGTGTAAGGGTTAATGAGCAAAGATTGGAGGGACTTGGGCCAAAAGTAGGGACTGTCCCTCCAAAAGAGTGAAACTTGGAAGGTATTTTGGTTGGCACAAATCTATGGGAAAACTAAATGGACTAATGGTGGAAACAGATCTTCAATATAACTACCTCACCGTGTGCGCCTTTACATGGCGGCCTGTCTGTACGTGAAATGACATGGCGGCCTGTCTGTACGTGAAATGCAACATGGCAGCCTGTCTGTACGTGAAATGTAACATGGCGGCCTGTCTGTACGTGAAATGCAACATAGCGGCCTGTCTGTACGTGAAATGTAACATGGTGGCCTGTCTCTCCGTGCAATGTAACATGGCGGCCTGTCTCTCCGTGCAATGTAACATGGCGGCCTGTCTGTACGTGAATGCGTGGCGGCCTGCTGACGGTGCAACAAGCAGCCTGCTGTCGTGAAATGCAACATGGCGGCCTGTCTGTACGTGAAATGTAACGTGGCGGCCTGTCTGTACGTGAAATGCAACATAGCGGCCTGTCTGTACGTGAAATGTAACATGGTGGCCTGTCTCTCCGTGCAATGTAACTGGCGGCCTGTCTGTACGTGAAATGAACGTGGCGGCCTGTCTGCGTGAATGTCGTGGCGGCCTGTCTTTCTGTAGGTAATACTGGTATGTTAATGGCTTACAGAAGAAAAAAAAAACCATTAAACAAATCAAGGAGAGGCAGGAAGAAGAAAATAACTTGTACTTCTCCACAGACCTGATGATGGACGTGAGCTGGTGCTGTAGTAATACTATATGGGAATGTTCACACACAAGAATCTGCAGATTATCTTGAAGTAGAATCCATCTCAAAATCAGCTCAAAATTCTACCTGAATTCTGCCTTTCATTGTTTTTAACAGGCAGTGATGGACGCTACTTCTGTTCTCACTAACTCCCCCCCCCCCCCCCGTCGTATATTACAATAAATGAAATAATGAAT
Source organism: Leptodactylus fallax (assembly GCA_947044405.1). NCBI lineage: Eukaryota > Metazoa > Chordata > Amphibia > Anura > Leptodactylidae > Leptodactylus > Leptodactylus fallax. The sequence goes on along the minus strand of CAMRHE010000390.1, from coordinate 1,377,142 downwards.
GTATACACTTTGGGTACACAAAATATCCAAAGCTGTTAAAATATGAAAATAGTCAAACCATAAGACATTCTCCAAAATGGTATCAATAAAAACTCTCTCAGAAAATCTGACCTTGCATAAAAAGACTATGGGCGAAAAAAAAATGGCGCTGTTAAGAAATTTTTGCCTTTTACGAAGTGTTAATTTTTACATGAAAAAAACTATAAAAATGTAGTATCGCTGTGATAATACCGACTCACAGAATAAGGATAACTTGTCATTTATGCCATGTAGAAAACAAAATCTTTAGACGCTTTTTTTTTTTTTTCTAATTCCAAGAGGCATCTGATCACCTGCGGGGCGGGGACACCGACACATTCTTCTGGATCACTGTCCAGCGAAGCGAGATACGGGGGCATCAATCAGTTTCCATGCCACCCGAGAGCCTATTGAAGGCTCCCAGGATTGTCATTACTATGCTTGTGTTATAGACTGCCATAGTCACCTGTAATAGACCTTCGAGTTCAACTTTTACCGAAAACAAGATGCCTTACCCCACTCAGTACATGGAAATATATAAAGTTATGGGTCATATAAACAATATAACAGCCAAAGGAGAAGATTATTGGGGGAAACTGGATAATTGGGCAGAGGCTCTTGGGCCCAGCACAGCACCTCTAGTCTGAATACAAGATGAGATACGGCAGGACATGGAGGTATACAGGCTGTGGGGGCCCCCGCCGCCTTCCCCCTGCCCCGGGCCTGTGCTGCATCTGTACGGCGGGCGGGGGTTCGGTCTGTTGGTATCCTGCAGTACATTTACCACAGATGTTACAGCTGGGCCTGTAGCCTGGATACAAGATGAGATACGGCAGGACATGGAGGTATACAGGTTCTGTATGGTATCCTGCAGTACATTTACCACAGATGTTACAGCTGGGCCTGTAGTCTGGATACAAGATGAGATAGGGCAGGACATGGAGGTATACAGGATCTGTATGGTATCCTGCAGTACATTTACCACAGATATTACAGCTGGGCCTGTAGCCTGGATACAAGATGAGATACGGCAGGACATGGAGGTATACAGGATCTGTATGGTATCCTGCAGTACATTTACCACAGATGTTACAGCTGGGCCTGTAGCCTGGATACAAGATGAGATACGGCAGGACATGGAGGTATCAGGTCTGTATGGTATCCTGCAGTACATTTACCACAGATGTTACAGCTGGGCCTGTAGCCTGGATACAAGATGAGATACGGCAGGACATGGAGGTATACAGGTTCTGTATGGTATCCTGCAGTACATTTACCACAGATGTTACAGCTGGGCCTGTAGCCTGGATACAAGATGAGATACGGCAGGACATGGAGGTATACAGGCTCTGTATGGTATCTGCAGTACATTTACCACAGATATTACAGCTGGGCCTGTAGCCTGGATACAAGATGAGATACGGCAGGACATGGAGGTATACAGGTTCTGTATGGTATCCTGCAGTACATTTACCACAGATGTTACAGCTGGGCCTGTAGCCTGGATACAAGATGAGATACGGCAGGACATGGAGGTATACAGGTTCTGTATGGTATCCTGCGGTACATTTACCACAGATGTTACAGCTGGGCCTGTAGTCTGGATACAAGATGAGATACGGCAGGACATGGAGGTATACATGTAACCACTGCCCTCACACCTTCTAACAGAGAAGACAGAAATGGCAATCTCACATTTCTATCTGGGGTTGGTATTTTTTCTGTCCATCAGCACATGTCATAAGATGACCAATAACCCTTACCCCGCCATGTTGTGGTGCTCTGACTTGCCAGGACTGCGCTCTTACTCTACTCACAAATTAATTTAGGACATGGGTTTAACCCTTCCCTGGTCGTCCACACCACCTTACACAGCCAGAAACCCCCTATAAATGAAAAACATCGCAGTGAAGCATTTTAGTTGCCGCGGCCCATATCAGACAACACCATGTGTATGAAGTGCCGCCATCCCACCTTACAATCCATAACTAGAGATAGGCAAACCCCCAAAGATTTGTTTCATTTCAGATTCGGGTGGCTCGGATCCCTGAATTTTTTTTTTTTTTTGGGTTGAGCAAGTTCAGATAAAACCTGAAGTGACATTATTATTGTCTGGAGTCTCTTCAGACCCCGGAGTATAATATGTGGAGGCCCAGGGGGGTGTAAAAAATAAAAAAAACATTTCTACTCCCCTTCCCTTCTCTCTTTTGGGCCTCCTCAGTAACGTCATACGCCTGGGGTCACTGATTGGGCCTGAGCAGTGACATGGACAAGCTGAGAGTCATGACGCTCAACCAAACAATTTAGGATATTTGGGTTGAACCCAGATGATGCTGGAGCGGTGCGCCCATCTCTATCCATAACCAAATAACACAAAACAGAGGCAATTATTTTCTTTCTTTTTAATATGGGGGGGTCCTCGCTTCTCTCTGCAGAGAATAATAAGATTAGTCTGCAGGGTCTCACCTGCCTCAACTTATTTCCCTCCCACACCATCCCTGGACTATATGCCCCGCCTCTTCTGAGAGGCCCCACCTCTTCTTCTGACATCATAGCTACCAGATACAACTCTGTTTTAGGCAGGACTGTGGTCATAACCAGAAGCAGCAGTGCTCGGCTACACGTGTGTACAGGGGACGAGACAGGTGAGAGGTTTTGCAGGATGAGACTGTATGTTGGAGGGGATGAAGGGAGACCCCGATGTTTTTACATAGGACTGTGAATTAGAGGGGAGGGAGGTGAAGCTTTGCAGGACAGGACTGTTTGTTGGAGGGTTTGCAAGGTTTTTGTACATCAGATTATACATTGAATGTCTCTGGAGGGAGGGGGGAGGGATTTTTATTTTATTTATTTTTTTATTCTAGTATTAGGCCCGGTTCACATCTGCATTCGGGTTTCCGTTCGGGGAGTTTGCTTGGGGACCCCCCCGAAAGGAAACCTATACGCATAAAAAAGCGGTTTACCTGGGAAAGCCGCAGACCACGAAACATGCAGAGAGGGAAGTGCTGCTTGCATCACTTATCGGATCTGAGGGGCTGAAAGGGGGTCAATGTCGCCCACTAACCACCCAGATGCCTGTGGTATAACAGCACGGTATTCTTACAGCACTGAGCAATGACGTAATATTAAGGTGCTGAGCGGGAAGGGGTTATTCTCATGCCCATACGCAGAGAAAGGATTTATATACCGGCCCAGAAGGGCAGCTCTGAAGCCTGAGCCAAGGACTGAAATTATTAAAAAAAAGAAAAAAAAACTTTGGTTTTACCATATAAACAGTGTTAAACATGTGGAGGTCAGTCAAGCCTGAGGCCTTGTGCATACGTGAGATGATGGTTTTTTTTTTTTTTTTTGGACTGTGAATAATATCCGCTAACAAAATAGGTTATGTCCTATTTCTGTCCATTTTTCTTGCCTGACATACAAGTCTGGGTCTGTATTTAACATCTGTTTTTTGGCTAATATATCCATTTCACACACATAAAGGCCGGGGGCCCCACGTGGCGTTTTACAGTCACTGTCAAGTGGATACGATTCGAGCGAATCCCATTCACACATTGCAGAAAAATGTGCGCAGCGGAAACAGTTTCCCTATAGGAATAATTAAAGCAGAAAGTCCAGAGAAGAAACCTCTGCGGCCTTTCTGTGAAAAGTGTGCGGGAAAAACACTGCGGTTTTCCCATAGCGCTTATTTACTGCTACGCGGAGCCTTAGCCTAAAACTGGACATTAAATCCAAATCCAAATATAATATTAAAAATTCATCCATTTTTTTTTTTTAAACTGACATTAGCAACAAACCATTGCATGTGTTATTTTTAACCCCTTCCTGCCAGTGACACTGTTCGATTTTTGTTTTTGACGTCCCACCTTTCAAACCCCTTTTTTTTATTTTCCCGTTCTCAGAGCCATATGAGGGCTTATTGTTGTTCTTCATGATGCTACCATTTATTATTCTGTACAATGTACTGGGAAGCTGGAAAAAAATTCGGAATGGGGTGGATTTGAAGAAAAACTGCATTTATGCAACTTTCTTATGGACTTTGCTTTTACGGCGTTCGCTCTGCAGCCAAAATGACCTGTCACCTGTATTTTATACTTCAGTACGATTCCAGGGACACCAAATTTATATGGTTTTTATTTACATTTTAACCCCCTAACAAAAATCTTTGATCACTTTTTATTCAAATTTTTTTTATCAGAGACAATTTTTTTTTTCTTCTCCCACTATGGCGTTCATTTGCATAGGAAAAATATTTTCATAAATTTGTAGACCGAGCGTTTTCAGACACAGGGATACCTAATGTGTGTGTGTTTTACAACAATATTTTACTTTTATATGTATTCTAGAGAAAGGGGGGTGATTTAGAACTTTTTTTTTTATTTTTTTACTATTTTATTATCCCCCCCTTAGGGTGCTTGAACCTGCAATCATTTGATAGCAAGAGATTTGTAATGTTATTATTGAGGCTTTTTTTTTTCACGTCCTGCTTTGGTCTCTGCCTCCAATTAATTATATAATGGGAAGCAGATTCAGGATGGAATTTGGAGCTGATTTTGAAGTGGAATTCATATCAAATTCATCTCCAAGTTCCTCTGTGTGAACTTACACGTACCATTCCCCTTCCTGCTTGACAGCTTTATTTTTCTTCTCTCTCTCATGTACTGCCTGTCTTTTGCCTTTGTAAAATTAGTCTCTGTTTTATTTTTGGTTGATTTTTAGGCCAAATGTCACAAAGAATCAGCATGCATCGACCCGGCCAGCCTGAGGACCAGAGCAATGGCGTCCAGAGGGAAAAGGACCCAGGAGAGAACAGCAGTAAGTAAATGCTGCAGACTTTATTTTGGTGTTCGGGGGGCAGATTTTGCTGGCTACGCCCCTGGTCTGGATAGAAACACTTAGTGTTCTGTCTACAAGGCATTATAATCTGGGACCTGTGCAGATGACAAACTCAAAAACCTCTTTTCTCAAATGCCCTCCATGACAGCACCACAGGAGGTTGTATCTCCTCCCACTATTAGGGACAGGAAAAGCACACAAGAGATTAAATAGCCCCTCCCCTTCCTCCCTCTTCAGTGTTTTTTCCTGTCCCTATTACTGGGCAGACAAGAGGTTTGGAGCATACTTACCTGGCAGAGTGGGGTCCAGTGCGGCTGTCCCTGCAGGTCTGCGCCGTCTCTCCGCGGAGACTCGGTGGGTCCATCTCCTCCTGCACCATCCTGGGACAGTGGAGATGTGTATCGCGGGCCTCGGTCCCTCTTCAGAGGCTCCCTGGCCTGTAGAGTCCCCTGCCTGTACTCAGAGCCGGCGTTCCCGGCTGGGATACACGCCGATGCCGCTTCCGGTCGTGGTGACGTACTTCCGGTTGCGGAGAAAGACGCTAAAGGAGGGAGATTTGAAAGTTTAGCGTCCTGAACAGGTGCAGGTGGACCAGAAGCATTCCTATTCGTGGAATGCAGTACGCTGGTCGTCGGTGGCTGGTTTGAAAAGCCTCCCAGACCAAGAGGCTTTCTCCTCAAGGTAGGACCATCTGTGTCTGTTTCTTATAATGCCTGGAGATGAGTCCTCTAGAGTGGCGTATGAGCCTGGCGTACCCCCAGCCCCAGTGAGTAATCTGGTAATGGGATGTTACATGGTATGATTAGGGGAGTTCTCATGTTCCTTTATTGTCATGTATTTATTTAGGAAAAAGAAGCTAAAGATGTGCCTTCTAAATCTAAGAAAGTGGCTGTATTTAAAAAATGTGCCATCTGTGAGAGAAAGCTTTCTTCCACGTCCAAAAAATCTTTGTCAGTCTTGCACTGAAAAGATAATTAAAGAGGAACAGCCGTCTTTAATGGAGGAAATTAAAGGGATGGTTCGGCATGAGATCCAGTCCTCCCTAGCTTCTTTTTCCCATGCCTTTTCCTCTGCTGAGCCACAAATTGCAGCCAAAAAGAGGAAGTTAATTACTGATCCAGATTCGTTTACGTACCATCTGTGTCCGAAGAATTCCTGGAGGAAGGAGAATTACCTGGGCCTTCAGATGTTGAGGATAGAAGATATTACTTCTCATCTGCATTCACTCAGGAGCTTCTTGCTGCCGTTAGAAGCACCATGAATATAGAGGATGTTCAGGAGAAGCAAACTATTCAGGATGAAATGTTTTCAGGGCTTAGGCCACAGAAAAAATTAGTTTTTCCCATTCATGAGAATTTAGAGAGTCTAATTCAGGATGAATGGCTACATCCGGAGAAGAGACTGTTTCTGTCTCAAGAAATTAAGGACATATTTCCCTTTGATGAATCTAAAATCAAAGGTTGGGCAGAAGTGCCAAAAATTGATATACAGGTGGCTAAAGTGGGGAAAAAGACGACGCTTCCTTTTAAAGACTCGTCGCAGCTTAAAGACCCGCTAGATAGGAAAGCTGACAGCCTCCTTAAGAAATCCTGGGAGCGCTCTTCAGCCCTATTACAGGTTAATATTGGATCAACTTGTGTGGCAAGGTCTATGTATAGGTGGCTAGAACAACTTGAGATCTATCTAAAGAGAAGGCACCTCAAGGGAAGATATCTTATCCTCCATTCCGCTGCTACAGAAGGCCACTGGCTTTCTTGCAGACGCTTCGGCAGAGTCAGTAAGGATTGCCTTCAGATCTGGGGTCCTCTCTAATACAACTCGCCGAGCATTATGGCTGAAAATGTGGGCCTGTGACCCAATTTCTAAACAGAAGCTGTGTGCTATTCCCTTCCAGGGAGAGTATGTTTTTGGTCCAGAATTAGATATCTGTTGCCTTTTCAAGCAACATAAAAAGAAGTCACTTCCAGAGCTTCTAAAAGAAAACAGCCATTTCGTCCCTTTCAAGGATACAGTTCTGAATTTAAATCCAAGGGTAAAACAGGCAGATGGAGCTACCCTAAGGGAGGTATGGGGGAAAAATATCATCTTTAACCCCAATAAGCAATCCCGGGACAAACAATGACGCCAGGAGGATAGGGGGCAGGTTGTCCAGGTATGCCGTACACTGGAAGGAAATAACGTCCAACCTGTACATCCTAAATTCTATAACAAACGGCTTCAAAATAGAATTTTCAACCTATCCCCCCAGGAGAGTAGTGTTCACATCCATACCATCTCCTACGCTTCACCTGGCTTTGAAGGGAAGGTGTCCAGAAGCTTCTAGACACGGAAGTAATTTGTCCTGTTCCCCCCCTTAGAAAGAGGGGAAGGTCATTATTCCCGCCTGTTTATGGTAAAAAAAACAAGTGGGGCGTACAGAATAATAATAAATTTGAAGCCTCTAAACAATTACATAGTTTATCATCGCTTCAAGATGGAGTCAGTAAAGTCCACAATTCCCCTGGTAGGGCAGGACCATTTTATGGCCACCATCGACCTTCAGGATGCATACTATCATTTTCCTATTCATCCTCTCTACCGAAGATTTTTAAGGTTTGCAGTCCAGCATGGGGGGGAGTCACTCCATTTTCAGTTTCGGGCTCTCCCCTTCGGAATATCATCAGCCCCATTGGCTATTTACAAAGGTGATGGTGGAAGTAGTAGCTTTTCTAAGGAAACAAAATCTGATAGTGGTCCCTTATCTAGACGACCTCTTAGTGGTAGCTCAGTCTTTTTCTCTTCTCCAGTATCACGTTCAGATAGTGTGTCAGACTTTGCAAAAAATAGGATGGGTAATAAATTGGGAGAAATCCAATATAGTCCCAAGGTATCGCAAGATTTTCCTAGGTATCCTGCTCGATTCCCATCTGCAGATGTCCTTTCTCCCTCCAGACAAGATAGTGGCTCTAAAGTTCAAAGTTGCTACCTTTCAAAGGAAGACAAAGGTATCTATAAGGGAGGCAATGTCTGTACTGGGGTCTATGACCGCTTGTATTCAGGCAGTTCCCTGGGCTCAAGCTCATTCAAGAGCTCTTCAGTCCTTGATACTGTCAAGTTGGGACAAGAGTCAGCTGTCATTAGACAAGATGATCTATGTGTCTCACAGTGTAAAAGTCTCCCTACAATGGTGGAGGAAGAGCGCAAATTTACAGCAGGGAATTCCTTGGAACCCCTCTCCGGTAATTCAGATTACTACAGATGCAAGCAGATTGGGTTGGGGAGAAACACTTTCTCAGAGATCATTTCAGGGGGCCTGGCCTGCAGCTCTCCACAGCCATTCCTCAAACTTCCTGGAGCTCAGGGCAGTTTGGGAAGCCCTAAAAGCAACCAGACCATTGATAAAAGACTCTCATGTCAGGATATTGTCAGACAACATGACAACAGTGGCATTCCTGCGCCTACAGGGAGGTACCCAATGGCAGAACCTTCAGGCTCTCTCAGCTCAGATATTCGCCTGGGTAGAGAGACACCTAAAATCCATCTCTGCTCTCCATCTAAAAGGTTCTTCAAACCATTAAGCATATTTTCTGAGCAGAAAACATCTAAATCCAAGAGACTGGAGTCTAAAGACAGAAATTTTCTAGCAGGTTTGTCAGATCTGGGGAACTCCAGAGGTGGACTTATTTGGCAATCGTCAAAATGCGAAGGCTCCTCAATTCTTCTCACTCACCCCAAGAGAACCTTGTCTAGGGGTAGATGCCCTTTCCCACAGCTGGGATTTCACTCTGGCATATGCCTTTCCTCCACTTCCTTTACTTCCAAGGGTTCTGCAAAAGATCATCAAAGAGAATCTGAGGGTCATTCTAATAGCCCCAGTATGGCCCAAGAGAGCGTGGTTTGGGCTCCTAAACAGTCTCAGAATGGCAGATCCATTGATACTCCCATTACTTCCAGACCTTCTACATCAAGGTCCAATATTTCATCCAGATCCTCAGAAACTCCAGTTAGCAGCCCGGCTTCTGAAATCTCCATTTTGAAATCAAGAGGACTGTCTGAGTCGGTTATTCAAACCTTCCAGGCGGGGAGAAAGAAAGTTACCCATGCTATCTATAGTAAGGTGTGGAAGAAATTCCTTTCCTGGTGTGGCAGTAGTGTTCCTGATGTCAAACATCCAAATCTAGCAAAAATCTTAGATTTCTTGCAAGCAGGTCTGGGTTTAAAACCTAGTACTTTGAAGGTACAAGTATCAGCCCTTAGCAGTTATTTTGATTCTGACTTAGCTAACCATCGCTGGGTTAAGAGATTTTTTAGTGGGGCCTGCAGGCTTCTCCCAGGGAGAAAGGTGTTACTTCCACAGTGGGATCTCAATATAGTCCTTAAGGGCCTGACGCTGCATCCCTTTGAGCCAGTCGCTGAGGCTAATATAAAAGAACTGTCCTGGAAAGCGGCTTTTCTGGTTGCCATAACATCTGCCAGAAGAGTTAATGAAATTCAGGCTCTCTCTATCGGAGAACCTTTCCTAAAAATTTTAGAGGACAGAATAGTTTTTCGGCCTGACCCTACTTTTTTTCCAAAAGTAGTTTCCGATTTTCATATGTCTCAGGAGATCATTCTTCCTTCCTTTTGTCAACATCCATTTAATAGGAGGGAAGAATCGTTTCATAGGCTAGATGTCCGCAGAACTATCCTTTATCTGAAAGCCTCTTCGGACTGGAGAAAGGATGAGAATCTTTTTATTCAGTTTTCTGGCCCTAACAAGGGGAAGAAACTGTCAAGGAAATCTCTTGCTAGTTGGATTAAAAACACAATTTGTAAGGCCTATCTGTGTCACGGTTTATCTCCCCCGAAACACCTTCAAGCTCATTCTACCAGAGCCATATCCGTTTCTTGGGCTGAAAGGGCTGATGCCTCCTTAGACCAAATCTGTAGAGCCGCTACTTGGTCTTCGGTCCATACATTTACTAAACATTATAGATTGGACCTTTCTCGCACGTCAGACCTCTCCTGTGGGAGGAAGGTCCTGCAGGCGATAGTCCCCCCCTCAGAGTAGTTATCTGGCATTCCTCCTGTGGTGCTGTCATGGAGGGCATTTGAGAAAATAGAATTAGTACTTACCGGTAATTCGGTTTCTGGTAAGCTCTCCATGACAGCACCCTGATTTCCCTCCCATTAGCTAGACTATATTTGGTTTAGGATATACTAATAGTGGTCATCTGGAATACACTGAAGAGGGAGGAAGGGGAGGGGCTATTTAACCTCTTGTGTGCTTTTCCTGTCCCTAATAGTGGGAGGAGATACAACCTCCTGTGGTGCTGTCATGGATGGGTTACTGAAACCGAATTACCGGTAAGTACTAATTCTATACTCTATGGATCTTCTTTGCCGTTATACAAGTACATGTGATTTATCTACTACATTCGTAGATTACCATGTTTTCTTCCATGTCCATATTACTGTATGTTTCATTGCTTATTATTGTCTCAATAAAACTTCGTTGGTTAATACAAAATCAAGTCTTTTGTTTGGGAAAAATAACATTTTGTGTCTTTTTCCAGGTATAGATGGGATGCGAAGGTTGGGTGGACATCTCCTTGTATCTCCTTATCATGAAGCAGAAGATAATGATACTACACAAGATAACTCAATAACCCCTAATGTAGCCGTAGTCCTTCACAGCGGAGATCCATCCACTGATACCCCTGGTCACAAGAAACCTTCATCGAGTCAACCACCAATTGGCAATCTGAGAACTGGACATAGACAGGAGGAGATATTTGATAAGGGATCTAGTCATTCTTTGCCTGAGAGAATTCAGAGAGCTGAACGGCCATTTTCATGTTCAGAATGTGGAAAATGCTTTAGCAAGAAATCCATACTTATGACCCATCTAAGAATTCACAAAAAAGTGAAGCAATACTTATGTTCGCAATGTGGGAAGTGTTTTTACAAGAAATCACATCTTGTGGATCATCAGAGAACTCACACAGGAGAGAAGCCATATTTATGTCCTGAATGTGGGAAGAGTTTTAGTAAGAAATCAAATCTTGGGGATCATCTAAGAATTCACACCGGGGAGAAACCAATTTTATGTTCTGCATGTGGGAAATGTTTTAATCGGAAATCCCATCTTGTGGAACATCTAAGAATTCACACAGGAGAGAAGCCATTTTTATGTTCTGCATGTGGGAAATGTTTTAATCGGAAATCCCATCTTGTGGAACATCTAAGAATTCACACAGGAGAGAAGCCATTTTTATGTTCTGCATGTGGGAAATGTTTTAATCGGAAATCCCATCTTGTGGAACATCTAAGAATTCACACAGGAGAGAAACCATTTTTATGTTCTGCATGTGGGAAATGTTTTAATCGGAAATCCCATCTTGTGGAACATCTAAGAATTCACACAGGAGAGAAGCCATTTTATTGCTCAGAATGTGAGAAATATTTTACCACCCAAACAAATGTTGTGGTTCATCTAAGAATTCACACGGGAGAGAAGCCATATATATGTTTGGAATGTGGGAGAAGTTTTCTCCGGGGTTCATCCCTTATCCGGCATCAGAAAAGTCACATAAGGGAGAAGTCACAGATGCCGTCAACTTTTCTGGATTTCCAATTAGTCGTCTGATTTTAAAGTTCCCTCATCCAGTCACACGATCACTGGTGTTGTTCACCTGGTCTGTGACCAGGCACCCAGTAGAGACACATTGTAATTTATTTATTTTTAATTTTTTAAATATATTGGTCTTTCTTATGTTTTTATTGGCGTTTTACTTTTATGCAGTAGAAGAACAAAAAATTTAATAAAAAGAAAAATGGGAATAAGTTCCAACATATTACGCCTTATTGTATAGCATTATTATTGTTTATTTATATAGCACCATTAATTGCATGGTGCTGTACATTATTATATTAATTCCATGGTGCTCTGTACATTATTATGTTAGTCCCATGGTGCTTTACATTTGAGGGTTTACATACAGCACACAAAATATACAAAACCAATACAATACTAACAGTGATTGACTGGTACAGTGGGATAGAGGGCCCTGCCCGCAAGGGCTTACAATCTATGAGGGAAGAGGGAGAGAGACAGAAGGTGTGGGTAGAGGCTGTACAGGTGGTGGTGTGGTGACAGTAGTGTTATTGGGGGTTGTAGGCCTTCCTGAATAGGTGAGTCTTCAGGGCCTTCTTGAAGCTTGTGACTGTGGGGGTCAGTCTTATGTGTCTTGGTAATGAGTTCCAGAGTATGGAGGATGCACGGGAGAAGTCTTGGAGACAGTTGTGTGAAGAGTGGATAAGAGCAGAGCGGAGTAGGAATATTATAAACTTCCCTGGAGAGGGAATTGTCCCTTACATGGTATTCAGTAGGATGAATGTCCAGCACTAGAATTGGATTTTGTGCCTGAGGTCTCTGTGGTAAATAACTAGTCAGTGTTTCCTGGGCAGAGGAACACAGAGGAGAGAGGGGAGGCGGGGGCAAGAAAGTAATAACAAAACATAACACAATGGTCAGAGATCTGTCATAATCACTGCATGACAATAAGAAAAAAACAATTGCCAGTAGGCCCCACCATCCCACCCCCAAAACAGCGACATTATGTAGGACCCAAACACCTATATAAGAGAGTCCCCTACTAATTTTTTTTTTTTTTTTTTTTCAGTAAACTATCAGATAGAGGAGAGGCAGGAAGAAAAAAACTAACTTTTTGATCTCCACAGACATGATGAGGTGATGCTGTAGTAATACTGTATGGGTATGTTCACACAGAAATTTGGATTTGATTTTGAGGTGCATTATGCCTTTCATTGTTTTCAAGAGGCAGTGATGTGCGCTTCTTTTATTCAGTGCGAAACTCCCCCCCCCTCTTCTTTGTCACATATAACCGCCTGTAAATTATAGTTTGGGGTCTCTTCAGAGTATAATAGATGGAGGCCCAGGGAAGGTGACAAAAAAAACCCATTTATATTCACCTTCCGTTACCCCTTACGGACCTCCTTTGGGCGTCCATCGCTCTGTCTTCCTCTTCATGGTGTCTGGGGCTTTTCTATAGCATCATGCACCCAGTGTCATGGGCATTCCGAGCTTCGTGGCGTCAGAGAAAAGAGCCAAATGCTGCATGAAGGCCCAGAAGAGGTAATGAAAGGGGAGTATAATTTTTATTTTTTTTTTGTCACCTCCCCTGGGCCTCCAGATATACTCTAGAGCAGGGGCAACCTTTTTTGTTCGGCGTGCCGATTTCGATTAAAAAAATCAAAGTTGAGGTACTCGGAGTGCCGGTCAATAATTGTAAGTCTGACGACCCCTGCACACGGTATTATGTCACATAGCAGGCCCTGCACACGGTATTATGTCACATAGCGGCCCCTGCACACGGTATTATGGTGATAATACTAGTGATAATTGCTATTACTATTATTTTAGCATGTAACAGATATCACTAGAGAGGCGGGTGGCGTATTTTAGTCTATAAAGATCAGGTATGGACAGGACAGGGACAGTGAAAAAATGTAAACTTTATTGGTGACTTTGTGCATGTGTTGTGTAAGTGTTTGGTGCGACACTTCTGGCGCTGCGACCTGGGCGATGGTAAATGTCTGGGTCACAGCGCCAATAACTTCCTGGTTATGTGATTAGGCTCAGAGGGGTGTTACATTATCCCTCTATGTGACTATCAGAGAGCAAAAGTACATGAGTTATCATTGCCTCTGCAGCTCCTCCTCCCCCTCCTTCCTTAGCTCTAAGATGCTGCCTGACACAGGAGGGGGGGGGGACACTTTTAGAGCCCCATTTCTAAGGATCTATTAGGGCCATAAAGATGCAACTGGATTCATTTTAAATATGAGAATCCATGATTGACCTTACACATTCAGAGCGATTCACTGTTAAAACGATGTCGGGAATTGAGATCTGCATTGGGATTTCAATGCCGAACATCGTTTTCACTAGCGAATCGCTCAGGATGTTTAAGGACGATCATGGTGATCTTGGTATCGTTTTAAAGAGGAGATTCTCATCTTTAAAATGAATCCAAGTGTTTCTTTAACCAATCCTGAGCAATTCGATCAGGTACATTAGTGAAGCCGGCAATTACCGGCTTCACTACTGTACATAGACTGAGCAGAAGCCGGGTGATGCCGCATTCATCTTCACCCGGCGCTAATGAAATTTTAAGGAAGCCGGATGGAAAAAACGCTGCAGGTAACGTTTTTCCATCCGGCTGAGGCACAAATATGGCGCCAGAACCGATCCCATATAAAACTATGGGATCCGTCCTGGCATCAGTTTCCCTCCAGCTTGTGTGCACCACACCGGAGGGAAACAGATAGCTGTGCCGGACATATGTGAACACACCGCTGTCGTGCCAGGGAAATAAGCCTCGCATGCCACTCTTGGCACGCGTGCTGGGGGTTGCCGACCCCTGCTCTAGAGCTTGAAGAGACCCCAGAGTATACTAATTTCCCTTTAGCAGGAGATTGTGTGTGTGTGTGTGTGTGTGTGTGTGTGTGTGTGTGTGACATATATAGCACTCACTCACTGTTGTTCTCAGCCATTATCACCCAACAATAAACCTGGTGGAGATGTAGGCGTACTCCTGTCTAACAATTGCTCCTTCGCCACAATCCAACTGCTACCTGCTCTCACCCTCCCCTCCTTTGAAGTGCACTCTGTTCGCATTTACTCACCCTCCAACCTCCAACTGGCCGTCATATATCGACCACCAGGACCTACCGCTGCCTTTATCGACCACTTCCCCACCTGGCTAATGCACTTCCTATCCACAGACACCCCCACCATCATCATGTAATCATGGGTGATTTCAACATCCCTATTAACACAAACCAACCCCCCCGCCTCCAGTCTCCTTTCCCTCACTGCCTCCTTTGGTCTCTCTCAATGGTCCTCCTCTGCCACCCATGCAAAGGGGCACACGCTGGACCTCATATTCAATTGCCTCTGCTCTCTATTCAACCTCTCTAACTCTCCGTCCACGCTCTCTAACAACAACCTATTGACATTCTCTGCGCTCTCCTCTGTAATAGAACCCCCAAGCCCTAAACTAACACATCCCCGTGGGAACCTTAATTGCCTCGACATCCGCACGCTCTCACACTCTCTCCTATTGCCCACTGACATATCCTCACTCCAGAATGCAGATACCACCACTGACTTCTACAATACCACCATTACTTCAGCCCTTGACTCTGTGGCCCCTTCACTAACACCAGAGCCCGACCGATCAACAGGCAACCCTGGCACACTGACCTGACTAAAAAAAACTGAGACGTGCCTCACGGGTTGCAGAACACCTCTGGAAGAGAAGCCACTCCCAGGAGGACTTCATCAGGTATAAAGAGGTAGTTCTCACATTCAAGAATGCACTCACCTCTGCAAATCAGGTCTAGTTCACCACACTAATATCTACCAAATCCTGCAACCCCAGACATCTATTCACTACCTTCAACAAACTTCTCCGCCCTCCTGCTCTCCATCTGACATCACTTATCTCAGCTGATGACTTTGCCTCTTACTTCAAAAGCAAAATTGACACCATCAGAGACACTCACCCTACACCCCTGACAGCCACTCTACCCAACTGCTCGTGCTCTTCATCTTTAACCTGTTTCTCCGCTGTCACTGATGAAAATCTCTCCACCCTAATCTCTAAATTCCACCTCACCTCCTGCCCGCTTGACCTGATCCAGTCACATCTCATCCCCAAACTCTCTGAAGTCATTACTCCTGCCCTAACCCATCTCTTCAACCTATACCTAACCTTTCCTTCCGCCTTCAAACATGCTACTGTCAGACCTATACTTAAAAAAACCATCCCACGCCCCATCTCACTGCTCTCGTACACCTCTAAATTGCTGGAACAACACGTCCACTCCAAAATATCCTCCTATCTTTCGTCCAACTTACTCTCTGACAGACTACAGTCAGGCTTCAAACCCCATCACTTCACAGAAACTGCCCTAATCAAAGTCACAAGCGACCTAATAACTGTCAAAGCCAAGTGTCACTTATCTGTCCTCCTCCTCCTCGACCTCTGATCTGCCTTTGACACAGTCGACCACTCTTGTTAGAAACGCTCTCATCCCTTGGCATCACAGACCTGGCCCTTTCCTGGATCTCCTCATAGCTCACCAACCGCACATTCAGCGTCTCCCATTAGCACACCAACTCCCACCACGCCCTCTTTCTGTAGGTGTCCCCCAAGGCTCCATACTAGGACCCCTCCTGTTGTTCTCCATCTACACCCTTAGCCTTGGACAACTCCATAGAATCTCATGGTTTTCAATACCATTGCTACACTGATAACGCTCAAATATATCTCTCTGGACCAGACATTATCTCTCAGTTGTGCAGAGTCCCAGAATACCTAGCAACTGTAGCCTCCTTTCTCTCCTCCCACTTTCTCAAACTCAACATGGAGAAAACTGAGTTCATCATCTTCGCCCCACCTCGCACGGCCCCTCTACCTGACCCATCTATCAAAGTTAATGGAACTACACTCACCCCAGTCCGACGGGTCCGTTGCCTTGGGATAACCTTGGAATCTGACCTATCCTTCAAGCCGAATACATCCAAACCCTCAACACCTCCTGCCGCCTCCAACTCTAGAACATCCATTGAATCCGCTTCTGCCTCACCCCTGAAACTACAAAGATGCTAGTCCATGCCCTCATAATCTCCTGCTTAGAATACTGTAAAACCCTTCTCCATGGCCTCCCAGCGAATACTCTCCAGTCTACCCTAAACTATGCTGCTCGCTTAATACACCTCTCCCTGGGTTCTTCATCATCCGCTCTCCTCTGAAAATACAGTCACTGGCTACCTGTTGCCCAACAAATAGAGTTCAAATTACTAACGCTGACATACAAAGCCATCCACAACCTGTCCCCTCCATATATCTCCGACCTAATCTCCCACTACCTGCCTGCATGTAACCTCCAATCCTCCAAAGACCTCCTACTCCGCTCTGCTCTTATCCGCTCTTCACACAATCTTCTCCAAGACTTCTCCCATGCATCCCCCATACTCTGGAACTCATTACCAAGACACATAAGACTGTCCCCCACAGTCACAAGCTTCAAGAAGGCCCTGAAGACTCACCTATTCAGGAAGGCCTACAACCTCCAATAACACTACTGTCACCACACCACCACCTGTACAGCCTCTACCCTCACCTTCTGTCTCTATCCCTCTTCTCTCATAGATTGTAAGCCCTTGCGGGCAGGGCCCTCTATCCCACTGTGCCAGTGATCACTGTTAGTATAGTATTGGTTTTGTATATTTTATGTACTGTAGGTAAACCCTAAAATGTAAAGCACCATGGGATTAATATAATAATGTACAGAGCACCATGGAATTATTATAATAATGTACAGCACCATGGAATTAATATAATAATGTACAGAGCACCATGGAATTAATGGTGCTATATATATATATATATATATATATATATATATATATATATATACATAACACTCGTTCACTGTTGCTCTCTGCTAGAGATATCTACAGGATACATATTAAATAATACAGTTATTTTAGGTCACCGCAGGTTTTGTGACCATAATATAACCACGAACATGGCCTGTATTACACCAGTGGACAATCGGCCTTCATCTGGCGCAGTCACAGGATTTGCCAATTTTTATTTGTTACATTTTTATTTGCCAGTATCAGTTTGTGCATCTTTGGACCCACACTTTATAGTGGGCAACGCCAGTTTAAAAAAAAAAAAATTAAACACATTAGGTATCCTCCAAAAAGTGATCAAAATGTCAGACAATTCCTAAGGTGGTATAAATAAAAAGTTCAACTTCTCCTGACAGCTCAGTACATGAAAATATTGAAAGTTATAGGTGTCATATATACAATATAACAGCCAAAGGAGAAGGTTATTGGGGAAACTGAACAATTAAGCCCAGGCTCTAGGACCCTGTTAGCACCTCTAGCCTGGATACAAGATGAGATACGGCAGGACATGGAGGTATACAGGTTCTGTATGGTATCCTGCAGTACATTTACCACAGATGTTACAGCTGGGCATGTAGCCTGGATACAAGATGAGATACGGCAGGACATGGAGGTATACAGGATCTGTATGGTATCCTGCAGTACATTTACCACAGATGTTACAGCCGGGCCTGTAGTCTGGATACAAGATGAGATACGGCAGGACATGGAGGTATACAGGCTCTGTATGGTATCCTGCAGTACATTTACCACAGATGTTACAGCTGGCCTGTAGTCTGGATACAAGATGAGATACGGCAGGACATGGAGGTATACAGGCTCTGTATGGTATCCTGCAGTACATTTACCACAGATGTTACAGCTGGCCTGTAGTCTGGATACAAGATGAGATACGGCAGGACATGGAGGTATACAGGATCTATATGGTATCCTGCAGTACATTTACCACAGATGTTACAGCTGGGCCTGTAGTCTGGATACAAGATGAGATACGGCAGGACATGGAGGTATACAGGTTCTGTATGGTATCCTGCAGTACATTTACCACAGATGTTACAGCTGGGCCTGTAGCCTGGATACAAGATGAGATATGGCAGGACATGGAGGTATACATGTATTCACACCTTCTAGTAGAGAAGTAAGTTGGTATTTTTTGTGTCCATCACAGTACATGCCATAAGATGACCAATAACCCTTACCCCGCCATGTTGTGGTGCTCTGACTTGCCAGGACTGCGCTCTTACTCTACTCACAAATTAATTTGGGACATGGGTTTAACCCTTTCCTGGTCGTCCACACCACCTTACACAGCCAGAAACCCTCTATAAATGAAAAAAATTGCAGTAAAGCATTTTACTGGCCGCGGCCCATATCAGACAACACCGTGTGTATGAAGTGCCGCCTTCCCACCTTACAATCCATAACTAGAGATAGGCAAACCCCCTAAGATTTGTTTCATTTCAGATTCGGGTGGCTCGGATCCCTGAATTTTTTTTTTTTTTTGGGTTGAGCAAGTTCAGATAAAACCTGAAGTGACATTATTATTCTCTGGAGTCTCTTCAGACCCCGGAGTATAATAGGTGGAGGTCCAGGGGGATGTAAAAAATAAAAAAACATTTCTACTCCCCTTCCCGTCTCTCTTTTGGGCCTCCTCAGTAACGTCATACGCCTGGGGTCACCGCTGAGGTCTGTGATTGGGCCTGAGCAGTGACATGGACAAGCTGGGAGTCATGACGCTCAACCAAACAATTTAGGATATTCGGGTTGAACCCAGATGATGCTGGAGCGGTGCGCCCATCTCTATCCATAACCAAATAACACAAAACAAAGGCAATTCATTTTCTTTCTTTTTATATTTTTAATATGGGGGGGTCTTTGCTTCTCTCTGCAGTGAATAATAAGATTAGTCTGTAGGGTCTCACCTGCCCCAACTTATTTCCCTACCACACCCCCTGGACTATATGCCCCGCCTCTTCTGAGAGGCCCCACCTCTTCTTCTGACATCATAGCTACCAGATACAACTCTGTTTTAGGCAGGACTGTGGCCATAGCAAGAAGCAGCAGTGCTCGGCTACACGTGTGTACAGGGGACGAGACAGGTGAGAGGTTTTTCAGGATGAGACTGTATGTTGGAGGGGATGAAGGGAGACCCCGATGTTCTTACATAGGACTGTGAATTAGAGGGGAGGGAGGTGACGTTTTGCAGGACAGGACTGTTCGTTGGAGGGTTTGCAAGGTTTTTGTACATCATATTATACATTGAATGTCTCTGGCGGGAGGGGGAGGGATTTTTATTTTATTTATTTTTTTATTGTAGTGTTGGGCCCGGTTCACATCTGCGTTCGGGTTTCTGTTCGGTTTACCTGGGAAAGCCGCAAAACCCATAGACTATAATGGGGTCCTTGTGGTTTCTGTTCGATTTCCACATGAAGAAAGCAGCACTTTCCTCTCCGCATGTTTTGTGCGGAAACTACAAGGACCCCTTTATAGTCTATGGGTTTTGCGGCTTTCCCAGGTAAACTGCTTTTTTATGTGTATAGGTTTCCTTTCGGGGGGGCCCCCAAGCAGACTCCCCAAATGGAAACCCGAACGCAGATGTGAACCGGGCCTTATATGTTGTAAGCAGAGGTGTAACTTGAAGCTCTTGGGCCCAAATGCAAAATCAGTACTGGGGCCCCCACTTACCATGTGCTATCTATAATACTAGTATCTTCTTATGGGGTAGAGAAGTCTGTGGCCCCCTCCGGCTGCAGGGTCCGGTAGTGATCACTACCTCTGCACCCCCTGTAGCTGTTGTAGAGGGCTGGAGGGCGAGGAGGGATCTTTATCTGAGGGTTTGTATATTTATTGGAGGGGCTAAAGAAAGTGGAAGCAAAGTTTGTCCATCAGACTGTAGGTTAGGACGTGTCCTATTGTTCTCCATTTTCACACATCTATCAATAAATTCCTACTGACTTACAGATAATATGTGGCCGCTGAAAACAAGTAGTGGCTTTGGGGAAAAACAAACCTGTGCGACACCAGCCTGAGGCGAAAAAAGGCAACGCAGGAAAAAATGTGGTGAAAACAGCGGAAAAGAATCTTGTGTTTTCACTGCCTTTATAATATATTTAGCATTGTTTCCTCCCACATACATCTAAGATGCTGCGTATTCCATAGATTAAATGAAATTTCATTCATTCCGCGTTTTCTTTTCCCCATTGTGTTCTCACCATGTGTGGCCTCAGCCATAATGTAGTTACACATGTAGCATTTTGTAAGAAAAATGCAGTGGTTGTGGTTTTTTTTCTTGTTTGGGCATTTTTTATATATTGCCATTTTTAGTTACACAATGTATTATATAGTTGCAGAAAAATATTATTTATAATATGCAAATATATATTTTAATGTGGTGGGGTTTTTTTTTTTTTCAAATTTTTGTCGAGAAAATTTCATTACTCTTTTTTTTATTTATTTCTTTCATAAACATTACCGATATTTTTGAGATTGCAGTGTGTTATGTCTGTATTGAATACAATGAAAAACTGAGGCCCCACGTTGTGGTAACGCAGCATTTTTTGCTGCAGATTTTGCTCTTGTGTTTTTTTTTTGAGCCAGTCAGGAGTGGATTAAAAAGGAACGGAGAATATAAAGGAAGTTCTGAGACGTTTCCCTTCTGTTAAATCCACTGCTGACTTTGGCTGAAAAAAATGCAGCAAAAAGCAGATTCAGGCTGAAGCCCCACGTTGCGGAAATGAAGCTTTTTTTTTTTTTTTTTTTGCAGATTTTGTTGTGGTTTTTTGAGCCAAAGCCAGGAGTGAAATGAGCAGAAGGTAGAAGTCTAAGAACTTCCTATATAGTGTTGGGGGTTAAGTTCCCCCGGGATGGATGTCACCGTAATCCTAATTAAATAAATAACCAGTTTCAAGCGCTCGGGAAACAAGACGTACACAGGTATCATGTATGAACCGTTTCTTCTTTATTGCGTAGTTCAATACAGTTTTAAAAGCAAGCTCAGTTACATAACAGTCATGTGATCAATATACATATATGGTCTTTCCAGTTCCGTTATCAGACAAATTTGTTCAGTTACCCATCACCCCAGATGTTTTCCTTTTCACCTTATCTGAATGTCCTTCTTATCTTTCCTGAGAATGGTACATCTCTGAGAACAGCAGAACTGTTGATATTCAGACCCTGAGATTATATTCTATCTCTAAACTATTTAGCCTGCATGGAGAACATTTCACCCTGTGTCTTCTGTATACTGCGTTATAAAATATAATACAAATTATGCTTTAACCCTTACAATTCCCCCATTTTAGGAATTTATTTTTAATCAAGTTCAATGAATACCTTCACACTGTTTGTGTGCCATCTGCGATGGATTCTCCATTGAAGAGGTTAAAAATAACATCCTATCTTACATATTGGTTAACTGTATTCCATTTCCTTCTCAGCGCTTCAACTTTCTTGCAATGTGAAGCGTGTATCCAGGTAGATTTTCCCTCCAACTTTACTGAGGTGGCAGTTGTCAGCAATATCTGGAAGGGACCATCATATCTGGGTTCAAGAGATTTCCTGGAGTGTCTTCTCGCGACTACCCAATCACCAGGCTGCAAGCTATACGTTCCTGAAAAAATCCGAAGGGTCTGGAATAGAAGAGAACACTTGTTTATGTGTTTCTTTCAGTTTGTTACACAAATCTTGTACATAGCTGGCAATACTGTCATAGTTAAGCTGTAATGTCTGAGGGAAGTACAATCCTGTTTTAGGTGCACTTCCAAACAATATTTCAAATGGTGACAACCCTGTCCTCCTGTTAGGAGTAGTTCTTACTGAATATAAGGCTAGAGACAGGCATTCAGGCCAAGGCTTTCCTGTCTCTGCCATGGCTTTCTGAATCTTCAACTTAAGTGTACCACTCAACCTTTCCACTTTGCCTGAACTCTGAGGATGGTAGGGTGTGTGGAAAGCTTGCTCAATCCCTAATGCAGACATTATTTCTCTCATTATCTCACCTGTGAAATGTGTACCTCTGTCAGACTCAATCACCTCGGGCACTCCAAACCTACACACAAGTTCAGACATCAATTTCTTGGCAGTTGCTTGTGCGGTTGCTTTGCTCACAGGGTAGGCCTCAGGCCATCCTGAAAACAAATCCACACACAGACCAATACACACTCGTATGTTCCAGACTTAGGCAACTGTATGTAATCTATCTGTATCCTCTGAAATGGGTACAGGGATTTTGGTGTACACTTGGTGGGTGTTTTAACTACCTGTCCTGGATTGTGTAGAGCACATATGTGACATGCTTTTACGTGATTGCTAGCAGCTCTTCCAAAACCTGGGGCAAACCATAATTTACCCACTAATGACTCCATGGCATTTCGAGAGGCATGCACCTTACCGTGGGCCAAGCCAGCCATCTGGGGGTAGACTGCTGCGGGCAGACATAATCGATCCCCCATTATCCACATACCATCACCTTCTGTAGCACCTGCTTTCTTCCATCTTTCAGTTTCCACACTGGTAACCTTTGAGTACAGCCCTTTTGGGTCTGCTAGGTCAATGTCCATTTTGCTCACCTGGTTGGGACCCCTTCTGGCCAGTAGTGCTGCAGCCTTGGCTGCTATGTCAGCTCTCTCATTTCCACGGCTTTCAGGGTCCCTTCCTTTTGCGTGAGCTCTAACTTTCACAATTGCCAGCTGCTTTGGGAGCAGTATGGCCTCCATCAGTCGACTTACCACATCTCCATTCTTAATTGGCTTGCCCTGGGCCGTTAGGAAGTTCCTTGACCTCCATATCGGACCATAATCATGCGCAATGCCAAAAGCATACCTGGAGTCAGTGTATATGTTAGCTGTTCTACCTTTGGCTATCTTACAAGCCTCCATAAGGGCTTTGAGCTCAGCTTCTTGGGCTGACATGTGTGGTGGAAGAGCTTCCTGGACTATGATGTCATGTTCAGTGACTACAGCATACCCTGTAACAAATTTGCCTTCATCTGTCAGATACCTTGAGCCGTCCACAAACATCTCATAATCAGGATTTTGTAATGGCACATCCGTGACATGGTCAAATCCCACTGTTTCCTGTGACATAAGTCACGCAGTCATATTGATGCTGGCTGTCAAACAGTTCTTCAGAGAGAGAGTTTAAAAATAAACTCATCTTCCACTCCCCCTTTTGAATCATGAACTCCTACAGGAAGAAGAGTTGCAGGATTCAAAGTTAAACAGCGTTGAAAAGAGATGTTTGAGGAGGACTGCAGGGCAAATTCCATTTTGCACTGCCGTGCCAAAGAAAGGTGACGTCTGTCTACCTGTGTGAGGATAGCATGGATGTCATGAGGTGTATACACAACCAGTATATGATCTAGGACAATGTCTGAGCTTTTCTCAAGCAACGCTTGTACCGAGAGGACAACACGCACACAGGAGGGGGTCCCCCTGGCTACAGCATCTAACCATGAGCTGTAATGTGTTGTTGTGTGAGAACTGCAGTTGCGTGTCCCATCATCTCAGTCACGTAGAGCTGAAAAGGTTTCTGATAGTGAGGTAGGCCTAGGGCCGGAGCACTGATTATCTGCAACTTCAGCTGGTAAAATGCATCCAAGGCCTCAGGTGTGAGGCTGAATGGCTTTGAGGAGAGTCTATCGTACAGAGGTTGCATGGTCAGAGATGCAGATCTGATCCATGGCCTACAGTAGGATACTAATCCCAAAAAGGTACGTAGCTGAGCATGAGAGGTTGGCACCTGCATGTCTCTCACCACCTTGGTCCTCTCATCTGACAGGTGCTTGGTACCTTGGCCGAGACAGTGTCCTAGAAATACCACTTTTTGTTTGCAAAATTGCAACTTATCCTTGCTGGCCTTGCAGCCGTTCTGGTAGAGGAAACACAACAGGCTGATGGTCGCTGCTTCACAGGTTGGTTTATCTGGGGCACAAAGAAGAAGGTCATCAACATATTGTAACAATATGTCCATATTACTGTATGTTTCATTGCTTGTTATCGTCTCACTAAATCTTCTTTGGTTAATAAAAACAAAGTCTTTTGTTTGGGGAAAATTAATATTTGTGTCTTTGTCCAGGTGTAGAAGATAACAAGACCGCACCAGATCATTCAGTAAACCCTGATGTACCCTTAGATCTATCCACTCGTAACGCTGCTCACAAGAAACCTTCATCTGATCGATCGACTATTGGCAAACCGAGAGCTGGACATAGACCGTGGGAAACATGACCAGGGTATTGCCAAGTCGCCCGCTCTTTTCTGTTTTCTTTACCTAAAATAAATACTCGACACCGATGTTGGATTAAATTGGCCACAGCAGCCAGTTTATTAAATAAAATAATTTAACCATTTAAATGCCACAACAAATATTCCCCAAAACACAGTAAATAACCCGACCCGACGACGGAGGACCTCGAGGCCCCAAAACCCAAAATGTTAACCCCATACTTCCTGAGCACCAGCTGTTACCCCTAGCCGTTCCACACCAGCTCAGGGGCACCTATTTAAATAAATCTGCTCGGTGCTCTATTTCCTAAGGCCATAAAGCCCTTAATACCCTTTAACCCTACCGGAGCCATCCAGCCACAGTCCAAATGGTCTGGGGAGTCCAGCCCCTACCGCGGGGCCCTCCCCACCACGACCATTTCCGATATCCCAGCCTCGAGGACCCCCACCGCCACAACGCCCACCGATGACCTCCTTATCGGCGGGCGTCCCGCCACACCCCTATAGCCGTCTCAATGCCCTGCTGCAATCCCAGGCACCACATGTCAATACCCACGGCGTTCAAATGAACCCCGTCCCTTCTCCAAAATGCACCCTCCCCAGATTCCAATTCACTATGGCGCACTGAGACCGCTCCATTCCATGCCATAAACCTCCCAATTCACCTTAATACGGGCTTTGTTCACACGTTCCACCGACCGGGCCGCCCTCCACACTTTCCTTGGCACAATATCCGACCATACTGTTACCAATCCCGGAAACATCGCCCAGAGCCGCAATAAGTCGAATTTGATATCATTAATCAGCTCCCGAAAAGGGCGGACCCCCAAATCGTTACCTCCAACATGCAGTACCAGTATGTCTGGAGGTCTATCCAGCCTCATGAAGCGATGAAACTCCGCGAGCACCCTGCCCCACACCATCCCCCTTAAGCCTAACCAGCGCAACCGCACCTCCCCCTCGCGCAAAACCCAACTGCCTACCGTCTGGTCGCACCGCCGCCCGCACTGCGCCCCAGAACACAAAGGAATGGCCCATCAACCAAACCAAGCACGGCTCAGCACCTGTAAAACATCAAAAGCAACATAACAATATCAGGCCCCAGGCACTAACACACCCGCTAGAACAAAAACCCCCTCTTCCTAACCCACCTACCTGCGGACCTCCCCCCGATACAAAATGTGTTTTTGTTCAGACCAGCCCCCCAAACGGACATATGACCTAAAACGCACTGATTCCCATCGGCCGATGCGCTGAATTACGTCCTCCCCCAAACCCCTCCGGGCCGCCTCCGTAGCTGCCCCAATACGGAAGGAGTGACCACTAAAATACTCCTCCCCCAAACCCAGATAACACAAACATCGCCGAAAAACTCCCAAGAATTGAAACCTGGACAAAAACGACCCATCCTTATGGACCAGGAGGGGGGCCTGTCGCCCGACCCCTGTCCGAACAGTAAGACCTCAAGCAACTAACAGGACACATCAAACACCCTGGCACCGCAAACAGCCGCACCGCACACCCCCGGCCTTCCTGGTCCGTCTTCGAACGCCTTAACCTAAACTCCACCCTGTCCTCGTACAGGCTCACATCCTCCCAAAACACACCCCCCCGGACGAGTCCGGGATCCACTCACCAATTCCCCCAACCGCAAGGCTCCAAAAAAGGCAAGCGAAAACGCCGCCCTGAACAGCAAGACCTCCCACGGGCTCGCCCCCACCGTCCCCAAAGCGGAGCCAAAGCCCAGCAGTATAGAAAAGGACACCGGTCTGCGCGTGTCCTTCGCCGCCTTGAAACGGCGCCAACCTTTTACCGCCTGCCGCACCAGAAATGACTTCGTAAAGTCCGGCATCCCCCACTCTTAAACCCGAAGGTTAAACCCGCTAAACACGTATTCAACCTAGAAACTGTCCACCCCGACTTCTTACAATGCCCCGCGAATAATAATAACGGCATCTCGAAATCCTCTGTCTCCACCCCCAAAGAACCCAACCACTGCTCCCACTGTTCCCAGGCTTTCGTATAGGCCGCCCATTTACCGTCCACCAAAGATGCCCGAATCAAACACTCCACCGCCCGACCAGCACGGTCCACAACTCCGTCGGCCACCGCGTGCCGTTCTCGTCTGCCTCCGGCACCAACCTCCTGAAACGATCCCACTGCAAACGAGAGAGGGCGTCAGCCACATCATTCTGCACCCCTGGGACATGGACCGCTACAATCCAAACATTCAACCTCAAACATTCCAACACCAATCGCTGCAAAACCCGAACCACCGGCGGCGACGCAGCGGACAACCGATTTATCGCCTGCACCACCCCCAAGTTGTCGCAATGAAAGCGAATCTTCTTATTACGGAAAATTTCCCCCCACACTACCACCGACACCAGAATAGGAAATAATTCTAACAAAGCCAGGTTCCTGACCAGCCCCCCCGAAACCCACTCGTCCAGCCAAGAACCTACGCACCAACTACCCTTAAAATATGCCCCAAACCCTACGCTCCCGGCCGCGTCCGTAAAAAGATCCCATTCCCCTGCTACCACTCCCTCCTCCATCCACAGTGACCGCCCATTATATTGTTCTAAAAACGAATCCCAAACCCGCAAATCTTCTCTCAACTCCCACCCCAACCGGATAAAATGCGCGGGAACGGACACACCAGCCATTGCCGCTGCCAACCGTCGAGAAAACACCCTCCCCATTGGTATAATCCGGCACGCGAAGTTCAATTTGCCTAAAAGAGACTGCAATTCCCTTAATCGCAGCTTTTTTAGCCGACATGCCCTCTGAACCTCCGTCCGCAACCCACATAACTTATCCTCTGGAAGACGACACTCCATACGGACCGTGTCAATGGTAATACCCAAAAAACTGAGAACCGTCGCCGGACCTTCAGTTTTTTCACGCGCTAGTGGCACCCCAAAATCTGCCGCCACCCGTTCCACCGAATGCAGCAAGACCGAGCAAACGGAGGAATCCCCCCGGACCAATGCAAAGAAAGTCATCCAAGTAGTGAATGACCGAGGCCCACCCAGAAACGTCCCGGATGACCCATTCCAAAAACGAACTAAACTTTTCGAAACAGGAACACGACAATGAACAGCCCATTGGCAAGCAACAGACGACAAAAAACCCGCCCCCCCAAAAACAACCCAACAAGTGCTGACTATCTGGATGCACCGGCAGCAGCCTAAATGCCGCCTCGATGTCAGTCTTCGCCAACAACGCCCCCCCGGCCAAAACGCCGGACCCAGAAAATCGCCGCATCAAATGAAATATACTCCACCGAACACAACTCGGGGTCGATCCCGTCATTAACAGATGCCCCCTTTGGGAATGACAGATGGTGAATAAGCCGAAACTTATTCGGCTCCTTCTTTGGGACCACCCCTAAAGGAGATACCCGCAAGTTCGGCAAGGGAGGCTCCGGAAACGGTCCCGCCATGCGCCCCAGGTCCACCTCCTTCCTCAGCTTTTCTGAGACCACCTCCGGATGCTCCCGTGCCGACCTCAAATTCCTAACCACCCCTGAAACCGCCGCCTCAACAAACGGTATCCGAAAACCCGACTCGAACCCCTCCGACAACAAGGCCGCCG
This sequence comes from Leptodactylus fallax, assembly GCA_947044405.1. Classification (NCBI taxonomy): domain Eukaryota; kingdom Metazoa; phylum Chordata; class Amphibia; order Anura; family Leptodactylidae; genus Leptodactylus; species Leptodactylus fallax. The sequence goes on along the minus strand of CAMRHE010000390.1, from coordinate 1,348,993 downwards.
CCTCCCTATCTGGGTACCTATTTAGAAATGGCGCCATCCTTTCCAGCCGCACCGGAGTCGCCCCCCTTCCCAGCCCCATCTGAACCCTTCTGCTTGGAGCGGAAGCACCGGTTGGCTCCATGGGTGCCCCCACAAGAGGAGCACTCATGCTTAAACTTACACTTGGAGCCGAACTTACACCCCCCTTCATTAAATGAGAAACAGAGTCCCTTCTGTGCGGCGACCGAGCGCCCCGAAGACTCGGTGCCCCCGGCCCCCCCTGGAAAGGACGGCCCCGCCCTCGCTTGCGCCATAATCCTCAGCCATAACCCAATGTCTTTATGGTCCCAGCGAATGCTGGACCGAACCGCTTTCCGCTGACGAAATTGTTCGTCATACCGGAGCCATGCCTGCCCCCCATACGTCCTATGCGCCTCCCCTATTGCGTCCAAATAACAGAAAAGCGCCGAACAACTTTCCGGCGCCTTCTCCCCTATGACACTTGCCATTATGGCGAACGCTTGCAGCCAATTAGCAAACGTCCGAGGAATAAGGCGGTACCGGCCTCTTCTCCTCCTCCTCCTCCTTCTTTTCTTCCTTCCTAGGCTTGTCCAAATTTAAGCGCTCCAAAGGCAAAAGCGAAAATATATCAACATATTCGCCTTTCCAAATGCGCTCCCTCACCGCCTGCTTCAAGTGAGCCCCTAAAGGCACCTCAAAGCAGACATATACTTCCCCCTTCGCCGCATCGTCTAACCGCGGCGCGTCCCCTTTGTCCTCACTCTGCGTTTGCACCGACACAGAAACCCCCGACGCAGAGGAAGCCCCCCCTAGCGATACCGCCGGCGAACTTCCCGCCCCCCACGCCATCGCTGGGGACGACGACGTCACCCCGCCGCTACCCGCTCCCCGCACCATTTCCGCCAACACCCCCATAAAGGCTAACATACCCCTGCTTAGCTCCTCGCAGTTCCCCTCTAAACCCCTCCCCCCTGAAACCGCTAACAAGGGCCCTGTTACAGTAGATGAACGCTCACCTGGGCGCCTGGGTGCTGTGAACCCAGCGGCCGCTGAATCCTGGTCCTGTTGTCCTGTAGCCGTCTCACTGGGGCCCTCCTCGTCGCTATCCACGTCGGGCCTCCTGGACAAGGCCTCCGCGACGCTCCGCCCCCCAGCGCCCGCGCTGTGGGCGCCATCTTGGGCTGATGTTGCGCTAGGCCCAGCCTGCTGCTCTGACGCTGAAGGTGCCAGCCCCGCTTCTCCCCCGCGCACAGGGGCTGCACCGGAGATCCTCCTGCGCACCACAGGCTGAGCCGGAGTCACTGCCGCCGCCGGAAGGCCCACCGCTTCCAATCCCGACTCCAACGAGGTCAGTGATGCAGGAGGGGCGACTCCCCCTCCCCCCGCTGCGGGTCCCGCCGTCGCCGCGGATTCCTCCCGGCCCGGGACTGCCGCTCAGCAGCGCGCCGAGCGGTGCCCTGGACCGGAGGGTCCCGTGAGGGGCTCCTAATTCGGCGCCGGACCCGAGGGGTCTCCTCGGGGCTGAGGCGCGCCGGAGGCCTGGTCCTCCGCGGCCGTCTTCCAGAAGGAGAGGGGCGGCTAGCCGACTCTCCAGACCCCTGTATCAATCCCTGCAGCTGGGATTGCAGCCATTGCGGCCCCCTACGATCCGCTTCAGCCCTGAGCTGGGCCAGCATATCTTCAACCTCAGACATCCTGGGCAAGCAAGAAAACCGCAGAGGTGTGTTGGCTTCACTCACTCCCTGCTTTCTCTAAAGTGGCGGGAATCTTCCCGCCTTCACTTTAAATACTCCCTCCCCTACGCTTCCTCTAAATGGCCAACTTAACCCTTTCCTGTACCCTCAGCTTATGCTCCTGGCTAAACTCCTGTCATGCAGGCCTCCCCTTCCATCCTTCGTCCTCGGTCCGGCCTCACTTTTGGTAAGCCTTCTGATAAGGAGAATGAAGAGAGATGAGCGGCCATTGTCATGGAAAGAATGTGGAAAATGTTTTAGCTGGAAATCAAAACTTATAATCCATCAAGGAGGTCACACAGAAGAGAAGCCATATTCATGTTCTGAATGTGAAAAGTGCTTTAGTCAGAATTCAAGTCTTTTGTGGCACAGTAACCCGTGGCACAAGACGCTCACTGTACTTCATACAGATACTCATGATACAGCATCTTCACCAGGCTATGTGTCAGTATAATATACGGCAGGGGCACACTAATATCCCCACTATTGAAATATACATTTATGTTTGCAACATTTTTGGAATTTATGAATGCGTGCCAGGTATTTGCCTGTAGCTGTATAGGGAGTCCTAAAACTTAATTTTACTGGTAAGCCCTAGGCACCCCAGTCTGACTACCCATCCATGTGTTTACGATGGGACACATGGGATATTTTTCTGTGGGTCTATATATTTATTGGAGAGGACGAAAGAAAGTGGAAGCAAAGTCTACGCCACATGGGGCCCCGGCCTAATGGTAGTTTTATTGTATTTATTTATTTTTTTTACCTGGGACTCTAAAAACAAGATGACGTAAGAATATTTGGAGACCTTTTTGGTCTGTATCTAGGCAGGACAGAAATGGGTTAATATGACCGCAGGATTATGGGTCTCGGCTGACCCAGTGTCAGGATGTTTCATCGTCTCCCCTGTTTTCTTATAATAGACAGAGCCGTGATCTAATCTCTATTTACATTGTTCTTTCTGGCAGTTTTTTGGCCTTGTGGAAAGACATGGCCTACCTGGGCATCATTTTGGGGTGATTCATGTAGGTTATAGGTGAGCCCTAGTATGGGGCTTAACATTGGTGGTGAACCATTGTTCAGATTTGCATTTTTATCTGCATTATTATTAAAAGTTATATTTTATATTTATTTTGCGTCACCTTTGGATTTATTACAACGTTTATATGTCCAGGCCTGTAATGCCGGCAATCAGTGACCTCTGATCGCAGCCATCAGCGTCGGGTCTCTGCTGTAGAATACAGTCAGGAAGGGGTTAATGTCCATCTTCTTCAACATTTTGTATTAAAATGTTCACTGCAAGGTCGATCCTGTATGACCTATGGATCCTTCTGTGAGGCGTGGACTGTGTTGGGGTGTGAGTTGTGCTCAATTTGTAGCCTGAGTAGAAGGTGAGAGCAAAATTCAGTGAGTGGAATAAATTAACCCCTTGCCGTCACGCCCACATTACATGCTACATCAGTACGTAGGTGACTCAGCTCTTACTAGTTCACTGTTATGGTCTGTTCATATAGCAGAAAGCGAAGAGGAATTTGAGATCTATTTTTGCCTGAAATCTCCACTTTTTGGTCCTCCAGCTTTCTAGTTCAGTTTTTACCCGCTAATTAGGCTGGCTAATTAAGCTAATCAGTAGTGTATCTTGCGCCACCGATGCAGAGGAATAATTGGCCACGAATTCCATGGCAAGATTGAGCAGGGCGTTTATTTACTGTATTTTATTTATTAATTTTTTTTTTTGGGTGGATTTTTAGGCCAAATGTCACAAAGCAGCAGCATGCATCGACCCGGCCAGCCTGAGGACCAGAGCAATGGCGTCCAGAGGGAAAAGGACCCAGGAGAAAACAGCAGTAAGTAAATGCTGCAGACTTTATTTTGGTGTTCGGGGGGCAGATTTTGCTGGTTACGTCCCTGGTCTGGATAGAAACACTTAGTGTTCTGTCTACAAGGTTTATCTACTACATTCGTACATTACCATGTTTTCTTCCATGTCCATATTACTGTAGATTTCATTGCTTATTATTGTCTCACTAAAGCTTCTTTGGTTTAATACAAAATCAAGTCTTTTGTTTGGAAAAATAACATTTTGTGTCTTTTTCCAGGTATAGATGGGATGTGAAGGTCGGGTGGACATCTCCTTGTATCTCCTTATCATGAAGCAGAAGATAATGATACTACACAAGATAACTCAATAACCCCTAATGTAGCCACAGTCCTTCACAGCGGAGATCCATCCACTGATACCCCTGGTCACAAGAAACCTTCGAGTCAACCACCAATTGGCAAACTGAGAACTGGACATAGACAGGAGGAGATATTTGATAAGGGATCTAGTCATTCTTTACCTGAGAGAATTCAGAGAGCTGAACCGCCATTTTCATGTTCAGAATGTGGAAAATGCTTTAGCAAGAAATCCAAACTTATGACCCATCTAAGAATTCACAAAGACGTGAAGCAATACTCCTGTTCTGAATGTGGGAAGTGTTTTTACCAGAAATCAAATCTTGTGGATCATCAGAGAACTCACACAGGAGAGAAGCCATATTCATGTCCAAAATGTGGGAAGAGATTTAATACTAAATCAAATCTTGGGCCTCATCTAAGAATTCACACCGGGGCGAAACCATTTTTATGTTCTATATGTGGGAAATGTTTTAATTGGAAATCCCGTCTTGTGGAACATCTAAGAACTCACACGGGAGAGAAGCCATATATATGTTTGGAATGTGGGAGAAGTTTTTTCTGGGGTTCATCCCTTACCAGGCATCGGAAAACTCACACAAGGGAAAAGTCACAGATGCTGTCAGCTTTCTTGGATTTCCAAGGAGTCGCCTGACTTTAAAGTTCCCTCATCCAGTCACACGATCAGTGGTGTTGTTCTCTTGGTCTGTGACCAGGAGCCCAGTAGAGAAACATCATAATTTATTTATTTTTTATTTTTTTAAATATATTGGTCTTTCTTATGTTTTTTATTGCCGTTTTACTTTTATGCAGTAGAAGAACAAAAAATTTTATAAAAATAAAAATGAGACAAAGTTCCAACATATTAAGCCTTATTGTATAGCATTATAAACTTACCAGGAGAGGGAATTGTCCATTACATGGTATTCAGTAGGAAGAATGTTCAGCACTAGAATCGGATTTTGTGCTTGTAGTAAGTAACCAAATAGTCAGTGTTTCCTGGGCAGAGGAATACAAAGGAGAGAGGGGAGGCGGGGGCAATAAAGAAATAAAAAAAGTAACATAATGGTCATAGATATGTCATAATCACTGCATGACAATAAGAAAAAACAATTGTCAGTAGGCCCCACCATCCCACCCCCAAAACAGTGACATTATGTAGAACCCAAACACCTATCTAAGAGCGTCTCCTACTAGCCTGTCTAGGTGAGTTGTAACTCGGCGGCCTGTCTCTAGGTAATATTGGTATGTTTAATAGTTTACTGAAAAAAAAAAAAATCAACAAAACAATCAGAGAAGGCGGGAAATAAAAACTAACTTTTTGATCTCCACAGACATGATGAGGTGATGCTGTAGTAATACTGTATGGGTATGTTCACACACAAATTTGGATTTGATTTTGAGGTGCATTCCGCCTTTCATTGTTTTCAACAGGCAGTGATGTGCGCTTATTATATTCAGCGCGATGAACACCCCCCCCCTTCTTTGTCACATATATAAAAAAAAAAAAAAAAAAAAATGGATAGAGATGGGTGCATCTGTTCGCAACAAACTGGATTCGACCCGAGTATTCCGAATTGTTCGATTTTTAAATGATGGCTGTCACCAGTAAATTATAGTCTGGGGTCTCTTCAGAGTTGTGATGATTCTGCTTAAGTGTGGCTATAACTCAGATGTATTTTGATCTCTGGGTATAGGGTCTCCCTTCTTGCTTGCACTCACTCATACTGTGCGCAGCTATAAGCCTAGGTGCATATTGGCAGTAGCGGCCAGGCTGGAACAATAGGGTTCCATTGTATTCCTATACAGCCCTGGCTGATCAAACAATAGTACATTGTTCAAGCCTGGGCTGTTGATCAGATATGACTGATAACAGTGTATCAATTCACTTTGTCTCAGCTCTATACAAAAGATCTGGATTTGATTGAATTAACTCATCAGACGTACTGTCGCCGATGACCACATTCTGGGAGGTGGCAAAAAGGGTATAAAAGATGAGGTAAGAGGTCTGTGGGAGGAGACTATCACTTGGAGATCATGCTATGAAGACTGTGCTGAGATAATGCTATGGAGATCATGCTGGGGAGTTGACACAGACAGACCATGAGGAGAGGCTGCTGTGATGAGATTCTGTTGAGACTACTGGACTAATGCTGAGAGACTGTGAAGAGCATGCAGGCTGGAATACTGTGATGCCACATACTAGGAGTTAATGCCACGTGCCAAGAAGCCTCCACTGGTGACTCCCACATGCCATGTGTGAGTGTTGGACTATAGAACCACATCAAGGACATGTGTGGTAAAGTAATCATTTCACCTTTAATCCCTTTTATTTTATTTGTACTGTATCTTGTAACTAGTAACTGTTAATGCTTGCATATATCTACACATCTGTTCTGAACTGTATATGTTAGATTTTAATACCGACCCATTTAGGGGTTAATAAATATATAAAATTTAGAAGGCTTGTCTTGTATTTATCTGGTGAACCCGGCACTCTCTGGCGGTGAGTGTGGTTTTTTATATGAAAGAGGACTCAGGGTGTGGCCAAAGCGGTCTTGGCGCACGGAGGATCTTTCACAAGAGTATAATACAGTCATGGCCAAAAGTTTTGAGAATGACACAAATATTCTATTTTCACATGATCTGCTGCCCTCTGGTTTTTATGTGTGTTTGTCAGATGTTTTTATCACATACAGAAATAGAATTGCATTCATATTATGAGTAACAGAAGCTTATATTGACAGTTAGAATGAGTTAATGCAGCAAGTCAATATTTGCAGTGTTGACCCTTCTTCTTCAGGACCTCTGCAATTCTCACTGGCATGCTCTCAATCAACTTCTGGACCAAATCCTGACTGATAGCAGTCCATTCTTGCAGAATCAATGCTTTCATTTTGTCTGAATTTGTTGGTTTTTGTTTGTCCACCCGTCTCTTGATGATTGACCACAAGTTCTCAATGGGATTAAGATCTGGGGAGTTTCCAGGCCATGGACCCAAAATCTCTATGTTTTGTTCCCTGAGCCATTTAGTTATCACCTTTGCTTTATGGCAAGGTGCTCCATCATGCTGGAAAAGGCATTGTTGAGCGCCAAACTGCTCTTGGACGGTTGGGAGAAGTTGCTCTTGGAGGACATTCTGGTACCATTCTTTATTCATGGCTGTGTTTTTAGGCAAGACTGTGAGAGAGCCGATTCCCTTGGCTGAGAAGCAACCCCACACATGAATGGTTTCAGGATGCTTTACAGTTGGCATGAGACAAGACTGGTGGTAGCGCTCACCTCTTCTTCTCCGAATAAGCTGTTTTCCAGATGTTCCAAACAATGGAAAAGGGGATTCATCAGAGAAAATGACTTTCCCCCAGTCCTCAGCAGTCCACTCCCTGTACCTTTTGCAGAATATCAGTCTGTCCCTGATGTTTTTTCTGGAGAGAAGTGGCTTCTTTGCTGCCCTCCTTGAGACCAGGCCTTGCTCCAAGAGTCTCCGCCTCACAGTGCGTGCTGATGCACTCACACCTGCCTGCTGCCATTCCTCAGCAAGCTCTGCACTGCTGGTAGCCCGATCCCGCAGCTGAAACACTTTTAAGAGACGGTCCTGCCGCTTGCTGGTCTTTCTTGGGCGCCCTGGAGCCTTTTTGGCACCAATGGAATCTCTCTCCTTGAAGTTCTTGATGATGCGATAGATTGTTGACTGAGGTGCAATCTTTCTAGCTGCAATACTCTTCCCAGTTAGGCCATTTTTGTGCAGTGCAATGATGACTGCACGTGTTTCTTTAGAGATAACCATGGTTAACAGAAGAGAAACAATGATGGCAAGCACCAGCCTCCTTTTAAAGTGTCCAGTGGTGTCATTCTTACTTAATCATGACAGATTGATCTCCAGCCCTGTCCTCATCAACACCCACACCTGTGTTAATGGAGCAATCACTGAAACGATGTTAGGTGGTCCTTTTAAGGCAGGGCTGCAATGATGTTGAAATGTGTTTTGGGGGATAAAGTTCATTTTCTAGGCAAATATTGACTTTGCAAGTAATTGCTGTTAAGCTGATCACTCTTTATAACATTCTGGAGTATATGCAAATTGCCATTAGAAAAACTGAAGCAGTAGACTTTGTAAAAATTAATATTTGTATCATTCTCAAAACTTTTGGCCATGACTGTAGATGGAGGCCCAGGGGAGGTGACAAAAATAAAAATAACATTTATATTCACCTTCCGTTACCTCTTATGGACCTTCTTTGGGCGTCCATCGCTCTGTCTTCCTCTTCATGGTGTCTGGGGCTTTTCTATAGCGTCATGCACCCAGTGTCATGGGTATTCTGAGCATCGTGATGTCAGAGAAAATCGCCAGACGCTGCGAGGAGGCCCAGAAGAGGTAATGAAAGGGGAGTATAAATTTATTTTTTATTTTTTGTCACCTCCCCTGGGCCTCCAGATATTTAACTCTGGAGTTTGAAGAGACCCCGGAGTATAAGAATTTCCCTTCCAAGTTCCAACCGAATCGGTTTGATTAGTCCGAACACAGGATAAAACAAATTTTCTGGGGTTCGCCCATCTTTACATTTATTTTTAAGCACTTGGGTACATCCACATCTGAAAATTTCTGAACTATTAAAATATGATATTTATTCCATATGGTGAATACTGTAGTGGAAAAAAAATTCAAAATGAGCAAATTGCTTAAGAAAAAAAATTGAACAAAAAATAATCTAACCTTGAGATATTCGCCTAAAATGGCATCAATAAAAAACTACATCTGATCTCACATAAACAGACTCCCCTTACCCAGCTGTGTATGCAGTCATCTGAAAAAGCTACGGGTGTCAAAAAATGGCGACTCAAAGAAATTTTTGACTTTTGCAAAGTTTTCAGTTTTAAAAGGTATTAAAACAAGAAGAAAACTATAAAAATTTGGTATTGCCGTGATCCTACTGACCTGCAGAATATCAGTAACTTTACCACTTCATTCAGAGCTTTTTTTCAGCCTCCCAGTACATTATACAGAATATGATGCCATTATCAAGTACAATTTGTCCCAGAAAAAAAAGCTGAAAATTGGGCCAGTCCTCAAGGGGTTAAGTATAGCGCTCAGTAGCTAAGCAGGTGCCATAACCACTGGGTCTTCGCTGTGGAGACTCCATAGCAATGTACATAAACTCTCTGATAGCAGGCATTACCCTTCAGATGAGCTGATCACCCACAGCGCGGGGGCACCTACATGTTCGCCTGGACTGGAAAGCGAGATGCAGGAAATGTCAATCGGTTTCCATGACACTCGAGAGCCTATTGAAGGCTTCTGGGTCTGTCATTACTATGCTTGTATTCTAGACTGCCATAGTCACCTGTAATAGACAGACAGGGATTTCTCAATATACTGCAATAAATTAGTAAGGACGATCAGATCCCCTAGGGCAGTGGTCCCCAACCTTTTTTGCACCAAGGAACCAGCTTCAAGCAAAACCATTTTTCCATGGCCCGGCAGGGCAGGGCAGGGTGTGGGTGGGGCAAAGGCGGGGCTTTGGTTATATGAGGGCAGGGTTATGGGAAAGAGACTGGACACATATGACATTCTTGTCCCTGCAACACTGTACATTGAGCCTCAGTCTACAGCACTGCTACTTAGCAGCGCTATACACCAAACAAAGCTGTAGACTGGGGGGTGCTGGTGGGACCTCGGTGTACAGCGCTGTAGACCAGGTCCCCGACAGGAGCCATGACACTGTGGCCAGATCGCCTCCCCGCCCCATATAATGTGCTATGCCAGGAGCCGTTTCTACAGAGCCCAGCGCGCCGCCCCACGGACCGGCAAAAAACCCCCAATGGCCCGATCCTGGTCCGCGGACTGGTGGTTGGGGACCCCTGCCCTAGGGAAGTCCCATGGGGAGTCTAAAAATAAAAGTAATAATTTCAAATCACCCCCTTTCCCTAAATCTTTCTTTATATAGAAAGAATTTGGTTTTTTTTTTGTTTTTGTTTTTTTAATGCCCACCCAAATGACTGGATCATAGATACATCAGGTACTCTGAAGATTTTACATTTCCAGTCCACTAGGACCTACCATTCTCAATATATTCACAAAAGCAAATTTAGCACCACTGGCTTCCACATCAAAGGCCTTCCTCCATATCACATCACATGACCCATATTAGACAATAGAAGCTTGTAGGTCCTTCATTCATAGCCTCACTGACATACAGTCATGGCCAAAAGTTTTGAGAATGATACAAATATTAATTTTTACAAAGTCTACTGCTTCAGTTTTTCTAATGGCAATTTGCATATACTCCAGAATGTTATAAAGAGTGATCAGCTTAACAGCAATTACGCAAAGTTATTTGCCTAGAAAATGAACTTTATCCCCCAAAACACATTTCAACATCATTGCAGCCCTGCCTTAAAAGGACCACCTAACACCTAACCTAATTTGCAGTGTTGACCCTTCTTCTTCAGGACCTCTGCAATTCTCCCTGGCATGCTCTCAATCAACTTCTGGACCAAATCCTGACTGATAGCAGTCCATTCTTGCAGAATCAATGCTTTCATTTTGTCTGAATTTGTTGGTTTTTGTTTGTCCACCCGTCTCTTGATGATTGACCACAAGTTCTCAATGGGATTAAGATCTGGGGAGTTTCCAGGCCATGGACCCAAAATCTCTATGTTTTGTTCCCTGAGCCATTTAGTTATCACCTTTGCTTTATGGCAAGGTGCTCCATCATGCTGGAAAAGGCATTGTTGAGCGCCAAACTGCTCTTGGACGGTTGGGAGAAGTTGCTCTTGGAGGACATTCTGGTACCATTCTTTATTCATGGCTGTGTTTTTAGGCAAGACTGTGAGAGAGCCGATTCCCTTGGCTGAGAAGCAACCCCACACATGAATGGTTTCAGGATGCTTTACAGTTGGCATGAGACAAGACTGGTGGTAGCGCTCACCTCTTCTTCTCCGAATAAGCTGTTTTCCAGATGTCCCAAACACTCGAAAAGGGGATTCATCAGAGAAAATGACTTTCCCCCAGTCCTCAGCAGTCCACTCCCTGTACCTTTTGCAGAATATCAGTCTGTCCCTGATGTTTTTTCTGGAGAGAAGTGGCTTCTTTGCTGCCCTCCTTGAGACCAGGCCTTGCTCCAAGAGTCTCCGCCTCACAGTGCGTGCAGATGCACTCACACCTGCCTGCTGCCATTCCTCAGCAAGCTCGGCACTGCTGGTAGCCCGATCCCGCAGCTGAAACACTTTTAAGAGACGGTCCTGCCGCTTGCTGGTCTTTCTTGGGCGCCCTGGAGCCTTTTGGGCACCAATGGAAACTCTCTCCTTGAAGTTCTTGATGATGCGATAGATTGTTGACTGAGGTGCAATCTTTCTAGCTGCAATACTCTTCCCAGTTAGGCCATTTTTGTGCAGTGCAATGATGACTGCACGTGTTTCTTTAGAGATAACCATGGTTAACAGAAGAGAAACAATGATGGCAAGCACCAGCCTCCTTTTAAAGTGTCCAGTGGGGTCATTCTTACTTAATCATGACAGATTGATCTCTAGCCCTGTCCTCATCAACACCCACACCTGTGTTAATGGAGCAATCACTGAAACGATGTTAGGTGGTCCTTTTAAGGCAGGGCTGCAATGATGTTGAAATGTGTTTTGGGGGATAAAGTTCATTTTCTAGGCAAATATTGACTTTGCAAGTAATTGCTGTTAAGCTGATGACTCTTTATAACATTCTGGAGTATATGCAAATTGCCATTAGAAAAACTGAAGCAGTAGACTTTGTAAAAATTAATATTTGTATCATTCTCAAAACTTTTGGCCATGACTGTAAGCTTCTGTTACTCATAATATGAATGCAATTCTATTTCTGTATGTGATAAAAACATCTGACAAACACACATAAAAACCAGAGGGCAGCAGATCATGTGAAAATAGAATATTTGTGTCATTCTCAAAACTTTTGGCCATGACTGTACACTATTATCACAGAATTGCAGCACTCACTTTTTTGTTAAGTATATAATTCCACATGTGTTAATTCATAGTTTTGATGCCTTCAGTGTGAATCTACAATTTTTATAGTCATGAAAATACAGAAAACTCTTGGAATGAGAAGGTGTGTCCAAACTTTTGGTCTGTACTGTGTGTATATATATATATATATATATATATATATATATATATATATATATATAACACACACACACACAGCACTCACAGTTCTCAGCCATTAGCAGGAGATTATATATATACAGCACTTACTGTTGTTCTCTGTTATCAGCAAATTGTATAGATCCTGTACATATATGCAACAATTGCTCACTGTTATCAGCTTCATCAGATGATAATGTATGTACAGATATACAACACTCATTCACTGTTGCTCTCCGTTAGAGATATCCACAGCATACATATTAATTAATACAGTTATTTTAGGTCACTGCAGGTTTTGTGACCATAATAGCTGGGCCTGTAGCCTGGATACAAGATGAGATACGGCAGGACATGGAGGTATACAGGTCCTGTATGGTATCCTACAGTACATTTACCACAGATGTTACAGCTGGGCCTGTAGCCTGGATACAAGATGAGATACGGCAGGACATGGAGGTATACAGGTTCTCTATGGTATCCTGCAGTACATTTACCACAGATGTTACAGCTGGGCCTGTAGCCTGGATACAAGATGAGATACGGCAGGACATGGAGGTATACAGGTTCTGTATGGTATCCCTCCCCCCCCCCCCCCGCTTTTCCTGCAGTACATTTACCACAGATGTTACAGCCGGGCCTGTAGCCTGGATACAAGATGAGATACGGCAGGACATGGAGGTATACAGGTTCTGTATGGTATCCTGCAGTACATTTACCACAGATGTTACAGCTAGGGCCTGTAGCCTGGATACAAGATGAGATACGGCAGGACATGGAGGTATACAGGTTCTGTATGGTATCCTGCAGTACATTTACCACAGATGTTACAGCTGGGCCTGTAGTCTGGATACAAGATGAGATACGGCAGGACATGGAGGTATACAGGCTCTGTATGGTATCCTGCAGTACATTTACCACAGATGTTACAGCTGGGCCTGTAGCCTGGATACAAGATGAGATACGGCAGGACATGGAGGTATACAGGTTCTGTATGGTATCCTGCAGTACATTTACAACAGATGTTACAGCCGGGCCTGTAGCCTGGATACAAGATGAGATACGGCAGGACATGGAGGTATACAGGTTCTGTATGGTATCCTGCAGTACATTTACAACAGATGTTACAGCTGGGCCTGTAGCCTGGATACAAGATGAGATACGGCAGGACATGGAGGTATACAGGCTCTGTATGGTATCCTGCAGTACATTTACCACAGATGTTACAGCTGGGCCTGTAGCCTGGATACAAGATGAGATACGGCAGGACATGGAGGTATACAGGCTCTGTATGGTATCCTGCAGTACATTTACCACAGATGTTACAGCTGGGCCTGTAGCCTGGATACAAGATGAGATACGGCAGGACATGGAGGTATACAGGTTCTGTATGGTATCCTGCAGTACATTTACCATAGATGTTACAGCTGGGCCTGTAGTCTGGATACAAGATGATATACGGCAGGACATGGAGGTATACAGGATCTGTATGGTATCCTGCAGTACATTTACCACACATGTTACAGCTGGGCCTGTAGCCTGGATACAAAATGAGATACGGCAGGACATGGAGGTATACAGGTTCTGTATGGTATCCTGCAGTACATTTACCACAGATGTTACAGCTGGGCCTGTAGCCTGGATACAAGGTGACATCACATCTGGTCCTATAAATGGTGGATTGGTGATAAATCTGGTGACTGGGCAGGATCAGGATGTGTTGTAATCTGGTGGAGACATTCCTGGGGAACCCTTGTGTGTGAGGGTGAACATTATCCTGCTGGTACCAGTTGTCCGCCCTGCCATGAGAGACAACACATGTGGCAGTGTCAGGATGTCCTGTACATATCACTGAGCTGTTCATGTCCTTGTATCACTACTAGGGGTGACCGACTGTCCTATGTGGTGGCCCACATATCATCACACCAGCAGGGGGCAGTGTGTCGCTCCACAGCACAGGCAGGATTGAAGCGCTCACCACGAGGCCTCCATACTCCAACCTGACCATCATCAGATCCCAAACAGAACCTGGATCCGTCACAATAGAGGATACGGCTCCAGTCTGTACAGTTCAGGTTTCCTGACCCCACTGCAGATGAAGGTGACGGTGTCTGGTTGACAATGGCAGAGCATGTAATGGGTCGCGTGGCACCAAATTACCTTCTGCTAAGTGCCTGGAAATGGTGCACTAACTTGCCAGGACTGCGCTCGCACTCCACTCACAGATGTATTCAGGACATGGGTTTAACCCTTCCCGGTGCTACAGACCAACATTCATGGTGTTCATCCACATCACCTTACACAGCCAGAGACCCCCATAAATGAAAAACCCCACAGTGAAGCATTTCACTTATTGCAGCCCGTAGCAGACATCACTATGTGTGTGAAGTGCCGCCATCCCACCTTACAATCCGTAAGCAAATAATGCAAAGCAAAATACAATTTCTTTTGTTTTCTTTCTTTCTTTTTTTATTAATATGGGGGGGGGGGGGGCGTTTGCTTCTTCCTGCAGTGAATTATAACATTGCTCTGGTAGGGTCTCACTTGTACTGCCTTATTTCCCCTTGGATTACACCTCACACTCCCACTATTTAACCCCTATTTTCAAACTCTATTGTTCCTTGACCTCCCGGCTAGACCTCCAGACCCCTCCGCCCACCTGGCCATTATCTCTTCACACATAGACCTCACCTGCACATCCTCACTCCTAAAGACCTGCTTTCCCCATTATCTATACTAATAAGTCCTGTTCCTTCTTCTTACAGGACTGTGGCTGTAACAAGAAGCAGCAGTGCTCGGCTACATGTGTGTACAGGGGACGAGACAGGTGAGAGGTTTTGCAGGATGAGACTGTATGTTGATGTGGGATGAAGGGAGAGATTGATGGTTTTTACAAGGGACTGTATGTTGGAGGGGTTATAGGTAGTGGGTCTAAGGTTTGCACATCTGACTGTGTTGGAAGCGCAGCAAGGTTTTGTGCTACGGACTGTACATTGTAAGGGTTTTTAGTTGTGTGTTTTCTTCATTTTACTGATATTTTTCACATCGGACAATATACTGGGTGGGGCTGTAAGAAGTGGAAGAGTTCCCGTCAGTAGGGTGCAGAGGCATGAAGTTTCTCACATGGGATTGTATGTTATATCTTTTAGGTCTATATTTGAGCAGGACAGAAATGGGTTAATATTTCCATGGCATTATGGGTCTTGCCTGACCTAGTTTCAGGACAGTTCATTGTCTCCCCTGTTTTCTTATAATAGACTGGTATGTTTGCTGCATTTTGCATTTTCCTGTCCCCCCCCCCATGGGGAAAATGGAGCATTTTGCAGAAATAATATTATATAATTAAAATATATAGTTTAAAAATAGGTCATTTACCCTGCACGGTGAAAAATAAACAACAAAATTGCATTTTTTTTTTTTTGTCTTTTGTTTTAAATCACATTGCCTCCAAAAAAAAAATGATCAAAAAGTCAGAAAAAACCCAAAATGGTGCCAATAGAAATAGCAGATGTTCTCTTAAAAAAACAAGGCCTCACTCCAATGCTTAGCTCAGTGCACCATGCAAAATTTAGAACAAAAAAATGGCAAGACCGACTTTTTTTTTTTTTTTTTTTTTTGTGAAAAGAAAAAAGTTAATAAAATTAAAGCTAAATGTTTCCTTAAATGGTACAACTCATAAGCCCAATATGGCTATGTGAAAATTATGAAAACTTCTGGCCTTTAGAATGTGACAACGGGGAAAAAAAACCCCCAAAAATGATCCATGTCCTGAAGAATTGAACTAGCTCACGTCCTTAGTGGGTTAAGGCAGGTTGTGAGCAGAGACTATGGAGGGGAAAGTGGAAGTCTGACACCTTGGTCTGGCTTGTATTAGCTTCAAAAATGGGCCTCTCCCAACTGAACACCCCCATAACAGAAAATTTTTTTTTTTTTTGTTTATAAAAAGAATAAAAACGCATGAATATTCATGGTACTTGCCCTTTAAGGACACAAGGTAGTTTGGGAGTTGGATGACCAATATAGAGTAACCCTTGCATGATACACAAAAAATTAAATCACTACTGAGTTGATATGTAATTATAAGTTTATTAATCTAGCCAAAACACGATTAAAAAAAAGTGGCGATAGAATGACAAAAGGGGAGGAGGTCGCAACAAGTACTGTTGGAATTCAACACATGATGGATGATAAATACCTATAGAGATCATTTCATGTAAAAAAAAAAAAAAAAAAAATTCATCAAGTATTATTTACTTCGGTACCTGGATGGGAAGGCTTTAATTAACCAGAGCCAGCACGGCTTTATGACCAATAAATCTTGTCAGACTAACCTGATTTCCTTCTACAATAAAATCACTGAATGGTTGGACCAGGGGAATGCAGTGGACATAGTATATCTTGACTTTAGTAAGGCCTTTGATAAAGTATCACATAACATTCTTATTGAAAAAATGATTAAGTATGGCTTTGATAAAAAATCAGTGAGGTGGGTTCACAATTGGCTTAATGATCGGGCACAACGAGTAATTCTAAATGGCTACACATCGAACTGGAAGAAAGTAAAAGCGGGGTGCCGCAGGGCTCTGTCCTGGGCCCAGTACTTTTTAATATTTTTATAAATGATCTGGATGATGGGGTTAATGGGGAACTAATAAAATTTGCAGATGATACAAAGATAGGAGGAATAGCCAACACTAGAGAGGAGAGAGAGTGCATCCAAAAGGACTTGGACACACTGGAACAATGGGCTGAGGTGAACAGAATGGTATTTAACAGGGGCAAATGCAAAGTCCTACATCTGGGTAACAGAAATGCAAGAAGCATATATAGTATGGGAGGAATAGTACTAAGTGAGAGTACAGGGGAAAAGGACTTGGGTATAATAATAGATCACAAATTCAACATGAGCCAACAGTGCGGTGCTGTTGCAAAAAAGGCTAATAAAATTCTAGGATGTATCAAGACAAGCATTGAATCTAGATCAAGAGAGGTAATTATTCCGCTGTACTCTGCCCTGGTCAGACCCCACCTGGAATACTGTGTACAGTTCTGGGTGCCTCAATTTAAGAAAGACATCGATTTATTGGAGCAGGTCCAGAGAAGAGCAACCAAAATGGTGGAAGGTCTACAAACCATGTCCTACGAGGAACGGCTAAAAGAACTGGGATTGTTTAGTTTGCAGAAGAGAAGGCTAAGGGGAGACTTAATAGCGGTTTACAAATATCTGATAGGTAGTCACAGTGCAGAGGGATCTACCCTATTCTCATTAGCCGAAGGAAGTACGAGAAGTAATGGGATGAAACTAAGGGGAAGGAGATTCAGATTAGACATTAGGAAAAACTTTCTGGTAGTGAGGGAGTGGAATAGGCTGCCACGGGAGGTGGTGAGTTCTTCATCAATGGAAATCTTCAAGTGGAAACTGGATAAACATATAGCTGGGATTATTTAGGAAAACCTGCACTCACAGGGGGTTGGACCCGATGGCCCTTGAGGTCCCTTCCAACTCAAAAAAAAACCGTACTAGTAATCCTATGCCAATATATAGTGAAGGGTAAACTTCTCATACATATGAAAAAGTCTGGATGAGATGAATAAACAAAAGTATACAGATGATACATACCACGGCTCGCAGCGACCTCCAGCCCCTACACGTGTTTCGCTCCTTCCTCAGGGGACTGCGAGCTTGGGAGTTAGTTCATTCTGACTTTTTCCATAATTGTCTTCCAAAATTGATAAATTCTTTATTTTTCTGTTGACATGGCCATAGGAGCGCTTATTACCCCATATAAGTCTATAGGTGTGGCTAATGTATCGATTTCAAGGACAATAAAAATGGATGAGCAGGTTGGGTAAAAAAAAAACAAAAAAAACATTTTTTTTTAAACTGGCAGATAAAAACAGAGGACAAATGGATGTTAAAAACAGACAGAAAATGGATGAAAAATGTTATATGGATGAAAAAATGGACCATTGCGTTTTTTTTAGTGTCCAGTTTTCTTCAACATTTGTGTGCATGAGGCCTGAGTGTTTCCCTCTTTTTCTCCTACCCTTGAGGATTCAGAAGGGCTGTAGTTCTGTAGTTTGTAAGTTTATTTTTTTTTTCTATACTTTTCTCCCATTTGTTTATTTTGTCTTTTTGTAGGACACTTTATTTCCTCTTTGTATTTCCTTTTTGTAAGCCCTGCACCCTTTTGTATTAATGTTCACTGTAATGTTGCTCCTGTATGATCTACGGATCCAGTGCCCATAGTGTGTTTGGCTGCTGGAGAGCAGTGAGTGTGTGTCGGGGAACCTACTGGCCCTGATTTCAGGTGGTGGTGGCAGTGTGTATCTGGGGTACATGGACTGTTGGGGTGTGAGTTATGCTAAATTTGCAGCCTGAGTAATAGGTGACAGCAAGATTGAGTGAGTGGAATAAAACCCCTTGCCATTGCACCCGCATTACGTTCTAGGCCAGTATATAGGTGACACTACTGTTACTAGTTCACTGGGTATGTTCATATGACAGAAATTAAAGAGGAAGTTAAGGTAGACTTCCACTTTTTAGTCCTCCAGCTTTAAGATACTGCTTTTCGCCTCAGATGAATGGGGTAGTCAGTAGTGTCTTGGACTGCAGATTGTGCAGTTAGATTGGTCATGGGATTTGTGGGAAGATGGAGCAGGGAGCTTATTTTTTCAGTGTCCTGCTTTGGTCATTGCCTCCCATTGAATACAATGAGAAGCAGATTCTAGATGGAATTTGGAGATGATTTATAAGTAGAATCTGTCCCAAAATCATCTCCAAGTTCCTTTGTGTGAATTTGCCCTTACTATTCCCCTTTCTGCTTCGCTGCTTTATTTTTCTTCTACAGCTCATATATTTCCTGTCTTTTGCCTTTGTAAAACTTTTTTTTTTTTTTTTTGTCCTAGCCAAACAGCGCCAAGAATCAGCATGTATCAACCATCACAGCCTGAGGACCAGTGCAGTGGTGACCAGAGGAGGGAGGACCCAGGAGCACACAGCAGTAAGTAAATGCTGCGGGTCTGATTTAAAGCGTTGTCTGGGAACTGTTAATATACTTCCAGGTTATTGCAGCTGATGATTCATGTCATGTCCTCCGAGCCTTTAGCCTCCAGGGTCACGCCACCTCCAAGGCCGCTCTGACCCATACTCCGCAGATCTCACATGTAATTACTAAAATATCACAACCAATCTATTCACATTTCTAAGACCCCCACCTACCAAGATGGAGCTGTCACTAGCCAAATGTAGCCTCTCTTGGATTAACTAATCCCTTTTCTTTGCCTTTGAGGTGTAAGGTGTCTGGGATTGTATAGGGGATCTGGTCCGGAGTCTGATTTACTTAGGAGGTTTTCATTTCTCTGACACATGTTATATGGTGTGACTTAATCCAGGGCTCTCGATGGTTAGCACTGTTGCCTTGCAGTACTGGAGTTCTGGGTTCGAATTTGACCAAGACCAATATCTGCATGGAGTTTGCATGGGCTTCCTCCCAAATGCCAAAAATATACTGATCGGTAAATTGGCTTCCTGTAAAATCTGACTCTTGTGGGTGTTGGGGATGAGTGCCTGTATGGCAGCCATTAACTCCCCTACTCCACAACGCTCCCTGCACTTTGAATCTCCATCAGAAAAGAATTTAAAAAATGTCAGTCACTTGGGGTCTAAATAAATTTTGAATATTTCTTTGGAATTCTTACCCTCATGTGACACATGAGGTATATCAAGGGGACTTGAGAGAGGAGAAAAAAAGGAAATTTATTAAAACCTTCATAAAGGTAAAATACAAAATACTGGTATCGGCTTTCAGTGTTGAAGGTGTCATGTTAGAGGTCCAGGACTCCATCCCAAGATTCTGTGTCTACAAGTGTGTGGACCCCATAGCTCTGTTTGTCAATCATTTATACCACTAGTTTAGGTGTGTCTTAGGAACGTGTCACTATAGATGGAGAACTCCAATATAACTTTGATACCTTGTGCACCAGGATAGTAGTGCAGGTCAGCAGTGTGTATAACTTTTTACGTCTCCTTCACATGAATACTGTAACCCGTGATATTTCTATAATCCTGAGGGGTGGGAGCAAGAAATACAAGAAATAATCACTCAGATCTGAAGGCAATATGGCAGACCTGGGATGTTAGACCTGTTGACCTAGGGAGCCCAAACCTTATTGAAGGGCGGGTATCAGAGATGGAGGTATTCATTTTCTCATGGAGCATAAGTGTCAATTTGCCGGACAACATCGGACCATATTACTGTATGTTTTCATTGGTTAAAAAAATCAAGTCTTTTGTTTGGGGAAAATAACATTTGTGTCTTTTTCCAGGTGTAGACGGGATGCAAGGTTTGGGTGGACATGTCTTTATATCTCCCTATCAGGAAGTAGAGGATAATGCACAATATTACTCAGTAACCCCTAATGTACCCGTGGTCCTTCACAGTGGAGATCTATTCCTTTATACTGCTGGTTACGAGCAACCTTCAACAAGTCAATCACAGATTGGCCAGTTCTTGGCTTGCCATAGACAGGAGGAGGTGGTTGGAAATCCTTCTAATATGGAGTCTCCTCTTTCTTTGCCTGAGGAAAGTCAAAGAGTTAAACAATCTTTTCCATGTCCAGAATGTGGAAAATGTTTTAAGGCGAAATCTAAACTTCAGATCCATCAAAGAACTCACACAGGAGAGAAGCCGTTCTCTTGTTTGGAATGTGGGAAATGTTTTAGTGTCAAAGCAACCCTTCGGGATCATCTAAGAATTCACTCAGGAGAGAAGCCATATTCGTGCACTAAATGTCCGAAGCGTTTTAGCCAGAAATCGACAAACAGAGTGAAAAAGTTCCCGCATATTACACATTATTAACTTCCCGGGAGAGGGAATCGTCCCTTACATGGTATTCAGTAGGACGAATGTTCAGCTCTAGAATCTGATTTTGTGCCTGAGGTCTCTGTGGTAATTAACCAAATAGTCAGTTAATGTTTCCTGGGCAGAGGAACAGAAAAGGGGCAAGAAAATAAAAGTAACATAATGGTCAGAAAGACATAGCATTAAAAGCAATTCTAGGTCGGCCCAACCCCTAAGACAGACGACATAGGCGTATGGGTCCTCCCTATAGGAGGTTCCCCCCAGCGGCTCCCTTTCCAGATACCAGGTGGTCATCCTAAAATGCTTCAATATTTTTGCCAGTATCCTACTTAGTAACTCTCCCAGACCTAAAAAAAAAATGTTGTACCTTTTATCTTTACAAATATAAGAGCCACCTAATCCATTTTGGAAGACGTAGGTTGGTCTGTCCAAGAATAATCTTAGAGGGATGCTGTGGTTGCATCCAAACCTGCAACACCCCTTTCAAAGTCGCCAGCACTGCCTATGTTCAGTCTGTCCCCCTTTGGTCCAAAAGGGAGCTTTTGGTTGGACAAAGATCACAAGGTGATCTAAGATAATAGACCTGACCACAATCCAAAACTTCTGAATCCGAGATCTATATCTGCATCACCTTGGCCACACTTAGCTCAGTAAATTCCCATAAGGTAACCCCTGTGTGGGGATAAGGAGGATCTATGTAATGTATGAATGGTCATTTGGGTGAAATCCGCTGATGGCGAGGTCTTGTTCATATTGTCTGTGTTGTAATTTTGGTACATCCGTTAAAGGAATGGACTTGTGCATTAATAATCTTAACTACATGGGTTCAGAACTCTTCCTCTGCTCCCAAACTGTGTATTAGGCCTCCTGACCACAAGATAGGTCATCAGTATGTGATCTGTGGGGATCGGACACCCGGACCCTGCACACATCAGCTAGTCCGCAGCCTGCAGGCACCAGTAGTTACAGCAGTGGACGGGGACTACGTGCAGGCTCTTCTAGTAATAGGAATGCAGCTGCAGTTCCCCAGAAACTACTTGTATTGGAGAGTCTGCATTGTCCACGTCCCCTGCTATAACTTTCGGTGCCTGCAGGCTACCAAAGCAGATGTTTGTGGGTGTCGGACCCCCACAGATCACATACTCATGACCTATCCTGTGGTTAGGAGGTCTAATATACAGAGAGAGGAATTAATGTACATCTTTCCTCTATTAGAGAACCTTTCATGACCTCAGAGATGTGCAGTATTATAATGTAGCGCACTGCCATGTGCCCCGGGCTGGAGATATCGGTGCCGTTAGTTTCGGCACCATCAGAATGGTGGGCCTTATAGCCTACCGTCATTGTCTGAGCAGTAGGGAACGCCCCCCTGACAATACAAGGCTATGGAAGATGACACTAGGCTGTAAGGCTCGTCTTTCTGACAGTGGAGAGATATGTGTCGAAACTAACGGCACCAGGGCACATACCAGAAAAAAAAAAATCTTAGCGCACTGTCGGCTTTCTAGTGGTATCTAATACCTCACATCTCTGAGGACATGACAGGTCCTCTTTAAAGAGTGATATTTAGCCCCTCCCCGTCATCAACTGTAATAGTACGGTGGATGACAGGTATTTTAAATATGGCGGCTGCTCAGGAATTAAGTGGCCGCCTTAGCTGCTGGGTCTTTGCTGTATACATGGTCAGGAGCGCTGCCATTTTGGGGAGAATTGCTACCTCCGGGAATTAGAGCCAGGACATGTCTGCCATTAATTTGTAGGACGGGCTGCTTTATGCAGAAAATTACTGTGACACACATTAGGTATCCTGTGTCTGAAAACACCCGGTCTACAATCTAATAAAAATATTTTTCCCATATGGTGAGCGGGAGAAAAAAAAAATCAAAAGTGCTGAACTGTCCTTTTTTCGCTGTTTCGACTCTGATAAAAATTTTAATAAAGTGATCAATGCAATAGATGTTCCCCAAAATGGTATAACTAACAAGTACACCTG
The DNA here is from genome assembly GCA_947044405.1 of Leptodactylus fallax. NCBI lineage: Eukaryota > Metazoa > Chordata > Amphibia > Anura > Leptodactylidae > Leptodactylus > Leptodactylus fallax. The sequence continues at coordinate 1,326,095 of CAMRHE010000390.1, read as the reverse complement.
GCCCCGCAAAAAAAAAAAAAAAAAGCCCTATGCATATATAAAGTTACAAGTATCAGAATATGGTGACTAGAGATGAGCGAATCGATTCTGCAGAAGTGGAATTCGATCCGAATTTCAGGAAATCTTCGATTCTCCACGATTCCGGATTTCCTGATGCTTTGTGGTAACGAATATTTAGTAAGGACCTTTGTGACAACTGTCATGATATTAGGTGCAGGTATGGGCTTATGATATCAATATTGGTCTATATCACTGCACAGTGGGGGTTGGGGCCTAGGATCAAAGCTAGTGGGGCAAATGGAATGTGGTCAGACTACTATTGTCCTGTCCCTTAAACAATCAGCCATTTGGTCAAAAGTCTTCATCTGCATAAGACTGCAACCCCCATTAACCCAGCGGGGGTTCATTTAGACAGGAAGAGTTGTATGAATGATGGTCATATCACTGATAGACACACTGACGCCATTGTTAGTTCAAAGGGCTTATAGTTTTATGACAATATCTGGCCTGGGGAACCTCTTACAGTCGCCTTGATAAATTCCCCAGATATGTCAGGTCAAGGCGCACGCTCAGAATATACACATGTCACAGTTCAAAGCCCAGGAACGATCCAGGCACTGATCTCCTTACCCAAAGGGAGAGGGAGTGTCGAACTTGGAGTCTATGTATTGGGGGTCTCGCTAGGAACCCCATTATACTACCAGCCCGACTCTATAAATATCCGGCAAATACTTATACTGGAAATTAATTCTAAGAGATGTAGAGAAGGGGCGGGCTCCTCCCCCTGGTGACCTCACTCAGGGAGGAGACCAGGGGAGACAAAAGGGCTCCGCCCAGGCTGAACCGGGCTCTGTTGTGCTGGGAATTTGGTGATGCACGCTTCCTGGAGGCGAGCTGTGGGGGAAGGCAACCATGTGATGACCATGTGGTTGACATGCGGCCTAAGCTGCATGGCTTGAGGCCTTGTGAACCTGATCGAGGGGGTAACCGCATGTAAGCAACACATGCTTTGCCCAAGACTGTGCCCTGAGCCTGCCACATGGGCTCAGAGAAATGGACTAACTACTTTGTTCTTCTGCCATTTTACTCTGCTAAGATCATATGCTGCTGGTCGTTCATAAGAAACGTGCCCTGGCTCAACACTTGGAGGCCAGAGAAATCTTCACAAGCTGGTGTTGGTAATATATATTCTTTTCTTTCTGTTATTCCCATTTTTATTTTATGTACCGTGTTATGCTGTTTTCACTTGTATCTGCTTGTTAATCGCTTCATGTATTCTATGTATGTGTTAAGTGTCTAGTGCTGACCCATTTAGGAGTTAATAAATATATAAAATTTAGAAGGCCCGTCTTGCGTATTACCCTCTGTTGGACCTACATTCACGGAAAGTGGGTGTGAGGTAATCGAAGCGATCTCAGGTAGGCCAGGAGCGGTTTCTGGTAAGACTCAGATCCTTCACAACATCAGACGGTCACATGATGTTCTCTAGTGATATGATTGGGTAGGCGTGTCTTTGCTTGTTAGCAGATCCTTCCACATGAATAAAAGTTGTCCGTGCTGGAGAGAGAGAGAGAGATGACCGCGGCATCCAAGGGCTTCCGCCATTTTGCCGCATCCCCCAGCTCTCTGCAGCCTGGAAATAGCTGTTTATTCGCCACGAAGTAATTCGGATCGCAGCAAATTTTTTTTGGAACTTCGAATCGAACTGCCGAATTGAACTTTCGAAAAATTTGCTCATCTCTATTGGTGACTTTAAGATTTTTTTATTTTTTTGCAAAGTTTTGGATTTTTGTTAGATTTTGGTTTTATTGCAATCGTACTAAAACATACAAAAACAAAGCTTGCAAAAAAGTCACACACACGCACTTTTTCTTCAAGTCCACCCAATTCTGAATTTTTTTTTTTTTTTTCAGCTTCCCAGTACATTGTACAGAATAATGAAAGGTACCATTATGAAGAACAATTTGTCCCACAATCCTTAAGCTCTCATATGGCTCTGTGAACAGAAAAGTAGAGTTATGGGGCTTGGAAGGCGGGGAGTCAAAACTGAAAAAAATTCCTCCGGCAGGAAGGGGTTAAACCAGGTATACGAGGACGTACATGTTCTGGTGTAAATGACTTACTATGGAATCTCCTCAGAAGTAGAGCAAACACAGTATCCACCAATTTTCTGTTTCATACAGCAGACACCTGGCAGTACCCATGGTCACAGATGAGACTGAGCATGGGCATTTAACCACTCCAATATCATGGTCAAATGTGACCTCGGCATCTAGGTGGTTATTTTCACTTTCTAGTAATAAAGATGGCGGCTCTCCCATGGTGAAATTGTGGGAGTAGCTATTGAAGCCTTCTTGTAGAAGGCTTCAATAGTTACATAAGGAATTTGCCCTAGACTGCTATACTAAACTAAAGAGTGCAGGTTCAAGCCTCCTGGGGGCTAAAAAGTTTGAAAAAAATTGAAATAATCTAAGTCTAAATCATTCCACCTTAAAATCGCTCCAAATCCCACCTGAATTCTGTCTTTCATTGTGTTCAACAGTAGGAAAAAAAATCAAAATGGCCAAATCGCTTAAAAAAAATTGAATAAAAAGTAATCAAACCAAATGACCTTACCCAAAATGGTAACAATAAAAACTAGATCTGATCTCGTATAAAAACTTTTACCAGCTCTGTATGTGAAAAATATATAAAAAAAAAAAAAAAAATTACAGGACTCAAAAAATGGTGATGCAAATAAATGTTTCGCTTTTGCAAAGTTTAAAAAAAAATAATGCATTAACCCCTATGTATGGGGATCCGTAAGGGAAATGGCGATTTTGGCCATTATATTATATTTTTTATCTGTTTGTAGGTTGGGTGCTTTTGGAGTTCTAGGTAAAGGGGTGTGATTTGAATTTTTATATATATATATATATATATTTTTTTTTAACTTTTTTTAAGTACACATTGAACCTGTGATCTTTAAATTGCCTGTGTCATTGACTTCAATACTACTGTATGGTGAGTAAATCACTATATGCCTCAGGCAAACCTCTAGGCATATAGTAAAGACAGGCCCAGGAGCCTTCATAAGGCTGTCATATTGACCGGGCAATTCTTGCCGTGCGAAAGTCCTACCGGAGGAGAAGCGGAACGGAGGCGGTGGGGGAACTGAGGTTGGTCCTTTTTTTACAGTTTGGGTGCCATACCCGATCGTGGGTTTTACCGTTGGGTCTCCACTGCATAACACTACAGCTAAGGCGGCCACTCAGCTCCTTAAAAAAAAACACTATTAAAATTCGGTATTGCAGTGATCATACTGACCCACAGAATATAGAATACCACAGAGCAAACTGCAAAAAAATTACCTTTTTTTTCTACTGTATTTCCACTTCATTCTGATTTTTTTTTTTCAGCTTTCCAGTACATTGCACAGAATGAAATAAAATTTGTCCCACAAAAAAATAAGCCAAAACTTTGCCCAATCTTCAAGGGATTAAGTATGGTGCTGCTCAGCAGGTGCCGTAGCCAGTGGTTCTCTGCTGTGGAGACTTATTACGCTTCTCTTATATACTGCCTTTAGTCACCTGTATGGGATTTCCCAATATACTGCAATACAGTAGTATGGATGATTAGACCCCCCAGGATTCAAATGCCCTAGGGGGGTCTAAAAATAAAAGTAATAAAACATTTTAAAAAAAAATACAAAAAAAAAAATTCAAACCTAATTTTTAAACTCTGATGTTTTTATTCAAACCCTACTGACTTACAGCTAATATGTAGACGCTGCATTTTTTGTTAGCCCCAGGGTAGTTTCACATAGTGTGCCTAAGTCTAGGGGGTAAGGCAGAGTAATGTAACGAACAAGCTTTGCCAGGTGGATGAAGATCATTTTTTTTTTTTTTTTTTAAGGGTTGTAGAAAAAACTTTAATTTTTGGTTTTATGGTGTATATTGTACATACTGTAAACGTTAGCCTTAATTTCCCAATTACATAGACTTATTTTTTATTTTCATGTTTTACTTCTTTAAAGCTTTTTTACTATTTAGTATCTCTGCATTCAAAGTCCCAGAACAGTTTTGTTTTTCCATTGATGAAGATATGTGAGGGCTTCAGCCTTTTTGGGGCACAAACAACTCAATCACTTTTATTCCTCTTTTTTTTTTTTTTGCATTGTTTCAGTTCCTTTTTTTCCCTTTTCACAGCATTCACCGTGTAGATTAAATAATTAAAATTCTGTAAAATCACATAATAGTATGTCATGAAAATGTAATTTCTGCAATTGGGGAAAACACTTTGTGCCTTTAACCCCTTAGATGCTTTCAATAGTGATGGTGGCATCTAATGGGCTCTTTTTGTTCACTGCACCCATGCAATGCACTTGCAGGGTGCTGATACATTGAAGGGTCCCCACATCACGCTGACAAGCCTCACAATGAAATTCCAATGGTAATTTTTTTTTATAGAGACTTTCACTTTCCAATCTTGTAATGCAGAAGCATTGTTGGGTATTACTGTAGCAATAATGCACATAGTGTTCAAATCAAAGTAAAGGACTAAAAAAAAGTAAAGTATGAAACAAAACCTTAATTAAAAAAAGTTATTTTCCCTATTTTTTTTTTTTACAGAAAAGTAATATTAAAAAAAAAAAAAATCCATATGTGGTATTGATGCATCCATAGGTAGCGCTTAGTATAAAAATAGAACGTGATTTATCCTGCATGGTGAATGGGATAAAAATAAAAATAAAAAATGCTATTTATTGGTATCATTGTTGCAAAAAAAAATTCTAAAAATTATCAAAAAGTCAGATGAAAATCCAAAATTGTGCTAGTAGAAACAGATGTTCCTGCAAAAAAAAAAAAAAAAAAAAAACACATCTCAGCTCAGTTATGGCTTTCAGGATATGGTGCCACTAAAGCATATTTTTGGGAAATTAGTGACTTTATTACGCAAAATTACCAAATCATAAAAAATATATATTTGTTATTGCCATAATTGTACTGACTGGCAGAATAAAGATAACTTTTCATTTATGATGCCCAGCACAATATTCAAATTTACGTTTTGCCATTCTGCGAACAAAGAGTTAATGCAAATCTAAGCTAAATGTTTTAAAAAATGGTGCAATGGAAAAGTGCAATTCCTTGAGCAAAAACAAGCTCTGATATTATCATGGCACCTGATGGCTTAGGCCACTAGAGTCGAAGTTACGGTCTTCCTGGTATAGCGATGTTATTTCACAACTTTATAGATCTATATGAGGCCGGGGTCCCACGTTGCGAAAACGCAGCATTTTATAGTACTTGCAAAATGAATGGGATTCAGGCTAATCCCATCCACACATTGCAGAAAAAAATCTGCAGCAGAAAAGCTGCATTTTTAGAAATCACAGCATGTAAATTCTACCTATGGAAATGTGGAGGTTTTCCATATAGGTATAATAGAGGAAAACGCTGAGAAATCGCAAAGAAAAACGCTGTGGAATAAAAACTGTGATGCTTTTCAGACGCACTTTTTTTTTTTTTTTTTCTGCAGCATTTTTTTTTATTTGCTACGTGGGGCCTTAGACCAGAGGAACAAAAAAAAAGTGATTCAGACTAAGACCCTAGCAATGCTGGGTTGTTGGTATTTTAGCCTTTGGGGCTTTGCTTTTTAATTTTGTCCAGGGCCGCACTTTGTCCTAGGGTGGTTTGTATGTGGCCCTGCCCTTCACTGCGTCTGTTAGGGTATGTTCATACAGTGGAAAGTGAAGAGGAATTTCAGGTACATTTCCACTCTCTGGCTCTGCTGTGGCTCTTGCCCGCTGATTAGGGTTAGTGAATGGGACTAGTCAGCAGTGTCTTGCTCCATGGACTGTATGGTTAAGTCCCTTTTATTTTATTTTTATTTTTTTACAAATTTTTATTGATTTTGAGAACAAACCAAGAACCTACACATTTTTGCTACGCAAGATGTAACAAGCTATGTCATTATACAATACATTAACAAGTGACAGACAAGCATAACTGCAGTAAATGTCAAATGTCCCAAATATTAGGGGTCAACACCACCATGTACGGTCAAGGGGTGGGGGGAGTATTCCTATGGCATTGACATGTAACAGGATTGGTATTGAGATCTGGTAGCAAAAAAAGGGGGAAATGGCAAAGAGGAAAAGGAGGGGGTATGTAGGTAAACTAGACACTTGGTCTCTTCCTCCCATTGAATATAATAGGAATCGGCTTCTAGATGGAATTTGGAGACCATTTTGAAGCAGAATCCGCCTCAAAATCATCTCCAAATTCCTCTGTGTGAACTTGCTCTTACCATTCTCCTTCTTGCTTGACTGACTTTTTTTTTTTCTCCTACTCCAGCTCATGTACTGCCTGTCTTTTGCCTTTGTAAAATCAGCCTGATTTCTTTTTTTTTTTTTTTTTTTTTGCCAAACAGCAATAAAAAGCAGTATATATGGACTCTCCCAGCCTGAGGACTAGAGGAGAGAGGACCCAGGAGCAAACAGCAGTAAGTAAATTATTGATTTATTGATCATTATATATGTTGGTGTTAGGGGTCTGATTTCTATCTAAAGGTCTGATTTATTGATTTATTTATTGGGTCTGGAGTCTGATGTGATTTTCATTTATTTGAGAGATGTGGTATATCTGAATTAATTTTGGGCTGTGGTCTATTGTCTACATTAATGTTACTCTGGTTTTGGGTCTGAATTAATTTAGAGGGACTCATTTAGGACCTAAATAAATTCTCAACTTTGGGGCATGTATTAATTTAGGGGACTGAGTTTTTAATTTTTCATATTTTCTAAAATATATATTTTAATTTTTTTTTAAAAAAATTATACGACATAGGTATACTTCTTTTTTTTTTATTCCTTGGGTATAAATGGGTGAGATATGTTACTCTATGGTATAAAGCTGGACATAGGACTGGGCTGTACAATAGGCATATAAACAGGTGGTGTGAACAGAGCCTAAAGGGGGCCCACACATTCTAAGCAGCCCACCAATGGCCGATTATAAATTTATAATATTCACATTCCCCCTACCATACTACTATTTTATATGGTTTTTTTATGGTATTTGCTTATTTTCTAAAGTTTTTGTCTGTTTTTGAATGCTATACCGTGTGGTCTGGATAGAAACACTTGGTGTTCTCTGTACAAGGGATTATAATCTGGGACCTGTGCAGATGAGAAACTCAAACCCTGTACTGTTCTCTATGGTCCTTCTTTGCCGTTATACAAGTAAATGTGATTTATCTACTAAAATTGTACATTACTGTATGTTTCCCTGCTTATGGTCTCACTATGTGTAGGAACGCTCCAGAAGTCACAGTACAACCTATACAGAATCCATGAGTACAAAACGTCATATCCCAAGGTGCAATGTAACAAACAAAGTGTGCATTACAACATCCAATCACCTACATATGATTCGATAAATTAAGTGAATAGTATTATACAGCAGAAACCTGGTCCAAATATGGCAACTTTTAGAATTTTTTTTTAGATTTTTAAGGGGTTAAAATGTAAATGACACTATATAGATTTTGTATCCCTGGAATTGTCTCAAAACATAGAACGCGGGTGACATATAATTTTTGCTGCACCGTGAATGCCATAAAAACGAAGCCCATAAGTTGCATAAATGCACTTCTCCAATTCCACCCTATTCTGATTTTTTTTTTTCTAGCTTCCCAGTATATTGTACAGAATAATAAATGGTACCATTATGAAGATCAATTTTTCCCACAAATATTAAGCTCTCATATGGCTCTGTGAATGGAAAAATAACAAGTTTTGGGGTATGGAAGTTGGAGAGTCAAAAACAAAAATTGAAAAATTCCTCCAGTGAGAAGGGGTTAAAGCTCCATTGAATTAATATGATGATGTAAAGAGCAACATGAAGTTATTACTATGTACAGCACGGAATTAATATACTAATGTTTAGAACTATGCAAGTAATATAATAATGTACAAAATAATGGAATTAATATAATACTTTACAACACAATGGAATATTAATAATAATAATGTCCAGCATCATGAATTAATATAATGTACAGCAAAACGGTATTAATGTAGTAATTTACAGCATCATGGAATAAACATAATAATGTATAGCACCACAGAATTAATATAATAATGTCTAGAACAATGGAATTTATAATAAAGTACAGCACCATTCAATTAATATAATAATGTACAGCACTATGGAATTAATAACTATGTAAAGCAAAATAGAATTAATATATTGATGTCCAATACTATGGACTTAATATAATAATGTCCAGCATCATGGAATTAATATACTGTACAACACCATGAAATTAATATAATATACAACACCATGGAATTAAAATAATCATGATACTCACAGAAAAGAAAATCTAATGGGAGACACTGATTGTCAATTAAATATAAAACTCCACTTTTATTATAATCCAATAAAATGTATATATTAATTCAGGGCACAATATAAAATAATACAAAACTGCCAAACACAGCAGTCTGCTGTAAACCGCCTAAAAGTGGCATCATAGAAAACATCATGGAAATAAAATACTGTATAGCAACATTGAATTAATATAATAAAGTACAGCACCATTGAATTGATATACTGTACAGCACCATGTACTAGAATGCTGTATATCACCATAGAATTAATGTAATACAGTGAAGCACCTGTAAATAATACATTAATATGCACTAAGATTAATATAATAATAATGTACAGCACGTGGAATTAATATAACACACAACACCATGGGAATAATATACTAGCATACAACGCTATGGAATTAATATAATACTGAACATTACCATGTAATCAATATAATAATGTTCATAAATGGAATTACTAATATAATGTACAGCATCATGGACATATTGTAAAGCACCAAATAAAATAATATTACTATATAACATCATAGAATTAAAGTAATATACAGAACATATAATTTATATAATAATATACAACACCATGGAATTAATAGATTAATATACAGTATATAAAATATAATGTACAACACCATAAAATTAATATAGTAATGTACAACACCATATAATTTAAAATATTAATGTACAGCACCATGGGGTTATTATAATGTACTATATATTTAATATAATGTATATAGCACCATGGAATTATAATATACAGAACCATAACATTAATAATAATGTACAACATAATGGAATTAATATAATAAAGTCCAGAACCATAGGATTATTAATATGATCTACATAGCACCATATAATTAACATACTAATGTCCACCACTATGGATTTAATTTATTGATGTATGGAGCATTATGAAATTAATATAGTACTGTACAGCACATATAATTAATATAATAATGTACAGCACATAGAATTAATATAATAATGTCCAGCACCATGACATTTAATAAAATACTGTACAACTGTACAATTTCCAACAGGACATAATACTGTTTAACACCATCAAATTAATATAATTAACTGACAGAACTATGGAATTAATATAATAATGTACAGCACCATAGAATTAATATGATAATGTACAGCATGAGAAAAATATTATAATAATGTCCAGCACTTTGGAATTAATATAATAATCCTTGCATTGTGGAACTATTATTATAATGTACAGCTCTATGGGATTAATTTAATATTGTACAGAGCACCATGGAATTAATCTAGACATGTACAGCACTATGGGTATAATATAATTTAAAGCAACATGGAATTAATATAATAATATACAGTACAATGGAATTAATCTTATAATGTCTAGAATCAAGAACTTAATGATGTCCAATACCATGGATTTCATATAATAATTTACAGCACCAGAGGATTAATATAATACTGTAGAGCATCATGGAATTATTACACTAATGTCCAGCACCCTGGGATTAATATAATAATGTACCACATCATGGGATATATATAATACTTTATAGCACATGGAACTAATATAATAATATACAACACCATGGGAATAGCATAATAACTCGCACATCATGTAAATAATATAATAAAGTCCAGCACCATGGGAATAATAATGATACTGTATAGCACCAGGGATTTAATATATTGTACAGCCCCATGGAACTAATATCATACTATATAACACCATGGAAAAATTAAAAAAATTTCCAGAACCACATAATTATAATTATAATTTCCAGCACCACAAAACATAACTGTACAACAATATCAAATTAATATAATAATGTCCAGCACCATGGGATTAATATATTATTTACAGCCCCATGGAATTAATAGAATAATGGTTAGCACCATGGGATTAATATAATGACATACAGCACTATGAAATTAATATAATAATGTCTAGCAGTATAGGATTAAAATAATAATGTACAACAATTTATATAAAACTTTACAGCACATAGAATTAATATAAAACACCATGGGAATAGAAGAATAATGCACAGCATCATGGAAATAATATAATAATGTTCAGCACCATGTGATTACTATGATACTGTGCAGAAGAATAAAATTAAAGTATTGTACAGTACCATGGAACTAATAATAATAATAATGAAATACAGAACAAAATGGAGTTAACATGATAATGCACTGCGCCATTGAATTTACTTAGTAATGTCCAGCACTCTAGGATGAAAATAATAATGTACAACACCATGGAAATAAAATAATAACGTATAGCACCATGTGATTGCTATGATATTGTACAGCACAATGAAATTAATGTAATGTACAGCACTATGGAAATAACAATAAAAAAATACTGTATAGCACAAGGTATTTAATGTACAGCACCATGAAATTAATATCATACTGTATAGCACCATGGAATAAATATAATAGTCTATAACACCATGGAATTATTATAATAATGTAAAGCACATTTATATTTTTATAATAATTTTCACCACCACAAAACATAATACTGTTCAACACCATCAAATTAATATAATAATGTCCAGCACCATAGAATTAAGATAATAATTTACAGCACCATGGAATTAATGCAATAACCTCCAGCAGCATGGGATTAAAATATTGTACAGAACCATGGGATAAATATAATAATGTCCAGCACCATGGGATTAATATATTAGTGAAATGCACCATGGAATTTTTATACTATTATTGGACAGCATCATGGAATTAATATAATAATGTACAGCACCATTGTCTGGCCTTGGGTTCTATAATAATGTACAGCACCATCAAATTAATGTAAAACAAGGGAACTAATGTGCAAAACCATGACATTAAAAGGTTGGTCACTTTCAGTCCAATATGAGACAAATGTTTATATAATAAAAAGTTGTACAACTTTCCAGTATACTTTCTGTATTAATTCCTCACCGTTTTCTTCACAGTCTTGTGATAAACACACATGAAATAATATAATAATTTACAGTTTAATAAAATTAATATTGTTCAGCACCATGCGATTAATATAATTTGCAACATAAAATTAATATATCAATATATCAATCATGCACAGCGCCATGGGATTAATATAATAGACAGCATATGGAATTAATACATTAATGTACAGGACCATGGAATTAATATCATAGCAAACAACAGCACATGGAACTAATATAAGAATATAAAGCACCATGAAAATATAGTACTGTATAGCACCCTTGGAATTAAAATAATAATAATGTCCATCACTATGGGCATATTATTATTATGTGCAGCACACTGCATTAAATATAATAATCTACAGCACCATGTATTTAATATAACAGTGAAAAGCACTATGGAATAAATATACTACTTAGAATTAATATAATAATGTCTAGCACCATGGGATTAATTTAATAATTTACAGCACCTTGGATTTAATATGTTAATGTCTAGAACCATGGAATTAATCAAATAATGTTCAACATCATAGAAGTGATATAATAATGTACACCACCATGGAATTATTATAATAATGTACAGCACCATGGTATTAATATAATAATGTACAGCACATTAAATTCATTTTTATAAAGTACAGTGTCATGGGACTAATATAATTCATTCCAGCCTCAGGGAAATAATATAACAATTTATAGCACCATGAGGTTAATATAATAATGTACTGAGCACTATGAAATGAATAAAGTAATAAAATAATAAAGTACAGCACAATGAATTAATAATGTACATGGATCATGGAAATAAGTTTTTAATATACAGCCCAATGGACTTAATATAATATTGTACAACACCCTGGAATTATAACAATGTACAGTATCATGGCATTAATATAATAATATACAGCATCATGGAAATAACATATAGTATAGAGCTATAGGATTAATATAAATATACAGTACAGTGAATTTATATAATTACAATGACATGGGATTAATAAAATAATGTACAGCACTGTCATTAACTATATTAAATATAATAAAATATATTATAACAATGTATATCATTATTTGTTATATAGAATAATACTTTAAACCATACAATTAATATATATAATGTTCAGCTCCTTGAAATTTTATCATAATAATGTCCAGCAAATGCAATAATACTGTAAAGCATCATGAGATTAATATAATGTTCAGGACCATTGAATTAATTTTATAATTCTGATTAGCACCATGGAAACAATATAATAATTATGTACATCACCACTGGATTATAATAATGTCTGGCAATATAGAATTAATATAATACTGTATATCACCATAGGATTAAAATAATGTAGACTACCATGGAATTAATATAATAATTTATAGTACCATGTATTTACTATAAAACAGGGTATGTATGAGGGCTACTTAATCAGCCAGACATGTATTAAAATGAAACTTTTTTTTATTGGATCACAATGTTACTCCACAAGGTGGCGATATAAAGTATGGCAATGCGTTTCGACGTCTTAACTGACGTCTTCATCAGGCCAACTAGATAAGAATCAAATAAAACAGTGGTATAGTATAATGTATAATAAATAATATAAGATATAATAAAAACATTGTTATACAAAAGAAACAATCTACATGTATATTCATAGACACACACAAACACATGTATGCATGTATGTACACACATATCCCAGCACACATATAAATGTACACATATGGTGACAATCAACAAATGGTTAATGTATAAATAAGTAAAATGAAAAGTGAATGGATTGGTATAAGAACAAATATGGGTTAGATAGATATGAAAAATGGTTATAGTTAATGAGAAAGAGGAGATGGAGGATATATATGGTACCAAGATTAGATGATTAAGTAGGTAATAATAGAATAGGGGGATATATATGAATACGTCTAGGAAATAATTGTAATAAATGAAAAGAAGGGGGGAGGGATATGGTTGTGACATACAATAGATGAATGAGTAGTCAATACATCTGGTTGTTTATAAAAGGTGGTGGAGTGTGAGAGTATATCTAATTGATGCAATAAATAATTAGGATAGGGATGGGATAGTTGATAAAAAATGGAGTGAAGGATAGTTGATGAAAAAATGGATAATAAGCAGGAAATGAATGTGTATATATATATATATATATATATATATATATATATATATATATAGATACATGGATGGTTAGATGAATGAGCAATAAATAAATAATTCAATGGATAAATCATGGGTACATGAGCAAATAAATGGAACATCAGGTAAATAGATATGTAATGATAATCCTAATAATTGATTGTAAATGTTTGTAGGGTTAAATGAGAAATACACTTAAAGTAGACTAAATAGTGGATATAATGTTTGTAGAAGCAACTACTGATTTGATATATACAGAGTTGATGTGAAATATAAACAAATAAATAGATAGATAAATGTGACCTTAAAAGCATATAATGAATAACTAAATGGATATGGGGATGAAAGTTTAGACTTACCACGCTAGATCATGGAGCAGGCACAAAGTGTGCCCCTCTCATGATACTAGCGCTTTAAGTAAGGGCTTGATTAGTGCAGGTGGCATTGAGAGAGAAAAAAAAAAATGCCACCTGCACTAATCAAGCCCTTACTTAAAGCGCTAGTATCATGAGAGGGGAACACTTTGTGCCTGCTCCATGATCTAGCGTGGTAAGTCTAAACTTTCATCCCCATATCCATTTAGTTATTCATTATATGCTTTTAAGGTCACATTTATCTATCTATTTATTTGTTTATATTTCACATCAACTCTGTATATATCAAATCAGTAGTTTCTTCTACAAACATTATATCCACTATTTAGTCTACTTTAAGTGTATTTCTCATTTAACCCTACAAACATTTACAATCAATTATTAGGATTATCATTACATATCTATTTACCTGATGTTCCATTTATTTGCTCATGTACCCATGATTTATCCATTGAATTATTTATTTATTGCTCATTCATCTAACCATCCATGTATCTATATATATACATTCATTTCCTGCTTATTATCCATTTTTTCATCAACTATCCTTCACTCCATTTTTTATCAACTATCCCATCCCTATCCTAATTATTTATTGTATCAATTAGATATACTCTCACACTCCACCACCTTTTATAAACAACCAGATGTATTGACTACTCATTCATCTATTGTATGTCACAACCATATCCCTCCCCCCTTCTTTTCATTTATTACAATTATTTCCTAGACGTATTCATATATATCCCCCTATTTTATTATTACCTACCTAATCATCTAATCTTGGTACCATATATATCCTCCATCTCCTCTTTCTCATTAACTATAACCATTTTTCATATCTATCTAACCCATATTTGTTCTTATACCAATCCATTCACTTTTCATTTTACTTATTTATACATTAACCATTTGTTGATTGTCACCATATGTGTACATTTATATGTGTGCTGGGATATGTGTGTACATACATGCATACATGTGTTTGTGTGTGTCTATGTATATACATGTAGATTGTTTCTTTTGTATAACAATGTTTTTATTATATCTTATATTATTTATTATACATTATACTATACCACTGTTTTATTTGATTCTTATCTAGTTGGCCTGATGAAGACGTCAGTTAAGACGTCGAAACGCATTGCCATACTTTATATCGCCACCTTGTGGAGTAACATTGTGATCCAATAAAAAAAGTTTCATTTTAATACGTCTGGCTGATTAAGTAGCGCTCATACATACCCTGTTTTTTACTACTTTACTATTTGCACTACCACTGTCCTACAGACAGGTGGTCCCAGGGGGAGCAGCAACTTGCCAGACTCTTTCTCTCTTTTTACCATACTTAATCCTGAGGCATTACTATCCAGGTCCCCACAGGACCACCAGAGGCGCCAGTGTGGTAATAAAACCTTCTTCTTTTTATTATTCATGGATTTACTATGATACTGCACAAAACCATGTGATTAAAATAATAATTTAAAGCACCATGGAATTGATATAATGTCTAGAACCATGGAATTAATATAATAACATCCAGCAGCATGGGATTAATATAATATTGTACAGAGCACTGTGAAATTAAACTATTAATGTACAACACTATGGGATTAATATAATAATTTAAAGCACCATAGAATTATTATAATACTGCACAGCACCATAAGATTAATATAAAAATTTACAGCATCAAGGAATTAATATAATAATAATAATAATAATTGATAATAATATCTACAACCATGGAATTAAGATGATAATGTCCAACACCATAGATTTATTATAATAATGTACAGCATTATATAATTTATTGCAGCATGAGATTAATATATTAATTCCCAGGAACTGTAAATTATTAGAATGCTGTTCAGCATCATGGGATTAATGTATTGTAGCAAGTATTTATTATAATAATGTCCAGCTCCATGGGATTAATATATTTTCCAGCACCATAGAACTAATTTAATAATTAAATCTAGCACCATGGAAATAATATAATAATAATGTACAACACAATTGGATTAATATAATAATGTCCAGTAATTAATACTGTACAGCACCATTAAATTACCATAATAAAAATGTCCAGAATCATGGGATTATTACAATAACATCCAGCACCAAAAAAATAATATAATATTTTCCAGCACCATGGAATTAATACAATACTGCACAACACCATGGGATTAATATAATAATTTATAACACCATGGAATTTATATAATAATGTCCAACACCATGGATTTAATATAATAATATACAGCACCATGGAATTAATATATATTACAATGAGATTTATGTAATACTATACAATACCATGGAATTAATATGATAATGTATAGAAGCATAGGATTATTATAATAATGTCCAGCACCATGGGATTACTATAATAACATTATGTAGCATTTTGGAATTTATACAATGTAATAAACTATTAAATTATTTTAATAATAGTTTACAGCACCATAGTGTTTACACTGAACAGCACATAAAAATAATATATTAATGTACAGTACTATGAAATTAATATAATAATATACAACACCATGGGAATAGAATAGTAACACACAGTGTGATTGACATAATATAATAATAATAATAATAATAATAATAATAATAATAGTCCTTTAATAGTCCCACAATGGGGAAATTCAGTGTGTTACAGCAGCAAAGATAAGCAGATACAAATACAAATACAACATGTACAGGAATGTTCCAAGGTGAGAGGCATTACATTAATAGCAGACAGACAGATAGGATGTAGCAGAGGGGGGGGGGGGGATATAACAGGCAGAGAGATATTTCAGTTCTCTGTGTGTAATGATCTCCGCTTAGGTCGGTGTTGGTTGTACAGCCTAACCGCGGTGGGGAGGAAAGACTTCCGATAGCGCTCCTTCTCACACCTAGGGTGGAGCAGTCGGTCACTGACAGTACTGCTCAGCGCGATCACAGTCTCATGCATGGGATGGGACTTCTTCTTCTGCATGGAGCTCACCACGGACAGTATCCTTCTGTCACCCACCACCTGCACTGGGTCCAGTGGGCTCCCCAGGACAGAGCTGGCCCTTCTAATCAGCTTGTCAAGTTTATTTCTGTCCCTGGTTGATATACTGCTCCCCCAGCAGGCCACTCCAAAGAAGATGGCTGATGCCACTACCGAGTTGAAGAAAGTTCTAAGAAGTGCCCCCCGGATTCCAAAGGCTCTCAGTTTCCTAAGCAGGTAGAGCCTGCTGTGGCCCTTCCTGTACAGGGCCTCCATATGATCTGCCCAGTCCAGCTTATTATTAAGGAGCAAACCCAGGTACTTATAGGTGTTCACAATCTCGATGCCCGTCCCCAGGATGTCCACTGGATTTGGAGGGCATCTGCCTTTGCGGAAGTCCACCACCATCTCCTTGGTCTTCCCCGCGTTAATCTTCAGGTGGTTCCGGTGGCACCAGTCCACAAAATCCTGGTTCAGTTCTCTGTACTCCCTGTCATCATCATCTGTGATGAGACCCACTATTGCAGAGTCGTCAGAATACTTCTGTAGGTAGCAGCTGGATGAGTTGCACCTAAAATCTGCAGTGTACAGTGTGAAGAGGAAAGGGGCGAGAACCGTACCCTGAGGTGCCCCCGTATTACAGATAACGGTACCTGACACACAGTCTCGGGCTCTCACGTATTGAGGTCGATTTGTGAGGTAGTCTAGGATCCAGTTGGAGAGGTGGTGGTCCACTCCAGCAAGGCCCAGCTTGTCCCTCAATAACCTGGGCTGTATGGTGTTAAAAGCACTGGAGAAGTCAAAGAACATTATTCTCACCGTGTTCCCTGGTTTCTCCAGGTGAGACAGAGCCCTGTGCAGAAGATGGATGATGGCATCATCTACCCCAATTCCCGGCCGATAAGCAAACTGGAGGGGGTCCATAGCGGGGCTCACTAGAGGGCGGAGATGTGTGAGAACCAATCTCTCCAAGATCTTCATCAGGTGGGATGTCAGTGCTACAGGTCTGTAGTCGTTGAGGTCCATAGGGTGGGGTTTCTTTGGAACTGGTACCACACAAAAAGATTTCCATAATTCAGGGACTATTTCCTGCCTCAGGCTCATATTATACATATATGTAATTATACCACACAGCTGGTCCCCGCAAGTCTTAATTAGCCTTGCACTGATGTCATCTGGCCCTGCGGCTTTCCTCGCCTTGATCTTTTTCATCTCCTTCCTCACCTGGGCCCGTGTGAAGGTCAGACTGTGGCCAGATAAAGATGGATTTCTGGATTTACTGGTCTGTTGGGAAGTGGCCGCATGGGGAGAAGTCATTGTGGTGGGGGAAGCTGAAGGACATACTGGGGTGGGAGGAGCTGGTGTGTGATCAAATCTGTTGAAGAATAGGTTTAGTTCATTAAGCCAATTAACATCTGCCTCAATCTGGCAGACAGACTGTTTATGACCCGAAATTGACTTAAGCCCCTCCCAGACCCCCCTTATGTCTTTTCTTTCCATTTGCTTTTCCATTTTTTCTTTATAACTGGCTTTTCCCTGCCTGATTTGATGCCTCAGCTCCTTTTGTACTTCCCTCAACCCCTCCTTATCTCTTGTCCTGAATGCCATCTTTTTCTCCTTAAGTAGTGTTTTTATATCAGAGTTAATCCATGGTTTGTTGTAGGAGAAGCACCTCACCACTTTTGTGGGTACTGTGTTGTCCACACAAAAATTAATGTAGTCTGTTATGCAGTGTGTGAGTCCTTCTATATCTTCTCCATAAGAATCCTGCAGCACTTCCCATGCGGTTGTGTCAAAACAATCCCTCAGAGCCTCATCACTCTCCTCGGACCATATCCTCACTGTGCGGGTGACAGCTGGTTCTCTACGTACAAGTGGCTTGTACACAGGTCGGAGATGTACTAGGTTGTGATCCGATCTCCCCAGGGGCGGTAGGGCTGATGAGTTATATGCCTCCCTCACGTTGGCAAAGAACAAGTCCAGTGTTTTGTTGTCTCTTGTGTGGCAGGTTACATACTGTGTGAAACTGGGCAGTGTGGATGATGGAGAGGCATGGTTGAAATCACCCGACAGAAGAAAGAGGGCCTGGGGATGTTTTAACTGTAACTGGCTCAGCGTGGCTTGTAGGACCTCGCAGGCAGTGTCAGCTTTCGCAGAGGGGGGGACATATGCAGCTATCACGATGACATGTGATAGTTCCCTTGGTAGGTAGAAAGGTCTCATGCTCACAGCTAATAGTTCAATGTCCTTACAGCAAGTTTGCTCCTTAATCACAATGTGCCTAGGATTACACCATCTATTATTCACAAACATTGCCAGCCCTCCTCCTTTCCTCTTACCGCTCTCCCTTGTCCTGTCTGCCCGAAGGAGTTTAAAACCATCCAAGGGGACCAGAGGGTCAGGAGTAACTTCAGTGAGCCAAGTCTCTGTAAGTAGCATCATGCTGCACGCCCGAAACTCCTGATGATGCCTGGTGAGAGCTGTTAGTTCATCCATCTTGTTTGCAAGAGATCTCACATTGCCCATGATGATGGAGGGAACAGCTGGTCGGTAATGCCTCTTTTTAATCCTCTGAAGAGTTCCTGCTCTGCATCCCCTCACCCGCTTTTTCTTTCTCCAAATCTCACGGGGGATGTGTGACCAGATGGTATGCCATCCTGCTGTGTCTCTGAGCTGCAGAATTTCCTCTCTTGTATAGACAAAGGAATTGTCTGCATACACAAAAGATCCCATTTTCAAGCAGAACAAAAGACAGATAAAAAACAAAAAAAAAAAGTATCACAAGGGTCCAAGTCTTTGTGTGTGTTTCTTCATAGTGCAAAAGTCCTTAAGTAGAGAGGTACGAAACGAGTCATAGAAGGAAAAATAAGATAGAGAGTCTCAGAGCTGCTGTAGCTGGCAGCCACTCCAGCGGCGCCATCTTGGAAGAAAAAAAAATAAATAAATAAATAATGTACAGCAACATGGAATTAATATAATAATGTCCATCACCATGGGATTAATTTAATAATTTAGCTCTATGGGATTTTATTTATATATATATATATATATATATACAGCACATTGAATTTATATAATAATGTACATTGTCATGAGATTAATATAAAAATGTACAGCATCATGAAATTAATATAATAATAATGTCCAGCACCATGTAATTGATATAATAATGTACAAAGCACTATGGAATTAATATACTAATGTACAGGGTCATGGGTTTAATATAATTATGTAAAGCAGCATGGAATTCATATAATAATAATGTACAGCCCCATGAGATTAATATAATAATTTACAGAGAAATATGGAATTAGTATAATAATAATGCCTACCACCATGGCATTAATATATTATGTAAAGCACCATGGGATTATTATAACAATCTACAGCACTAAGGGAATAATATAAATGTATAGCACACTGAGTAACAGGGATTAATATAATAATGTACAGAGCACCTGCTATGGAATTAATATAATAAAGTACAGAATCATGGGATTAATACAAAAATGTACAGATCATTATGGCATAAATATAATAATGTACAGCACTATGGGAATAATATAATATTGTTCAGTAATATATGATTATTGAAACAATGTATTGCAACTGAATTTATATAATAATGTACAGTTTTGGGATTAATATAATAACGTATAACCATAATAATGCGGTACACCATAGAATTTAAATTATAATGTTCAGCACCATGAAATTAATAGAATATTAAAATCTAGCACCATGTTATTAATATAATAACAATGTATAGCACCATGGGATTAATATAATGTCCAGCACCATAGAATTTAATTATTAATTATATATAGCACCATGGAATTAATATAACTATATACAGCATCATAAAATTAATACAATAATGTCCAGCACCAGGAAAATAATATATTGTCCAACTCCATGGAATTAAAATTATAATGTACAGTATCATGGAATTACTAAAATACTTACAACAGCATTGACTTAAGATAATAATGTACAGCACTTTGGAATTAATATATTGTACCATGTGATTAATAATATACAGCACCATGGCATTAATATAATAATATTGTGCAACATTATGGAATTAACATAATAATGTAATGCACCATTGAATTATTTCATAATGTCCAGCATCCTGCAATTAATATAATAATGTATAGCACAACTGAGTTTATATAATATTAATATTTTAAATGTACACCATCATGCAATTAATATAATGATATATAAGATCATGGGAACAGAATAATAACACATCATGAATTTGTACATCACAATTAAATTAATATAATAATGTACAGCATCATAGAAATAATAATACAGTATAGCACCTGGGATTTAATATAATGCATAGCATCATGGAATTAATATTATACTCTATAGCACCAAGAAATAAAAATAAAAATTTATAACACCATGGAATTATTGTAATAATTTCCAACACCATGACATTACTATAATTATATACAGTGCCAAAAAATTATTATAAAAATTTCCAGCAACATGGAATTCATAGAATACATTTTTTCTAGCACCATAAAATTAATATAATGAAGTTCAGCAATATGGAATATAATAATGTACAGCACCAAGAAATTAACATAAAAATGTTTAGCACCATCAGATTGACATAATAATGTCCAGCACCATGAAATTAATATGATAATGATGCCCAGCACCATATATTTATTATTATAATGTACAGCTCCATGAGATTAATATAGTCATGTAGAGAGCACTATGGAATTATAATACTGTACAGCATCATCAGATTATTATAATAATGTACAACACCATTAATATATTAAAGTACAGCATAATGAAAGTAATATAATATGAAACACTGTTGGAAAAGAATAATAACGCACAGCATGATGGAAATAATATAATTTTTTGCACCATGTGATTACTATGAATTTGTACAACACAACTAGATTAATCTTATAATGTACAGCACAATAGAAATAATAATAATGTACAGCACCATGTGATTACTATAATTTTGTACAGCACAACTAAATTAATATAATAATGTACAGCACCATAGAAATAATAAGAATATTGTATAGCACCAGTGATTTAATATAATGTATAACACCATGGAATAAATATCATACTCTATAGCACCATTATATAAATATAATAATTTATAACACCAAGAATTTATTATATTATTGTCATGCACCATGAAATTAATAGTATAAAATTAATACATTATTATATTATTCCATAAAATCTGTAAATTATTGTATAAATTCAATGGCTTTACATTTTTATATTATTCCCATAGCGCTGCAACATTATATTATTCTAATGGTTCTGTACAATATTATATGAATGCAATAGTGCTCTGTATATTATTATATTGATTACATAGCATTGTACATTATTATAATAATCCCATTGTGCTTTATATATTATATTAATACCAAGGTGCTGGACATTATTATTATATTAATTTCATGGTGATATATACACACGTGGACAAAATTGTTGGTCCCCTCCCTCGTTTATTGAAAGAAAAACCCACAATGGTCACAGAAATAACTTGAATCTGACAGACTGGAATTTGCTAAACTACATGATGACAAGCCAAAGTTTCTGGGAGATTGTCCTATGGACAGATGAGACAAAAATCTAAATTTTTGGCAAGGCACATCAGCTCTATGTTCACAGACGGAAAAATGAAGCAAATCTTGAAAAGAACACTGTCCCTACTGTGAAACATGGAGGAGGCTCTGTTATGTTCTGGGGCTGCTTTGCTGTATCTGGCACAGGGTGTCTTGAATCTGTGCAGGGTACAATGAAATCTCAAGACTATCAAGGAATTCTAGAGAGAAATGTGCTGCCCAGTGTCAGAAAGCTTGGTCTCAGTCGCAGGTCAACAGGATAATGACCCAAAACACACAGCTAAAAACCCCCAAGAATGGCTAAGAGGGAAACATTGGACTATGCTGAAGTGGCCTTCTATGAACCCTGACCTAAATCCTATTGAGCATCTTTGGAAGGAGCTGAAACATGCCGTCTGGAAAAGGCACCCTTCAAACCTGAGACAACTGGAGCAGTTTGCTCATGAGGAGCGGCCAAAATACCTGCTGAGAGGTGCAGAAGTCTCATTGACAGTTACAGGAATCGTTTGATTGCAGGGATTGCCTCAAAAGGTTGTGCAACTAAATATTAAGTTAAGGGAACCATCATTTCTGTCCAGGCCTGTTTCATGAGTTTTCTTTTAGAAAAAATTCTGTTGAAGCCTGGTTGGAAAGCAATGTCTGACTTTCATTTGTTCATTTTCATAGAATTTTTATATATTATTACTTTTGTCAGATTCAAGTTATTTCTGTGACCATTGTGGGTTTTTCTTTCAATAAACAAGGGAGGGGGCCAACAATTTTGTCCACGTGTGTACAGCACCATGGGATTAATATAATAATATACAGAGCACCATGGAATTAATATTATAATGTACAGTGCACCAAGGAAATAATAATGAAAAGTGCACCATGAAATAATATAATACTATATATGATTAATATAGTAATGTCCAGCACCATGTAATTAACATAATAATGTATAGCACCATGGGATTAAAATAATATTGTACAGCACTATGGAATTAATAAAATAATATACCACACCTCATGAAGCTGGAAATTATTATAATAATTTCTTGATGTTGTACATTATATTAATGTCAATTTGCTGGACATAATTATAATAAATCCATGGTGTTATAAATTATTATATTTATATCAGTCTCTGTGTCTTGCTGTCATGATTTACTTTACTAAAATATTTAACCTCTCTCTCTCTTCTGGAATTTTCTCATCCTCTTTCAAACATGCTGTCGTAATCCCGCTATTGAAGAAATCCTCCCTTGACCCGTCCTGTTGCTGCTATCTCTACAATCTATTCTGAATGCGGCGGCCAGGCTCATCTATCAGTCTAGGCGCTACAGCGAGGCCTCCGGTCTGTGCCGGTCGCTACAGCGAGGCCTCCGGTCTACCGGTCGCTCAGCGAGGCCTCCGGTCTGTGCCGGTCGCTACAGCGAGGCCTTCGGTCTGTGCCGGTCGCTACAGCGAGGCCTCTGGTCTGTGCCGGTCACTACATTGGCTGCCTATTCAATACAGAATACAATATAAACTTCTCCCCCTCATTCACAAGGCTCTCCATAATGCTGCACCTCCCTACATTTCCTCCCTCATCTCTGTCTATCGCCCAACCCGTGCTCTCCGCTCACTCAATGACCTAAGACTAACATCCTCTATTATCAGAACCTCCCACGCTTGTATACAAGACTTCTCCCGAGTTGCACCACTTCTCTGGAATGTTCTATCCCGGACTATTAGATTACTCCCCATTTTATACAGCTTCAAGCGCAAAGTAAAGACATATCTTTTAAGACAGGCCTATCACTGTACATTATTATATAAATTCAATGTACTGTACTTTTTGATATTAATCCCATAGCGCTGTATATTGTTACATTAATCCCATGGTGCTGGAAATTATTATAGCAATTTCTTGGTGCTGTACACTATTATATTAATGTCAAGGTGCTGGACATTATAATAAATCCATGTTATAAATTATCAATTTCATGTGCTGTTCAGTATTATATAAACTCCTTGGTGTTGTACATTATTATATCATTCCCAGGATAATATTATATTATATTAATCCCATGGTGCTGGACATTATTATAATAATCCCATGCTACTATACATAACATAATAATGTAAAACATCTTGGAATTGATATATTTAATTTCATGGTGTTATATATTATTATATTAATCTCATGGTGCTATACATTAATTCCATGGTTCTGTACATTATTATATTAAATCCATGGTGTTGACATTATTATATAAATTAAATTTAATTATATCAATTTATAATAGTCTACAGATTTAAATATGGTTGTGCTAATGGGGAAACCCCTTTAATAGTTTGAGAAATGTACTAGGAAACTGAAAAAATAAATTCTGAATTCCATTGAATTCGAAAAAATATGCAGTTGCACCATACTCCTGCAAATTTGGTTCTGGCCAGTACGATCCCAAGGATACCAAATTTATATTGTTTATATTGTTTTGTTTTGTTTTTCTTCATGTTTTAGAAAAATTTAAAACTTTGACAGAAACAAAAATTCTATTGTATCGCCAAACTGTGACACCCATTACTTTTTTTCAGAATTTTGTATATGAAGGGATCATTTTTGTTTTGTTAGGTAAGACAGGTTTTAATGATACCAGTTTGGGGAATGTTTGAATTTATATCACTTTTTGTTACATTTTTTCCAGCAGTAAAATGCTGGATTCTGATATTTTTAACATTTTTCAAAGTTTTGGATTTTTGTAAAGGTATTAAAACCTAGCAAAAACTATATAAACTAGGTATTGCTGTGATAATGTTAACCCAAAGAATATAAAGAAAGTAATTTTTATCTCTTAGTGAATGCAGTTAAAATTAAACATGTAAGAAAAAGGCGCAAATACTGTTTCTCTCTAATTCCATCCTGTTCAGATTTTTTTTTTTTTAGCTTTCTAGTACATTGCATGGGATATTAAACATTACCTTTGCAAAGTACAATTAGTCCTGCAAAAACTAAGCCCTCACATTGCACTGTGAATTATGACTTTAGAAAGTAAAAATAAAAATAAAAAAGTGAAAAATGGCTGCAGTGGGAAAGACATTTCCAGACATGGGGTTACCTAACCTGTTACTTTTGGGGGTTTTCTGGATGTGATATAGAGAAACGAGGTGATTTTTTTTTTTTTTTTTTTATATATATATATATATATATATATATATATATATATATATATATTTTAAATTTTATCTTTTTTTAGCTCCTCCTAGGGGGCTTGAACAAACAAATATATTACATCACGTAAACAAAAAAAAAAAAAAAAAAAAAAAAAGCAGGATTTCACGCAAACCAAAATTTTTTAATAAAATATCACAAATTTATTAATGACACAAATGCTGTCAGAAAATCAAAAATTGGTCAAACATTTAGCTAAACTTTTTGCTGAAAACTGTCATTCTCTTTCTAAAGATTTGAGTCCACTGTATTTAAGATTAGAGATTGAAAACAACCCCCAACTATGCCAGTAATATTCCTGGCTTCCTCATCTCAGTTCTCATAAAAATCCTCAGACCAAGACCACACTGTTCAATCTTGTATTTTAAGGATGATTTTCTAAAATTAAAAGGGATTTTCCGGGCAAATTTTTATTTTAAAAAGGTCTGCTAATAATGGGTTAATAAGTGCACACAAATACCTTTAGCAGTGTTTTGAGTAATTTCTGGGCTTCTCTAGGAGCTCCTGGCATCTTCTGCATTTGTTTACATTTGGTGTAGCTTCCTGCTGTCTTAGCCTACAACTACCATGATGCATTGCACTTCACGCAGATCCCCCTCCCTCTCTCACTAGCTAGCCCGCCCACAACTAGCCCTTCCCAACTAACTCTGCCCAATGGTAAGTACAACGGGGCTAGGGGGATGAGGCCTTTACACTGTCAAAACGGGTCAGGATATGGATTAGACCGAAGACCCGTTACATCAGCGGAAAGGTGAAAAATGTAATATATGTAGATCACATGACCTACATATATCACTGAAAAACTAAGTAATATAGAAAGAAAAAAAGATATATTAGAAAGTTGGAGGGGGGCATGGGGGACTTAGTCACAAATTGTTGATTTATCCTGGACAACCCCTTTAAGGTTCACCTTATCTTCAGCTCTGTGTATTAACCCCTTAACGACCCAGGACGTAATAGTACGTCCTGAGTCGCATGACGATGTATGGAGAGCGCTCAGGAGCTGAGTGCTCTCCATACACCGCGGGTGCCGGCTGTATAATACAGCCAGGACCCGCCGCTAACAGCAGCGATCAGTGCCTGCACTGATCGCGGCTGTTAACCCTTTAGATGCCGCAGTCAAACGCGACCGCGGCGTCTAAATTGCGGAGCCGACAAGGGCGCCGCCATTTTTACCTCATCGCCGCCCTCCGGAACGTCATCGGAGGGTGGCGCTTGGTTGCCATGACAGCCGGGAGCCTATTGAAGGCTCCCAGGCCTGTCATTTCAGTATAGCTATTACACGATGCCAGAGGCATCGTGTAATAGCAGTGACGGCATTTTGCTATTCACTGCGATACAGTAGTATCGCAGTGAATAGTATGAGCAATCAGACTCCCTAGGTTTCAAGGTCCCTAGGGAGTCTGATCATACAAGTAAAAGTATAAAAAAAAAAGTTTTTAAATATGTAAAAATAAAAAAAAACACAAGTTCAAATCACCCCCCTTTCCCTAGATCAGATATAAAAGTAAATAAACAAAAGTAAACAAACACATTAGGTATCCCCGCGCTCCAAAATGCCCGAACTATTAAAATATTAAAATATTTATCCCATACGGTGAACGGCGTAGTGGGGAAAAAAAATCAAAATGGCCAAATAGCGTTTTTTTCAACGCTTTGTCTCCTATAAAAAATTGAATAAAAAGTGATCAAACCATCAGATCTTTCCCCAAGTGGTATCAATAAAAACGTCATGTTGTCCCGCATAAAAAGACGCCTTACCCAGCTCCATACATGTAAATATGAAAAAGTTACAGGTGACACAATATGGCGACGCAAAATTTTTTTTCTATTTAGAAAAGTTTTTAATTTTTTAAAAGGTATCAAAACATTACAAATACTATAAATTTGGTAACGCCGTGTTCGTACTGACCCACAGAATACAGGTAACATGTCATTTTTACCATACAATGAATGGTGTAAAAATTAAACCCATATGAATTTGGCGCAAATGCAGTTTTTCTCCAATTGCCCCTCATTCTGAATTTTTTTCCAGCTTCCCAGTACATTGCACAGAATATTGAATAGTGACATTACAAAGTACAATTTGTTTCGCAAACAATAAGCCATCATGTGACTCTGTGAACTGAAAAATGAAAAAGTTATGGCTCTTGGAATGTGGGGAGGGAAAACGAAAATGCAAAAACAAAAAATGGCCGGGTCATTAAGGGGTTAAGGATAACTCTACCAAATGTTGTTTTGTCGCATCTCTGTTTCGAGTACTCTCTAATAAAGTTGTTGTGACCCCAAGTGATGTGATGGTCATCTATCACCAGTGTTGGATTGAGGTTCCCTGGACTCGCTACATAAAATGACTCGTTGTTGTTCACCCTCCAACAACCCTTAGGAAATAGTATCCTTCAAATTTCGGTGTCTTCTGATAAACTATTATTGTGCTAGAGCCTGGGCTGGAGGATCCTCTGGTGGGTTGGTCCAACACTACCTATGACTACCACTATGGCACCAATAATTCCAACAAAACAAGGGGGGGGGGGGGGGGGGGGGGGGGGCCCCCTTTCTCCAACCCAACCCCATTGTGGGACTATAAAGGACTATTATATATTATTATAAAAACACAGACGCATTAGACAGGTTGACTTCTACTGGCTGTATTTCCTTTAGACCAGATCTAATAGGTCCTATGATGTCCAAAGAGTTTCTTTTAATTATCGTTTGGATTGGGCTAAATCTGTGAAGTACATTAAAGGTATTTTCTGGTTCCCTATTCTATTTTGTTACTGATGACCTAACCTCAATCAAATCAGTGGGGTCCAACACTTGGACCCGAACCTGATCAGATGTTCCATGCTACCACGAGCACCAGAACCTGCACAGTGGGTGGCAACAGTCCTACAATGAAATTCCAAGCCATATTCTACAATCTGTATAGTAAAATGGCTTCTCTTGTGCTGAAGCTTCCAAAGCAGAAACAAAATGCATTGTTTATTCAAATAAGGCCTCATTCCCCATCAAACTATCAGTATACGGGAATCAATCCAGAAGCCTCCAGCATTAGAAATCTCCTAACTTTCCCAAGAATCACTACTGTTTTGTACCACTTCACTGGTGTTGGAAGGGTGAAGGCAGCAACCAGAGAGGTAACAGAGGCTTCTTCTGGATAGGCAATCATGAGAGCTGCATCTCACGGACAGAGCCCTCTCTCAAACAGCCATTTGACTATTAAGGATTTTGTATACTGGTCTCATGGTTCTTCACATAGATCTTGTCTTATTTTTTTTCCCCCCACGTGAGTTAACTGATGTTTAACAAGACTCCTCCTTTGCCTACAAAGTTTCCCACATTCTGGACATGAAAATGGCTTCTGCCCGGTGTGAATTCTCAGATGCTCCACAAGATTTGATTTATGACTGAAACATTTTTCGCATTCCGAACAGGAAAACGGCTTCTCCCCTGTGTGACTTCTCAAATGCTCCACAAGCCTTACTTTCTGACTAAAACATTTCCCACATTCATGACATGAAAAACGCTTTTTCGCAGCGTGAGCTCTCTGATGGCGAATAAAAGTTGACCTTTGGATAAAAAATTTCCCACATTCTGGACATGAAAATGGTTCCTCTACGGTGTGAATTTTTAAATGTTCCAGAAGACTTGTTTTCTGACTAAACCGTTTTTCACATTCAGGGCATGAAAATGGCTCAGCGTGAGATATCATATGTTCGCTAAAATTTGATTTATGGACAAAAGATTTCCCACATTCTGAACATGTAAATGGCTTCTCTCCTGTGTGAGTTTTTAGATGTTTCACAAGACCTGATTTCTGACTAAAACATTTCTCACATTCGGGACATGAATATGGCTTCTCTCCTGTGTGAGTTCTCAGATGCTTCACTAGACTAGATTTGGAGATAAAACATCTCCCACATTCTGAACATGAAAATGGCTTCTCCCCTGTGTGAATTCTTAGATGTTCTGTAAAACTTGATTTTTTGTTAAAGCGTCTCCCACATTCTGAACATGAAAATCGCTCTTCTCTTGAGCGACTACGTTGATGTTTCTTAAGGCTTGATTTCTGACTAAAATGCTTCCCACATCTTCCTTGACTATGTCCAGTTCTCGTTTTGCCAATCTGTGATGGAGTCGATGAAGGTTTCTTATGACCAGTAGTAGCAGTGGATAGATCTCTGCTGTAAAGTACAACGGGTACATTAGCAGTTACTGAGGTATTGTGTGTGATATTGTTATCTTCTATATTGTATTTGCGAGATAAAGTGAAATGTTCATAGAAGTCTATTATCCCGTCTTCACCTGGAAAAAGAAACAAAATGGGGTATATTTACCAATAATCCACCACTTTTCTGTCTACATTTGCACCAAAATTTATGGTGCCCATTATTTACAACATTTTATGAACAGTATGAAACCAGAAAATTACATCAGGCACAACACTTTTGAAAAATGTGCACCAGAATGAGTGTGTTTTATAAAGGGTGTGGCTTATAATGTGTGTGATAATGTAACTTCACAACACATTTATGAAACAGAAAATAACGAGGCAAAAATCGGGCAGATTTTCTTGTGCAAAGTAAACCAAGTTTAAAATTATGTAATGAGTTTACGACAATTTACTTTGTGAGCCATAAATTCCCGTCAGGCGCCACATTTTTGTCTCCACAATAAGCAAGAGATAATTTGTATCTACTTACGTTGCGTCAAAAATTGTTTTTGATATGTGCGCCAAATATTTTTTTCCTTATAGCCTGGCAAGTTAAGATTTTTATCTACAGATTTTGTCTACATGTTTTGCACCAAATATTTGTCTCATGGAGAGTCAGAATGTTGGAGAAACACTCCATATCTATGAACGTCTGTGCGACAGATTCATAAATATGTCTAAAACTATGAAGAGGATTGAAGATTGACATTACTGATAAATGTGCCCCAATGTTCTTATTTTCCGAAACAAAGTAAATGAAAAAAAATGGTTTTGTTATCATATTAAAGTCCCACCTCTTCCACAAAAGAAAGAGAAAAAAGCACAAAAATTTAGCGAAAGTACAATATAAAATAATATTACTCCAGAAGGTGGAAGAGTTAAAGGGGTTGTCTGGGGAGTTAAACGTACACAACTTGCTCCACTGTCTTTATGCTGGATATGGGGGTTTCAGCCTGGTTCTAACCCCAAGTCACGATCCTGCCCCCTTCCTCTCTCCTCTTTTGACTTCACAGGTAATTACCTGGTAGTTTATATGATAACTAGCAGTAGGACCGGTTTCGCACGGGTATATTTCATTTTTGGTTTGCGTAGTGGCCCCATAAGAATTGGCACTGGTCTATTTTGTATGTGATTTGTGTGTAGTTTAAATAAGTTTCATTTTATAAGAATGCTGACATCCAGTATAGGTACAGTCTATTTATGGCTGTGCTGTTATGGAAACCTGGTAAATTTAATGTGAACTTATACTGGCTGATACACGTCATACGACTGAATATTTAAGGAACTGAGAACTGCTATTGACTAATACAGGTCATAAATAGCTTGGTTGCTATGGACACCTGGTGTAAAGCTGTGTGTATGTCAAGACTGAAGAACCTGCGAGTTTCCATTGGTCCATATCCAAACTGATACACATGATGGTTATCAGTGAAAAACCAGCGATCAGTTGTTATGGAAACCTGGAGTAAAGCTGTGTGTATGTGACCTTGTGTCACAGTATCATCCATAGTACCCTACCCCTTTAAAGTTGACCTACAGCATTGAAGAAAAATGGCTGGGTTGTTATGGAAACCTGGAGTAAAACCGTGTGTATGTGACCTTGTGTAATAGTGTCATCCACAGCGCCCTGCACCTTTAAAGCTGACCTACAGCAGTGAAGACAAATGGCTGGGTTGTTATGGAAAGCTGCAGCAAAGCTGTGTGCGTGCGTAGACTAAGTGCCTGCGAGCTTCTATTGGTTGATAAGGGACATGTACAAGACTTGCAGGCTTCTATTGGCTAACGCATGTATTTTTGGGAATACTGTATCTCAGGAACGGTACATTCCTAGAGAGCTGAGACGGTCTAAAACCTTCCTGGACACCTGATGTACCTGTGCGCCAAATTTGGTGAGAATCGGTCCAGTCGTTTGGTCGCGCATAAAGAACAGACAGACACTTATATATATATATATATATATATATATATATATATATATATATATATATAAGAGATGGTAAGATTTAAGGGGAGTTACAGAGAAACTATCAGGTGGTTTTTCCCCAATAAACTGCTCCTATCATGTGCAGGATGAAGTACTCTGCTTTCCATTGCTACTCCACTATGGTCTTTCTGTTGCAGCAAAGTGAAGTAAATGTTTGAAACCATAAAAAGTTGTATGCAAATTACCCTAAATAATCAATTGGGCGGGGAGGAGCTTCAGCATAGCCACACTGTCCCCCTGTTAATCACCCCCTAACAGACCCCTCATTCCTTGATATCCGAGGGAGATGACAACCAGGAGGCTTGATTAGTAAGCAAGTCTTGTGACCAGACTGAAGCTCCTCCCCACCCACCATCACTACTTTGGGTAATTTGCATATGACTTTTTATGCAAACAATTATAACTTTACTTTGCTGCAACTGAAAGATTACACAGGAACAGTTATGGAGAGGGCCATTGGGGCCAGTTTATGGTGCAAAAGCCACTTGACAGGTTCCCTTTAACCGCTTCCCGCCACAACTTTTTTGATTCTCGATTTTTACTCTCCTCCTTCCAAAAAACCATAACTTTTTTTTATTGTTCTGTTCACAGAGCTGTAGGAGGGCTTAATTTTTGTGGGATAAATTGTGCTTTGTTATAGTACCATTTAATTTTCTACATAATGTACTGGGAAGCTGGGAAAAAAAAAAAATCAGAATGGGGTGGAATTAGAGAAAAACTATTTTCACGCCTTTCTTATGACCTTTGTTTTTACGGCACTCGCTATGCAGCCAAAATGACATCACCTGTATTCTATGGGTCACTGATTACATATACACCAAATTTATATTGTTTTTTTCTTTTCTTAATGTTTTAACCACTTTGATACAGCGTTACACAGGATACACACTGCAATGCACTACATATAGCAGCTTGGTCTAATTTTACAAGCTACTATAATGGAGGTATCACGCCAGCGTTAGTTTAATGGAGTCGCCATATTCTGACATCCATAACTTTAAGATTTTCTGTGGATGGGGCTGCATAAGACGTCTTTTATTGTGATGTACTTTTTATACCTTTTGGGGAATGGGGGTGATATAAACATTTAATATGTATACATTTTATTTTTTATACCCCTAGGGGTCTTGAATCCCAGGAGGTCTGATCACTAGTACAATGCACTGCAATGCCTAGTAAAATGGCTACACGTCTATTACAGACAGTGCTAGTACTATAATGACAAGCCTAGGGAGCTTTCCCACGCTAAAATGGGAAAATGGTGGCTCGATCAACTTTGACCAAAGCATCAGGAGGGTTAATGTTCACGATCAGTGCAGAAGCTGAACGGCCGCCATACTGAAACACCCGACCTCCACCGTAACAGTATGTCAGATGTTGAAAAAAGGTTAATACTGATGACCTATCTTTAGGATACGTCATTAATATCTGATTAGTTGGGGTCTAACATACAGATTCCCCACCTGAGTCTGCAGATATTCCAGTACCAGTCTCCTTTTTGTGCTTTTCCCTCTCAGTTATCCCATCATTAAAGACATTTACAATGAAGGTTGATGAAAGGCTCTTACCATCCGCTGACACCGATACGGGAGTTTCCAGTCCACTTGTCGTTCCACAACTTTCCTGTAGGAATTGTACATTAAAGACATGAGAAAAAAAAGAAGACAGACTCTACAGTCATGGCCAAAAGTTTTGAGAATGACACAAATATTATATTTTCACATGATCTGCTGCCCTCTGGTTTTTCTGTGTGTTTGTCAGATGTTTTTATCACATACAGAAATAGAATTGCATTCATATTATGAGTAACAGAAGCTTATATTGACAGTTAGAATGAGTTAATGCAGCAAGTCAATATTTGCAGTGTTGACCCTTCTTCTTCAGGACCTCTGCAATTCTCCCTGGCATGCTCTCAATCAACTTCTGGACCAAATCCTGACTGATAGCAGTCCATTCTTGCACAATCAATGCTTTAATTTTGTCTGAATTTGTTGGTTTTTGTTTGTCCACCCGTCTCTTGATGATTGACCACACGTTCTCAATGGGATTAAGATCTGGGGAGTTTCCAGGCCATGGACCCAAAATCTCTATGTTTTGTTCCCTGAGCCATTTAGTTATCACCTTTGCTTTATGGCAAGGTGCTCCATCATGCTGGAAAAGGCATTGTTGAGCGCCAAACTGCTCTTGGACGGTTGGGAGAAGTTGCTCTTGGAGGACATTCTGGTACCATTCTTTATTCATGGCTGTGTTTTTAGGCAAGACTGTGAGAGAGCCGATTCCCTTGGCTGAGAAGCAACCCCACACATGAATGGTTTCAGGATGCTTTACAGTTGGCATGAGACAAGACTGGTGGTAGCGCTCACCTCTTCTTCTCCGAATAAGCTGTTTTCCAGATGTTCCAAACAATCGAAAAGGGGATTCATCAGAGAAAATGACTTTCCCCCAGTCCTCAGCAGTCCACTCCCTGTACCTTTTGCAGAATATCAGTCTGTCCCTGATGTTTTTTTCTGGAGAGAAGTGGCTTCTTTGCTGCCCTCCTTGAGACCAGGCCTTGCTCCAAGAGTCTCCGCCTCACAGTGCGTGCAGATGCACTCACACCTGCCTGCTGCCATTCCTCAGCAAGCTCTGCACTGCTGGTAGCCCGATCCCGCAGCTGAAACACTTTTAAGAGACGGTCCTGCCGCTTGCTGGTCTTTCTTGGGCGCCCTGGAGCCTTTTTGGCACCAATGGAACTTCTCTCCTTGAAGTTCTTGATGATGCGATAGATTGTTGACTGAGGTGCAATCTTTCTAGCTGCAATACTCTTCCCAGTTAGGCCATTTTTGTGCAGTGCAATGATGACTGCACGTGTTTCTTTAGAGATTACCATGGTTAACAGAAGAGAAACAATGATGGCAAGCACCAGCCTCCTTTTAAAGTGTCCAGTGGTGTCATTCTTACTTAATCATGACAGATTGATCTCCAGCCCTGTCCTCATCAACACCCACACCTGTGTTAATGGAGCAATCACTGAAACGATGTTAGGTGGTCCTTTTAAGGCAGGGCTGCAATGATGTTGAAATGTGTTTTGGGGGATAAAGTTCATTTTCTAGGCAAATATTGACTTTGCAAGTAATTGCTGTTAAGCTGATCACTCTTTATAACATTCTGGAGTATATGCAAATTGCCATTAGAAAAACTGAAGCAGTAGACTTTGTAAAAATTAATATTTGTATCATTCTCAAAACTTTTGGCCATGACTGTAGTGTATCTCAAATCAAGGCGAAGGGCCAAATCCCAGAGAAGGCATGAACCGATATGCCCTAAAAAGAGAAGGATCTCCTCTTGTACTTGTCCATTGTGGAGACCTGATTCTAGACACTACTGTTTTGTGAAGCTTTAATATCATGTACCTGACTAGTGAGCCAATGACAGATCCAGTACATGACAGTATTGTGCCCTACAAGCAGCTGACTGGCATTGTGCGCTTAGTCTATGATTTACATCTACACTACAGAACCTTACATTACTCCACATTATATGACAGTTACTAAGTGGACGTACAACAATAACCAGAAGGACAGGACACACAGTATACTGCACGGCTACAGGGGAGATCTAGTAGAAAGCTTCATTACATTAGTCTATAGAGGACCTGCAGAAATCTCAGCTTCATCTACCTGATGATCCAGTAGGACATTTTGCTTTTCCACTGGACAATCCTGAGAATATCGAGGACTGGGACATCTCTCTGGTGGATTTCTCCTACTGGATCCATCTATAGGAAATATACACAGTGACTGAATACATTGTATATATGTGATGATGGGGGAGTCTAGTGGAGGTTCCTCCAGATGAAGGTCTCCTCTTACCCAGTGATGTGCGGGGCTGCTGATCCTCCATCATGACCTCCTTGTACAGATCCTTGTGTCTTTCTAAATATTCCCACTCCTCCATGGAGAAATAGACAGTGACATCCTGACACCTTATAGGAACCTGACAACACAATGATACAGTCATCCCCAGAGCCCTCCCTTGGTGTTCTTGTATAATGTCCCATCCTCCCCAGCAGCGCTCACCTCTCCGCTCAGCAGCTCAGTGATCCTGCTGGTAAGTTCTAGGATCTTCTGCTCATGTCTCAGTGAATGAGGTGGAGGCTCGGTGATGGGGCTCGGGGTCCTGCTCCATCCTCCTGACACACGGGGTGTCACACACTCACCAGACGACTTCTTCACTACTGTGTAATCCTGTGTATGGTGAGACACTACAGATCACTACAGAGATTCTAAGAATCCTTCACCTGTCCAGTCACTTCCTAGAGATCCGAGTGATGTCATGTGAGACTCTCACCTCTCCAGTGATCAGGTAGATTATCTCTAGGGTCAGGTCTAGTATCCTCGCAGACATCAGGTTTCTGTTCTTCTCCATCCTTGGTGGGTCATTGGTGGAGAGAATCATCGTACATGAGGAACCTGAGGGAATACAAGAAGGACTGAGAGCAAAATCACATCTAGAGGAACATCTTACATGCCTATTGAGTCTTGCCTGTGGCCTGGAATTTCATCTTTTTAAGTTTTAAAACATAAAAAAAACTAAATTTGGTAGCAAACCATAGAATGTGTGACAGGTCATTTTGGCTGTACACTGAACGCCATAAAAACAAAGTCAAGAGGAAAATCGCACAAACACAGTTTTTCTCCAACTCCACTGCAATCTGAACTGTCTTCCAGCTTCCCAGTACAGAATATTAAATGGCACCTCTATAAAGTACAATTTGTCAAGCAAACATTAAAGTCCTCATATGTCTCTGTGAATGGAAAACTAAAAAAGTTCCAAAAGTTCCAAGGCTCTGGGAAGACAGGGAATCAAAAATGGAAATTGAAAAAAAAAAATGCCTGCAGCGGGAAGGGGTTAAACATGTTTTTACTGTCCCACAAGGGCACTTGAACTTGGGATCACTTGACCCCTGTACTGCAATACTTCTGTACTCCAGAACATTACTGCCTTTATAGACAAGGGATATTACACATTTGTGCATAGCCGCTAGGAGTCTGATGACTGGCCTCCCGGCTGTCATGGCAACCCCTAGAGAACCCTGTGATTCTTGGTCAAGGGGGTAAAAGAAGGGGTTCTACATCTCTCCAACCACTGAGATGCACTTAGTATTTCCATGGTATTTCTTGTTACAGGAAAAGCTACAGCTTTTTTTGTTGCAGATTTTGTTGTGGTATTTTGAGCCAAAAAAAATCCCCCCCCTGTTGGCCAAACCGCTGCAACAAGCCCTTTTTTTATTTGTGGTTTTTTTTTTTGGGGTTTTACCATTGGGTGGCTACAAAAGGAATGGGAAATATCTAGGAAGTTCTTAGACTTCTCCGTTCTGCTGAATCCACTCCTGGCTTTGGCTCTAAAAACCGCAACAAAATCTGCAACAAAAAAAGCTGCGTTTCCGCAACGTGGGGCCTTAGCCTTATTTTTTTTTTTTCCTGTAACAAGAAATGCCATGGAAATACTAAGTGCATCTCAGTAGTTGGAGAGATGGAGGACCCCTTCTTTTACCCCCTTGATTGCCCCAATCAGAATCACAGGGTTCTCTAGGGGTTGCCATGACAGCCGGGAGGCCAGTCATCAGACTCACAAATGTGTAGTATGCCTTGCCTATAAAGGCAGTAATGTTCTGGAGTACAGAAGTATTGCAATACAGGGGTCAAGTGATCCCAAGTTCAAGTGCCCTTGTGGGACAGTAAACATTTTTAACCCCTTCCCGCTGCAGGCTTTTTTTTTTCTTTCTTTTTTTTCAATTTACATTTTTGATTCCCTGTCTTCCCAGAGCTTTGGAACTTTTTTAGTTTTCCATTCACAGAGACATATGAGGACTTTAATGTTTGCTTGACAAATTGTACTTTATAGAGGTGCCATTTAATATTCTGTTCTGGAAGCTGGAAAACAATTCAGATTGCAGTGGAGTTGGAGAAAAACTGTGTTTGTGTGACTTTCCTCTGGACTTTGTTTTTATGGCGTTCAGTGTGCAGCCAAAATGACCTGTCACATATTCTATGGTTCGCTACAATTCCAGGGACACCAAACGTATTTACTTTTTTATATTTTAAAACTTAAAAAGATGAAATTCCAGGCCACAGACAAGCCTCAATAGGCATGTAGTAAAGACAGGCATGACAACTAGATGACTCATGATCTCACCATGCATGAGCTATACTGATACATGAAACAGAAGACGCAGCGGGGGTGCTACAGGTCGGAGACTTTAATTTAAACTTTGGGGCCCACAATGAAAGGGTTAATACCTGACTTCTTCTGTAATATTATGGCAGATATTGGAAAAGGGTTAAAAACTATAAAAGGTTTATAAAATATGTATTAAAAATAAAAAAGTCCAAAAATAAATAATTTAAACAAAAAAAAATTAAACATAAGGTATAATTGTGTGCTTATAAATCTGAGCTATAAATACAATGTTATTTATCCCATATGGTAAAAAAATAAATACTGCAATGTGCAAATGAATGTGCTTTAGTCATCTCTACTCCACTCAAAAAAAAGCAAAAAAAATTTGCAAAAAGCTGTAAATAAATGAAAATTTTACCAATACAAACTACAGTTTGCCCCACTTAAAAAAAAAATAAAAAAAAATAAGTCATGATTGTCAGAATATGGTGCCCCCCCCCCCAAAAAGAAAATTGTTTATTTTCAAAAAAGGTGTATTATTTAAAGAGGAAAAACATAATAAAACTAATATAAATAAGGTATCACCATAATCCTAATGACTTGCTGGAAAAATTGTGTGTCATTTTTAATGCAGAGCAAACGCCATAAAAACAAACCCAAAAAAGTTACAGAATTCTAGATTTTTGTTCATATGGTCCCACAAAAAACATTATTTAAAGCTAATATATATATAACCCCAAATTAGTGTCTAGTAAATATACAACACTGTGAAAACAACAAGCCCCATATGGCTATGTTGACAGAAAAGTTAAGAAAAAAAAAAAAGTTTTGAATTCAGAAAGAAGGAGATGGGAAAATTTTCAACAAAAAAGTCACTGATCATTTATGTCCAAACTATCCTGAGTCTTTAAAGAGTTAATTTATTCAGTCCATATGTGCATAAAACAACATCATAAGGAGATATTTTTGGACACAATAACAATGTGCAGAACGGGTTTGGGATTTGGTTGAATTTGGAGTAAAAAAAAACAAAAAAACAAAAAACAGTTACCAACTCCGACTTCAAAATAAAATTCTTAATTATTTTTAGTCCTATTACACAATTATCAATATTGTTTAATTAATTAGAGGCACAATTTGTTACATATCTACAGAGGATCTTTACGGCTTCTGCCTGACCATTTACGAAGGAGTCTGAGGCTGTGGAGAAAGAGAGAGTCAGAGTCCATCAACTCCACAGCTCTGGTTGGAAGCAAAAGTAACGAGCAAGCGTAAGAATCTGAGCAACTGTGGCACGTGGCAAATTGTAATGGAGACGACTGGGTCACAACATCTCCAAAACAGCAGGTCTCTATAGAGTGTACTGTAGTGAGTGAGCACCTACCAACAAATGGTCTACAATGGGACAACTAGTAGAGCGGTAACAGGGACCTGCGCACCAAAGGCTCATTATGTGCGTGGGGCAGAGGCTAGCCTGTCAGGTCTGAGGCCATAGAAGAGCGACTGGAGCAGGAATTGGTGACAAAGTCAATGATGGAAAGTTGTCGCTACACCACAATCTGCAATGCCCTGTGTGTATGGACACACTTACCAACTATCCTGGAATATTTGGGGGACTTCCAAAAAGAGGAATGGGCAAGTCTCCCAGGTCTGTTCCCGTGGCCACTCGGCTAGGGGGTTTTAATATGTGACTTGGGTACTTTATGTCTCAAAAAAGAGACGTGGTCAGCACATAAAGTGTTTATACCACAGAGGAGAGCTCTGCGAGGAGACATAGCCTTGTCTGTAAGTGTTGGCAGCACACCATTCTCCTGGCAGTAAGTGCATAGGGCTGTATAGTCATGTAGTGCACACTATCAGACAGGTGCTGGTGATGTCATAGTTGTGTATATACGGTATATATATGTATATCACACACTGATAGCATGTCCTGTACTCATAGGCCATAACTTTATGTGACCCTGTAATCCAGAAGGACAGACTCTTACAGGGGTCCGGGAGGTCTCTCCATTTACCAGCAGTATCCCAAAGACTTAGAGCAGAACTCCTGACCCCAGACTGTGAGCAGAAGCGACACTAGCAGAGAGTCTATGGGTGGTGCTGCCCCCTGCTGGCTGTACTGCGGTATATCACATATAATAA
Source organism: Leptodactylus fallax (assembly GCA_947044405.1). Classification (NCBI taxonomy): domain Eukaryota; kingdom Metazoa; phylum Chordata; class Amphibia; order Anura; family Leptodactylidae; genus Leptodactylus; species Leptodactylus fallax. The sequence goes on along the minus strand of CAMRHE010000390.1, from coordinate 1,285,919 downwards.
CTACACTATAATGAACCTAAACCTAATACAGGCCTGAGTGCAAATAAAGAAAGCAACGAGACAACATGGACTACACGTCACACAACCCCTGACACGTCACTGACCTGCACATGGAACCTGCGAGGGGCTACAGGACCTCTGATGATGTCACAGTCATGTGATCATGGGATAGCGGAGGCCACACAGCGAAGACTCTCCCCTGCTTCACTCCTCCTCTGGTGACCATCACAGGTCCTTCAGCTCCTCCAGCAGCACAGCCCGGAGTCTGACGCCTTTTATACTTGTGACTGATCACATGACCATGACATCATCACAGGTCCTTCAGCCCACAAGAGTTAGGGATCTGTCTTAGGTCCTGTCGATCCTGGTGATGGGGATTTCACTACCGACCCCTCCAGCTGTCCCCACAGTATAATGTCCCCTGCCAGCTGTCCCCACAGTATAATGTCCCCTGTCAGTTGTCCCTCACAGTATAATGTCCCCACAGTATAATGTCCCCTGTCAGTTGTCCCTCACAGTATAATGTCCCCTGCCAGCTGTCCCCACAGCATGAAGTCCCTCTCCTGGTGCACCCACAGTTTAATGTCCCCTCCGCTGCTGAAACTCTCTGCCGTCTTCACTTATCAGTCACAGCAATTTTGCTGAGGAGAAAGAAGACAGATTGTGGCAGTAGCTTGAAGCGCGCGCACAGATAAACATACAGTATATATATATATGTGTGTGTGTGTGTGTATACTATATATATACTCTTAGTATACAGCATAATATATTGTATCCCTCCGTTCCCCTTTTCACGTTATATACATTGTATCCTTCACTATTTTCACAAGTTTTTTTTAATTGTTCAGCATGTTAAGCAATTATTACACACACAAATATATATGCTCGTTGTGGAGTTTTACTGCTCTTTCTGATGAAGAATTTTCGATTGCTTGCACCCCTGGGGTCCTCCCCTGGACCCGGATACGGTTGCTGTATAATCCCTATCCTCCCCTCCCTTTTTTTTTTTTTTTTTTTTCTCCTCTTATCCTTCTATAGTCCCCCTCATTCTGTGTTTGTTTTCGTTGTCTTGCCACTCCTTCCCTTCTTCCTCCTTTCTTCTCTCCTTCCCTTCTTCCTCCTTTCTTCTCTCCTTCCCCTCCTCTTCTTGTCCTTTGGCCTCTACTCGGGGATCTCCCCGTTCTCTTCAGTATAAAAGTTGCTGCTGACGTTGCAGCTGTTTTTTCACTGTATTTTGTGTCTTTTTGAAAATCAATCAACTTTGAATTGAAAAACAAAAAACATACGCATCTCAGTTTATTGCAAAAAAAACCTTTCCTCTTATTATTCAAGGTCAGGAAAATGGAAGCCCACTAAGATACAGCAAATGGAAAATTTTCTGTCCCTGACTCTACAATGGGTATTGTAAAGAAACCCACAATTAGGTCGTATTGGGAAACGAGCCCCATTAAAAGTACGCCCACTTTTTCCAGGTCTTGCTATGAGTCACTTTTAAAGTTTCTGCATTATTCTGACAATAGTCAATGCCCATCAACGGATTCTCCGACAGATTATATAAGATTTGCCCCATATTAGACCATTTTTCTGCAACGTTTTTGGAGCTATATGCCCTCAGTTAAAATCTATCCATAGATGAGAGTCTGGTCAAATGTAAAGGTAAACTGCATTTCATACAGTATCTTCCTTCCAAGCGTGCCCACTATGGAATCAAATTGTACAAGCTCTGTGAGAGCAGAACCGGCCATACAAAAGCCTTCCACGTCTACCAGGGCAAAGATACCCAACTGAATCCCCACAGGTGCCTGCCAGAATTGGGGACTACTGGAGAAAGTCTGGGGGATTATGGGGTCTCTTCTTCAAAAAGGACAAACACTATTTTTGGACAATTATTACACCAGTATTCGTAAAGGAGGCAAAAACAGGAACTCGTGGGACTGTTTGCTGAGACAGAAAGGGTCTTCCACAATCTCTGATAAGTCAGAGATTAAGCAAAGGACAGTCTGCTGCTCTTTATTGGGAAAATTTGTTGGTTCTACGCTACTGGGACAAAAATTATGTCTACAGTTTAAGCGCAGTACACACTGAGGCCACCATGACTGTAAGAGAAAAAGGATCAACTTCATCAAAACAAAAGCCCATCTGCCTAGTTCAGTACAATGAAGATATGGGTGATGTTGACCTCTCAGATCAAGTATTAAAACCCTACGAAGTCATGAGGAGATCATACACCTGGTATAAACAGCTGCCCATGTATATTATTCATGTGGGAATGTACAAGCAGGCAGGAGGCACCCATACTTTTCTGGTATATCAGGAAATGATTTATGAGCAACTCCTGTTCTAAAACCAAGGTCTAATGTTACCCCTGGAGTCTGAAAACGTACAGAGACATTTTTTGCCAGTAATCCCTTCAACTCCAAACCAGAAATACCCCCAAAGAAGGTGCCACGTTACCTGGGTGTTCAGCTCTCTGCGGACTACTCCTCCCTGTACTCTGCCAACTATCCTTGCTTATTCAACGAGCTCCGCTCCCTCCTGGATAAATGGCGCCCCCTTCACATCTCCCTGCTTGGGCAGATTACAGCAGTCAAGATGACCCTCCTCCCTAAACTCCTTTATTATTTCGAAACACTCCCAGTGGCGGTCCCAAGGTGCGAATTAAGATCCCTTCAAAAGGCAAATTTTCCAGTTTATATAGAACGCTAAGCGCCATCGTATCCCCCTGTGAAAGATCCTCCGTGCGCCAAACCGCTTTGGCCACACCCTGAGTCCTCTTTCATATAAAAACCACACTCACCTCCAGTGAGTGCCGGGTTCACAAGATAAATACAAGACAAGCCTTCTAAATTTTATATATTTATTAACCCCTAAATGGGTCGGTATTAAAATCTAACATATACAGATCAGAACAGATATGCAGATATATGCAAGCATTAACAGTTACTAGTTGCAAGATACAGTACAAATAAAATAAAAGGGATTAAAGGTGAAATGATTACTTTACCACATATGTCCTTGATGTGATTCTATAGTCCAACACTCACACATGGCATGTGTGAGTCACCAGTGGAGGCTTTTCAGCATGTGGCATTAACTCCTAGCATGTGGCATCACAGTACAATAATCCCGCCTGCATGCTCTTCACAGCCTCTCAGCATTAGTCCAATGGTCAATCACAAAAATCTCCTCATGGTCTGTCTGTAACAACTCTGTAGCATAATCCCAGCACAGTCTTCATAGCATGATCTCCATAGTGTAGTCTACTGCCTAATCTCCTCCCACAGACCTCTTACCTCATCTTTTATACCCTTTATGCCACCTCCCAGAATGAGGTCACCGGCGACAGTACGTCTGATGAGTTAATTCAATCACGTTCAGACCCTTTGTATGTAGATGAGACAAAGTGAATTGATACCCTGTTATCAGTCATATCTGATCAACAGCCCAGGCGTGAACAATGCACTATTGTTTGATCAGCCAGGGCTGTATAGGAATACAATGGAGCCCTATTGTTCCAGCCTAGACGCTACTGCCAATATGCACCTAGGCTTGTAGCTTCGCACAGTATGCAAGCAAGGAAGAAGGGATATCTTATACCCAGAGAGCAAAATATAGCTGAGTTCTGGCCATATTTAGGCAGAATCATCACACCTCCCCCTTTAGATGGGGCTTGCAGGAAGTAGGGGCCTACGCCCCTCTTCTGAAAGCACCTCCGCCTCCAGCTCCTCAGGCTCTGGCCCCAAGGCTCCCTCACCTTCCCCCAGGGTCCCAGCAGACACGGGCCTTGTTAGACTCCGAGGGTGGTTGAGCGCCACGCGCCTTCAATATGTCCAGACTAGGGTCAGCTTGGACAGGCTCTCTGAACTCTTGGCTGGAGTGAAACACAAGAGAGGTGCATGTTACATAGCTGCTGGCCCCTTCTGTCTCTCTAGTCTGACTAGGGACACTTCTAAGGCCCAGGCTCTGAGCCACGTACACTTGGCTACCTCCTGCCTGTTCTGGGTCCGCTTTCTGAGTACTGGCACCCCGTGGAGCCACACTCATGACCTCAGGCCCTTGGGGTACCATTCCAGAGATCCCATCCTGGCAATCTCTGCTCTTCTGGCTACCCTTGGCCTGCTCTCTCGGGGTCTTCCCCACACTAGCCGCTAGTTGGGAGAGTTCTAGGGGATTCTGCACCTCCCCCTCTGCTTCCAAACCTAGGGGCACCTCTGGTTCTGGCACAGGCATGTTTGGACCCTGTCCTCCTTCCCAGACGCCTTGCCCCTTTGGGCCTACGTCCTGTTCCTCCTGTACTTGGGTGGGTGATGGTGATACCTTGGGCAAATGACTGAGATCATGCTTCCCCAAACCATCCCCCCACAATACATTGACAGGTAATACATTGGACATACCCTCTTCTTGGATCACATCTCCAGTACCCCATGCCATCTGCACTTGGGCCATGGGCACTCCTGGAATAGAACTGGACAGAAGAGATGTGTATGTCTCATACCAGCCGGACTCCTCCGGCTTCAAGGGAGTGAGGCTAATCATGGCGGTCTCAGCACCGACTCCAGGTGATGTAGGCAACGGTTCAAAGGTCGGAACGCCCTCCACCCTTGTAGCACTCTGGCTGCGGGCTAACACCGCACTACCAGCAGTCCGTCCCTCACCTGGATCGGCCATGAGATCCCCATAGCCTACCTGACCACCTGGCACATGGTCAGCAGTTGGGTGCTTATCGGATACACTGGGCGAAATAGTAGAAGTCGCTTCCAGTGCCTCAGAAGAGCTACCCTGTACATTTTCACAACAAGCATTGGCAATTACATTGACAGTACCTTCATTAGCAATTGTTAATTCACACCGGACCTCAATGAGATTTGTGGTAGACAGATTAACAAGTTGGGAGGGCGACGCCCCCGCAGATGTGGGTGTGTCTACAGACTTAGTCTCATTGGTTCCTAGCACCGGAGGAAACAAAGCATCACTAACATTTTTGCTGAGCTGGGTTGCAGGCAGTTCAGTTGCATCTTCCCTGCTCTCAGCTGAAGGCAACTCATTAGCATTTACATTAACTGCCATAGGAAGTATCTCAGAGAGGGGGTTACGGGCACTCTCTGCAGATATGACAGACACCTTATCAGCATTAATCATAGACAGTCCATCACAGTAAATTGGGTTGCTCCCCACCCCATATTGGGACATCACAGGTCCCAAATCAGTTTCCAACAGTACATTATTAGGCAAATCAGTCAATAGTCCCACAGTTCGCATTCCTTTTCCTGCACCCCCGTCCAGATACACAGATGGGCCACCTGCTGTGGCTTGGGAAGCAGGGAAGTTCTCAGGGCGGTTGGGGCACTCCTTCTTGAAATGTCCTGTCGGGTTACAGGCATGGCCCCGCCGCACCTCCCCTTGGGGTTTGGGGAAGGTCACTAGGGTGCCCAGAGTTCTTGGGACAGGGGAGGGACCACCCGGGGCATAGTTTGTCTCACCCGACCTGACGAAAGACAGCTGTGGTGAACTCCGGCCTGGCTTCTCCTTCCAACTTGAGGGTCTCTGCAGGGTTGTTGGAGTTTGCGCCTGCTGGGAGAGCTCCATCCTTTTGAGCTCAAGCCGATACTGCCATTCTGCTGCCTTCCTCTCTCTCTCTGCCTGTCACTCAGCAGCCTCACGATCAGCCTGCCGTTCTCATTCTGCGGCCTGCCGTTCTCGTTCTACAGCTTCCTGAAAACAGTGCAACACCTGCTGGTATATGTTAGGGTCCCTGGTGCTTAAGTGCTGCAGGGCCATTTGCCAGACTGAAGCCTTCCCCCAGCAAGGCTGAGGCTACTGGTCCCTCCTGGTGAAGTAATCCTTGGGACCGGGCTGCTTGCTGCACTTCCTGGCCTAGCCCCAAAATCAGGATTCTGCTCGATTCTCTGCATGGCTGTGGCTGCCTCCATTTCAGCCATACGCTCAGGATCTCCAAAAGCCTGGTTCTGCAGTTCTGGAGATCTGCTTCTGAGCCCACTAGCCATCCACTGGTATTTGCCAAATAAAAGATAGGATAGAATAAAAAGAATAAGGGAGGGGAACAGCACTGTATCAAACTTTCACTGTATCTTAATGCTTGCTTTAATACCGAGCTTGTCTTATAGGATTACCATAATCCCCAGCATGTGAGTGATATAGGTCACCAACACACACCGTTTATCCTAAGATCCCACCACGCTGCCACCAATGTGAAAGATCCTCCGTGCGCCAAACCGCTTTGGCCACACCCTGAGTCCTCTTTCATATAAAAACCACACTCACCGCCAGTGAGTGCCGGGTTCACAAGATAAATACAAGACAAGCCTTCTAAATTTTATATATTTATTAACCCCTAAATGGGTCGGTATTAAAATCTAACATATACAGATCAGAACAGATATGCAGACATATGCAAGCATTAACAGTTACTAGTTGCAAGATACAGTACAAATAAAATAAATGGGATTAAAGGTGAAATGATTACTTTACCACATATGTCCTTGATGTGGTTCTATAGTCCAACACTCACACATGGCATGTGTGAGTCACCAGTGGAGGCTTTTCAGCATGTCGCATTAACTTCTAGCATGTGGCATCACAGTACAATAATCCCGCCTGCATGCTCTTCACAGCCTCTCAGCATTAGTCCAATGGTCAATCACAAAAATCTCCTCATGGTCTGTCTGTAACAACTCTGTAGCATAATCCCAGCACAGTCTTCATAGCATGATCTTCATAGTGTAGTCTACTGCCTAATCTCCTCCCACAGACCTCTTACCTCATCTTTTATACCCTTTATGCCACCTCCCAGAATGAGGTCACCGGCGACAGTACGTCTGATGAGTTAATTCAATCACGTTCAGACCCTTTGTATGTAGATGAGACAAAGTGAATTGATACCCTGTTATCAGTCATATCTGATCAACAGCCCAGGCGTGAACAATGCACTATTGTTTGATCAGCCAGGGCTGTATAGGAATACAATGGAGCCCTATTGTTCCAGCCTAGACGCTACTGCCAATATGCACCTAGGCTTGTAGCTGCGCACAGTATGCAAGCAAGGAAGAAGGGATATCCTATACCCAGAGACCAAAATATAGCTGAGTTCTGGCCATATTTAGGCAGAATCATCACACCCCATTCGGTGATGTTGACCAGTAGGGCTGAGGGGGGTTTGGCGGTGCCACATATTTTGCATTATTACTGGGCAACCCATCTCCGGGCCCTCCCGTTTTGGGCAGCACCACGGGCATACACCAGGTGGGTTGAAATAGAGAAGCTTTGGTTGGCCCCAGTGCATCCGAATGCCTTCCTGTGGTCATGCTTCCCTCCCTTGCCTGCTACTCCCCTATTGGGACCCATTAAATTTACAAGGACAGTCTGGAATACATGCTCTAAGCAATTTGCCTTAGCTTCTCGCTCCTCATCCATGATCTCATTTCTTTATAACCCACTCCTCCTGGAGGGACTTTCTTCTGCTATGGTGCACCATTGGAGCAGGCTAGGTCTGTTCCATATCGCGGATCTGGTCGACCCTTTGACCTTGGAGCTTAGGCCCTTTGATTATTTTACCTCGAACCTACACTTGCAAGCTATGGAATGGTTTCATTATCAACAAATAACACAATTTGCTCGGGCTCAACTTAGATCCAAGCAAGTCTCGCCACCCACAGCTTTTGAAAGGCTGTGCCGTGCTGGAACTTCTACAAAGGGACTTATATCTAATATATACGGGATTTTGTCCTCCCCTGAGGGGCGACCTCCCCCAGCACACAGATACATGACTAGGTGGGAGGAGGCTCTGCGTAGGCGGGTCTCACCTGGACAGTGGCAGACCATATAATCCCGAGCTGCCCAGTCCTCATCCTGCATTACGTTCCGTGAGACCCAATATAAAATTCTCATGCATTGGTATCACATGCCTGCACTGCTTCATACGCTTAATCCTAATATTCCCTCCTTGTGTTGGCGTTGTCAGACCTCACTGGGTACGGTGTGTCATATTTTTTGGGATTGCCCCATCATTTGTACTTTTTGGACAGAGGTGCAACTCCTTACTGAGGCCATCTTTACACAGGGGGTCCCCTTGGACCCCATGATTTACTTACTTAATTTACCTTCCAGACATTTGGGCAAGGGGGCGTCTAGGCTGTTTTTATACTTATGTACTGCAGCAAAGACTCTAATAGCCCGTCACTGGAGGGCTATTATTGTAGTCTGATTCTGAGCTTTAACCACTTCGTAAGAAAAAAAAAAGTGGGCTTTTACCTCAGTATACTATTACTTACCCTAGAAGTGGGTGATGTGCACAAATGGGCCATCATTTTACTCGGAAGTTGCCGTACAAATATTAGGTTGATCTTGCAAAACAGCAAATAGTTTATACAAAAAAAGTACAACTGAAACATCAACAATGGAGAAAATGGATTTCTTGTATTCTTTGTACCATCTTTCAACAAAAACTGTAATTAAGCAAAAAGAGCTTATTCTCCGATATAGACCTTATTGAATACCCTGGGTGTCTATTTTCCTTTATGGTGATTTTTTGGACTGATTCTGCTGTTTACGTGCCACTGGTCAATCGCAAAGACACATAAAAGAGCCATAAAATAAGCCATGCTGTAAATGCAATGGGAAAATGTACATGATGAATATAAAACCATATTATATCTGTATAACTATGTATCCTTATAATCAGAAGAAATAAAAAAAGCATATTGTAATATATGTTTGTACAATAGGATATATAAAAACAATCCTGTCATAGACACAAGAGGCTAAATTTGCATTTAGTTTTACTTTTATACAATTTTTCTACTTCTAACAAAAAAATATTAAATTTATTTACCAGATAGGGCTACTTATATCAAGCCTTATAAAATAGTCAAGAAATAGCAATTAAAAAGACCTGACAAATTATATTTTTAACACTTAGTGTAAAGGGTCTAGATTGGTTTCATGGTCAATCAATAACTAAAATCACAGTTTAATAAAATAAGAAGTGTTAACGCCTTAACAAAAATCCCCAAATTTTTTTTCTTAAAGTCGCCATATTCTGACAGACGAAACTTTTTTATTTTCCCATGTATGGGGATACATTGGGGCGTATTTTTTTGTGGGGACAGGAGAACTTTTTATCACAGGCAAAACAGCAAAAAAACCCCTGTGGTTTGGCACTTTTGACTTTTTATCCCACTACGGCGTTCACTATATGGGAAAAATATTTTGTAAGTTTGTAGACCGGGCGTTTTCAGACAGACACAGGGATACCTAATGTGTGTGCGTTTCACAGTAATTTCTTTTATATGTATTCTAGGGAAAGGGGGGTGATTTAAATTTAATACTTTTTTTAAAAAAAATTTCATACTGTAATTATTAGACCCCCCCCAGGGGTCTTGATCACGATTATTGGCACTTCTTCTATTACAGGCTGCATAGAGCAGAGACAAGTAAATGCCAGACAAGCCTGGGAGCCCTCAATATGGAGTGTTTTTTGAGTGCGTCATAAGGGTTGAATACTTTTTGGGAGAAAACATTTCCCACATTCAGAACTTTTAAATGATTTCCCTCATGTGTGACTCTGATGTCTAACAAGACATGATTTCCTACTAAAACATTTGCCACATTGAGAACATGAAAATGGCTTCTCCCCTGTGTGAATTTGTACATGTAATGTAAGACCCCATCTCTGACTAAAGCATTTCCCATATTCAGGACATGAATACGGCTTCTCTCCTGTGTGAATTCTCTGATGTTCCACAAGACCCGATTTCTGGTTAAAACATTTCCCACATTCTGAACATGAATATGGTTTCTCTCCTCTATGGTTTCTTAAATGTTCCATAAGAGTTAATTTCCTGGTAAAACATTTTCAACATTCTGAGCACAAAAATGGCTTCTCCCCTATGTGAACTAGTACATGTTTCTCAAGACCCTGTTTTGAACTAAAACATTTCCCACATTCGGGACATGAAAAAGCCTTCTCTCCTGTGTGGGTTCACTGATGTTGAACAGGAGGCGATTCACTGGAAAAACATTTCCTACATTCAGGACAGGAAATTGATGGCTTCTCCCCGTGTACTTTGAGGTGTTTTTCAAGGCTTGAGCTCAAAATAAAATGTCACCCACAATCTGGTCAAGGAAATGGCTGCGCCCCTGCATGAATTCTTACAGAGGCTTCTTCTGGATAGGCAATGATGAGAGCTGCATCTCACGGACATAGCCCTCTCTCGTAAACAGCCATTTGACTATTAAGGATTTTGTATACTAGTCTCATGGTTCTTCACATAGATCTTGTCTTATTTTTTTCCCCCCACGTGAGTTAACTGATGTTTAACAAGACTCCTCCTTTGCCTACAAAGTTTCCCACATTCTGGACATGAAAATGGCTTCTGCCCGGTGTGAATTCTCAGATGCTCCACAAGATTTGATTTATGACTGAAACATTTTTCGCATTCCGAACAGGAAAACGGCTTCTCCCCTGTGTGACTTCTCAAATGCTCCACAAGCCTTATTTTCTGACTAAAACATTTCCCACATTCATGACATGAAAAACGCTTTTTCGCACCGTGAGCTCTCTGATGGCGAATAAAAGTTGACCTTTGGATAAAAAATTTCCCACATTCTGGACATGAAAATGGTTCCTCTACGGTGTGAATTTTTAAATGTTCCAGAAGACTTGTTTTCTGACTAAACCGTTTTTCGCATTCAGGGCATGAAAATGGCTCAGCGTGAGATATCATATGTTCGCTAAAATTTGATTTATGGACAAAAGATTTCCCACATTCTGAACATGTAAATGGCTTCTCTCCTGTGTGAGTTTTTAGATGTTTCACAAGACCTGATTTCTGACTAAAACATTTCTCACATTCGGGACATGAATATGGCTTCTCTCCTGTGTGAGTTCTCAGATGCTGCACTAGACTAGATTTGGAGAGAAAACATCTCCCACATTCTGAACATAAAAATGGCTTCTCCCCTGTGTGAATTCTTAGATGTTCTGTAAAATTAGATTTTTTGTTAAAGCGTCTCCCACATTCTGAACATGAAAACCGCTCTTCTCCTGAGTGACTACTTGGATGTTTCTTAAGGCTTGATTTTTGATTAAAATGCTTCCCACGTCTTCCTCGACTATGTCCAGTTCTCGCTTTGCCAATCTGTGATTGAGTCGATGAAGGTTTCTTGTGACCAGTAGTAGCAGTGGATAGATCTCCGCCGTGAAGGACTACGGGTACATTAGCAGTTACTGAGGCATCGTGTGTGATATGGAAGTCTTTTATCCTGTCTTCACCTGGAAAAAGAAACAAAATGGGGTATATTTACCAACAATCCGCCACTTTTCTGTCTACATTTGCACCAAAATTTATGGTGCACAGTATTTACAACATTTTATGAACAGTATGAAACCAAAAAATTACATCAGGCACAACACTTTTGAAAAATGTGCATCAGAATGGATGTGGTTTATAAAGGGTGTGGCTTATCATGGGTGTGGTTTAGAAGTGTCTAACTTTACAACACATTTATGAAACAGAAAATAAGGAGGCAGAATGGGGCAGATTTTCTTGTGCAAAGTAAACCAAGTTTAAAATGATGTAATGAGTTTACGACAATTTACTTTATGGGCCATAAATTGTGTCATGCGCCACATATTTGTCTCTTAAATAAGCGAGACGTGATTTGTGTTTGCTTACGTTGCGCCAAAAATTGTAGTGTTTGACATGTGCCCCAAATATTTTTTTTTCCTTTATAGCCTGGCAAGTTAAGATTTTTGTCTACATGTTTTGCGCCAAATATTTGTCTCATGGAGAGTCAGGATGTTGGAGAAACACTCCATATCTATGAACGTCTGTGCGACAGATTCATAAATATGTCTAAAACTATGAATAGGATTGAAGATTGACATTACTGATAAATGTGCCCCAATGTTCTTATTTTCCGAAACAAAGTAAATGAAAAAAAAAAATGTTTTTTTTACCATATTAAAGTCCCACCTCTTCCACAAAAGAAAGAGGAAAAAAGCACAAATATTTAGCTAAAGTACAATAAAAAATATTTAACTTTAGGGGGAGACTCCAGAAAGTGAAAGAGTTAAAGGGGTTGTCTGGGGAGCTAAACGTATGCAACTTGCTCCACTGGCTTCTTTATGCTGGATCTGGGGGTTTCGGCCCGGTTCTAACCCCAAGTGAACCGATCCCGCCCCCTTCCTCCCTCCTCTTTTGAGTTCACAGGTAATTACCTGGTACAGGGAACCTGTCAGGTGGTTTTTCCCCTATAAACTGTCCCCATCATGTGCAGGATGAAGTACTTTGCTTTCCATTGCTACTCCACTATGGTCTTTCTGTTGCAGCAAAGTGAAGTTATAAATGCTTGAAACCATAAAAAGTCGTATGCAAATTACCCTAAGTAGTCAATGGGGCGTGGAACAGCTTCAACCTTGTCACACTGGTACCCTATTAATCACCCCCTCACAGTCCCCTCACTCCTTGATATCCAAGGGAGATGTCAATCACACCCAGGAGGCTTGATTAGTAAGCAAACCTAGTGACCAGGCTGAAGCTCCTCCCCACCCACCATCACTACTTTGGGTAATTTGCATATGACTTTTTATGCAAACATTTATAACTTAATTTTTCTGTTGCAGCAAAGTAACACCGGAACAGCAATGGAGAGGAAATTACTTCATCCTGAATATGATGGGGCCAGTTTATGGTGCAAAAGCCACTTGACAGGTTCCCTTTAACCCCTTCCGCCACAGTAACTTTTTTGATTCTCACTTTTTACTCCCCTCCTTCCAAAAACCATAACTTTTTTTTTTTTTTTCAGTTCACGAAGCCATATGAGAGCTTAATTTTTGTGGGACCAATTGTATTTCGTAATGATACCATTTAATATTCCACACAATGTACAGGGAAGCTGAAAAAAAAAAAATCAGAATGGGGTGGAATTAGAGAAAAACTATTTTCACACCTTTCTTATGACCTTTGTTTTTACGGCACTCGCTATGCAGCCAAAATGACATCACCTGTATTCTATGGGTCAGTATGATTACACATACACCAAATTTATATTGTGTTTTTTAATGTTTTAACCACTTTGATACAGCGTTACACAGGATACACACTGCAATGCACTACATATAGCAGCTCGGTCTAATTTTACAAGCTACTATAATGGAGGTATCACACCAGCATTAGTTTAATGGAGTCGCCATATTCTGACATCCATAACTTTTTAAGATTTTCTGTGGGTGGGGCTGCATAAGACGTCTTTTATTGTGATGTACTTTTTATATCTTTTGGGGAATGGGGGTGATATAAACATTTAATATGTATTCATTTTTCTTACTTTTATTTTTATAACCCTAGGGGTCTTGAATCCCAGGAGGTCTGATCACTAGTACAATGCACTGCAATGCCTAGTAAAATCTCTATACTTCTATTACAGACAGTGCTAGTACTATAATGACAAGCCTGGAAGCTTTCAATAACCTCCAGGTTGTCATAGTAACGGATCGCCAACCCGGATCTTGTTCCAGCATATGGTGTCCACGCTAAAATTGGAAAATGGTGGCTCGATCAACTTTGACCAAAGCATCAGGAGGGTTAATGCTCATGATCAGTGCAGAAGCTGAACGGCCGCCATATTGAAACACCCGACCACCACCGTAATAGCATGCCTGATGTTGAGAAAAGGTTAATACTGATGACCTATCTTTAGGATACGTCATTAATATCTGATTAGTTGGGGTCTAACATACAGATTCCCCACCTGAGTCTGTAGATATTCCAGTACCAGTCTCCTTTTTGTGCTTTTCCCTCTCAGTTATCCCATCATTAAAGACATTTACAAAGAAGGTTGATGAAAGGCTCTTACCATCCGCTGACACTGATACGGGGGTTTCCAGTCCACTTGTCGTTCCACCACAACTTTCCTGTAGGAATTGTACATTAAAGACATGAGAAAAAAAAAGACAGACAGACTCTAGTGTATCTCAAATCAAGGCGAAGGGCCAAATCCCAGAGAAGGCATGAACCGATATGCCCTATAAAGAGAAGGATCTCCTCTTGTACTTGTCCATTGTGGAGACCTGATTCTAGACACTACTGTTTTGTGAAGCTTTAATATCATGTACCTGACTAGTGAGCCAATGACAGATCCAGTACATGACAGTATTGTGCCCTACAAGCAGCTGACTGGCATTGTGCGCTTAGTCTATGATTTACATCTACACTACAGAACCTTACATTACTCCACATTATATGACAGTTACTAAGTGGACGTACAACAATAACCAGAAGGACAGGACACACAGTATACTGCACAGCTACAGGGGATCTCAGCTTCATCTACCTGATGATTCGGGGGAACATTTTGCTTTTCCTCTGGGAAATCCTGAGAATATCGTGGACTGAGACGTCTCTCTGGTGGATTTCTCCTACTGGATCCATCTGTAGGAAATATACACAGTGACTGAATACATTGTCTATATGTGATGAGCAGATAATGGGGGAGTCTAGTGGAGGTTCCTCCAGATGAAGGTCTCCTCTTACCCAGTGATGTGCTGGACTGTAGGCTCTCCATCATGACCTCCTTGTACAGATCCTTGTGTCCTTCTAAATATTCCCACTCCTCCATGGAGAAATAGACAGTGACATCCTGACACCTTATAGGAACCTGACAACACAATGATACAGTCATCCCCAGAGCCCTCCCTTGGTGTTCTTGTATAATGTCCCATCCTCCCCAGCAGCGCTCACCTCTCCGCTCAGCAGCTCAGTGATCCTGCTGGTAAGTTCTAGGATCTTCTGCTCATGTCTCAGTGAATGAGGTGGAGGCTCGGTGATGGGGCTCGGGGTCCTGCTCCATCCTCCTGACACACGGGGTGTCACACACTCACCAGACGACTTCTTCACTACTGTGTAATCCTGTGTATGGTGAGACACTACAGATCACTACAGAGATTCTAAGAATCCTTCACCTGTCCAGTCATTTCCTAGAGATCCGAGTGATGTCATGTGAGACTCTCACCTCTCCAGTGATCAGGTAGATTATCTCTAGGGTCAGGTCTAGAATCCCCGCAGACATCAGGTTTCTGGCCTTCTCCATCCTTGGTGGGTCATTGGTGGACAGAACCATCGTACATGAGGAACCTGAGGGAAAACCAGGAGGACTGAGAGCAAAATCACATCTAGAGGAACATCTTACATGAAGTGCAGCGTCTACTAATAGGGAGTTAAAAAGGATACAGCAGAAGTGACTTAGATATTGAGCTGTAGATACCGGACTGCTGATCACATGATATATTAGTCAGCTGACCACCCCTGTTATATAGTAACTACAATGTTACACAGGATACACACTGCGGGGCACTACATATAGCAGCCAGGTCTACAAGCCGCTATAAGGAAATTTCACACTAGTGTTTATTATGTCTTCTTTTTTTTTTAACATGAAAAAACAGCTTTAAAACTGTTGTGGCCAGATGGTGCCGGTTATTCAACCGCATGTACATGGCGTTTTTTGTTTTGTTTTGTTTTTTGAGGCATTTGCCAATTTCATGATAGGGAGAAAAAACACAAAAAAAAAAAAAAAAAAAAATACAGGAAAAATGCTGTGTTAATAAAAAATGTCATAAAAAAGCAACATGAGTGTTTTTTAGGCTGAGGCCCCACGTTGCAGAAACGCAGATTTTTTTGTTGCAGATTTTGCTGCAGTTTTTTGAGCCAAAGCCAAGAACCGCTCCAAAAGGAATAGGAAATATCTAGGACGTTCTTATACCTCTCCCTTCTGCTCAATCCACTCCTGACTTTAGCTCAAAAAAATGCAGCAAAATCTGCAACAAAAAAAAGCTGCGTTTCTGCAATGTGGGGCCTCAGCCTAAGCCTAGTTGTAGACATCCTTGTGTATTTTGCGGTCCGCAAACTATTAAGACCGTGTGTCATCAGTGTGTTATCCGAGTTTGCGGATCTGCAAAAAAAACACAGGAGACATCTAATGATTTCCCTAGCTTGTACGCAAATACGGACGGCACACTGATGACACACGGAGTACATCCAAGTGCCGTCCATGGTTTTTAGTCTCCCATAGGCTTCTGGAAATCACGGTCGTGTGCATGAGTCCATAGAAGTGAATGGGTCGGTGTGCTATCCAGGAAAAACACGGATAGCACACTGATATCGCCCACGGTCATCGGCAAGGGGCTTTAAGGTGTTTTTTCCTGTAACAAGAAATGCCATGGAAATACTATGTGCATCTCAGTAGTTGGAGAGATGGAGGACCCCTTCTTTTACCCCCTTGGCCGCCCCCATTAGGATCACAGGGTTCTCTGGGGGTTGCCATGACAGCCGGGAGACCAATCATCAGATTCACAAATGCGTAATATGCCTGGTCTACAAAGGCAGTAATGTTCTGGAGTACAGAAGTATTGCAATACAGGGGTCAAGTGATCCCAAGTTCAAGTGCCCTTGTGGGACAGTAAAAACATGTGTAATCCCTTCTCGTTGCAGGCACTAATACATGAACCAGAAGACGCGGGGGGGGCACTATAGTTGGGAGATTTTACCTTTGGGGGCCACAATGAAAGGGTTAATACCTGACTTCCTCCGTAATATTATGGCAGATGTCGGGAAAGGGTTAAAACCTATAAAAGATTATAAATATGTATAAAAAAGTAAATAAAGTCCAAAAATAAATAATGTAAACAAAAAATTAAACATATTAAAGGTATAATTGTGTGCATATAAATCTGAGCTATAAATACAATATTATCTATCCCATACGGTGAAAAAATAAATACTGCAATGTGCAAATGAATGTGCTTTAGTCATCTCTACTCCACTCAAAAAAAAGGCAACAAAAATTTGCAAAAAGTTGTAAATACCAGAAAATTTGAAAAATCACCATAATCTTAATGACTTGCTGGAAAAAGTTATTGTGTCATTTTTAATGCAGAGCAAACGCCATAAAAACAAACCCCAAAGAGTGACAGAATTCTAGGTTTTTGTTCATATGGTCCCACTAAAAACACACACATATTATATTATATTTATATATATATATATATATATATATATATATATATATATATACACACACACACACACACACACCCACCCACCGTATTTTTTAGACTATAAGCCGCACCGGACCATAAGACAGACCTAGGTTTTAGGGGGAGGAAAATAGGGAAAAAAATTTTGAAGCAAAAAATGGTAAAATATTTAATATATGGAAGTTGTAGTTTTGCAGCAGCTGCAAGGTGACATTGACAAATGGCCCTGCAGCTGTACGGGGATGCATAGGGTGTCTTTTTTTGCGGGGCCAGGTACTTTTTTGGGGAATGTCTATTGCTTAGATCACTTTTTATTCAAATCCGAGGCGAAAGAGCGAAAAAAACGGCGGTTCGGCACTTTTGATTTTTTTTCCCGCTATGACGTTCACTATACAGGAAAAATATTTGTAAAAAAGTTTGTACACCGGGCATTTTTAGACCCAGGGATACCTAATGTGTATGTGTTTTTACAGTCATTTTCTACTTTTATATGTATTCTAAAGAAAGAGGGTGATTTAGAACTTTTCGTTTATTTTTTTACTATTTTATTAGCACCCCCTTAGGGGGCATGAACCTGCAATCATTTGATTGCATGTCCCATAGACTGCAATACAAGTGTATTGCAGTCTGTGGGAGATTCTGTACATTACTATTGAGACTGGTCAGAGACCGGCCGCAATAGTAATATTACTATGACAGGCCTGGAAGCCTTCATAAGGCTCCCGGCTGTCACAGGAACAGGTCGGCTCCAGCAATCTCAGCACGCAGGACCCGGCCTGCAGCAAGAAAGGTACGGGGCCGGTGGGGACCGGCCCCTGGTGCTACTTTTATACTTTACAGGGGCTTTGAAGTAGTAATGCCCACAGAGTGGACTCTGATCGCAGGCATTAGCTCCGGGTCTGCACTGTCCATTACAACAGAGATCCGGTAGCTATGGCAACCGCTCTGCAGCAGAGCGGCCGCCATCAACTTTACAGACCCAGCATCTGCCATAATAGCACAGCGGATGCCGGGATGGATTTGCTGGGACACCCTCTCCCCCAAGCCCACGGCCCGCAGCATCGTCCTACTCCCGCTACAGGAAGCCGGCGGTGGCAGGAGTGGAGTGATGCTACGACCCCGCTCCTCTGCCCCCCCCCTCACCAAAACCCCCCAACATTCGTACTATAAGACGCACCCCCCATTTTCCTCCCAAATTTTGAGGGAAAAAAGTGCGTCTTATAGTCCGAAAAATACATATACTGACTCTTACAGGGGTCCGGGAGGTCTCTCCATTTACCAGGAGTATCCCAAAGACTTAGAGCAGAACTCCTGACCCCAGACTGTGAGCAGAAGCGACACTAGCAGAGAGTCTATGGGTGGTGCTGCCCCCTGCTGGCTGTACTGCGGTATATTACATATAATAACTACACTATAATGAACCTAAACCTAATACAGGCCTGACTGCAAATAAAGAAAGCAACGAGACAACATGGACTACACGTCACACAACCCCTGACATGTCACTGACCTGCACATGGAACCTGCGAGGGGCTACAGGACCTCTGATGATGTCACAGTCATGTGATAGAGGAGGCCACACAGCGAAGACTCTCCCCTGCTTCACTCCTCCTCTGGTGACCATCACAGGTCCTTCAGCTCCTCCAGCAGCACAGCCCGGAGTCTGATGCCTTTTATACTTGTGACTGATCACATGACCATGACATCATCACAGGTCCTTCAGCCCACAAGAGTTAGGGATCTGTCTTAGGTCCTGTCGATCCTGGTGATGGGGATTTCACTACCGTCACTACCGACCCCTCCAGCTGTCCCTCACAGTATAATGTCCCCTGCCAGCTGTCCCTCACAGTATAATGTCCCCTGTCAGTTGTCCCTCACAGTATAATGTCCCCTGTCAGTTGTCCCTCACAGTATAATGTCCCCTGTCAGTTGACCCTCACAGTATAATGTCCCCTGCCAGCTGTCCCCACAGCATGAAGTCCCTCTCCTGGTGCACCCACAGTTTAATGTCCCCTCCGCTGCTGAAACTCTCTGCCGTCTTCACTTATCAGTCACAGCAATTTTGCTGAGGAGAAAGAAGACAGATTGTGGCAGTAGCTTGAAGCGCGCGCACAGATAAACATACAGTATATATATATGTGTGTGTGTGTGTGTATGCTGTATATATACTCTTAGTATACAGCATAATATATTGTATCCCTCCGTTCCCCTTTTCACATTGTATACATTTTATCCTTCCCTGTTTTCACAAGTTTTTTTTTTTTAATTGTTCAGCATGTTAAGCAATTATTACACACACACAAAAAAAAAAAATATATATATATATATACAGTATGTGTGTATATATATATATATATATATAAATATATATATCTATAACGTAAAAAATAAAAAAAATGCCATGGAAAATGTACTCAGCAGAGGACACGCTTTATGCTCTGAGGGTGATCTGATTTCAATGATTAGGAACTTTCTGATCCTAATATAAAAATATCAGAACTAGCCACCAAACTCCAGTAAGAATGCCAAGTACAAGCGCAGAGGTGCAAATGCATACTGAAGTGGGACAAGGAAATGTTCTACAAATGTTACAAATTGTCAGCCTCCAAATATGAGTTCTTAGATTTAATGTTGTGTCTTGCCCCACGGTTAATGTTTCTGGTTTTGCCTCCCCAGATTTTTTTTTTTTTGCCTTTTTTTAGATGAAAAATTATTTGAATTAATAGTAAGGGACAAACTTATGCGCATCTCAGGTTATTGCAAAAAAAACTTCCTCTTATTATTCAAGGTCAGGAAAATGGAAGCCCACTAAGATACAGGAAAGGGATAAATTTTCTGGCTCTGACTCTTCTTATAGGTATTGTAAAGAAACCCACAATTAGGTCGTATTGGGAAACGAGCCCCATTAAAAGTACGCCCACTTTTTTCAGGTCTTGCTATGAGTCAATTTTAAAGTTCCTGCATTATTTTGACAATAGTCAATGCCCATCAACTAATTCTCCGACAGATTATATAAGATTCGCTCCATATTAGATCATTTTTCTGCAATGCTTTTGGAGCTATATACCCTCAGTTAAAATCTATCCATAGATGAGAGTCTGGTCAAATGTAAAGGTAGATGATATTTCATACAGTATCTTCCTTCCAAGCGTGCCCACTATGGAATCAAATTGTACAAGCTCTGTGAGAGCAGAACCGGCCATACAAAAGCCTTCCACGTCTACCAGGGCAAAGATACCCAACTGAATCCCCACAGGTCCCTGCCAGAATTGGGGACTATTAGAAAAATAGTATGGGAGATTATGAGTTCTCTTCTTCAAAAAGGACACACACTATTTTTGGACAATTATACACCAGTATTCCTAAAGGAAAGCAAACACAAGAACTCGTGGGACTGTTCGTGGAGACAGAAAGGTCCTTCCACAATCTCTGATAAGCCAGAGACTAAGCAAAGGACAGTCTGCTGCTCTTCGTTGGGAAAATTTGTTGGTTCTACGCTACCGGGACAAAAATTGTGTCTACATGTTAAGCACAGTACACACTGAGGCCACCATGACTGTAAGAGAAAAAGGATCAACTGCATCAAAACAAAAGCCCATCTGCCTAGTTCAGTACAATAAAGATATGGGTGATGTTGACCTCTCAGATGAAGTATTAAAATCCTACGAGGCCATGAGGAGATCATACACCTGGTATAAACAGCTGTCCATGTATATTATTCATGTGGGAATGTACAGGCACGCAGGAGGCACCCATACTTTTCTGGTATACCAGGAAATCATTTATGAGCAGCTCCTGTTCTAAAACCAAGGTCTAATGTTACCCCTGGAGTCTGAAAACGTACGGAGACCTTTTTTGCCCGTAATCCCTTCAACTCAAACCAGAAATACCCCCAAAGAAGGTGCCACGTGTGCTCCACAAGAGGAAAGAGAGTGGACAGCTGTTATTTTTGCCCCAATTGCCCATCCATGCCAGCCCTGTGCATTGCTAAATGTCATCATACTGGAGTCAGACTGTAAATTGATTTGTAAATTAAAAATATTTCTATCCAGATTTTTTTCTTTATTTCTCCTATTATTCTATGTATAAAAGTTTAAAATTGGGTAAAAATTTAAAAAAAAGTAAAAATAAAATGTTACATGAAATGTAACAATAAAAAAAACCAAATTTTACAATCTACCACCTCTTTGAATACTTATGAGGTTTGTATCTTCATGGAAGAGATCAAGGGTTCACCACTTTTACCTCTGTATACTATTACTTACTCTAGAAGTAGGTTATGTGCATATATAGGCTATCATTTTACTCAGGAGAAGTTGCCATACAAATATTAGGTTGATCTTGCTAAGCAGCAAATAGTTTATACCGAAAAAGTACAACTGAAACATCAACAATGGAGAAAATGGATTTCTTGTATTTTTTGCACCATCTTTCAACAAAAACTGTAAATAAGCAAAAAGAGCTTATTCTCCGATATAGACCTTATTGAATACCCTGGGTGTCTATTTTCCTTTATGGTAATGTTTTTGGACTGATTCTGCTGTTTTATTGCCACTGGTCAATCGCAAAGACACATAAAATAAGCCATGCTGTAAATGCAACGGAAAAGCCAAAATGTACATGATGAATATAAAACCATATATCTGATTTTATATTAAAAAAAGCCTGTATGAATATCTAGTCCTTATAATCAGAAGAAATAGGAAAGCATATTTTAATATATGTTTGTACAATAGAATATATAAAAACAATTCTGTCGTAGACAAAAGAAAGAAAATAAAATTGAATTTATTTTCACATATTTTATACAATTTTTCTACTTTTAACAAAAAAAATATTTCATTTATTTGCCAAATAGGGCTACTTATTTCAAGCCTTATGTGTGCTGAAAAAAACATGGAAAAAAATAGTCAAAAAATACCAATTAAAAAGATATTTTCTTCTTTGTGCAAATTAGTCTTCAGAAAGCACAGGGGGCGAAGCAGAAGGTTTTCGTTATTTGAGACAAATGTTCCCTGGAATAACCGATGCCAAGATTAAGGAAGAAATTTCTGTTGGTCCACAAATCGGACACATCAGGAATGACAAGCACTTCAAAGAGCTGCTGGTGCCTGAGAAAATTGCTTGGCAATCTTTCAAGGATATTTCAGAGAATTTCCTTGGCAACTATCGAGCACCAAACTACATTGAATTGGTTGACAACCTTCTTGAAGCTTACAATTGATGAAGTGCAACATGTCATTGAAAATTCATTTTCTGCATTCTCATTTGTATTTTTTTCCCTGCAAATCTTGGTGCAGTCAATGGCGAACGGTTTCACTAGGATATTGCCATCATGGAAAAGCATTATCAAGGCTACTAATCCATCAATTCTAGCTGACTATTGCTGGACACTAATTCGAGATGCACCAGACATTTAGAACAAAAGAAAATCAGCAGCAAAACACTTTTTGTTCATTTGCACTAATAACTGGTAACATTTACATGTGTCATAATCACTAACACTAATCTCATGTTTCTCAAAATTTCTACATGATGCAGACTATCTGAAATTATATTTCTGCTTAGCTTGAATGGGTTTATCATAATCACCTGAAATTTTCAAGGAAACAAAACTTTTTCACATTAAGAACAAATTGAACAACCAAACATGTACATTACAGGAAGAGTGGCAAGGGGAGGAGGGGGGAAACATCAGACGAAATCAAGGGAAAAAGGGACGGGGATAACTAGAGGGGGAACCACATAGGCTCTGTCGCAGCAGAAGGAAATGGAAGTAAAACTTTTGTAACAATTTATTGTCCAGTATTATCTGAAAGTAGCCCTACAAGGATGAAGATTCTCATCTGATGAGGTGAAAACAGAGGCACGTTCATGGCTCACAGCTCAGCCTAAAAAATTTTTAATAAGGGAGTACGAAAGCTTGTTGACAGATATACAAAGTGTATTGAAAGGAAGAGAAATTATACCAAAATATGAAGGATTTGTCTTTATTGAAAGTTAATTATGATGATACCGGTCCTCAGGACACAGAAGAAATCGATAATCAGAAGGTCCTACCATGAAGCTTCACACCCGCCATTCTACAATAGGAACATTAAACTGGTTTCTCTTTTGTGTGAATTCTTAGATGTTTTAGAAGATGTCCTTTTAGGTAAAAACATTTCCCACATTCTGAACATGAAAATGGCTTCTCTCCTGTGTGACTTTTCTGATGTGTAACAAGACCTGATTTCCAGCTAAAACACTTCCCACATTCTGAACATGAAAATGGCTTCTCCCCTGTGTGACTTCTTAGATGTTCTGTAAGACCTGATTTCAGACTAAAAGTTTTCCCACATTGAGAACATGAATATGGCTTCTCTCCTGTGTGAATTTGAAGATGTAGTGTAAGACCCCATCTCTGACTAAAACATTTGCCACATTCAGGACATGAATACGGCTTCTCTCCTGTGTGAGTTCTCTGATGTTCCATAAGAGTTATTTTCCTGGTAAAACATTTCCCACATTCTGAACATGAAAACTGCTTTTCTCCTGTATGAATTTTTAGATGGTCCACAAGACTTGATTTCATACTAAAAAATTTCCCACATTGAGAACATGAAAATGGCTTTTCCCCAGTGTGAGCTCTCTGATGTCTCGCAAGATGCAATTTCAGGCTAAAACACTTCCCACATTCTGAACATAAATATGGCTTCTCCCCTGTGTGAACTACTACATGTTTCTCAAGACCCTGCTTTGAACTAAAACACTTCCCACATTCTGAACATGCATTTGGATTCTCCCCTGTGTGAGTTCTCAGATGTTCCACAAGAGTTAATTTCCTGGTAAAACACTTCCCACATTCTGAACATGAAAATGGCTTCTCCCCTTTGTGAATTTTTAAGTGTACCATAAAATTTGATCTCTGACTAAAGCATTTTCCACATTCAGGGCATGAAAATGGTTTCACCCCTGTGTGAGTTCTTTGATGTCCTACAAGACCCGATTTCTGGCTAAAACATTTCCCACATTCTGAACACGAAAAAGCCTTCTCTCCTGTGTGAGTTCTCTGATGTAGAACAAGAGTCGATTCACTGGAAAAACATTTCCCACATTCAGGACAGGAAAATGATGGCTTCTCCCCTGTGTGCTTTCGGAGATGCTTATCGAGACTTGACTTTAAACTAAATTGTATCCCACATTCTGGACATGGAAATGGCAGCGCCCCTGGGTGACATCTTAGATGTCTTACTAGATTTGCTTTCTCACAAAAACACTTCCCACATTCAGGACATGAAAATGGCTTCTCCCCTGTGTGCATTCTCTGATGTGCAAGAAGATTACTTTTCCTGGAAAGAGATTTCCCACATTCTGGACATATAAATGGCCCTTCATCTCTTGGTTTGTCAATCCATGATTGACTGGATGAAGGTTTCTTGTGACCAGGGGTATCAGTGGATGGATCTCTGCTATGAAGGACTACGGGTACATTAGGGGTCACTGAATTATCTTGTGTGGTATTGTTATCTTCTGCTTCATGATAGGGAGATAAAAGGAGATGTTCAGAGGAGTCTATTATACCAGCTGCACCTGGAAAAAGAAACAAAATATAATTTTCCTAATTGAAAACAAAAAATATGCCCAAAAACTGCAACAAGTCTTTCAGCCAACTGTGCTGCGCTCTGCAAATCAAAAAAACAGGGCATTGGAGGACCCTCTTCTATAAAGTTAGGATGTTTATCCAGTGCACTGTAAAAAGTTCTCTCTCCACTCATAAATCCTTTAACAATGAAATAGTCAGATCGAGGTTGTAGGGGGGCAGGTTAGTTAAAATAAAAATGTAAGGAGTCTGCTAACAGCAGCCGATTATGCCAAACATTTATTTTCTGCCAATTTACTGGCCAAAAATTTCCAACACTGTGATCTATTTTTGCAGACAAAAGTCTGCCATTGGCTGCTGAGAAGAGTCGGTCACAGTATTGTTTATAACCAATCGTCACCTAAAATCGGCAGTTTCAGCTGACAAATGTCTAACGTGTATGGCCGCCTAGGAGTACAGACACACATTCAGGTTTTGTTCCTGCCATATTTGAAGTCAAAACCAGGAGTGCATTGAAAAAAATGGAATAATTCCCTCTGTTCTTTATAGATGCTGCCGAAAAGGGGAAGGCGGAACATGTGACAGTCACAAAGCTTTGGCTTGTTTAATAGGCCGATGTAAATAAGCACAGATAGGCGTGGTTATCATTGTCGATCAGCCGACTGATGAGTAAATAATCGTTGGTCAGCTGACTATATCTTTTATACAGGACAAAAGATGCAAATAATCGTGGGATAAATAGACCAAAGCAAACGACTGCCGATCTAAATGTTTATCACCAAATGGCTCTCCTTCAAGTCTACATCAGCAGGTGTAAATATACCTCAAGCTTGTACTGTCTAAATCTGAGACAGGATTAGTGAATCTGCTCCATGGTCTACATGTAATGATCAGATAATTGTTGAATGTAGATGAAGCTGAAAACTGTTCTGTCCAATACAATCAGGAAGGTCTCCTCTTACCCGGTGATGTGCGGGGCTGGTGGTCCTCCATCATGACCTCCTTGTACAGATCCTTGTGTCCTTCTAAATACTCCCACTCCTCCATGGAGAAATAGACAGTGACATCCTGACACCTTATAGGAACCTGACAACACAATGATACAGTCATCCCCAGAGCCCTCCCTTGGTGTTCTTGTATAATGTCCCATCCTCCCCAGCAGCGCTCACCTCTCCGCTCAGCAGCTCAGTGATCCTGCTGGTCAGTTCTAGGATCTTCTGCTCATGTCTCAGTGAATGAGGTGGAGGCTCGGTGATGGGGCTCGGGGTCCTGCTCCATCCTCCTGACACACGGGGTGTCACACACTCACCAGACGACTTCTTCACTACTGTGTAATCCTGTGTATGGTGAGACACTACAGATCACTACAGAGATTCTAAGAATCCTTCACCTGTCCAGTCATTTCCTAGAGATCAGAGTGATGTCATGTGAGACTCTCACCTCTCCAGTGATCAGGTAGATTATCTCTAGGGTCAGGTCTAGTATCCTCGCAGCCATCAGGTTTCTGTTCTTCTCCATCCTTGGTGGGTCATTGATGGAGAGAACCATCGTACATGAGGAATCTGAGGGAAAACCAGGAGGACTGAGAGCAAAATCACATCTAGAGGAACATTTTACATGAAGTGAAGTGTCTACTAATACAGAATTATAAAGGACAATTCACAGGATATAATGGAGGTGACTTAGATATTGAGGTGTCTTATATATGCCAGATTACTGAGTATATGATATATTAGTTAACCGACCACCCCGTTATATAATGAATACAGTGTTAGGCCTCATGCACATGACTGCTAGTTTAGTGTCTTACCCTAGTTTTCCTGGATAGCACGCTATGCTAATTATTTCAATGAGCCCATGCACATTACCCCGTTTTCCATGGGTCTGTGTTCGGCCACAGTGTCTGACTAGCACACGTACCTGCCTATGGGGCACAGAAAACAATGTTTTTTCAGAGCTGTTGCCTTGCAGTAAAGGAGCGCCTTGCACACGGCTTCATGAGCAGGACATTGTCCTAGGGAGATCAAAGTGTCTCCAGACCATTCATCATTCATCACCCTCGACACCAGCACCCCGTAACTACTTCCTGGTCATGTGATGGTGGGATAGACGAGAAAGTGTTAACTATTGAAGAATCTCCTCTGCTTTACTCCTCCCCTTGTGACTGATCACATGACCATGACATCATCACAGGTCCTTCAGCCCACTAGAATTAGGACTCTACGGTCCTGTCATCTTGTTTCTGGTTGGTCCTCTCTATGGCAACTCCAATCTGGATATATCCGTACAATTAAGAGGATGTGATACGTGTATATATATATATAGTGCTTGTGAAACCCAAAGTATAAGACAGACAAAGAACGCGCAGTCACTGCGGAACCGTTACTTTAACCATTTCATGACCGCGCCATTTTCCCTGGTTTTAGGTTTTCTTGTACATTCAGTTTTCATGGCTATGATATTTTTTCATTTGGATTATAGAAATAACTTTTGCGTTATTTTTGGTGATACATAGCGCTTTATTTTACCTCATTTTTATTTTTGTTTTTTTTTTTCCCTAAAATATCTGGTAAATGTGTGTTATTCCTGTTTATTTTTAGAGCACAAAGTAGTAAATAGTTTTCCCTCTACGTTACGTTTCCTGTAAGTGATAAATAGTTTTGTTGTTATTTTTTTGCCTTTATATTTACTTTTTTTTATTTTTATACATTTTGGGGACATTTTAATTTTTTTTTTTTTTTTGCAAATTTTTTGCTCAAACCAACCTCCTTGCAGCTACTTCAGAGCTGATATGGGTACTCTAGGACCCAGCAGCTAATGCAGTTCCCAGCACCCAGCAGGTCACATGACATGGGTGGTCAGGGGAAGCCACAACATGGAGGCTCTCATAGTTGTATACAATGTGCTCATTAAGGATGGCAGGGAACATAGTAGATGAGGTTGGATGAAGACACAGGTCCACATGTCCCACCTATAACCCTACAGTGTTGAACCCCATGAGGTTGATGCCAATTGCTCATTGTCAAGGGAAAAAAATTCCTTCCCGACTCCAACTCCAGCAATCAGTATAAAACCCTGGATCATTTGTCTTTACCAAAAATCTAAAACCTGTAACCTTGCAACATTTCTCCATTCAAGTCATTCAGGCCCTCTTTGAACTTGTACAATGAATCCACCACCACATCCTGTGACAGCGAGGTCCATTGTCTCGCTGCTCTTACAGTAAAGAATCCCCGTCTATGATGCTGGTGAAATGTTCTTTCCTCGAGGCCTAGAGGATATCCCCTTGTCACTGTCACCAGCCTAGGAGTAAAAAGATCATTAGAAAGTTCCTTGTGCTGTCCTTTCATGTATTATGTACCAAACTGTTCTTGCCTTCTTTTTAGGAAGACCACTATCAATTATGTAATAATTCAGTCCTTGCAGACTTAGAGGTCCGAACTGTATTATCCAACAGGCACCCACTGACAACTGCCATGAACATCATCAGCACCAATTGCTACTGGTGACCACATAAAGGCCACCATGAATTGCGAGTACCATATTGGAAACCATTGGCCCAGGCCTGTCATCATAGATCTTGATAACACTCTGCCACAGGTCATATGTAATAGAAGTGTGGTGATCAAACAATATGGTGTTCCAAAATCTTTCCTCCATGGGCGCCACCTTCTCACTCACACTGTAGGGGCTCCAATCAGCCTAACATCTTTCTGCTACCTGAGGCCTGCTGCTGTGGGGCACATATGCCTGACTCACAGAGCTAAAAGGACCCCAGTACAAGTCAAGGGTTAGGCAGAAAGTTACTACTGGAAACAAAAATATACACATACAAAAAGCCTGAAAATGTGTCTGGTCCTGAACCAGAGAAACTGGCCCAGTACTGAAGTGGTTAAGTCAACGGGCAGTCAGCAAGAGGTTAATGTCCAAATTGTAAAATTGTGGCATGTGTTCTTACAGGATGTGGTAATGTCAGAAAGTGTGATAAACTCCCAATCTATCACACGGATGTTCTCACATGGCAACAGATGTTACCGCCTGCCAAGGACTAGGTTACTAGCTCAGAAATTACGAGAGATGTTGGTTGACGAAAACTTGGTGAACTGGATCAGCGACTACTTCAATGACAGACCACAACTTGTCAGGCTGGGACATGGCATATGGAATATATTAGTATTGGAGCACCTCAGGGGACAGAGTTCTCTGCTTTTTTCTTTACTGTTTATATGTCAAACTTTCTATATGACTCCGGCTCATGTTCTCTGACAATTTGGCTGCGGTACGTTGTATAACTCATGGAGATGACAAGGAGTGTGAGGAAGCAGTAAAGCAATAATGGCCTCATCTGGAAAGGTTTATAATATGTGCAAATTATGCGGTTGTCTGGGGCCCATGGCTGTAAAGAGGCCCAGTGGCAGAAGAATCCATAACCTTGTGCTGATGCCTGATATCATTCCTACTTTGACTTTAGTTGGCCAAAATGAAGTGAATGATTGTTCATGATGGCTAACTTTTGGCCGATATCCCATGTGTTGGGAATTTTCGGCCAATTGGTTCTAAAATACAAATTTATGGCATAACTGGCTAAGTTTGGACAATCACTTGCAATCTGCACAGACTCAATCAGTTTTTTAACCAAACTACCCACCTGCTATACTGATAGTGGTATCTTTCACCATTATCCAATTGTGTCCGACTCCGGTATGGAGAGCCAGGTGTATAATATTGTACGTCTAGCACTAGTAATGGAACTGGCACTGTTTCTGAGCCGGTCAGCGCAGTATGGTTACGTTGCCTATTGTTGAATCTTCACCCAATGTAATAGTACCGCGCTTCAAATTCAGATCCCATATTAACAGAACAGGATGTTCATATCAGACTCAATATAACATTGGGAGTCCTCAAACCTACAAAGAAGGAACCCACATCAGGGACACACCAGTGGTTTATTTTATTAAACCAGTTCTGCAATTGGACTTGAGCATTCACATATCAATTAGACAATTTTAGGGGACAGAGTTTGGTAGGAATCTATCAGGCTGTTCGGGACCACTAACCATCGAGCATGCTATTAAAGTGAACTTGTCAGGCTGTTTGGGACGACTAAACCGCCAGCATGACATTAAGCAGCTGGGATTTATGGTCCCAAATCTCTGTATGATAACACTGCTGGTATCCTGAGGAATCAAAGCCTGAAAATGTCTTGTGTCTGCTGAGGGACTCCACCACATGAGCACTAAGTTTTCTGATGACTCCTCTTTGCACCATATTGTGCATTAAATATTATCTGCACTCCAGTTACGCCTGTCCATATCCACAACTTATGACCACAACATGAGCGTATGTGTGAACTGATTCCTTTGGACAGATGAACGACTGTAGAACCACATAGGCTCTGTCGCAGCAGAAGCAAACGGAAGCAAAACTTTTGTAAAAATTTATTGTCCAGTGTTATGTGAAAGAAGCCCTACAAGGACGAAGATTCCCACCTGATGAAGAGGTGAAAACAGAGGCACGTTCATGGCTCACAGCTCAGCCTAAAAAATGTTTAATAAGGGAATATGTAAGCTTGTTGACAGAAGGACAAAGTGTATTGAAAGGCAGAGAGATTACACTAAAATATGAAGGATTTATCTTTACTGAAAGTTGACCGGTTCTCAGGCTACAGAAGACATCGATAATCAGAAGGTCTTACAAAGAAGCTTCACACCCGCCATTCTACAATAGGAACATTAAACTGGTTTCTCTTTTGTGTGAATTCTTAGATGTTTTAGAAGATGTCCTTTTAGGTAAAAACATTTCCCACATTCTGAACATGAAAATGGCTTCTCCCCTGTGTGACTTTTCTGATGTGTAACAAGACATGACTTGCGGCTAAAACACTTCCCACATTCTGTACATGAAAATGGCTTCTCCCCCGTGTGACTTCTTAAATGTTCCGTAAGACCTGATTTCATACTAAAAGTTTTCCCACATTGAGAACATGAATATGGCTTCGCTCCTGTGTGAATTTGAAGATGTAGTGTAAGACCCCATCTCTGACTAAAGCATTTGCCACATTCAGGGCATGAAAATGGCTTCTCTCCTGTGTGAGTTCTCTGATGTTCCATGAGAGTTAATTTCCTGGTAAAACATTTCCCACATTCTGCACATGAAAACTGTTTCTCCCCGGTGTGACTTCTTAGATGGTCCATTAGATATGATTTCAGACTAAAACATTTCCCACATTGAGAACATGAAAATGGCTTTTCCCCTTTGTGAATTTTTAAGTGTATCATAAGATTTGATCTCTGACTAAAGCGTTTTCCACATTCAGGGCATGAAAATGGCTTCTCCCCTGTGTGAGTTCTTTGATGTCCTACAAGACCTGATTTCTGGCTAAAACATTTCCCACATTCTGAACATGAATATGGCTTCTCTCCTGTGTGACTTCTCAGATGTTCCAAAAGACTTAAGTTCCTGGTAAAACACTTCCCACATTCTGAACACGAAAACGGCTTCTCCCCTGTGTGAACTAGTACATGTTTCTCAACACCCTGTTTCGAACTAAAACATTTCCCACATTCAGGACATGAAAAAGCCTTCTCTCCCGTGTGAGTTCTCTGATGCAGAACAAGAGTCGATTCACTAGAAAAACATTTCCCACATTCAGGACAGGAAAATGATGGCTTCTCCCCTGTGTGCTTTCTGAGATGCTTTTCGAGACTTGACTTTAAACTAAATTGTATCCCACATTCTGGACATGGAAATGGCAGCGCCCCTGGGTGACATCTTAGATGTCTTAAAAGATTTGCTTTCTCGCAAAAACACTTCCCACATTCAGGACATAAAAATGGCTTCTCCCCTGTGTGCATTCTCTGATGTGCAAGAAGATTATTTTTCCTGGAAAGAGATTTCCCACATTCTGAACATATAAATGGCCCTTCATCTCTTGGCTTGCCAATCCATGATTGATTGGATGAAGGTTTCTTGTGACCAGGGGTATCAGTGGATGGATCTCCGCTGTGAAGGACTACGGGTACATTAGGAGTTATTGAGTTATCTTGTGTTGTATTGTTATCTTCTGCTTCTTGATAGGGAGATAAAAGGGGATGTCCACTGTAGCCTCTTATCCTGTCTACACCTGGAAAAAGAAAAAAATATTATTTTCCTAAACGAAAACAAAAAATATGCCCAAAAAGTCTTTCAGTCAACCTTGCTGCGCTCTGCAAATCTAAAAAACAGGGCATCGGAGGACCCTCTACTAGGATGTTTATCCAGTGAAATTGGCTGACAAATGTCTAACATGTATGGCCAGCCTGTGAGTACAGACACACATTCAGGTTTTGTTCTTGCCATATTCGAAGCCAAAACCAGGAGTGCATTGAAAAAAATGGAAAAGTTCCCTCTGTTCTTTATAGATGCTGCCAAAAAGGGAAAGGCGGAACATGTGACAGTCACAAAGCTTTGGCCTGTTTAATAGGCCGATCTAAACAAGCACAGATAGGCGTGGTTATCATTGTCGGTCAGCTGACTGTATCTTTTATACAGAACAAAAGATGCAAATAATCGTGGGATAAATAGACCAAAGCAAACGACTGCCGATCAAAATGTTTATCACCAAATGGCTCTCCTTCAAGTCTACATCAGCAGGTGTAAATATACCTCAAGCTTGTACTGTCTAAATCTAAGAAAGGATTAGTGAATCTTCTCCACTGTCTATATGTAATGATCAGATAATTGTTGAATGTAGATGAAGCTGAAAACTGTTCTGTCCAATACAATCAGGAAGGTCTCCTCTTACCCGGTGATGTGCGGGGCTGCTGATCCTCCATCATGACCTCCTTGTACAGATCCTTGTGCCCTTCTAAATACTCCCACTCCTCCATGGAGAAATAGACAGTGACATCCTGACACCTTATAGGAACCTGACAACAAAATGACACAGTCATCGACAGAGCCCTCGCTTGGTGTTCTTGTATAATGTCTCATCCTCCCCAGCAGCGCTCACCTCTCCGCTCAGCAGCTCAGTGATCCTGCTGGTCAGTTCTAGGATCTTCTGCTCATGTCTCAGTGAATGAGGTGGGGGCTCGGTGATGGGGCTCGGGGTCCTGCTCCATCCTCCTGACACACGGGGTGTCACACACTCACCAGACGACTTCTTCACTACTGTGTAATCCTGTGTATGGTGAGACACTACAGATCACTACAGAGAGTCTAAGAATCCTTCACCTGTCCAGTCATTTCCTAGAGATCAGAGTGATGTCATGTGAGACTCTCACCTCTCCAGTGATCAGGTAGATTATCTCTAGGGTCAGGTCTAGTATCCTCGCAGACATCAGGTTTCTGGTCTTCTCCATCCTTGGTGGGTCATTCTCCACCATGACCTCCTTGTACAGATCCTTGTGTCCTTCTAAATACTCCCACTCCTCCATGGAGAAATAGACAGTGACATCCTGACACCTTATAGGAACCTGACAACACAATGATACAGTCATCCCCAGAGCCCTCCCTTGGTGTTCTTGTATAATGTCCCATCCTCCCCAGCAGCGCTCACCTCTCCGCTCAGCAGCTCAGTGATCCTGCTGGTAAGTTCTAGGATCTTCTGCTCATGTCTCAGTGAATGAGGTGGAGGCTCGGTGATGGGGCTCGGGGTCCTGCTCCATCCTCCTGACACACGGGGTGTCACACACTCACCAGACGACTTCTTCACTACTGTGTAATCCTGTGTATGGTGAGACACTACAGATCACTACAGAGATTCTAAGAATCCTTCACCTGTCCAGTCATTTCCTAGAGATCAGAGTGATGTCATGTGAGACTCTCACCTCTCCAGTGATCAGGTAGATTATCTCTAGGGTCAGGTCTAGTATCCTCGCAGACATCAGGTTTCTGGCCTTCTCCATCCTTGGTGGGTCATTGATGGAGAGGACCATCATATCTAAGTAACCTGAGGGAATACAAGAAGGACTGAGAGCAAAATCACATCTAGAAGAACATCTTACATGAAGTGCAGCATCTACTAAGAGCGTTATATGTTATATAATGAATACAGTGTTAGGCTTCATGCACATGACTGTCGTAGTTCAGAGTCTTATCCTAGTTTTCCTGGATAGGACACTGAGCCAGTTATTTCAATGAGCCCATGCACATTACCGCGTTTTCCACGGATCTATGTTTGGGCCGAGAATCCATGCCACAAAACTCAGAGCATGTCCCCTTCTGATCAGTGTTTGTGGAAGAGACTGGCACAGAAAACAATAGACGTCACATGGATCTGTGTGACGTCAGATTTTTCAGAGCTGTTGCCTTGCAGTAAAGGAGCACCTTGCACACGGCTTCATGAGCAGGACATTGTCCTAGGGAGATCAAAGTGTCTCCAGACCATTCATCAAAGAAAATGGCGTCGGAGCGATCGTATGACCTTTTGTAGGGGTAAGGACAAGTTAATGACATAATTTGCTGTGTTCTGTTTTTGGGGATCCGCAAATACGGATGACACACTGAGGCAATGCTGAACGTTTTTGTGGACATACAGCACTGATGATAAATGGACCGCAAAAACTGAGCAGTATTTTGTGGACAGCCAATTGCACACGGTCGAGGCCTTAGAGAGGATACAAACAGCCGTGCACGACTAAGTCACTATAACACTGACCTGCTGATGTAACCTCCTCGTGGTACAGCACCTCTGATGATGTCACAGTCTTCTCTGAGCTGTAGTTAGGCAAAAGTTCCGTTGACTGCCCTTACTCTCTGTCTAAATATATAACCCCCACCCTCGACACCAGCACCCCGTAACTACTTCCTGGTCATGTGATGGTGGGATAGACGAGAAAGTGTTAACTATTGAAGAATCTCCTCTGCTTTACTCCTCCCCTTTTAATCAATCACATGACCATGACATCATCACAGGTCCTTTAGCTCCTCCAGCAGCTCAGCCCGGAGTCTGACGCCTTTTATACTTGTGGAAGAGTGAAGAAATCAGATACCTTTTAGAGGCTAACTGAGTATATTTATAAGTAAGCTTTCAGGAGTACTCGCTCCCTTCATCAGACATGGTGTGATACAAGAACTGAAAATTCACAGATTTTTATACAAATGGTCTTCAAAGGATTTTAGAGTCCTTAAAAAAACCAAAACAAAATGCAATCTAAGTAGAGAAGTTATTTACAACAGGTCAAAAAACAATCTGGAAAGTTGTGGTGCGTGACAGAGGGATCTGTTATCTGTTTGCTATTAGGAGGTGATTTGTGACCCTCACAGCTCATACATAGTGTGACATGAAGCTGGCAGGAATATTAAGTCCAAATTGCAGAGTTTTAAATTTTTGCATAAACTTGTATTCCCAGTGTTTCCTCTCCTCCTGCGTCTTAAACTGTCCCATTAAAACCACAACCCGCAAATCTTCAATAGAGCGGTCGTCTCCGGAGAAATGTGCGGCCACTGGGAGATCTGTTCTGCTGTTATTAATATTGGATCTGTGTGAGTTCATGCGCTGATTAAGTCTCTGCCCTGTTTCCCCAACATACAGTCATGGCCAAAAGTTTTGAGAATGACACAAATATTCTATTTTCACATGATCTGCTGCCCTCTGGTTTTTATGTGTGTTTGTCAGATGTTTTTATCACATACAGAAATAGAATTGCATTCATATTATGAGTAACAGAAGCTTATATTGACAGTTAGAATGAGTTAATGCAGCAAGTCAATATTTGCAGTGTTGACCCTTCTTCTTCAGGACCTCTGCAATTCTCCCTGGCATGCTCTCAATCAACTTCTGGACCAAATCCTGACTTATAGCAGTCCATTCTTGCAGAATCAATGCTTTAATTTTGTCTGAATTTGTTGGTTTTTGTTTGTCCACCCGTCTCTTGATGATTGACCACAAGTTCTCAATGGGATTAAGATCTGGGGAGTTTCCAGGCCATGGACCCAAAATCTCTATGTTTTGTTCCCTGAGCCATTTAGTTATCACCTTTGCTTTATGGCAAGGTGCTCCACCATGCTGGAAAAGGCATTGTTGAGCGCCAAACTGCTCTTGGACGGTTGGGAGAAGTTGCTCTTGGAGGACATTCTGGTACCATTCTTTATTCATGGCTGTGTTTTTAGGCAAGACTGTGAGAGAGCCGATTCCCTTGGCTGAGAAGCAACCCCACACATGAATGGTTTCAGGATGCTTTACAGTTGGCATGAGACAAGACTGGTGGTAGCGCTCACCTCTTCTTCTCCGAATAAGCTGTTTTCCAGATGTTCCAAACAATCGAAAAGGGGATTCATCAGAGAAAATGACTTTCCCCCAGTCCTCAGCAGTCCACTCCCTGTACCTTTTGCAGAATATCAGTCTGTCCCTGATGTTTTTTCTGGAGAGAAGTGGCTTCTTTGCTGCCCTCCTTGAGACCAGGCCTTGCTCCAAGAGTCTCCGCCTCACAGTGCGTGCAGATGCACTCACACCTGCCTGCTGCCATTCCTCAGCAAGCTCTGCACTGCTGGTAGCCCCATCCCGCAGCTGAAACACTTTTAAGAGACGGTCCTGCCGCTTGCTGGTCTTTCTTGGGCGCCCTGGAGCCTTTTTGGCACCAATGGAACCTCTCTTCTTGAAGTTCTTGATGATGCGATAGATTGTTGACTGAGGTGCAATCTTTCTAGCTGCAATACTCTTCCCAGTTAGGCCGTTTTTGTGCAGTGCAATGAAGAGTGCACGTGTTTCTTTAGAGATAACCATGGTTAACAGAAGAGAAACAATGATGGCAAGCACCAGCCTCCTTTTAAAGTGTCCAGTGGTGTCATTCTTACTTAATCATGACAGATTGATCTCCAGCCCTGTCCTCATCAACACCCACACCTGTGTTACTGGAGCAATCACTGAAAC
The DNA here is from genome assembly GCA_947044405.1 of Leptodactylus fallax. Taxonomy (NCBI): domain Eukaryota; kingdom Metazoa; phylum Chordata; class Amphibia; order Anura; family Leptodactylidae; genus Leptodactylus; species Leptodactylus fallax. The sequence goes on along the minus strand of CAMRHE010000390.1, from coordinate 1,249,433 downwards.
GCTGTTAGGTGGTCCTTTTAAGGCAGGGCTGCAATGATGTTGAAATGTGTTTTGGGGGATAAAGTTCATTTTCTAGGCAAATATTGACTTTACAAGTAATTGCTGTTAAGCTGATCACTCTTTATAACATTCTGGAGTATATGCAAATTGCCATTAGAAAAACTGAAGCAGTAGACTTTGTAAAAATTAATATTTGTATCATTCTCAAAACATTTGGCCATGACTGTAGAGGCCTGTGGTGGGACATTGCACACACATTATGAGGTACACCACATTGGAAGACCTGCAGGAAAATGTCCCCCTAATTCTGTGCACCTGTTGTGACTGTGGGACAGGTACACTGTCAGCGGTGTGGATGTACTTGCAGGTCATGCACCTTTTATGTAGGCAAGGTGAGGTGCCATTTTCAGTTGGGGCCTTCAGGGCACTCTGGACGATAATACGCATCAGGTTTGGTGGTTGTCGAAAGGAAAGGAGAGAGGGGACTGGAAATATGTCCTTGAGTCTGTTGTCCCTATGTAGCACAGGTTGGAGCTCCTTGGCAATCCTTCGTAGGATCTCCAGCTGTGGGTTGTAGGTGACAACTAGGGGCACTCGGGCTTCTTTCTGGGTCTCTCTATATGTGAGCAGACTGTCTCTGGTAATGGCTGCCGCTTTGTTTAATTGGTTGTCTGTTACTTTTGGTTTGTATCCCAATTGGAGAAATTTCATCCTCAGATCCAGGAGGTGCTTGTCCAGGTCTGCTTTGTCGGAGCAAATACGATTGTATGGTATAGCCTGGCTGTAGATGATAGGTTGTCTTGTGTGCTTGGGGTGGATAGCTGTCGTTTCTCAGGTAGGCCGTTCTGTCTGTGGGTTTGTGGTATATCGATGTGAGTAGTCGGTGGTCTTTGATGTATATTGTGGTGTCCAGAAAGTGAATTTCACTCCCTGAATAGCTAAGTTTAAGGTTGATGGTCGGGTGAAAGTCATTGAAGTTATTATGGAATTGAAGTAGGGCCTCCTCACCTGCAGTCCAGATGACAAGGATATCATCGATATAACGGAGGTAAATCATAGGTTTGGTGGTGCATGTTGATATGTTCCTTCCAGTTCTGCCATAAAGAGATTTGCATATTGGGGTGCACATCTGGTCCCCATTGAAGTTCCTTTTATACTTGTGACTGATCCCATGACCATGACATCATCACAGGTCCTTCAGCCCACTAGAATTAGGACTCTACGGTCCTGTCATCTTGTTTCTGGTTGGTCCTCTCTATGGCAACTCCAATCTGGATATATCTGTAGAGAGAAGAGGATGTGATACGTGTATATAAATATATACAGTTATGCTAAAAAGTTTACATACCCCGGCAGATTTTTTGTTTTTTTTGGCCTTTTTTCAGAGAATATGAATGATAACACACAAACTTTTTCTCCACTCATGGTTAGTGGTTGGTTGAAGCCATTCATTGTCAAACTTCTGTGTTTTCTCTTTTTAAATCATAATGACAACCAAAAACATCAAAATGCCCCTGTTCAGTAGTTCCCATCCCCCAGTTGTTAATAGCGTGTATTGCCCCCTCAGCTTGAAGTCTTTTGTGGTAGTTGTGGATGAGGCTCTTTATTTTCTCAGATGGTTCTCCAGTTCCTGTAACTTCCTGGGCTGTCTTGCATGTCCTGCGCACTTGAGATCTCCCCAGAGGGGCTCAATGATATTGAGGTCAGGAGACTGAGATGGCCACTCCAGAACCTTCACTTTCTTCTGCTGTAGCCAATGACAGGACGACTTGGCCTTGTGTTTTTGATTGTTGTCATGTTGGAACATCCAAGTCCGTCCCATGCGCAGCTTCCTGGCTGATGAGGGCAGATTTGCCTCCAGTATTTGCTGATAACTTGCTGCATTCATCTTTCCTTCAGCTTTGACCAAGTTTCCTGAGCCCTTGAAGCTCACACATCCCCACATCATCAGTGATCCACCTCCGGACTTTACAGTAGGAATGGTGCTCCTTCCATCATAGGCCTTGTTGACACCTCTCCAAATGTAACGTTTATGGTTGTGGCCAAGAAGTTCGATTTTTGTCTCATCCCTCCAAATGACCTTGTTCCAGAAGTTTTGAGGCTTGTCTCTGTGCTGTTTGGGGTATTGAAGGTGAGATTCTTTGTGGCATTTGCGCAGTAATGGCTTTCTTCTGGCAACTCCACCATGCAGCCCATTTTTCTTCAAGTGCCTCCTTATTGTGCATCTTGTAACAGTCGCACCGATAGTTTTCAGAGAGTCCTGTATTTCAGCTGATGTTATGTGGGGGGTTTTCTTTGCATCCCGAACAATTTTCCGGGCAGTTGTGGCCAAAATTTTGATTGGTCTACCTGACCGTGGTTTGGTTTCTGGGCATGTTATCAGGCCAAAATCACCAGGGGATGGGAACTTGTGAACAGGGTCATTTTGATGTTTTTGGTTGTCATTATGATTTAAAAAGAGAAAACACAGAAGTCTGACAATAAATGGCTTCAACCAACCACTAACCATGAGTGGAGAAAAAGTTTTTGTGTTATCATTCATATTCTCTAAAAAAAGGCCAAAAATCTGCCGGGGTATGTAAACTTTTTAGCACAACTGTATATGGTGCTTGTGAAAGCCAAAGTATAAGATCGAACAAAGAACGCGCGGTCACTGCGAAACCGTTAGTTTAACCATTTCATGACTGCGCCATTTTCCCAGGTTTTAGGTTTTCTTGTTCATTCAGTTTTCATGGCTATGATATTGTTTCATTTGGATTATAGAAATAACTTTTGCGTCATTTTTGGTGATACTTAGCACTTTATTTTACCTCATTTTTATTTTCGCTTTTTTTTTTTCTCTAAAATAGCTGGGAAATGTGTGTTATAGAAATAAACAGGAATAACACAAAGTAGTAAATAGTTTTCCTTCTACGTTACGTTTCCGGTAGGTGATAAATAGTTTTGTTGCTATTTTTTTGCCTTCATATTTACTTATTTATTTTTACACATTGTGGGGGCATTTTAAATTTTATTTTTTTTTTGCTCAAACCAACCTCCTTGCAGCTACCTCAGAGCTGATATGGGTACTCTAGGACGCAGCAGCTAATGCAGTTCCCAACTCCCAGCAGGTCACATGACATGGGTGGCCAGGAGAAGCCACAACATGGAGGCTCTCATAGTTGTATACAAGGAGTTTGTATGTTCTCCCCGTGTTTGCGTGGGTTTCCTCCCACACCCCACAGACATCCTCATAGGGAATGTAGATTGTGAGCCCTATATGGGACAGTGACTGACTGTCGTAAAGCGCTGCGGAATATGATGGCGCTATATAAGTAAGAGACATAAATAAATAATGTTCTCATTAAGGAGGGCAGGGAACATAGTAGATGAGGTTGGATGAAGACACAGGTCCACATGTCCCACCTATAACCCTACAGTGTTGATCCAAAGGAAGGCAAATAAAACCCCATGAGGCTGATGCCAATTGCCCAATGTCAAGGGAAAAAAATTGATTATATCTCCTCTACCAAACTCTTCTTGCCTTCTTTGTAGGAAGACCACTATCAATTATGTAATAATTCAGTCCTTGCAGACTTAGAGGTCCGAGCTGTATTATCCAACAGGCACCCACTGACAACTGCCATGAACATCATCAGTACCCTTTGCTACTGGTAACCATATAAAGGCCACCATGAATATCTCTCTGCCTGTTAAATCCCCCCCTCCTCTGCTACGTCCTATCTGTCTGTCTGCTATTAATGTAATGCCTCTCACCTTGGAACATTCCTGTACATGTTGTATTTGTATTTGTATCTGCTTATCTTTGCTGCTGTAACACACTGAATTTCCCCATTGTGGGACTATTAAAGGACTATTATTATTATTATTATTATTATTAAGTACCATATTGGAAACCATTGGCCCAGGCCTGTCATCATAGATCTTGATAACACTCTGCCACAGGTCATATGTAACAGAAGTGTGGTGATCAAACAATATGGTGTTCCAATATCTTTCCTCCCTGGGCACCACCTTCTCACTCACACTGTAGGGGCCCTAGTTCAAGGCAAGGGTTAGGCAGAAAGCTACTACTGGAAACAAAAATTATGTTAGTCACATTTTAGGAATTTGTAAGTGAGTGTCAGGTAATATTTGTGTGTAGCTTCATAGTGGACCCTCAGAATAAATTTTACTAGTGGGCCCTTGGCAAGTCAGTCAACACTGGTTAGGTAACATTGAATGACTTCAACCAAGCTTACATCTCATTCCAGACCGTCAATAGTATATGACAAGATAATGGAAATCCGGTCGAATACATAAGAAGCAAGTGCTAAGAAGGAAATCCATTTGGAAGCCCAAGTAAAAATTTCCCAAATGGAAAAGGAAGAAGTAACTGTCCTAGCCAAACGTAAACTCCTTGAACAAGCATTACAACAAGATACTGATCTGGACTGCTTCACCCCAGGACAAGTAGAAGACTCAGCTGACCGCACTATTGCTTACATGTTAAAGTACCAATCACCGGTACCTCCTGCTAGCTACATTGATCGAATTCGCAAAACAGAAACTTCTAAATTACAATACTAGCTCCACTTCAAATCTACCACATGGATGTACCTACATGACAAAAGATGCCAAAGACAAGGTAACATCCACATAAGTTAAAAGCTGGCTATAACATTAGACTTTAGATGACCAAAATGAACGATTTTTGCCATTTTGGTGACAATCGTTTAAAAAGACTACAGTGAATGACCGTTCACGATGACTGACAAAAAACATCCAATGTGTTGTGGATTTTTGGCCCTTGTGTTGAGGATTTTCGACCATGAATTTGAAGAGTGGGATCTTTCATCCTGCAACCGATCACTTTCCGACTGTTTATAGCTATCCTTTTTTTTGAACAATTATATCATAGACGTCACCAACCAACTACTATTATGGATAAGAGCCACGAACTCCATCTTATATAACTGAAAAGAAACAATAAGCTAAAGGAAAAAAATATTAAGAAAGAAAAAATAGTAAAATAAAAAAGGAAATACAGTGTAGACAACATGTCCAGTGAACCCCAGAGAAGTGAATTCAGCCAATAGTCAGAAGCCAGAAAAGATAAGAAATCCTTATCCAAGGAATCCATCTTAAATTAAGCTTTGCCTTGTGTAAGTTGAGCTCTACTTCATACTGACAGTAAATATTTTTTGAAATCTTGATCGAGGATACATGGGTTACCTTCCCATTAGCCAATAAAAGGGAGCGAACTGCATCAAGAATACGACTGACTACTACCGATCTGGCCTTCTTGGATATGGAGCCTACCATTACTTCTCAGCTACTTTCCTCCAGGTTTTAATAGAGTCAGAAACAATTAAACTTCTGAAACCAGGGATCAACAAAGTAATCTATATAGTAAAAATTGTTATAAGAACCAGCCTATCAGAAGGGAAGCCTCTTCACCGTGCCCCCATAGATTACTATACTGTACTATGGTACACCTTCTACGCACCAGGACCTGGTTGTTTCTAACTTAGAGGCTACTGAGTAAACGTACAGATCGAGAAGCCCTAATCCCACTTTACACTGGGCCAAACTCAAAATCTTACTAGACTTCCTTTTATTCCCCCCACATATATAATGTAAGAGCATTAATTGTATAAGCTGAATACATTTATTAGTCAAATTCAGAGGGATGCATCAAAATATGTAAAGGTTAGGCGATGTAGAAGTTTTCAAGATGTTCATTTTTGCCAACCAGGACAGATTTATTTTGGTAAATCGGCCAATATCTTCCCTAACTGATTTAAGCTACAGCTGCTGACTAAGCTTAACTAAGCCGGGGAGATTGCCTGAATGTCCAAATAGGACATGCCTTCCTTGACACATTAAAACTGGAAGCTAGCCTGAATTTGTGTTTTTAGCATAGCCATCTATCACCCTTTTTATTTCCTGCAGTGAGGTATCCAGTTTGGTGCAGGATATGATAATATTATCTGCATGAAACTGTTAGGCGTATCAGTTCTGACACTGTGGCTTTAAGGTTTCCGTGCCAACGTGAGAAATCTCTGCAATGTTCTCTGGTCTTGTCCAATTACCAGCTGAGGAGGGATATTAAAGCTTCCTTTCTCCTCACCCTCTGCCTGCAATTATTTTCCTGTTTGGCTATGAGACCGGTTTCTTGTGTACCACTGCTTCAGACTGATCTCCTGGCATACTGACCCTCTTTCTTTTGTTACCGGATATGACTTGTCTACTGATTCATGTCCTGACGTGACCTCCTGGAATATGACTTTGTTGGCTGGTTATCAGATTATCACTTTCTCCCGGCTAAGATGTCTCTTCTAACAGATTACTACGGGACCTTACCCTCCTTATAATCCTCCTGGTCCAGATATTCCAGTAAGTCATTGTGGGTCCTGTTTTAGTTTTGTGGAGTTTTTATTTCCCGTACAGTTTCTGGTGGTGATAACTTAGATGACCAAATTCAGCAAAGTCCATCTGGCCTTGCGACTGGTGCTGGTGAATGCGTTTGGGGGGCCGAGCCTATCTCACACTGCTGTACTGGATTTAAATAGCTCGCACTTCCGCTCGCCATTATCAGCCAGTTTCTGCTTTTTGTTGAAATTTGCACTTGGAACTGAACCATAACAGTAGCATTGTCAGGTGAGGCCTGCCACCCACCTGAATTCCTGAAATTCTCAAAGATAAAGCTCACGGTCCTATTATCAAATTAAAAATTATGTGGAACAAGGGGCAGTGTTATATTAAAAATATCTGATGAAAAACCGCTATAAATAAAAAAAAAAGAAGCACTCTGCGCTGACTATATTCCCAGCCACAATAGATCTAGAAAACCCATACTTGGACAGTACCTTGTGGAGTGCACCCTGTGCATGTAGTGTGAGTAATGCACAGGGGTCGCCCCCACAACATGCTCTTATGGTAGCATCGCAAGTCTGCCTCCCAAGAATAAACCCAAACTAATCGGATGAAACTAGAGAGCCAATCCACTCAGTAAGCCTTCTTGCAATAATAGAAGAGAATATTTCAGGATTCGATAAAGACATTGCTCTACAGTTCTTAGGAATATTCATCTCTTTACCTTGACCTATGGCTATCCTTATCTCTGACTCTGGTCCTGAGAGCCAGGTGCCAGATATGCAGTACCGCTATTACCAATGGAATAGGCCCTGTTTCCGAGCCAGTTCTAGCGCAGCACAGTACAGTACTGTTACATTACCGATCATCAATTATCCACCCAGCACAATGTAATATAGTATACAGTAGTCTGACCACAGGATATACATTACATAAACACTGAAAAGATTTTCCATCCCAAATGAACACAACAGGTTGATCATTGCAGAGAAGGAACCAACATCAGGGACACAAGTGCTTTATTTCCTAAAAATCAGTTCTCTACTTGAACTTGACATTCACACAACAATTAGTCAATTTTAGGGGCCAAAATTTTATGGGAGCCTGTCAGGCAGTTACTGTAAATGACCAGCATGCTGTTAAAGGGAACTTATCGGGCAGTTTGGGACTACTAACGCCAGCATGGGATTAAGCAGCTGGGATTTAGGGTCCCAAATGTCTGTAGCATACCATCGCACGCGACCGGTATCCTTAGGAATCAAAGCATGAAGATACCTGGTGTCTGCTGAAGGACTCCACTGCACATGCAATGAGGCTGAGGTCTACTGCACATGCACCAAAAGTACAGGGCGCATGAGCAGTGAAGGGAGGTGTATCGATCTCAACTTCACTGCATACTGCATACAGTAGGCATGCGTCAGAGTCCTTCAGCAGGATACCAGCGGCGAATGGTGATATGACATAGAGGTTTGGGACCCTAAACCCCGGTTGCTTAAGGATAGTTCCTGCTGTTAGACTCCCTTTATCAACTAAACCCAGTTTAGTTGTAGGGCACTGCACATACATTCTAAGACTACCATTTATATGTCCAGCCCTGTCACTTTTGGGTGAATTCTTAGATGTTTCACGAGATGTCCTTTTAGGTGAAAACATTTCCCACATTCTGAACATGAATACGGCTTCTCCCCTGTGTGACATCTCTGATGTTCCTTAAGACTTAATTTCCTGGTAAAGCATTTCCCACATTCTGAACATGAAAATGGCTTCTCCCCTGTGTGACTTTTCTGATGTGTAACAAGACCTGATTTCCGGCTAAAACACTTCCCACATTCTGTACATGAGAATGGCTTCTCCCCCGTGTGAATTCTTAGATGTTCTGTAAGACCTGATTTTAGACTAAAACATTTCCCACATTGAGAACATGAAAATGGCTTCTTCCCTGTGTGATTTTGAAGATGTAGTGTAAGACCACACCTCTGACTAAAGCGTTTGCCACATTCAGCACATGAATATGGCTTCTCTCCTGTGTGAGTTCTCTGATGTTCCATAAGAGTTAATTTCCTGGTAAAACATTTCCCACATTCTAAACATGAAAACAGCTTTTCTCCTGTATGAATTCTTAGATGGTCCACAAGACTTGATTTCATACTAAAAAATTTCCCACATTGAGAACATGAAAATGGCTTTTCCCCGGTGTGAGTTCTCTGATGTCTCGCAAGATGCAGTTTCTGGCTAAAACACTTCCCACATTCTGAACATAAAAATGGCTTCTCCCCTGTGTGAACTACTACATGTTTCTCAAGACCCTGTTTTGAACTAAAACACTTCCCACATTCTGAACACGCATATGGTTTCTCTCCTGTGTGAGTTCTCAGATGTTCCACAAGAGTTAATTTCCTGGTAAAACACTTCCCACATTCTGAGCATGGAAATGGCTTCTCCCCTGTGTGAACTAGTGCGTGTTTCTCAAGACCCTGTTTCGAACTACAACATTTCCCACACTCAGGACACGAAAATGATGACTCCTCCCCTGTGTGAGTTTTCTGATGTCCCACAAGACCCCATTTCTGGCTAAAACACTTCCCACATTCTGAACATGCATATGGCTTCTCCCCTGTGTGAACTATTATGTGTCTCTCAAGACCATGTTTCGAACTAAAACACTTCCCACATTCTGAACACGAAAATGGCTTCTCTCCTGTGTGAGTTCTCTGATGTTCCACTAAAGTTAATTTCCTTGTAAAACACTTCCCACATTCTGTGCATGAAAAAGGCTTCTCCCCTGTGTGAACTAATGCGTGTTTCTCAAGACCCTGTTTCGTACTAAAACATTTCACACATTCTGAACATGAATATGGCTTCTCCCCTGTGTGCCTTCTGAGATGCTTTTCAAGACTTGATTTCAAACTAAAACGTCTCCCACATTCTGGGCAAGGAAATGGCAGCGCCCCTGGGTGACATCTTAGATGTCGAACCAGATTTGATTTCTCACAAAAACATTTCCCACATTCAGGACAAGAAAATGGCTTCTCCCCTGTGTGCATTCTCTGATGTGTTGAAAGAGAATTCTCACTCTCTGAACATATAAATGGCCCTTTGTCTCTGGGAATTTCTTCATACAAAGAAAGTTTAGTTCCCGTTCTTGGCTTGCCAATCGACAATTGATTAGATGAAGGTTTCTTATGACCAACGGTATCAGTGGATGGATCTCCGCTGTGAAGGACTACGGGTACATTAGCAGGTATTAAATTATCTGGTGTGATATTGTTATCTTCTACTTTAAGATAATGAGATAAAAGGACATGTCCATTGGACCCTCGCATCCTGTCTATACCTGGAAAACAAAAACACAAAATGTTATTTTTCTAAACAAAAAATATCCCCAAAAACTGAACTATTTAAACAGATTTTGTACGCATGTGATGCATATGAACGATTCCACCATCAGCATTAAATGGGGTTATAGGGGAGAGAGACATTTGCATAATACATTCACTGCATTGGATAAACATCCTTATTGTATAAAAGAGGGTCCCGGGAGAGCAATTTTTAGCTTTGCTGTGCTCAGCCTCCCCTGCTGCCGCCCCGCCTCTCTGACTATGTCACTGACTCTGCTCTACTCCTGTTTCTTTTACATACTGTAGAGTAAGGTCAGTCATGTGATTGGGAATTTGACCTTGTTCTGTAAAGTAAGTGAATGCACTGAAAAAAGTTTCTCTCTTCCTACAGATCTCCTTTAACCATTAAAGTGTCAGATCAGGGATGGGGAAGGAGTTTAATTAAAAAAAAAACAAAAATACATGAAAATTGGCTGATGATCGGCTAAAAGCAGCCAATCGTGCCATACACTCGGCTGACAAATGTCTAACGTGTATGGCCAGCATAGGAGTACAGACACACAGTGAGGTTTTGTTTGTACCGTATTTGAAGCCAAAACCAGGAATGCATGGAAAAAAATGGAAAAATGCCCTCTGTCCTTTGTAGGTACTGCCAATTAAACAGCTGAAATGGGGAAGGCGGATCATGTGACAGTCACAAAGCTTTGGCCTGTTTAATAGGCTGATATAAACAAGCACCGATAGACATGGTTATTATTATTGTCGATCAGCTGACTGTATCTTTTATACTGGACAACAGATGCAAATAATTGTTGGTACATCATGTAAAGAGGGAAGTGTTGTCCATAATCAGTGCAGCTCACTGGGGAGGAATGATCATAGTATAAATAGACCAAAGCAAATGAGTGCCGATTTACAAGTTTATCATCAAATGGCTCTGCTTCAGTCCTACTTCGGCAGGTGTAAATATACCCAAAATTTGAATCTGAGAATGGATCAGTCATTCTGCTCCATGGTCTACATGTAATGATCAGATAATTGTTGAATTTAGATGAAGCTGAAAACTGTTCTGTCCAATACAATCAGGAAGGTCTCCTCTTACCCAGTGATGTGCGGGGCTGCTGATCCTCCATCATGACCTCCTTGTACAGATCCTTGTGTCCTTCTAAATACTCCCACTCCTCCATGGAGAAATAGACAGTGACATCCTGACACCTTATAGGAACCTGACAACACAATGATACAGTCATCCCCAGAGCCCTCCCTTGGTGTTCTTGTATAATGTCCCATCCTCCCCAGCAGCGCTCACCTCTCCGCTCAGAAGCTCAGTGATCCTGCTGGTAAGTTCTAGGATCTTCTGCTCATGTCTCAGTGAATGAGGTGGAGGCTCGGTGATGGGGCTCGGGGTTCTGCTCCATCCTCCTGACACACGGGGTGTCACACACTCACCAGACGACTTCTTCACTACTGTGTAATCCTGTGTATGGTGAGACACTACAGATCACTACAGAGATTCTAAGAATCCTTCACCTGTCCAGTCATTTCCTAGAGATCAGAGTGATGTCATGTGAGACTCTCACCTCTCCAGTGATCAGGTAGATTATCTCTAGGGTCAGGTCTAGTATCCTCGCAGACATCAGGTTTCTGGCCTTCTCCATCCTTGGTGGGTTATTGGTGGAGAGGTCCATCGTACATCTGGAAGAACATCTTACATGAAGTACAAGGTCTCACTAATCAGCAATTATAAAGAACAACTCACAATGTATAGTGGAGGTGACTTAGATATTGAGGTGTCTTATATATATATATATATATATATCAGATTTCAGATGATATGATATATTAGTTAGCTGACCACCCTTTGTTACATAGTGAATAGTGTTGCACAGGATACACACTGTGTTGCACTACATGTTGCAGCCACGTCTAATCTTCTAGGCCACCATAAATCTTATTTAATGTATTCAATCCATAAGTGAATGAAACATAGTTGTGAACAACAACACCCAGCAACTTGGGCTACAGCAACCTCATGTTTTGCAGATTTAGTAATAAGACTAGGCCTGAAAAGTGTCTGAAACTGCGCCCCAAACACTGACCTGCTGATGTAACCTCCTAGTGGTACAGCACCTCTGATGATGTCACAGTCTTCTCTGACCTGTAGTCAGACTGTTCTTCACTCGGACAAAATTTCAGTTGACTGCCCTTACTCTGTATCTAAATACATAACACCCACCCCCCGACACCAGCACCCCGTAACTACCCCCTGGTCATGTGATGGGGGGATAGATGAGCAAATGTTATACAGTGAAGAATCTCCTCTGCTTTACTCCTCCCCTTGTGATGGATCACATGACCATGATATCATCACAGGTCTTTTAGCTCCTCCTGCAGCACAGCCCGGAGTCTGACACCTTTTATACTAGTGACTGATCACATGACCATGACATCATCACAGGTCCTTCAGCCTAATAGATTTAGGACTCTACAGTTCTGTCATAATAATAATAATTTTTATTTATATAGCGCCAACATATTCCGCAGCACTGTACAATTTGTAGGGTTCAATTACTGACAAAAAAGATACATTACAAAGAATTATTCAATTCACACACTGGGACTGAGGGCCCTGCTCACAAGAGCTTACAATCTATGACTGCCATTTTGTTCTACAGGAGGCAGTCGCCTAGCAACAGCTAGTATGTTCTGTTCGCTGCCTCCCTATAGGCCGCACCTGCTGTTTGTCTTCGGGCATGCGATGTGATGATGCGACACTTACCGTATGAATTTTTACGGCGGCAAATATGGATGAGGCTTGCTCTATGGCAGCTTCAGCGTCTGCTTGTAGACAGCTTTAATTATGGACTATTAACCCCTTAAATGCTGTGGTCAGATGCGATGCGAGATGTTACTTTTATGTTCAGTCTCCTGTTTGGTTATGGGATACCAATCCCGCAGGGAGATCGCTGGAGCCGTTCCATTGATATGGCAGTCGGGAGCCTCTGATGCCTCCCAGGTCTGCCAATGCTATAGGACTTCTCAGACCTCCCTGTGGCAGAGCTCAATAGTAACACAAAGATTTTACCATAGACTGCAATACAGTAGTATTAGTAGTAGTAGTACTACTACTGTAGTACTGCAGTCTATGGTATATGCAATCTAATGATTGTTAGCTCAAGTCCCCTATGGGGGCTAAAAAATAAACAAATGAATATTTTAAAAGTTTTTTTTCAAATATGAAAAAATATAGAAAAATTCAAATGAGGAATCCCCGCATCTGAAATTGCCCACACTATATGTATAACATTTTTTATTCTATTCACTGAACACCGCAATGGGAAAGCAAATGAAAATGGCAGAATCTCTGTTTTTTCGCCTTTTAGCTGATCGAGACATTGGCTTATCAAAAAGTAATCAAAACATCACACATTCTCCAAAATGTTACCACTATAAACATCTCGTCTTGCAAAAAAAGACACCAAACACAATTCTGTACACAGAACTAGAAAAAAGTTACTGTTGTCACAATATAACGATGCAACAAAATTTTAGATTTTTTTTAAAGTTTTTAATTTGTTTAAAGTTATTAAAAACATAAAAAATTTGATAATTTTGGTATTGCTGTGATGGCAGTGACCTGCAGAATAGATGAAATGTATTATTTTCACCTGACAGTGCACACCGTTAAAACAAAACCAGAAAGAAAATTGGTCATCTGGGTTTTTTCCCAAAATTTACCACACTGTGAATTTGTTTTCAGCTTCTCATGGCGTTGTAGAGAATAGTAAGCAGTGCCATTAGTGCAATTTGTCTTGCAAAAGATAAGCCACCAAACAAATCTGTGAATGGAAAAAGCAAGAGGTACATCAGAGAAGTCAGGCAGAGCTACCTCCACTTCCTGGAATTCTTCCCACAAGAGATATGGTACAAGTAAGCACAGGCTTGTTCATTCCCTCAAGACAATTTTTGCCTATGTAGGAGAAGATAACTTCAGATCCATGAATCTTGCCTGTTATTTTCAATGGCCTTCCACTCATATCATTCCCTTTCCAAAGAAGACCTCCTTCCTTACTAACAAATGCCTAGATCAGGCTCTCTGTGGCCTTAGCCCAAGCTTGTATTCTCAAAGTCTCCACTGGGAATAAAAGGTTGGCTAAGCCATCTGTTTCCGGTAAGGAAGTTGGATGGTTCCATCCGCCCGGTACTCAATGTCAGAGCACTCAATCAATATCTGAAACCAAAAAGTTTTTATGTGGAGATCTGCTGTGCCGACCTTGTGCATCCAGAGGGACCGTATTTTAACCATGTGGGCCAACACAGACTACAGTCAACCTGGAAAAATCCATTCTCCAGCCTACAAATTCCGTAGTGTTCTTAGGATTCACCATAGACACCATAGCATTCACAATGAACGTTTCTGTAGAGAAAAATGGAAACTAATAGTGGACCAGCTCCTGACCCAGAACTGGTTGTCAGACAACTGGCGAGCATCATAGGGAATATAGCAGCCAACAAATTTTCAGGACTGCACCAATTATGTGCAGACACATGTAACTTTGGCTCTCTTCTCTGCTCCAGAAGGATTTCAGTTGGGACAGTTGGGTCACTTTTCTACCATATTGATGGAAGAATTAAAGACAATATTGTCTCTTCCTCATCCAATTCCATTCCCCATCCGCTCACATTCCCCAGACCTTACAGTTGCCTCTGACAGGTTGGGGAGCGTTCACAAGGGATCGGGTAGTTTGGAGAAAATGTTCATACCTTGAATCTTGCCTTCATATCAATATGCTGGAACTGAGAGCAGCCAAACTAGCTCTGAGGACTAGTTCCTCCAGGTCGCCACCTCAAGGTCCTTAGAGAGATGGACAATCGCACAGAAGTAGCTTACTTCAACACGATTTGGGGACAAATCGAGGTCTCTTTGACCAGAGGCTTTGGAATTTAGTCTTACGAACCATTCTCATCTGAAGGCCCATTAGGTTTCAGGTCAGGAGAACGAGCTAGTGGATTCTCTTTCACGCCAGAAAATGTCTCTCTCTTCAGTCTCCCTGAAGCGAGAGCTCTTTCTGAGCATAATTACACGATTAGGAAAGCTGAAAGTGGACCTTTTTGGGCCAGAGACATCCACTCAGCTTCCAGGGTTTGTTTCAAGGATGTGGTCAAAGTGTGTAAAGCAGACGCCTTTCTCTTTTGCTTGGGGGAACCTCAAAGATCTTTATACTTTTCCTCCTCCCCTACTTCTCCCGAGGGTTTTTCAGAAGATTCTAGAGGATCCGGTCCGACAAATAGTGCTGGTACTGTATATCTAGTATGGGTATCGAAACCTTGATATCTGAGACTTCGGTCTCTTTCCCTGGGGCGGAAGCTTCGCTGGGGTTCACAAAATAATGTCTTCAGGGCCCACTGGACCTTCTAGCCACACTACCTCACACTAGTAGGCTGCTCTCCATTCCAAGTCTCTCCTCTCAAGCAACCAATATAACTAATGCTTCTCTCAGGCCTAGCACTAGAGATAGATATAAGTTTTTCCTTTCAGGATTCAGAAATTGGCTGAGTTTGGGGAAAGAGGGCCTGTCTAATCCCTTTGACATTATGTTGTCCTTGGAATTCTTAACATTCAAATCCACTCAGGAGCTTCATCTAATTCAGGGCTCAGCTCTGAACATTGTTATTACCCAGCTTACTGAGAACAGTCTGTACCTATGTTTTCTAAAGTGGATAGTTGCCTCTCGTCCCATAATGCCTAGATATTCTACGACTTGGGATATTGAACTTTTAAAGGGAGAATAAAAACATCATCCTTGGATGCTTCTCCCGTCTTCATGATAATGAAAACCCTGCATTATCCGTGTTCTACGACATTATCTTGATTTATCGACACGCCATAGGGAACAGCTTAAAAACTTGTTAATCATTTCTAGACCTCCTTTTACATTTGCTGTAGCTAATACGATTAGAGGTTGGATTCTTTTTGCTATAAGATATGTCGGTATCAATGCAAACATTTTCAGACCTCACTCGATAAGAGGAGCTGTAGCACCAGCGGTGCCTATAGCGACCAAATGGTCCTCACATAGCACATTTGTAAGATATTATTGACGTCCTTCATATCAGGAGAGAATACAATTTCTAAGAGCCACCACCAGGTGTGTGCTCTTCTACCCACTAGATGGCTGCCTCACATAGAACATATATATATATATATATATATATATATATATATATATATATACGACTGCAAGCTGCATTTGTTGAAGGGTTAAGTCTGCGACCTAGCTACAGCGCCCTCCTTCCCACCCAATTGCTTGCTTATCCCGGTAGTTTCTATTACAGTTGTAATACTAGTTTCATTTGATTCATCCTTAGGTTCTCAAAAGATTCAAAAATCAACCTCCGACCACAGAGATTAGGAAGTAGAGAAGTATCCTCTGGGGTTCTGCTTCGGAATATTGATCCTCCTTTCCTTCATTATTTTTTGTACTCGTAGGTGTCATATACAGTTTACGACTATCAGTCTATGAATATTACACACAAAAAAACCCCCACAGAGATAGTAGAAAAGTATCTCAATTTGACGTAATGTATCAATAAAAAGTTTATTTATTCGGAGACTCGTGGGTTTCTTATAGTTACTATCTGTCATGTATTTCAGTAGGATGAAGGGGATATGATATGAGGTGTATATAAATATATAAAAGGTCCTTATGAAACCCAAAGTATAAATCCAATATAGAACACGCGGTCACTGCAGAACCGTTACTTTAACCACTTCATGACTGGGACATTTTCAGGTTTTTTTTTGTACATTTGGTTTTGAAGGCTTTAACTTTTTGTCATTCAAATATCTTTTGCATTGTTTTTGGTGATACATAAAGCTTTATTTTATCTATTTTTTTTTTTAATATCCTGGAAAATGTAAAAAAAAAAAAAAAAAAAAAAGAGGGGAAACAAATTTTTTTTCACATTTTTCCTGTTTATTTTTATAGCACAAAGTTGTAAATGGTTTTCCCTCTCCGTTATGGTACTTGTCATGTAGGTGACACATAGTTTTGTGTTGTCTAGGTTAGAGCTATAATCTTTGATGTGGGGGTGCTAATGAAATGTGTCCCCCCCCCCCCATAAGGTCATAACTAATATATTACAACCAGTTACAAGAGAAAAATAGCTTCCTTGCACTTACTACAGAGCCGATCTGAGTCCTGTAGTAGTTCACGACACCTGGTAGATCGCGCGGCTAGTTGTATACAAAGTGCTCATTGACGACTGTGTATACAGCAATGAGGAAAGAAGGGATGGTATATACAGCCGGCTCCCCCACTCCTGTAGATGCACAATCTCATACAACTTAAAGGGGTTACCCAAGATAAATTCCTATTTCTAAACTAAGCTAAACATCCCCCCATCCCGCTTCACTTCTAACTTACTGACTTTAACAGAAATGTATATTTACCCATTTCGCTGGGCGGTCCGAGCACATTTTCAGATTTTCTGGTGACGTTCCGTTTCCAGGACCTCGGGATACACATCAGAAATAAAAAAAATATCTGCCTCATTTGTCATTTGCATGAAAGAAGAACCAAGTGCAGTATAGAATTTTTTGTGGTCTGAGAGTGCGTCCGGTGCCGACATTTATCGAAGACTTTGCGCACAATTTGGAAGAAGTGAGTATGACTGGATAGAGAAGGTCAAGGAAGGCCACACAATTGTTGTAAGACACTTCAACATGAAGCACCTGCTCCAAATTATTATTTACAAAATAAAACAAAAGCAAATTATTACAAACAGAAGTGTCCTCAAGGATGAGAAACTTCTAGAATATAAACCAACATTCTAAAGGTTACAGGAAAACTTCTAGTAATCAGTTGTAGAACATGTGAATTTGCAGTCCAGGATCTAGCACACACATCTCTTCTGTTATCTTCTCCAGATGGAGCTCGGCAGGTGAGGTGAATATATTACATTTCTGCAACATTTCACTAAACAAGATTATGAGAGTCATTTCTTTAACACAAGTGTCAGCCATGAAGAAGAGGCCGGACACCCGTCCACAACTAATGACAACACTGAGTGTGCACATGAACGGTTTCTCTTGGAGAGACGAGGGACAGTGGATTATCTGAAAGAAGCCTTTGGAGGACGAAGATTCCCAACTGATGAAGGGGTGAAAACAGAAACAGCATTCATGGCTCACAGCTCAGCCTAAAAGCTTGTTGACAGTTCAAAATAGTGTATTTAAAAACACGAGATTATGTAAAAAACGATGGATTTGTCTTTTCTGAAAGCTGAGTGTGGATAATTTTTGACCCAAGTTCGCATTACGATAACAGTCCTCAGGATACAGAAAACATCTATAATGAGAAGGTCCTACAATGAAACTTCAGACCCGCCATTCTACAACAGGAACATTAAAATGGCTTCCCTTTTGTGTGAATTCTTAGATGTCTCATAAGATATTCTTTTAGGTGAAAACATTTCCCGCATTCCGAACATGAAAATGGCTTCTCCCCTGTGTGACTTTTCTGATGTGTAACAAGACATGATTTCCGGCTAAAACACTTTCCACATTCTGTACATGAAAATGGCTTCTCCCCTGTGTGAATTTGTAAGTGTATCAAAAAATTTGATCTGTGACTAAAGCGTTTCCCACATTCAGGACATGAAAATGGCTTCTCTCCGGTGTGAGTTCTCTGATGTCTCACAAGATCCAATTTCTGGCTAAAACTTTTCCCGCATTCTGAACATAAAAATGGCTTCTCCCCTGTGTGAACTAGTACATGTTTTTCTAAACCCTGTTTCGAACTAAAACATCTCCCACATTCAGGACATGAATATGGCTTCTCTCCTGTGTGAGTTCTCAGATGTTCCAAAAGAGTTAATTTCCTGCTAAAACACTTCCCACATTCTGAACATGAAAATGGCTTTTCCCCTGTGTGAACTAGTATATGTTTCTCAAGACCCTGTTTGGAACTAAAACATTTTCCACATTCAGGACATGAAAAGGTCTTCTCCCCTGTGTGAGTTCTTAGATGTTCCATAAGAGTTAATTTCCTGGTGTAAGACTTCCCACATTCTGAACATGAAAATGGCTTCTCTGCTGTGTGGACTATTACGTGTTTCTCCAGACCCTGTTTTGAAATAAAACATTTCCCACATTTGGGACATGCATATGGTTTCTCTCCTGTGTGAGTTCTCAGGTGTTCCATAAGACTCGATTTCTGGCTAAAACACTTCCCACATTCTGAACATGAAAACGGCTTCTCCCCTGTGTGAACTAGCAGGTGTTTCTCAACACCCTGTTTTGAGCTAAAAAATTTTCCACATTCAGGACATGAAAAAGCCTTCTCTCCCGTGTGAGTTCTCTGATGTAGAACAAGAGCTGATTCACTGGGAAAACATTTCCTACATTCAGGACAGGAAAATGATGGCTTCTCCCCTGTGTGCTTTCTGAGATGTTTTTCGAGACTTGATTTCAAACTAAAATGTACACCACATTCTGGACAAGGAAATGGCAGCGCCCCTGGGTGACATCTTAGATGTCTTACAAGATTTGCTTTCTCATAAAAACACTTCCCACATTGAGGACATGAAAATGGCTTCTCCCCTGTGTGCATTCTCTGATGTGCAAGAAGATTATTTTTCCTGGAAAGAGATTTCCCACATTCTGAACATATAAATGGCCCTTCCTGTCTGTGAATTCTCTCATGCAAAGAAAGTTTATTTCCCGTTCTTGGCTCGCCAGTCGGTAATTGATTCGATGAAGGTTCCACATGACCAGCGGTATCAGTGGATGGGTCTTTGAGTATATTAGGGGTTATTGAGTTATCTTGCATGGTATTATCTTCTGCTTCATGATAGGGGGATAAAAGGAGATGTCCACCTGACCCTTGCATCCCGTCTTCACCTGATGAAACAAAATATTATTTTCTAAATATGCCGAAAATCTGCAATTGGGCAAATCTTGCAAAAGCAAAAAGACTGGCAAAAATGTAATCATACAAAAACATCACAATGAGAGAATTACAAAATGCCCCATCGCTCTCCCAAAATGACCCAGAGAGAGGCATACAGGAAAAAATGACCATCTTTTATTCAGTTTCCGAGTATTTCGGCCGCACCATATTATACTTTACTTCATTTTTCCACATCTTGTTATTTGGGACCTTAGTCGACACCCGATACCTGCTATACCACACTACAGTTTATGAATCACTTCTTTACTATCATTTTTTTTTTAATTATGATTTATGATTTGTAAGTCTGCCAAGATACGCAAATTTTTGTTGTTCTTAAAGCTTTTCCTAAAAATTACATCCATCTTTAGCTAAATATTTTGCTGGGAAACATGCATTTTGGAGCTCAGCCATTGTCCTAGGAACATTTGTTCCAACAACTGACCGATCTAAAGCTGGCCGTACACATTAGATTTTGTATGGCTGTGACACATACGGCCGATTCCACCATAAACATTAAATGGGTTAATTGGTTAGAAGGTCCCGAAACCCTGATTATTAGCTTTGCAGAGCACAACAGGATGCCGGAGGTCTCTGTGCTCAGCCTCCCCCTGACTGACTCTGTCATTGACTCCTCTCTACTCTTGTGGCTTTTATATACTGTAAAGCAGAGCAAGGCCGGTCATGAGACTGAGAGTCAGAGTGATGGCAGGAGAAGAGGAACAAGTCTGCTCTGCAAATCTAATAATCTGGGAGCAATATTCTATAAAGTAAGTGAATGCACTGTAAAAAATTCTCTCTCTTCACATAATTTATCCTTAACCAATTAAATTATCAGATGGGGGGGGCAGTTTAGTTAAAAAAAAAAAAAAAAAAGTACAGTAAATCTGCACAAATTGGAGGCTGATCGGCTAAAAGAGTCCGATATGCCAAATGCTGACTGCTGCCAAAAATTTCCAACATGTCAATCTGTTTTTGGCAGACTGGAATTGGCCAACAATATACCCAGCCTTGGAGGGTTCTGTTCGTGCAGTTTTTGAAGCCAAAACAAGGAAAGGATTGTAAAAAAGAGAATAAGTTCCCTGTGTCTTATGAAGGTACTGCTAATAATCGATGCAGCTGAAAAAGCAACAGTGGATCATGGCGACAGTCACAAAGCTTTGGCCTGTCTTATAGGCCGATGTAAACAAGCACCAATAGACGTGGCTATCATTATTCGGCACTTGAACCCTTGTTCCCGACACTTGCCCAACTGATGAGTAAATAGTTGTCGGTCAGCTGACTGTATCTTTTATACAGGACAAAGGATGCAAATAATCGGTGGCACATCGTGTAAAGAGGGAAGTGTTGTCCATAATCAGTGCGGACCAATGGCGGAGGAATGATCATAGGATAAATAGACCAAAGCAAAAAGGTATATAAGTTTATCGTCAAATGGCAGCGCTTCAAGTCTACATCAACAGGTATAAATGTACCTTAAGTTTGCCCTGTCTAAATCTGAGAATGGATCAATCTCCTCCACTGTCTATACTGTATGTAATGATCAGATAATTGTTGCACGTAGATGACTCTCAAAACTATTCTTTCCTCTACAATCACAGAAGGTCTCCTCTTACCCGGTGATGTGCGGGGCTGCTGATCCTCCATCATGACCTCCTTGTACAGATCCTTGTGTCCTTCTAAATACTCCCACTCCTCCATGGAGAAATAGACAGTGACATCCTGACACCTTATAGGAACCTGACAACACAATGATACAGTCATCCCCAGAGCCCTCCCTTGGTGTTCTTGTATAATGTCCCATCCTCCCCAGCAGCGCTCACCTCTCCGCTCAGCAGCTCAGTGATCCTGCTGGTCAGTTCTAGGATCTTCTGCTCATGTCTCAGTGAATGAGGTGGAGGCTCGGTGATGGGGCTCGGGGTCCTGCTCCATCCTCCTGACACACGGGGTGTCACACACTCACCAGACGACTTCTTCACTACTGTGTAATCCTGTGTATGGTGAGACACTACAGATCACTACAGAGATTCTAAGAATCCTTCACCTGTCCAGTCATTTCCTAGAGATCCGAGTGATGTCATGTGAGACTCTCACCTCTCCGGTGATCAGGTAGATTATCTCTAGGGTCAGGTCTAGTATCCTCGCAGCCATCAGGTTTCTGTTCTTCTCCATCCTTGTTGGGTCATTGGTGGAGAGGTCCATCGTACATCTGGAAGAACATCTTACATGGAAGTACAAGGTCTCACTAATCAGTAATTATAAAGGATACAGCAGAGGTGACTTATATATACGAGATTACTGATCCTATGATATATTAGTCCGCTGACCACCCCTGTAATATAGTGAATACAGTGTTACACAGGATACACACTGCGGTGCACTACATATAGCAGCCAGGTCTAATCTTCTAGGTCACTATAAATTTTATTTAATTTATTCAATCCATAAGTGCATAAAGCATGGTTGTCACAATTTTTGGGGGGATTGTAACTGCGCCCCAAATACTGACCTGCTGACGTGGGGCGCCAAGTGAGCACAGTCTGCTGAGACAGACCTGTTATGTCTGGGGGAGTCTAAGAGCCACTGTGTTCACTGCCCTTACTCACCAAGTATATAGATAGGTACCCCCCCCCCCCCCACAAACCCCCCTCCCTAACTCCCTCTGTTCATGTGTTCATGAGATAGACCCCCCAATGTTAGACAGTGAATAATCTCCCCTCCTTTTCTCCTCCCCTTGTGGTGGACCCCCTGATCATGACATCATCACAGGACCTACAGCTAGCACAGCCCGTAGTCTAGGATCCATCCATATATCATCAAACACTTCACGCGCCTCTGAGAATTAGGAGCTCTATGGTCCTGTCATCTCTTTTCTGGTTGGTCCTCTCTATGGCAACTCCAATCTGGATATATCCATAGGAGGAACCGAGGATGTGATCCGTGTATATATATATATATATATATGTATATATATATATATATATATATATATATATATATATATATAGTGCCCCCCCAAAGGGCTACATAGATATATAGACCGAGCTATAGAACGCGTGGTCAAAGCTACGGACCCGTTACTTCCGCGCCATTTTCCCTGGTTCATGACTGGACACATTTTCGGGTTTTTTGGTACATTCGGTTTTGAAGGCTGGAATATTTTTTCTAATAATTATTCTGTGAACCTTGGGCTTTATTTTTACATAATTTTTTTCAGATTTATCCCGTTGGTTGTTTATAACACAAAGTTATACTAAAATATTTGTTAGGCTAAGGCCCCAGGTAGCGACCGGCAGGGAAAAAGTGCTGCGGAAAAGACCGCGGTGGAAACGCGTTGCATTTTTTTTCTGCTTTTGGTTGAACGCTGTATACTATATGTATACTGTATACTATTCTCTACTTACCAAGCACAGTGCCGTACATTTGTATCAAAACTCAGACCAAGCCTGGTCAGAAGTGCAAATTGCGTATTAACAAAATTTTATTAACTCTTTTGCTTTTTAATTCACAATTGATTTTTTTGCTTTTTAAATTTTGCACAATTGACTTGGTGGCAACAAGTTACATGTATTCTATGAGTCTGTATAATTATGGTGACACCAACTCTGATTTTTTATTATTTATTCTTACTATTTTTGCACAATTACAAAAAAATAAAAAAAAAGTTTAGTTTTTCGGCTAAACTGTGTAAGAAATAATTTTTTGCAGGACACGCTAATCCCTAATTTTTAGGGATTTAAGATTTTTTTTATTATAAATGAATTTTCCATATAATATGTAAAAAATATGAACAATTAAAGAAAAAACGGAATAGGTATTGCTGCGTGCACAAAAGCTCAAACTATTAAAATATCACTTATTTGTCTCACAGGGTGAAAGTCGTATTAAAAGAATAAAACCCAATCCTAAAAACAAAAAAATGATAACGACATCCTCACCCATCAGGAACACAAACATTTATTTTATATCGTTCTATGAGTTGGATCCGAGGATTCACATTTTTAGGAACCTTATTATAGGACAATGTATTCAAATAATTCATAATGTAAGGCAAATTAGTAGGAGGCGGCATCCTGGAATTTGCATGTTAAGGAGAAAACTTTAAAGACATTTAGGCTAAGGCCCCAAGTAGCGAAAAGCAGCAAAAAAGCGCTGCGGCGGAAACACATTGCAGTTTTTCCCACAGCACTTTTCACAGAATGTCCACAGAGTTTTTCTCTACAGACTTTAATTTATTTTTTATGCTTACTTATATAGCGCCATCATATTCCGCAGCGCTGTACACACATTGTCAGTCACTGTCCCATATAGGGCTCACAATCTACATTCCCTATCAGGATGTCTATGGGGTGTGGAAGAGGGAGGAAACCCACCAAACACGGGGAGAACATACAAACTCCTTGCAGATGTTGTCCTTGGCAGGATTCGAACCCAGGACTCCAGTGCTGCAATTCTAACCACTGAGCCACCGAGCTGCCCTTATACCTATAGGGAAGCCGCCGGAGTTTCCATAGGTATAAATGACATGCTGCGATTTACAAAAACTGAACGGTTTTGGAGATCGCAGCACTTCCGTTATGCATATTTTTCGCTAGAATCCCATCACCTTGCAGGGACTGTAAAACACTGTGGTTTTTGCTGCGGCATTTACACCACATGGTGCCCTGGCCTTAGGGCAGTTTCAGACAGCAATGTCTGACTGGGTCTGGGGAAAATGGTCAGCCGCATTAGCCACATTTGCCGTTTTTCCCTGTAGGACGTTTTCTATTAGGCTGGATTCACATGAATGTTGTGCAAAACGGTCATGAATAATGGGGGGCGCCTGTTTTCACGGATCTCTCAAATTTTAGTCGAAACAAAATAAAATTGGTCATGTGAATAGCCCTCATTCACACAAATAGATTTTAATGCAGCCGTGTGAATTATCCAGGAATTGGAGCAACCCGGCCGGAGAGGTGCAAAATAAAAACAAAAATCATACTCAGCGGTCCCTAGTGCTCGGTTTTTCATCACTGGTGTCTGTTTTTTTATTTTGTGCCACTGCATCGATCGTCCTCGGCCTCACGTGACAGCTGAGATCTTTTTGACCTCCCCCATTCTCCATATGAGTTGCTCCAATTCCTGGTCAACTGATTTAATACACTATAAAAAATGTGACGGCACTCCGTTTTTTTTCTCTGCAAAAAGTGTTTATTCACAACGTTAACGTTTCAGGAACTTGTCCCTTCATCAGGCATTGGTCCAGATAGGGTTAGGCTAGTCAGGTGATGTCATATGGTGATATGGAAAGAAGCAATGGTGGGTGCTGAGAATTGTATGCACGGCCGTTTATTCACACATTAACGTTGTGAATAAACACTTTTTGCAGAGAACAAAATGGAGTGCCGTCACTTTTTTAGCATGGTTTCCACTTGGGAGTTGGTCAGTTCCCTAGTGATCGTGCACCTGAATTTATTTTGAGTCTTTTGGAGTTGAGTGCCGCCCTGTACCCCATTTCCCACTGATTTAATACACTGAGATTAAGGTTTAGTTTATTTCCTTTCTACACAACTATCGACTTCGTAGAAAATATGAAGATAAAGGACTGATAATAATGATCTCCATTGTTAGAGCATGAAAGTGTATCACAGCTGCTGTTCTGCTCCTGTGGGTACCGAGGCTATGCCCACCGGTAGTTCTTATGTCTCCTCCGTATTATTGAAAAAGACTATACAAATAAGTTATCATTGGTGGAACAAGGAGAACTTGCTCTTCCACCAGCTTCAGTAAAGTAGCTTCCTATAGATCAATGTCTGATTTTCCAACAACCTAGCGGTGTGATCTGGTAGGATTCAGGATTCTGGTGAAATGTTTTCCGGATGTTCAGTGACTTTTTAGATGTTAGTTTAAATATGATTTTAGACCAAAATACTTTCCAGATTCAAGACATAAACATTTCTTCTGCCTTGTGTGAGTTCTTAGATGTTCCACAAGATGTTATTTCTGGCTAAAACATTTTCCAAATCCAGGTCATTAAATTGGCGTTCCACTTGTGGGTGGCTTCTTAGATGTTCCATAAGATGTGATTGTTGACTGAAACGCTTCCCACATTCAGGACATAAAAATGGATCCTCTCCAGTGTGACTTCTCTGATGTTTAACAAGACCCCATTTCGTGTTAAATTTTTTCTCACATTCTAAACACGAAAATGGTTTCTCCGCTGAGTGACTTCTTAGATGATCCATAAGGTTTGATTTCTGCCTAAAACCTTTCCCACATTCAGGACATGCAAATGGCTTCTCTCCTGTGTGAATTCTCTGATGTCTCTCAACAGAACTTTTATGCAAAAAGCATTTTCCACATTCTGAGCATGAGAACGGGTTGTCCTCTGTGTGAATTCTTAGATGTTCCACCAGATTTGATTTCTGAGTAAAACATTTCCCACATTCGGTACATGAAAATGGCTTCTCCCCTGTGTGAGCTCTCTGATGTTTCTCAACAGAACCTTTATGCATAAAACATTTTCCACATACTGAACATGAATATGGCTTCTCTCCTGTGTGGCTTCTTAGATGATCCGCAAGACTTGATTTCTGACTATAACATTTCCCACATTCAGGACATGAAAATGGCTTCTCTCCTGTGTGAACTCTGTAATGTTTAACTAGGCATGACTTCTGACTAAAACATTTCCCACATTCTGAGCATGAATATGGCTTCTCTCCTGTGTGAATTCTCTGATGTCCAATAAGACTTAATTTCCTGGTAAAAGATTTCCCACACTCTGAACATGAAAATGGCGTTTCAGCTTTGTGAATTCTTTCATTCAAATTAGATTTCTTTGTAATATGTTTCCCACAGATTTCCTCCTGTCTGTGTCCAGTTCTTGGTTCACCAATCGGTGACTGAGTAGATGAAGGTTCCTCGTGACCAGCGGTATCAGTGGATGGATCTCCGCTGTGAAGGTCTACGGGTACATTAGGGGTTATTGAGTTATCTTGCCTGGTATTATCATCTTCTTCTTGGCTGTGGAAGTCTTCGATCCCAATTTCACCTAGAAAAAGAATAAAAAATGTTCATATTGATTGATTTTTTTTTTTAAATCAAGTTTTATTGAGACAACATCAAGCAAGGACACAAAGTAAAACAAACAAAAGAAAACAGAATAATGTACAATTTCAGTAAATGACATGTTCTTACATATACATGAATAAAGTTTTTTTGTCTTCAGAGCTTCTAGAATATAATAAATGATGGAAGAGGAGGGAGAAGGAAGAAGGAGAGAAGGAAAAGGAAGAAGGATAGGAGGGGAAGAGAAGGAAGAAGAGAGAAGGAAGAGGAAGAATACAAGGTGGAGAAACAGGATGAGAAGAAGCAGAATAAGGGGGACAAAGCCAAGGAGGGACATGAGACTCAAAGCTTCAGATCAGCGTACCACCAGTTGGATCCTACTGATTAGACATTTGTAACATATCCTATGGAGATTTAATACATTTATTAATACTTCCTAATAATCAGACAATGTAAAAAAAAAAAGAGTAGGGGAAGACATCATACCCCAGACCAAATCCCTAAATACAGACCCTGGATCAGAAAAAAATATTAGTGCTGATTCATAAATTAATTTAGACAACAGACCACATCCCCAAATTAATTTAGACCTCAGTCTACACCTCTTAAATAAGTCAGACAATAAACCCCTTACAAAGTCAGTACAGAATTGACCGCTTTAATAGATCAAACCCTTTAAATAAACTAGACACCAGATCAGACCTCAGACTGGGCCACCTACATTAATCAGACCACAGACCGGGCCACCTACATCAATCAGACCTCAGACTGGGCCATCTACATCAATCAGATCACAGACCGGGCCACCTACATCAATCAGACCACAGACCGGGCCAGCTACCAACGGGCCAGCTGGGCCACCTCATTAATCAGACCACAGACCGGGCCACCTACATCACTGAGACCACAGACCGGGCCACCTACATCAATCAGATCACAGACCGGGCCACCTACATCAATCAGACCACAGACCGGGCCACCTACATCACTGAGACCACAGACCGGGCCACCTACATCAATCAGATCACAGACCGGGCCACCTACATCAATCAGACCTCAGACCGGGCCACCTAAATTAATCACACCACAGACCGGGCCACCTACATTAATCACACCACAGACCGGGCCACCTACATCAATCAGATCACAGACCGGCCCCCTCTCGCCCGGGCCACCTACATCAATCAGACCACAGACAGGGCCACCTGCCCCTACCATCAATCAGACCACAGACTGGGCCACCTACATCAATCAGACCTCAGACCGGGCCACCTACATTAATCACACCACAGACTGGGCCACCTACATTAATCACACCACAGACTGGGCCACCTACACCCCCGCCGGGCCCCCATCAATCAGACCACAGACCGGGCCACCTACATCAATCAGACCACAGACGGCCCCCCCATGCCCGGGCCACCTACATCAATCAGACCTCAGACCGGGCCACCTACATTAATCAGACCACAGACCGGGCCACCTACATCAATCACACCACAGACCGGGCCACCTACATTAATCACACCACAGACTGGGCCACCTACATTAATCAGACCACAGACTGGACCGTCTAAATTAATCAGACCTCAGACCGGGCCACCTACATTAATCAGACCTCAGACTGGGCCACCTACATCAATGAGACCTCAGACCGGGCCACCTACATCAATGAGACCTCAGACCAGGCCACCTACATCAATCAGACCACAGACTGGGCCACCTACATAAATCTAGCCATTTAACCCTCCACATAGACACAGGATAGTAATACATGTTTCATCTTTGTTTCTTACTGTTCACATATATTACTTTACACTTTTTTACTTCACCGTGGTCCTTAATGGAAGGAACTTGTCGTCAATTTTTTTGTATTGTGTGACATTGTGCCAATGAATATGATGGCAAGTAATGAATTATCGACAGTGACAGTAATAATAATAATCATAAAGATATTTTCTGAGATTCCGATGTTTTACCATTAATACAGAAATTTACAGTCAGACAAAATTCATGAAAGCCTCTTACCATCCACTGACATTGACATTGGGTTTTCGAGTCCACTCATCATCCCGACTTCATTTTCCTACAAGGATCACATGTTAAAAATGTAAAAAATAAGGAGAAAAGAAAAATGGAAAAAAAAAGAAAGAAAAATTAAATACATTTCTTATATCCAGGTGAAGTCCCCCCCCCAACCCCTCGCAGGAATCAATTTGCTCTAAAAGGAGAAAGATATCCACATGTGGTGAGTAAATCATGAACATTATGTATATAGTCCATCATTCTTTCAGTAATAAAAATATTCTGCTTTCGAGGCAGCTGACTGGCATTGTGCTGCTATTCTATGATTTACATCTACAGTACAGAATCCACATTGAATGTAAATCGCCAAATGACTGTCCAACAGATGGATGTTTAATTCAGTCTTTTCCAAAACCCCAAATGATTTGTATCCATAACCACAGCCAACAATAACAAGTAGCCACATCAGAAAGTGAACAGTCAGTCTTTAAAGTTTTGTTGGAAGCTGAAAAATTGGCAAGTACGAGGATTTCAGCGACTATGACAAGGGCCAAATAACGATGGCTAGACGGCTGGATCACAGCGCCTCCATAGATTAAATGGTTAATTCATTATGGATCCGAGCACCTCCGTGAATCCAGTTCTTCTTTATTTTTCTTACCAGCTTGAGGTTATCTACACAATATTAGACTGGTGGTTTTAATGTTATGAGTATCCACCAATCAGCCAAGTCTAATACATCAGTCTATAGAGGATTCACAGAAATCTCAGCTTCATCTACCTGATGATCCAGGGAGACATCTTGTTTTAGTTTTGGACACTCCTGATAATATCGCGGACTGGGACATCTCTCTGGTGGATTTCTCCTACTGGATCCATCTATAGGAAATATACACAGTGACTGAATACATTGTCTATATGTGATGAGCAGATGATGGGGGAGTCTAGTGGAGGTTCCTCCAGATGAAGGTCTCCTCTTACCCGGTGATGTGCGGGGCTGCTGATCCTCCATCATGACCTCCTTGTACAGATCCTTGTGTCCTTCTAAATACTCCCACTCCTCCATGGAGAAATAGACAGTGACATCCTGACACCTTATAGGAACCTGACAACACAATGATACAGTCATCCCCAGAGCCCTCCCTTGGTGTTCTTGTATAATGTCCCATCCTCCCCAGCAGCGCTCACCTCTCCGCTCAGCAGCTCAGTGATCGTGGTGGTCAGTTCTAGGATCTTCTGCTCATGTCTCAGTGAAAGAGATGGAGGCTCGATCATGGAGCCCTGGGTCCTGCTCCTTCCTCCTGAAGACGACTTCTTCACGACTGTGTAATCCTGTATATGGTGAGACATTACAGATCACTACAGAGATTCTAAGAATCCTTCACCTGTCCAGTCACTTCCTAGAGATCAGAGTGATGTCATGTGAGACTCTCACCTCTCCAGTGATCAGGTAGATTATCTCTAGGGTCAGGTCTAGTATCCTCGCAGACATCAGGTTTCTGGCCTTCTCCATCCTTGGTGGGTCATTGGTGGAGAGGACCATCGTCTTCAAAAAAGAAACTTTAGCTGTGAGTCCTGTATCTGAGGAACCTGATGGAAAACAAGGAATAAGAATAAAGTCACACCTGGAAGAACATCTTATATAAAGTGCAAGATGACCCGTCACTGACCTGCACATGAAACCTCCGAGGGACTACAGGACCTCTGATGATGTCACAGTCATGTGATCTGTCACACAGTGGAGAGATGTTGTAAACATTGGTGGCAACAGGACCTTCAGTGACATCACACGGTCACATGACAGGAAGTGCTAAATAGATCTCTACTGATTTACGTCTCCCTTCGTGATTGGTCACATGACCATGACATCATCAAAGGTCCTTTACACCATAAGGATTAGGAATTAGTGATGGGAATTTCAGCTGTTTTATAGCCGGATCATTCGGAGGCCCTCTTTGGACAGCGGGATAGTCATGAATTTGTCCCACTGTCCAGGGCACTGGGTCCGGGCTGCCCCAGTTCATCGGTTGAAGTAGAAGTTAGCGATGAAGTAGGGAGCTATTGCTCCCTGCTTCACCACCCAAATACTGCCTTCACTCCCGCTGTCCTGGGAGCAGGAGGCGCAATGTAGTGACGTCACTTACATCGCGCCTGTTACTCCGGGACCAGAGAGAGGAGTGAACAGGTGAGTATGAGGGGAAAGGTGAGTATGAGGCTAAGGCCCCACGTTGCAGAAACGCAGCTTTTTTTGTTGCAGATTTTGTTGCGTTTTTTTTTTTAGCCAAAGCCAGGAGTGGATTGAGCAAAACGTAGAAGTATAAGAGCATCCTATATATTTTCCTTTGCTTTTGTAGACATTCTTGGCTTTGGCTCCAAAAACCACAGCAAAATCTGCAACAAAAAAAGCTGCGTTTCTGCAACCTGGGGAATGGGGGGGGACATGATAGTGTGGGGGGCAACCTGAGGGGGCCATGACATTGTGGGGGCAACCAGAAAGGGGACATTATGAGGGGCACTATATTGGGGCCACTAGGGATGGCCACTAAGGGGGGCCATTATAATTTGTGCAGGTCAGGAATTTCTAAGTGATGGTGATTGGGGGGTCCACTAATGAAACCTTTGTACAGAGCCCACCAATGTGTTAAAACAGCTCTGTCATGTTTTTTCCTGTCCTATAAATGACACATTTGTAAAAAAAAATTAAATTATTTTTTTCACTGGTGCATCTTACTAAATAAGTCAAATATAACAAATTTATAAAAAGCATTGAGATATACCCCAAGAGTGAAAAAAGGGTTAACAATTATAGTCAAAACCCAGTATTTACTGGGTAAAATTATTGTTCCAAGTTGGAGTTAACCCCTTCCCAACATCCACACGTACAGTTGATATCAGGACTTCAAACACTCCCGGCTCAGTAAAGGAGTGGGTGACATAGTATTTGAGTTTCCGATGTTTTACGCACCAGATGACCCTGTACAGAGACGGATCTCCAGCGTTTAACCCTTTAAATTTCTCTGTCAATTGCACCTGAGGCATCTGAAGAGTGATGGCACATAGGTGTCACCATACAGACTGGGGTCAAGGCGCCCAAAGTTAAAAGTCACCCCCTTTCCCTAGATCACATATAAAAATAAACCAAAAAATGCCTTACACAGCTCTGCACATGGAAATCTAAAAAAAGTTACAGGTGGAAGAATATGGAGACTCATAGACTATGTAAATTTGGTATCGCTGTGATTGGACTGACCCGCACAATATAGGTAATGTACGGGAAATGCTGTAAAAAGAAAACCCAGAAGAAAATGGTGCAATTTTTTTTTTTCTCCATTTCACCCCATTCTGATTTTTTTTTTTTTGTAGATTGTACAGAATACAAAATGGTGCCATTATAAAGTACAATTCATACCACAAAAATAA
This sequence comes from Leptodactylus fallax, assembly GCA_947044405.1. NCBI lineage: Eukaryota > Metazoa > Chordata > Amphibia > Anura > Leptodactylidae > Leptodactylus > Leptodactylus fallax. The sequence goes on along the minus strand of CAMRHE010000390.1, from coordinate 1,217,290 downwards.
GCCACCTAATGGCTTTGCCAAAGGCGAAAGAAAGTTATGGCTTTTTGGAAGGCGGGGAGTAAAAAATGAAAATGCAAAAAGTAAATTATATCAATGTAAAATTTTTATTAAAGTACAAGATGTGATAAAGAAACAAGCCCAAAATGACTTAACTATGTGAAACAATTGGCGAGTTATTATCAGATAAAGTGACCCATTCCAGATTGTAAAAACCTCTAAAATGTCACAGGGGTTGATGCTGGCTGATACGTGTGGTGCATCTTTACGCAATGTATTACTCGGCTTACTATGTACCAAAATTTTGCTGCAATTTTGCTATCTGTTGGGGCCGTGTTGCCTCTCCTTCTGAACCGTTCCCCTTTGCTGATAAGCCAAGTCCCCTCATTAAGAGACACACAAAGTGAGCCTAAAACCAGGGGCATCACGAGAGCAAAAGAACCAGGGATCAGCCTGGCGACCCAGATGTCCCCATTTTGATGTCTGCCAATGTAGCTGATTGGGGCAGCAGAGTATGGGAGTCCATGGCCCCTGCCCCGCCTGTTCAGGCCTGTAGCCTACGAGAGAGCAGATTCTTCATTCGTAGGCGAGTCAGGCCACGAATAATAGGCCTGAGGTATTTTTTTTGCTTTGTTTTCATAAATCTGCCCCAATATCCCTGAATTCTAGGAAATGTCAAAAGAACGGGAGAAGTTTATGGTTTTTGTATTGTTTGTTCCTTAAAAATGTATTCTTTATTGTCAGAGCTAATTCACATGACGGTGTCCATTTCCTGGCTGATAAAAAAAAAAAAAGACAAATTGGTCAATTTATTTAACAGCTATTGGGCATCTATTTCATGTCATGTGTTTTGCATCTGTGCAAGTGGATTTTTTTTTTTTTTTACCCAACCCACTGACCTGTTTTTAACATCTGTCATTTGGATGAATGTTCGCTTTAATGGCTGCTAAAAATGGACCCAATGGAGAAGATTTATTAAACTGCCCAAAGGGACCAATCACAACGCAGCTTTCATTGGCGTACTGGGGACATGCGAGTTCCTGGACTATACCTTTAAGTGGTCATTTCCCCTTTTGCTTTCCTCTTCGATGCAGACACGACTTGTCCACGACTTGCCCATCATCCCCATTAGGGCAGGACAGTGACTACATTACAATAGCTTGGGGCATGTACACGGAGGACTTGTCTGAACCATATTAATATGACAAGGGGTTAAGGTATACATCAGAAGGCGATGTTAGACACCAGGTCCAAACCTGCCATGTTAATCTAAATATTAATTCGGCTTCTGCCCTGTGTGAATTTTTAGATGTTTCGCAACATCTGATTTTCTGCCAAAACCTTTGCCACATGGCTTCTCTCCAGTGTGAGTTCTCTGATGTTTAACAAGACTCCATTTCTTGGTGAAATCTTTGCCACATTCTGAACATGAATATGGCTTCTCTCCTGTGTGAGTTCTTAGATGATTCATAAGACCTGATTTCCTGCTAAAACACACATCACATTCTGAACATGAAAATGGCGCCTCCCCTGTGTGAGTTTTTATATGTTCCATCAGACTTGATATTTGACTAAAATGCTTCTCACATTCAGGACATAAAAAGGGCTTCTCTCCTGTGTGAATTTTCTGATGTTTATTAAGAGCGCATTTCTTGCTAAAATGTTTCCCACATTCTGAACATGAAAACGGTTTCTCCCCCGTGTGACTTCGTAGATGGTCCGTCAGATGTGCTTTCTGAGTGAAACGTTTTCCACATTCGGGGCATGAAAATGGCTTCTCCCCCGTGTGAGTTCTCTGATGTATTTCTACAGCACCTTTATTTGTGAAACATTTCCCACATTCTGAGCATGTATATGGCTTCTCTCCTGTGTGAATTCTCAGATGTCTATCTAGACTTAATTTCCTAGTAAAAGATTTCCCACATTCTGAACATGAAAATATCTTTTCATCTCTGTGAATTTTCTCACGCAAAGAAAGATTAGCTTGCTTTTTAACATGTTTCTCATCTACGTCCCTTTTTTTCCTTAGTATACGTCCACTTTTTAGTTTGGCAGTTGGTGACTGACTCAATGAAGGTTTCTTGTGACCAGCGGTATCAGTGGATGGATCTCCGCTGTGAAGGACTACGGCTACATTAGGGGTTACTGAACTATCTTGTGTGGTATTGTCATCTTTGGCTTCTCTTCTCTTGTTTTTACCTGAAAAAAAAAATTTATAAAAGATTTTTAAAAGTTTTTTTTATATAATTAATCAAGCTTTTTCTTGGCTGCCATTGTCTTACTTTATTAAGATAGAAATCTTTATCTGCCGAGGTCTGAATATCTAATAGTCTGGTAATTCTATCCAGATCATACAATATAATATGTCCCAATGTCAATAACCAACAAAGTCCACAGCAAGAGGCATATACAGAAGCCAATACAGTCCAGCAACCTGAACATGGGTTTTGGGTTTTTTCGTACATGCGGTTTTGAAGGCTGTAACATTTTTTGTGACTTTGGGTTATTCAAATAATTTTTGCGTCCTCTCTGGTGATAAATAGGGGTTTAGTCACATATTTTCATGTTGTGTTTGTTTTTTGCTCCTAAAAAAAAACAAACAAAGAAAAAAAACCATGAAAAAATGTGAATAGTTTCCCCCTCTCTGTTATGCCGCCAGCTGTACACACAGTGCTCAGTAAGGCAGGGACAGTAATAAACTTTCCTTGCCTTCACGTCTTCAGTCAGGGATGTCTGGCTATAGTAAGAGCCGACATCCCGATCCCACCAGCTGCACAATTTCATACAGCAGGCTAACATTGCAAGGACATACGGGTACATCATGGCAGGGTTCAAAGTGGACGGACGTCTATAGTCTATGGTCAGTCCAGAACTGGTTATTTAACCATTGCGGTTCGTTTTTTTTTTATTGGACACAAAAGCTTGATAAATAGGTGAACAATGCCTTAAAGGGATGTGGTCACCTCAACCTCTCATGCCTGAGATAAGAATAACCGTGTCTTCACTGCCTCTGAGGTGCTCGGGAGTTACAAACACGACTGTTTTAGTAAGTCCCATAGAGGTAAATAGGAGTTACACTAACACCGTGGACCGTTGTGCTATGCCGTTTCTGTAACTCCTATATAGATGTGTTCGGCTGTTTCTTAAACTCCCGGCCACCTCAGAGGTGATGGAGTTATGGGTATTTTCTGAGACGTAGATCCCGTATTCCCATGTTAGCAATGACAGAGTGAGATGGGAATATCTCTTCAAACGGACTAGGAAAACGTATTAAGCCTGGCATTCTGTATGCCAGGCTTAATGAGGTCCCCTACTAGTGCGAGAGGCTGCCAGAGCGTCCAGTAGTCACATCGGGCCTAGCATAGGTTTCTAGTATAACTCAGGCCATGTTTATGACCATTGTGCGCCAAAAAGAAAAGAAAAATATGACAGGCCCGACACTAATGTGTCCCTAGAATGGGCGTGGTTTATAATGGGTGTGGTTTATCAGTGTCTAACTTTATGACATTTATTAGACCAAAAAAAACAAATATGGCGCAGATTTCCTTGTGTCAAGTAGACCAAGTATAAAATGGTGCAAACATAAATTTACACCAATTTACTTTGTGTGGGATAAATTCCCGTCGGTGCGCCCCATATTTGTCTCCTCAGTAAGTGAGAGGTGATCTGTGTCTGCTCATGTTGTGCCTAACACGGTACAACATTATACTACTATCATGTTGTGCCAAAAATTGTAGGGTTTTTGATGCCTGCACCAAATATTTGTTCTTGCAAGGTAAGTTTTTTTGTCGACATGTTTTATGTCAACTGTTTGTCTCATGGTGAAGCTCAATACTTTTAGTCGGATGGTATTTGAGTCAAAATTTTGCGGCTTCTAGAAAGTCTCCATATTTCTGAAGGTCTGTGCCACAGATTTATATATACGTAACTATACTGAGTCTTTTCCCACAAAACTATATACTGATCCTCTTGCTCTGTAACATGCTGACTGCAGATTAGACTGATTTTTCATGGTGACAGATTCTTTTTAATGATTGGACCTTTAAAGACTTTCGAGTTGTCTGTAGTGTCCAAAGTCAGACTGGTAACATCCCATTCTATTAAGGGTTCCCTAATCCTTGTGTCAGACAAATTCTCTTGGCCCCTGTATTTTCTACAAATTGTAGTGTGTCCTCTCTGCGGATTAAAGAGGAGTCAATCAAAAACCTAAAAATCTGGAGACATTTTATTTTTTTTTTCAGGTTGACATTTCAAGTAGTCAGAAGACTCTCGGTACAAGTGGCTGTAACCACAAGTGATGTGATGGTGAGCAAGGGAGCTATAAGCTGCAGCCCCCATCGATGTGTACACAAGAGTCAGCCCCCCATGATCTAAAGACAGGAGGATATGCCATAAAGTCTAATACTGTAGATAACCCCTTTAATGATAAATATGGATTTGGCAAAATATTCAATGTCTGTTAAAACCAGTCTCTCTTATTGTGGGGTCATAATGATAGCAAACACCGCAGAATTAAAAAAAAAAATAGATACAACTGACCAGTACGGTGACATTGTTGCTTCCGTATTTCAATACTGAAGTGTGAATGAGGCCAAAGGGGATCCCCATTTGTATACAGCAAATAGCGGTGCTCAAGGCATCTGAGGTGATAAAGTGATCTCTGTTGGTCGAGCTGTGATCCTGGTCCTACAGGCACAATGGCAGAGCCCATATCATTGTAATAGTGCAACACAGGTCTTTGAGGTAATATTATGACACCGATCCTCAAGAGATATAGATATATATCAGAAGTATATATCAGAAGGTATCCGTAGGCAGCAGGTCCGACCATGAAGCTCCAAACCTGTCTCGATTTATACAATCTACGCATCATGATGGCTTCTCCACCACATGAGCCTTCTGATGTCTAACAAGACCCGATTTCTGACTAAAACGTTTCCCACATTCTGAACATGAATATGGCTTCTCCCCTGTGTGTATTTTTAGATGTTCCACGAGACTTGACCTCTTGTCGCAGCATATCCCACATTCAGGACATAGAAATGGCTTCTTCTCCGTGTGAGTTTTCAGATGATGACTTAAACTCGATTTATGAATAAAATTTTTCCCGCACTTCGAACATGAATATGGCTTCTCTTCTGTGTGAATTCTTAGATGCCTCACGAGACTCTGTTTTCTGCCAAAACTTTTCCCACATTCTGAACATGAATGCGGCTTCTCCCCTGTGTGGATTTTGAGATGGACTATAAGATTTGGTTTATGACTAAAGGACTTCCCGCATTCGCAACAAGAAAATGGCTTCTCCTCCGTGTGACTTCTCATATGAAGAATAAAACCCGATTTATAAGCAAAACTTTTCCCACATTCTGAGCATGAGAATGGCTTCTCCCTTGTGTGACTTCTCAGATGTTTTACAAAATTAGATTTCCCACTAAAACATTTCCCGCACTCAGGACACTTCAGTCCATTTCCCGTGTGAATTCTCTGATGTCCAACAAGAAATATTTTTTTGGTAAAAGACTTCCCACACTCTGAACATGAAAATGGTCTTTCGTCTTTGTGAATTCTTTCCTGCAAAAAAAAATTAGATTTCTTTTTAAAAAGTTTTCCATGTGGAAATATTCCGCCCCATCCTTGTCCAGTGGTCGGTTTGCCAATCGGTGATTGACTCAATGGAAGTTCCTCGTGAGGGGCAGTATCAGTGGATGGATCTCCACTGTGAAGATCTACGAGTACATTAGGAGATATGGAGTTATCTTGTGTAGTATTGCTATCTTCTACTTCATGATAGGGAGATACAAGGAGATGTCCATGGGAGTCTATTACACCATCTGCACCTGGAAAAAGACACAAAATGTTATTAGGAGCCGCTCTGTTTGTTTGTCTGCTTCAGTCTCAATCATAATTCTTGGAATCGAAACATTCAATTCTAATCTGTAAAGTGTCCAAAAACAAGTGCAGACAATTTAGCCAACCACACGGCACTCACTTTGTACGTATCAGGTGTAATTTGATAGTTTGATATAGCTTTTTTTTTTAGTTTGTCATTTGTCAAGACCCAGTAAAGTTATATACATCACCTCTTTGAAGGGGTTTTCCGTGCAAAAATTATTTTTTTAAAAAAGGTCTGTTAGTGCTATTAATGGGTTAATAAGTGCATCCAAATACGTTTGGCAGTGTTTTAAGTAATTTCTGTGTTTCTCTGTGAGCTCCTGGCATCTTCTGCATATGTTAACATGGTGTAACTTCCTGTGCTTCTATCCTACAACTACCATAATGCTTTGCTCCCTCCCCCTTCCTTTCCCACTCCCTTACAACCCCTCCCTATCTCCCTAGCTAGCCCGCCCACTGCTAGCCCTTCCCAAATAACTAACTCAGACCGCCCCCACCACATAATACTTACCTGTCTTCCTGTCTCCTCCTCTTCTCGACAAGTCCTGGAGTGCTGCAGGCCTCCCACGCTGCCTGGAGCCGGGCCCGACTTCACTTCCAGAAGTGATGTCACGGTTCAGCTCCGGACCAGAAGCAAGAGGATATAGGTAAGTATTGTGTGGCAGCTTCCCAGGCACTATTGCACGAGTGGGGAGCTGGCACACAGAAGAAGAGGAGGTGGCCTTCCCTGGATGATGCGTTGGCCCGGGTTCAGAGGAAATGGTAAATACAATGGGGCTGGGGGGGGGGGGGGAGGCCTTTATACTGACGTAACGGGTCAGGATATGGATTATATCGATAACCCATTACATCAGCAGAAAGGTAAAAAATGGAATATATGTAGGTCACATGACCTACATATATTACTGAAAAACTATACAATATGGGTACAAAAGATATATTAGAAAGTTGGAGTGGGGGGGGGCATGGGGGGATTTAGCCAGGAATTATTCATTTATCCTGGACAACCCCTTTAATGGATTTTTCCTAGGAGCCCTCAGAGTGTCATACACAGGTTTTTAAAAGAATTTATTGGTAATTCTGGTTTGGAATGAACTGGTTTTCACCGAATCAAACTTTTTGTCCAAATCAACAAACCCAAATTGAATCTTGAAAGATTCGCTCATCTGTAGCCAGACAAATCCTATCACTCCAAAATCGCTTCATTCTGTAAAGTCAAGTTTTGACTGTATGATGGTCACAGGAAGCCACAGGTTACAATCTCAATGTTTCGCTCCTGAACGACCCGTCCGCAGATGTGAACCTAGCCTTAACTATTTCCAACACATTAACGTCAAGAACTGAATAAAATGTGAGTATCCCTTTAATCTGTATATGCCATCTATGGTGTGATGGTCTATATTGTGTCACATTGTCCAGTGGTGAGGAATAGAATGACACTAAATGAAATATTAACAATATTAGTAGTAATAATGATTATAATGAGGTTTTTCAGAATTTCCTATCACTTTTCCCAACAGTTAAGAAATTTCCGGTCAGAGAAGATGTCTGAAAGGTTCTTACCATCCACTGACATTGGGTTCTCGAGTCCGCTCATCATTCCAACACAACTTTCCTGCAAGGAACACACGTTAAAATCATGAGAAAAGAATAAAAACTAAACTGAGTTTATGTTATATCCAGGCAAAGGTCAAACTCCCCCCACGCCAGATGCCATGAACCAGTCCGCCCTAAAACAAGAACGATCTCCTCAATTGGCGGCCACACAGGTTCAACATTCAGCCAAGTATTTTACAGATGTTTCAGTCCTTTGCGTACATGAAGTGATATAATCCTTGGACAGCTGCGCTCCTCCATCTCAGAGTCATGGCATCGTAACATACATGCGGATCCCAACTCTCCATTCACAGTGGCTACAGAATGGGCTCCCAACCCCAATTGTTGAGATACAGTAAGCGCAGCTCCCAGAGCTATAACCTGTGGATATGCCACAAATGTCTCAGATGGAAAATGAAACCTTTGTTTCTCCAGCATGATTGGTCGCTCTTTGACCTTTCTAGTGACCTCATTCTAGATGCGCCTGTACCGAACATTCAGTACATGACAGTATCGTGCCTTAGAAGCTGCTGACTGATATTGTGCTCTTTGTCCAGGATATACATCTAAAATGCCAAATCTAACATCCATACTGAAATATGTAGATAGATGTCCAAATATGTGAATATTTAACACAATCCAACCAACCATTGGGACATTTTATAGGAAGCTTCACTACATCAGTCTATAGAGGAGTCACAGAAATCTCAGCTTCATCTACCTGATGATTCGGGGAGACATCTTGTTTTAGTTTTGGACACTCCTGATAATATCGAGGACTGGGACATCTCTCTGGTGGATTTCTCCTACTGGATCCATCTATAGGAAATATACACAGTGACTGAATACATTGTCTATATGTGATGAGCAGATGATGGGGGAGTCTAGTGGAGGTTCCTCCAGATGAAGGTCTCCTCTTACCCGGTGATGTGCGGGGCTGCTGATCCTCCATCATGACCTCCTTGTACAGATCCTTGTGTCCTTCTAAATACTCCCACTCCTCCATGGAGAAATAGACAGTGACATCCTGACACCTTATAGGAACCTGACAACACAATGATACAGTCATCCCCAGAGCCCTCCCTTGGTGTTCTTGTATAATGTCCCATCCTCCCCAGCAGCACTCACCTCTCCGCTCAGCAGCTCAGTGATCGTGGTGGTCAGTTCTAGGATCTTCTGCTCATGTCTCAGTGAATGAGGTGGAGGCTCGGTGATGGGGCTCGGGGTCCTGCTCCATCCTCCTGACACACGGGGTGTCACACACTCACCAGACGACTTCTTCACTACTGTGTAATCCTGTGTATGGTGAGACACTACAGATCACTACAGAGAGTCTAAGAATCCTTCACCTGTCCAGTCACTTCCTAGAGATCCGAGTGATGTCATGTGAGACTCTCACCTCTCCAGTGATCAGGTAGATTATCTCTAGGGTCAGGTCTAGTATCCTCGCAGACATCAGGTTTCTGGCCTTCTCCATCCTTGCTGGGTCATTGGTGGAATGGACCATTGTCTTTCATAAGAAATCTTGGGCTGTGAGTCCTGTAACTAAGGAACCTGAGAGAATAGAAGGAGGACTGAGAGGAAAGTCACATCTAGAAGAACATCTTACATGAAGTGTCTACTAATAGGGAATAGTAGTGGACCTCTAACTCTATACAATGGAGGTGACTTATCATTGGGGTGTTTTATATACCAGACCGCTGATTATGATATATTAGTTAGTCGGTCATCCCTACCACATAGGGAATACAGAGTTACATAAGGATACACACTGCAGTGCACTACATATAACAGCCAGGTCTATTAGGGTCTATTCACATGTGGCATAATTTATGCCACAGAGAAATCTGCCGCATATTCTCCATGTCTAACAAATGGACTTTCCAATGCTAAAAGCAAAATCTGCATCCCAAACCGTATACAAGCTCTGCACTTTTCGGTGAAATGTTGATGCATTGACTACTCTTACAGGGGTGCGGGAGGTCTGACAACTTACCAGGAGTCTCCCAAACATGCTCATGTAAGAGCAGAAGTCCTGAACCCCAAACTGTAAGAACAGGAGCATCACTGGCAGAGCAGAGAGTCTATGGGTGGCGCTGCCCCCTGCTGGCTGCACTACTATATATCACCTATATAATAACTACAATATTATAAACCAAAAACCTAAAACTGACTGAAAATATCGGCCCGATATAAATATAGAAATCAACGAGACAACATGGACTACACGTCATACATACCCTGACCCGTCACTGACCTGCACATGGAACCTCCGAGGGGCAACAGGACCTCTGATGATGTCACAGTCATGTGACAGTCACAGGGGATGGATGCTATACATGTTGGTGGCTACAGGACCTACAATGACATCACATGACAGGAAGTGCTAAACTGTATAAACTTTCACAGATTTACTCCTCCCCCTGTGACTGATCACATGACCATGACATCATCAAAGGTCCTGTAGGCACTAGTATATAAGATGACGGAGAAGTAGTGGTGACTAGTACGGAGGTGTTAGGTGGAGGTTGTTGTGTTTTTCAGGAGACTTCCTAGTATTCCTAACACCTTAAGGACGCGGCCTAGTCTGATACTTGAGAATGCTTCCTTTTTTTTTGTTTTTTCATTGTCACTTCTGAGAAGCCTTTTTCTTTTCTTGTTGTCGTAGTCATACCGAGGGCTCGATTTTGCGTGACAAGTTGTATTTTTCAGTGGCACCAATTTGGGAAACAAAAATTACTTATTGAATTTTCTTAACTTTTTTCGGGGGATGATTTTTTTTTTTTTTCCTGTTGACTGAGCCGTGTTAGGCCTGGTTCACATCTGCGTTCGGGTTTCCGTTCGGGGAGTCCACTTGGGGACCTATACGGTTTCCGCACGAAACAAACGGAGAGAAACGGAGAAAAGTTCAGCTTGCAGGACTTTTCTTTCTGTTTCATGCGGAAACCACACGGACCCCATTATAGTCTATGGGGTCCGCGGGTTTCCCAGGTAAACCGCTTTCTTAAGTGTATACTGTAGGTTTCCGTTCGGAGGGTCCCCAAGCGGACTCCCCCGAACACAGATTTGAACTGGGCCTTAGGATTTGTTTTTTTTTGCCACATGAATAGTAGTTTCTATTTTGACCATTTTGGGGTATGTAACATATTTTCATCACTTTTTATATAATTTTTGTGACCCAAACAAAAACCACAATTTTTTTTTTTTGTTTTGTTTCTTTTTTACAGTAATGGATAATGTATTATTTTTACAGACTTCAGTGACAGCAATGTGAACATACCCTAATAATATCAGCCTTTTTCCATTATTGGTTCACCACACATTTCGGTCCTAATTGGTGCAGGTCTAGTTTGACCACTTAATGTGTGCACTGCAGGCTTAGTCCTGAATGGTGCTGTAACATCCTTGTCCATTCAGACTTCAGCGCCATCCTCCGGCCGTGTGCTACGACGCGGGAGGCGTGTCCACCAGTGTTCGGGAGTATTTAAAATACAAGTAATTAAAATAGTATTTAAAATACTTGTCAGGTATTTGTATTTTAAAATTAAAATACTTTTTTATTCAGTATTTTGTATTTGTAATTAAAATACTTTTAGGAAGTATTTTACGTATTTTAATTACTTTCTAAATTCAAAACAAATGTTGTAATTTAAATAACCCGCCTCACCGCACTTAAAAAAAAAAAAAAAAAAACAGTGCGAGTCACGTCATCACTCTCGTTTCTCATATCTCGTGCGAGGTGCGACGAGAGGAGGGAAAATTCCAGCGCGTTCCAGCAACGCAAGTCTGCCTTGTAGTGAAGCGTGATTTATTTTTAGTTTTTAATCATCCCGATCGCGTAATCCATTCCGTAAAATTACCGTATATACTAGAGTATAAACCGACCCGGATATAAGCCGAGGCCCCTAATTTTACCACAAAAAAATGGGAAAACGTATTGTCTCGAGTATAAGCCGAGGGGGGGGGAAATCCACCATTGCAGATAAAAAGTCTGGTCATGTGCATTACAGCTTAGTAACTCCATGTGCCTCATAGTAATAACAGTTAACCCCATCATGTCCCTAACATTAACCCCCTGTGTGCCTCAAATAAGAGTTACTGATATGTGAGAGACATGGAGGTAATAATTAGGTATCTTCATAATTAAGGTCCTTTATTAGTACCCCCATGTGTCTCACATATTAGTAAACCTTATATAGGGCACACAGGGGTTAATATGAGGGACATGATGGGGTTAACTGCTATTAATGTGAAGCACATGGAGTTACTGAAACTAAATTAATATCCCCAAATGCCTGACATTAATAGGCATAGTAACTAAAGGAAGGTACCCGTATGTTTCTCTTTACTGTAGCATCCTCTCCTCCATGTGACAGACATCTTCTATAGGACACAATCCTGGCCACTGACTTATCTGCAGGCTAGATGCTATTCCTAGCGGGCTAAAGGACCTCTGATGACGTCATGACCATGTGATCATACTCTGGTGTGGGTGGAGCTACTAGGATTTAGACTCAACCTTATCTGCAGATGTTACATACCAGTGGCTACAGGACCCTTGATGACATCACAGTCAGTCACGTGACCTAATGACAAGCAAATCACAGACCAAGAGCACCAGTTTTCTGTGCTCCGTGGACCCTGACTTGTGTATAAGCCGAGGGGGGCTTTTATAGCATGAAAAATGTGCTGAAAAAGTCGGCTTATACTCCAAAAATGGAGGAAAATCGTAATACCAGTGAAGGGGACGCAACCGACAATGATTCAGATCTCGAAGACCCACATCTCCCTGCAATTTTGGACGGAACTTTTTTCAAAATTAACAAGACTAAATCCGAAGCGGCAGGGGCAGGACAAAAAGTGTCTGCTTACTGCAAGGGCTGTCCAAACAAGTTAATCACGGGTCAAATAAACTCAACGTCCAACTTCCTTAAACACTTAAGGGTAAGTTATTTAATTAGATCATGGTTTAGTTTTTATTTTACAATCCCCAACCCCGAAGCAAATTTTTAAAACCTATATATTACGCTTTTTGGTAAACTTTTTTTACATTATATTACCATCAAAACAAACCTAAAAAAAAAATATGCGGGAGAAATCTATAAATGGACTGTAAATGCAATAATGCAAAAATTACCATAGACTACACTTAAAAAAACCCTTGTGAAGTTTTGTTTCATTAAAAATATTTAAAATAATTAGCGATTTTGCAATAGTTAGCACGACTTTAATGTTTTTTTTTTTTTCAAGAATGTCCATCCAAGCCTCGTTCAGAAGTACGAAAAGTATAAGGAATCGAAAGGCAAGCAGCGCAAAGGTGACCAGACCCAACAGCCTCAAGCACGTTACGACTCAACCTCGGCTAAAGTCCAGACACCATGGACTTTGACGAAAGAACGAAAGATGCATCACGCTATAACCCAGAAAGAAGTGGACGATCTTGTAATGAACTTTATTGTTTCCGAAGGCCTTCCTCTTTACACAGTGGAGAAGCAGACTTTAAAGAACTTAGTTGAAGGCTTAGCACCAGGAAAACACGTGATTAGCACCAAAACATTGAAAGACCGGATCGAAAGAAAATACACCGAGCTGGTAAGCATGATGCAGAGCATGTTGAAAAGTGCTGACAGAGTTTGCACTACAGCCGATTTATGGTCGAGTAACCGGAAAAGTTACTTCGGCGTCACTGCTCATTGGATCTCCAACGATTTGGAACGAAAATCAATCGCCATTTCCTGCAAAAGGCTCGTCGGGGAACATTCTTACAAAGAAGTTGCTGCAGCTTTATACCACACGCATGAGAAGTTTGGTTTAAGCGTCGACAAAATTTCATACACCGTCACTGACAACGGCAGCAATTTCGTTAAGGCGTTCAACGAATTTGGCGAAGAAAATCCATCATGTTCTGATTTCTGTGCCTCTGAAGTCGTCGATTCGGAAGATGAAGATAGTGGCCGTATCGAGGATGACGACTTACAAAGGCTGGACATTAACGAAATTCTTCAGCATGAAGAAACGGACAATGACAGCACCAACGATGCCCTGGATGAAGGTGACTTAGGTGACGCCATTATCCTGCCTCAGCACTTAAGGTGCCAGAGCCACACCTTGAACTTGCTTGCCACAACCGACGTCAAGAACGCTTTTACAAGCACTACAGGATCGGGTCAGTACAAAAAACTGTACCTGGCCACTTTTGCCAAATGCACAAAACTCTGGAATTTGGCATCTCGCAGTACCAAGACCTCAGACTTCATACACTCACTCACTGGATTTTCCCTAAAACCGCCCGGTGAGACGAGATGGAACTCAACGTACGATGCTGTCTGTCGTTTGATTTCTGAAAACGTGGAGCCCAAATTACACGAAATAACGACAGCCTTGAAACTTCCGGCTTTCAAGCCCGGTGAATTGGAGTTGCTACACCAGTATAAATCCATTATGGAGCCAGTTGCAAGGGGTTTGGACCTATTACAATCAGAAAAGGAGTCGTTCCTGGGGATGCTCATGCCAACCATCTTGCAAATTCAGAAGAAATTGCTCACACAAAAAACAAAACAAACTCAAAGCGAATTTCTAGTCGAAGCACTACTTTCGAATTTGAACACGCGCTTCTCGCAATTTCTTACGTTCAACGATGACAGTCGTCCGTTTGTCGTTTCGGCCGTATCTCACCCATCCTTCAAATTGAAATGGATTCCAGAAGAACACCGGGACTGGGCGAGGGACTGCTTTATTGCAGACGTGCAACGATTGGCGGCCGAAAGAAACGAAGAAAAAGGAAAAAAACAACGTGAGGAACGGAAGAATTATGGAAATCCGAAGAAAAAACAACGCACAAACATCAATTCATCACCGTTCTTTGACTTCAGTGATTCGGACTATGGAAACTCCTCTGACAGTGGACCACAAGGACCTGGGCCAATCGCGAAGCTCGAGTGCCTCAGATATTTAGAGGAGAAAACAAGCAGTCAAATTCACGTTCTGAACAAATTCCCTCGTGTCAAATATGCATTCATCCAACTAAACAGTGCGTTACCCTCATCAGCTCCAGTCGAACGCTTATTTTCTCGAGCGGGAATAATTCTCTCACCGAGAAGAAACCGCCTGTAGGACAAAACATTTGAAATCCTTGTTCTTCTGAATGCAAACAAGCACATAACTTAAATAATGTATAATAACTTTTCGAGTTTTGGAAATGCACTTAAAGTTCTTTTTCCATTTAGCCTATGTTCAATTGTTCCATTTTTTTGTTTTTATTAAATTTTTTGTTTACATTTTTCAAGTATTTTAGTATTTTAAAATACTTTTGAAGTAGTATTTAGTATGTGCATTTAAAAATACTTCGGGATGAAAGTATTTAGTATTTGTATTTAAAATACTTCAGTCATAAGTATTTTGTATTTTGTATTTAAAATACTTTCCCAAAGTATTTTCCCGAACACTGGTGTCCACTTATGATCCCCTGTTCCTGGACCTCCTGCTGTATTCTGTTTTAGCACAGCTGGGAGTTTGTTTCAGTGTATCAGTCCAGCCAGTTCTCGGAGTTCCCTCTGGTTTGCGAAGAGTTAACGTTAGTTGCTCTATGATTGACATCTTACCTTCCAATCACGTCAGGGGCAGATTCCAGGCTTCCCATATACAGCCCATCAGTCCACACATGGGTGCTTGCTATTAGCCTCTTTAGAGCGTGCTAGCGTATTACTGTTCCTCTGATATCTATATTCTGACCTTCGCTTTACCTCTTGACTATTCTTCTGGATTCTGATTTTGTACCTGGTTGCCTGTCTGGTTCCGACCCCTTGGCTAGTTTGACATCCCGTTCTCGTTGTTAGTTTTGTCTGCGTTAAGTGTTTCACTTATAGGAAGGGACAGTCACCCAGTTGTCCTCTGCCGCTTAGGGTAGTTGAGGCAAGTAGGTAGGGACTTTGGGGTGGGTGTAGTATCAGGGCTCACTGTCTCCGTCTTTCTCCTTCCTCCCAGGTTCCAGCAGCAGCTACTGGGGAATTGCTTAACGGGCAATTCCCTAACAGGTGCACACCGAGCTATGCAATGTAATTGATGTACCAAACGTGCCAGCATCCCATTTTTTAGTACTTCACAAAAATAAGTGTTCTGAACCAAGAAGACATATTCATTGGATGAGGCGTACGCCAATATTGCTTCTGATTCAGAGTCCATAAGTGAGGATGACAAATACATTGCATCCTCTAGCAAATCTGAACAGTCCCCTAGGAGGTGTTGAAGAACTGAGACTGCGGTGGTCCCTGTATTGGATGACCCTGTGTGGGTTTTCCATGAGGCATATACCCCCCAAATCCCTGAATTTACTGGGAACTCAGGGTTACAGTTTGAACCCACTGGACTCAGGAAACTGAATTTTTTGAAAATTACTTTGTACTGACGATTGGGTTGAATTAACAGTCACACAGACCAATGTTTTTGGCCAACAATGGATTAGTAATAATCACAAATTTTTCTTGCCCACAGATCGAGTCCTGTAGATTACAAATGACTATACAGTCATGGCCAAAAGTTTTGAGAATGACACAAATATTCTATTTTCACATGATCTGCTGCCCTCTGGTTTTTATGTGTGTTTGTCAGATGTTTTTATCACATACAGAAATAGAATTGCATTCATATTATGAGTAACAGAAGCTTATATTGACAGTTAGAATGAGTTAATGCAGCAAGTCAATATTTGCAGTGTTGACCCTTCTTCTTCAGGACCTCTGCAATTCTCCCTGGCATGCTCTCAATCAACTTCTGGACCAAATCCTGACTGATAGCAGTCCATTCTTGCAGAATCAATGCTTTCATTTTGTCTGAATTTGTTGGTCTTTGTTTGTCCACCCGTCTCTTGATGATTGACCACAAGTTCTCAATGGGATTAAGATCTGGGGAGTTTCCAGGCCATGGACCCAAAATCTCTATGTTTTGTTCCCTGAGCCATTTAGTTATCACCTTTGCTTTATGGCAAGGTGCTCCATCATGCTGGAAAAGGCATTGTTGAGCGCCAAACTGCTCTTGGACGGTTGGGAGAAGTTGCTCTTGGAGGACATTCTGGTACCATTCTTTATTCATGGCTGTGTTTTTAGGCAAGACTGTGAGAGAGCCGATTCCCTTGGCTGAGAAGCAACCCCACACATGAATGGTTTCAGGATGCTTTACAGTTGGCATGAGACAAGACTGGTGGTAGCGCTCACCTCTTCTTCTCCGAATAAGCTGTTTTCCAGATGTTCCAAACAATCGAAAAGGGGATTCATCAGAGAAAATGACTTTACCCCAGTCCTCAGCAGTCCACTCCCTGTACCTTTTGCAGAATATCAGTCTGTCCCTGATGTTTTTTCTGGAGAGAAGTGGCTTCTTTGCTGCCCTCCTTGAGACCAGGCCTTGCTCCAACAGTCTCCGCCTCACAGTGCGTGCAGATGCACTCACACCTGCCTGCTGCCATTCCTCAGCAAGCTCTGCACTGCTGGTAGCCCGATCCCGCAGCTGAAACACTTTTAAGAGACGGTCCTGCCGCTTGCTGGTCTTTCTTGGGCGCCCTGGAGCCTTTTTGGCACCAATGGAACCTCTCTCCTTGAAGTTCTTGATGATGCGATAGATTGTTGACTGAGGTGCAATCTTTCTAGCTGCAATACTCTTCCCAGTTAGGCCATTTTTGTGCAGTGCAATGATGACTGCACGTGTTTCTTTAGAGATAACTATGGTTAACAGAAGAGAAACAATGATGGCAAGCACCAGCCTCCTTTTAAAGTGTCCAGTGGTGTCATTCTTACTTAATCATGACAGATTGATCTCCAGCCCTGTCCTCATCAACACCCACACCTGTGTTAATGGAGCAATCACTGAAACGATGTTAGGTGGTCCTTTTAAGGCAGGGCTGCAATGATGTTGAAATGTGTTTTGGGGGATAAAGTTCATTTTCTAGGCAAATATTGACTTTGCAAGTAATTGCTGTTAAGCTGATCACTCTTTATAACATTCTGGAGTATATGCAAATTGCCATTAGAAAAACTGAAGCAGTAGACTTTGTAAAAATTAATATTTGTATCATTCTCAAAACTTTTGGCCATGACTGTATGTTGGGGCCTTATCTTAGCCATTGACCCAGTCAAGAAGCCAAGCATATGGGTCTATTGAAACACAGATATTTTATGTTCTTCTCCAATGTTCTGTATGGCCAGGACCAGGCCACAATTTGAGATTATTTTAAAATTTCTCCACTGTACAGATAATTCACAATATTCCTCACAAGATCACCCCAAGTATGATCGGCTATATAAGGTTAAGCCCCTATTAACTCATTAGAATCAATATTTTAGAGAAAAACATAGACTGCGCGTCCAAATATTATACATCAATCTACGTCTGTCACAAAGTCTACAAAAATGACCACGAGGTTCTTAGTCTACATTTTGATCAAGATGTATAAACGCACTATCCACATCACAGCAGCCTCTATATGGTGGGTCCTTAACTCATTTTAATTCCAGATTTTCTCAGCTGTTACCCCTTCTAAATTTATTTTTGTGGATGAATATTTTGTTCATTTTAAGAGGCTAAAATTCTGCCAGTACCTGCCGAATAAGTGGACAAGGTATGGTGTGAAACTTTACCAGCTCTGCTAGTACACCACCTGATGTAGAATTTCCAAGGGGAAAGACAGGTGTATAGCGTACACAATAAATGTTGTGTTGTATTATTTATTCATTTATTATGCTTACTTATATAGCGCCATCATAGTCCGCAGAGCTTTACAGACATTGTCAGTCACTGTCCCATATAGGGCTCACAATCTACATTCCCTATCAGGAGGTCTTTGGAGTGTGGGAGGGGGAAACCGCCACCAAACACGGGGAGAACATACAAACTCCTTGCAGATGTTGTCCTTGGTGGGATTCGAACCCAGGACTCCAGCTCTGCAAGGCTACAGTGCTAACCACTGAGCCACCATGCTGCCCTATTAGTGGGCGGAGGTAAAATATTTCTGCACTAAATGCCATATAACCTAAGGTTTACTCTGTCCATGCCCCTCTTATTGGACACCCCACAAGCCTAGTGTAATGCAGAGGGTATGGACACATTGTGTCACTGAACTAATATGTCTTGCGACTTCTCCTACAAGTGTTGCCAAGTGGCCCTCTGGTATTCACCCTTTAAATGCCATATGGTGATACAGACTTTGCAAAACTGTAACCACCCAGTTGCTATCTTTTGGAGTAGTCTCCAGTCAGTAACAGCTGACCAATAGGTCAAGAGATACTGATGTGTGGCACCAATTGACAAGCAGAGACCTGGTCAGGGGACAAGCCGAGGTCAGGGAAGCAGAGTTAATATGTATCAGTAATCCAGGCAGAGGTCAGGGCAGGCAGCATAGAATCAATACAGTAATCGGGTATAGGTCAGGAAAGGTGGAACAGGTTTGGAGTGCGATAACACAAACAGAAGTTGAAACACGAGTAATACAGACATCTATGGTGGACACCTTTGCTGGACACTAGATACCTTATTGCTAGGTGCTGTCCCACGGGGGAGGATGCCTTATATGACAAAGTGTGTGGAGATTGGTGCACAATTTTGAGACATTCTATTGTTAATATCAGGTCTACATGTCAAGTAGCCAAATCCTTCCCATTACAAGTAAATAAAAATGATGTCCTGGTAATAACTAACAAAGTAGCAGAGAGATGAAAACCACAACGCGATGTGGCATGAAGCTGTGGGGGCAACTTGGGGGGGCATCAAAGTGTGGGGGCAACCTGGAGGAGGGATATGAAACTGTGTGGGTAATTGGAAGGAACATTATAATACCTGTGCAAATGGGAGTGAAGGGAGAAAACAGAACTACCCAGGGGCCAGTTCAGATGGAGACAAGGGAGGAGGTGGTGCGACCCATGGGACAGGGGCAGGTTCCAATGGTGTGTCTTGGAGAAGAGGAGCCACTGGGGTGGGACAGGTTAATGTCTGAGGGGTGATGCAACCTATGAGACAGGGGTTGGTTGTGTTCACGTGACCTGGAGTTAGAACCAGCCCAGTCCAGCTGCAACAAACACCAAGACCAGGAAAGTGAATTAAATGTCCCTGGATAACCCATTTAAGGGGAGTGTGTCACCAGAGCCCAGCCCTTTAGATAGATAGGTTAGGGTCACCTTAATCAAATGGTGTTTTCCCCTCGTGAATCGCTGCCTTCTTTGCTAAGATATTATCATTTTGTCAATATGCAAATTAGCTTTTTGGAGGTCCAAGGATGATGCCGTTGCTCCAAAGAGATACATCTCTCATCACTGTGTCGTACTCCGCCCCTCGTTCCTTCCTCCCATTGGCAGGGCCAGGCAGTGTATACCTAATCTTGCCCCGGGCCTGAGTTCTGTCACAGTCGCCGCTGGTCATATGCTCGGCGTATACGCCAAGTGCGATAGAACTCAGGGCCACGTAAAATGAGGTATACACTGCTTGGCCCTGTTAATATGAATGAATGAATATATAATAATAATAATAATAATAATAATAAAGGGTTTCATGTCTGTGAAGCAAAGAAAATTCTATCAAAAACTTCTCATTTGGAACTATTTATTTTTATCACGTCTACATTTCTAGTAGCCATCGATCCATCACATCCCCACCATTACAATAACGGCACCGACCGGCCGACACATTGGGAGGGCTTAGTGCACATAAAGCTCATCTCATTCTGCGGAATTGAGCCAGGTCGATGATACAAGTAATTTAGAACCCATTTCTCTTCTGAAGACTAAACAATCTCTTTTGCTTCTTCTATAAGGCAGACTGGTCCAACATACTAGAGGATAAACGTCGGGTCACTCATCTACTCTACTGCATTACAGTCTGGCGGGCACAGTGACAGTGCCCCTGAGATGAGAGGGTTGTGATATCTGAGTACAGGTCCTCTGAGGTCCCCTGTCTGCTCCATACTATTACAACATGGGGGCTTAAAGGGATTGTCCAGTCCCAAGTGGATTTTTCATATTGATGAGGTATCCAGAGGATGGGTCGTTAGTATGTGATCTGTGGGGGTCTTATGTCTGGACCCTGCACAGATCAGCTGTTTTGGCAGCCTCTAGACCCTGAAAGTTACAGCACTATTACTGGAATAAGAGCAGCCTGGACGTGCTCCCCGTCCACTGCACCAGCTTGCCTGGAGGCTGCTGGAACAGCTGATGAGTGCGAGGTCCTAGTGCCGGACTGCCACAAATCTCATACTGATGGCCTATCTTGTGGTCATCAGTATGAATAATCCATTTGGGGCCGGACAACCATTTTAAGTCATCCTTAGGCAGCAGGTCTCATATTAGAAGAGTGATCTGGGGAATAATAAAGCTTATCAGGACATTCCCTGCACTGATTACACTCTATTATTATGTTATTATTAATTATATTATTACTACTACCTGTTTGTTGCCATTGCGGAGGGCAGCTGGGGAGGCCAGAACTCTTGTTTCTCTGTCTCCACTGCAGCCGCTCCATCTTTCACTGATGTCAATGACTCCCCTTTACTCAGGTAGAGATTAGAATAGAGTGGTTAAGGTGTGGTGTGGATCCAGTAGGTGGTGCTGCCCCAGCTCTGGAAATTTTAGCTGTGCAGAGGCTCCACCCACCAGCCCACGAGCAACTCTAACCTGCCTGCTTTGACATGGACACAGGGGGTGGTGCCTCATACTAACAGTCACAGGAGGCAGCACCACCTACTGGATCTACACTATTTTTTAACCACTCCATTCTAGCATCTACTGACTACTCGGGCAGCAGGTCCATTGTGTAGACTGGAGTCAGTCATGTGAACGGAGTCGAAGTGTCAACAGGGGAAGCAAGGAATAAGAATTTCAGCCTCCCCAGCTGCCCTCTGCAAGAGTAATAAATGAGGGACTGGGATGTAAGATTTATTATTCCCTGGATAACCCTCCACACCTGACATATTTTCTACAATCCGAGCATTAAAATGGCTTCTCCCCTGTGTGAGTTTTCTGATGTTTAACAAGACCTGCTTTATTGCTATAACATTTACCACATTCTGAACATGAAAATGGCTTCTCCCCCGTGTGAGTTCTTCGATGATCTGTAAGCTTTGTTTTCTGAACAAAACGTTTTCCACATTCAGGGCATGGAAATGGCTTCTCCCCTGTGTGAGTTCTCCAATGTCTATCAAGAGAAATCTTATACCTCAAACACTTCCCACATTCTGAGCATGAAAATGGTTTCTCGCCTGTGTGACTTCTGAGATGTTCTACAAGCTGTGATTTCTGAATATAACATTTTCCACATTCAGGGCATGAAAATGGCTTCTCTCCCATGTGACTTCTCTGGTGTTGAACAAGGCATGCTTTATTCGTAAAACATTTCACACATTCTGAGCATGAATATGGCATTTCGCCTGTGCGGGTTTGCTGATGTCTCTCAAGAGAAACTTTATGCTTAAAGCACTTCCCACATTCTGAGCATGAAAATGGCTTCTCCCCTGTGTGTTTTCTCTGGTGTTTAATGAGGCAAGCTTTACTCGTAAAACATTTCCCACATTCTGAACATGAAAATGGCTTCTCCCCCCGTGTGTAGCCTTTGATGTGCGATGAGATTTGCTTTCTGACTAAAACATTTCCCACATTCAGGACATGAATATGGCTTCTCTCCTGTGTGAATTCTCTGATGTGCTACAAGACACGATTTCTTACTAAAACACTTCCCACAGTCTAAACATGAAAATGGCTTCTCCCCTGTGTGTTCTCTTAGATGACCAATAAGACCGGATTTCTGTCTATAACATTTTTCACATTCTGGACATGAAAATGGCTTCTCCCCTGTGTGTTCTTCTAGATGATCAATAAATGAGGATTTCCCTTCATAAAAAGTCTCACATTCTTGGCATGATAATTCTTTCTCCCCTATGTGTTCTCTTAGATGACCAATAAGATCTGATTTCTTTCTATAACATTTCTCACATTCTGGACATGAAAATGGCTTCTCCCCTGTGTGAATTCTCTGATGTCTGTCAAGAGAAATTTTATGCCTAAAGCATTTTACACACTCAGAGCATGAAAATGGCTTTTCTCCTGTGTGACGTCTTAGATGTTCAGTAAGAGCTGATTTTTTACTAAAACAATTCCCACATTCAGTACATAAATACGGCTTCTCCCCCGTGTGAAGTCTCTGATGTTTCACAAGATTACTTTTCAGCGTAAAGTTTTTTCCACATTCCGAGCATGAATATGGCTTCTCCCCTGTGTGAGTTCTCTCATGTCCAACAAGAATAAATTTCGTGGCAAAACATTTCCCACATTCCGAACATGAAAATGGCCTTTTATCTTTGGGAATTCTCTTATGCATGCTAAGACTGGATATCTTTGTAAAATGTCTTACATGAGGAAATATTTGACCCGCGGTATCAGTGGATGGATCTCCGCTGTGATGGCCTACGAGTACATTAGGGGTTATTGAGTTATCTTCTGTTGTATTGTCATCTTCTACTTTATAAACAGATAAAAGCACAAGTCCATGGGAGCTGCTCATCCCGTCTTCACCTAGAAGCAAAAAAGAATTTTCATAGAATAAAAAAGGATACTTGGTACTTGGTATGGTCAGAGTTGTAACTCGAAGCTCCAGGGCCCCAATGCAAAATTTTTAATCGGGCCCCTACTTATCATGTACTATGTATAATACTGGCGCCTTCTTATACTGTAGAGAGGCCTTTGGGGCCCCTCAGGTTCTTAGGCCTGGTGGCAGGTGATACCTGTACATTCCCTATAACTAGGCCCCTGAGTACGGAGGTCCATTCTAGTCTACTCCAGATATGACTTCATATTGAACCGTTTCGTTCCCTTATCTAGGAGACAACCATTTCACCTATACAAACATTACACTGGTCCTTCTGTGACATATCTAGAGTCCCAGCTTCTGACTTGAAAATATTTCACATCTACTTCTGCCTTCTTCTTAAAGAGATAAGATTCTCATCTTTCATATGACACCAAGATTGGCCCCACCATTCATGCCCCCTCTCATGAGAGTGGAGGAAACATTTTTTTTTCTGCAAAACCCAACTTGCACAAACTATTGTGAATTTTTTATTCTTTATATGCTAGAAAATTGGTGTATATGACATGATAAGTACAGGTGAACTGTCCGCTTCGAGACAGATACAGCAGAATATTCAGAGTGACTATCAGTTTAGTGGAGGGAGGGGGCAGGAAAACAGCCTGATAAGAGGAGAAAGAAACATTTTCCTCTGATAATGTATAGTACAAGGTTTTTTATTATCGTCTAGACTATTGGTTTCTGCAATTTTTTTTTTAAATGACAGCGACCATCTAAATGTGTTTTATCTGTAGTATGATCTACTATATTATATATTAGAACATTAGCACTGTATAACTCAATGCCTGGTTTTCAAGAAGCCTAGTGACATGGCCTGGGATTAATGCCAAACCAGAATATCTCCTCCAAAAGGGAGGGTTTAGCTACTGCCTTGAACCAGTCAGCCAGCCTCCTTCACATGTAGCAGTGCCCATATGTGGAAATGCTAGTTTAAACCCTTGCCGGCATCTGCCGTACTATTAGGACTACCAGGAGCTGAGCGGGCGCCATAGTCACAGCAGAGAATTAGCGACAACGCCAGCAATCAGAATGAGATCCGGGGGCGGCCAGGCTTCCCATAGAGAAGGTAGGGACGATAACTCAATGAGAACAGGAAGCGGCCATGACGATCATGTGATCACTGGGCAGATGATGGATCTTAGTAGACCCAGATCAGCTGATATTGTTCATAAAGACGTTTTCTGAGCTTTTTATCAGTTTTCCCAAATATAAAGAAATTTACAGTGAAACAGGATTTATGAAAGCCCTTACCATCCACTGACACTGAGCTGGGGTGTTCGAGTCCACTCGTCGTTCCACTTTCCTGCAAGGATCACAAAATATTACAGATGTGAGGAAACTCAACAAGGACCCCAATTTATGTTATATCCAGGCAAAGACCAAAAACTGGAAGTCACCAACCAATCCGCCTGAAAATGGAAGGATATTGTCAAGTGTCAAATAAATTATTAAAGGGATTTTCAGGCCGCAAATCAATTTTTCATACTGATGACTGATCGTTGTCTGACCTCAACCGATCTAAGACTGATGAGCTATCCACAGGATGTGTGTGTGACCCCGACCAATGTCATACTGATGCTCTATCCATAGGACGTGTGTATGACTGATGTACACGCCACTGCTGCTGGAGAAATTTCAGAGAAAGCTTCACTACAACACTCTATAGAGGAGTCACAGAAATCTCAGCTTCATCTACCTGATGATCCGGGGAGACATCTTGTTTTAGTTTTGGACACTTCTGATAATATCGAGGACTGGGACATCTCTCTGGTGGATTTCTCCTACTGGATCCATCTATAGGAAATATACACAGTGACTGAATACATTGTCTATATGTGATGAGCAGATGATGGGGGAGTCTAGTGGAGGTTCCTCCAGATGAAGGTCTCCTCTTACCCGGTGATGTGTAGGACTGCTGTTCCTCCATCATGACCTCCTTGTACAGATCCTTGTGTCCTTCTAAATACTCCCACTCCTCCATGGAGAAATAGACAGTGACATCCTGACACCTTATAGGAACCTGACAACACAATGATACAGTCATCCCCAGAGCCCTCCCTTGGTGTTCTTGTATAATGTCCCATCCTCCCCAGCAGCGCTCACCTCTCCGCTCAGCAGCTCAGTGATCCTGCTGGTAAGTTCTAGGATCTTCTGCTCATGTCTCAGTGAATGAGGTGGAGGCTCGGTGATGGGGCTCGGGGTCCTGCTCCATCCTCCTGACACACGGGGTGTCACACACTCACCAGACGACTTCTTCACTACTGTGTAATCCTGTGTATGGTGAGACACTACAGATCACTACAGAGAGTCTAAGAATCCTTCACCTGTCCAGTCATTTCCTAGAGATCAGAGTGATGTCATGTGAGACTCTCACCTCTCCAGTGATCAGGTAGATTATCTCTAGGGTCAGGTCTAGTATCCTCGCAGACATCAGGTTTCTGTTCTTCTCCATCCTTGGTGGGTCATTGGTGGACAGAACCATCGTACCTGAGGAACCTGAGGGAAAACCAGGAGGACTGAGAGCAAAATCACATTTGTAATAAGTGGTTCTTGGGGCACCTGCAACAGAAATTGTTGTTCCTTTGGTGTAGGATATGTGATGTCTGCCTCCTAGAACCCATGTCACCAATAAGGAGAATCTTGCTAGTACCACAGGTCCAGGAACCAGCCACTGAGATGAACATGCCTCCTCACCACAAGCTGACAGGCCATATGTGTAGGCCTCCGAGCAGCAGGTACCTCTCTCTGACTCCAGAGTGAGAACGGGACCTTAAATAATATACCCCTTCCTGCCATGGATAGCCTGGGCCTAATGTCAGAAGATTGCACTGCGGGATAGCTCACAATACAGGTCTTTGGGAATCAGACTAAGGCTCTAATAGAACCACATTGTGAGTCTGACCTCCTGTTCATACAGGAAACGCTACTGTGTGCATCAGAGGAGAAGAGAGGCGGTCAGTGCTCCAGAGGGGAGCACATAAACTAACCACAAGGCTGTCAATAAGTTATTCATTAATATTACAATACAC
Source organism: Leptodactylus fallax (assembly GCA_947044405.1). Taxonomy (NCBI): domain Eukaryota; kingdom Metazoa; phylum Chordata; class Amphibia; order Anura; family Leptodactylidae; genus Leptodactylus; species Leptodactylus fallax. The sequence continues at coordinate 1,191,164 of CAMRHE010000390.1, read as the reverse complement.
ACAGGCTCAATTTTTAAAGGCAGGGAACAAAAATGCTTCTTATTTTCTACTCAAGTACTTCTTTAATCTCAAGCCCCTTACCCTAATCCTCCCAAGACATTTGCCAGTAGAGAGGTTTTGAATACCGACCTGACCTGCACGAACCTCCTACCCACCATCTACCATTTACTCTCCAGTAGTATGTGCTCTTAAAGGGGGTTTCCATTAATAACATCCCTCATTCACAGGATAGGGAATAACTGTCTGATTAGCGAGGGTCCAACCTCTGGACTGGGGACTACTTCATGTGACTGTGCGGTGGTGTGCATTCATGGCCACCACTTCATTCTGTTCTGTGGGAAGGTGATCTCTGACGGACCCTTAGACTTTAATAGCATTAAAGGGTTTTCTAGGCTTAAAGGGGTTGTCCAGGATAATCTGTTTTTTTGCACGGAGGCCGGGGAACATAAGAAAAACCAAAAACCCATACTCCCCTGTCCCCAGTGCTACAGTGTCTCCTAGCGCGATCCGGCCAATCACTAGCATACATCACTTGTAGGCACTCTGGCCTCAACGGTCATGTGTGGTGGGGACTTCCCCCAAAACAAGACCCTGGAGCAGCAGGACCGGACTGCAGTAGCAGACACTGGGGACAGGGGAGTATGGGGTTTTTTTGTTTTTCTTTTTCTTTTTTGTCCATCTTCCCCGCCTCTGTGTGAAAAACAGGTTTTCCTGGACAACCCCTTTAATATTTGATGACCTATGCACAGGATAACCTTAGGGCAGCATAGGAGTCTGGGAGGTGTGACAATTTTCCAAGAATCGGGCACATATAAGGCTACGAATTCAGAGCCAAATTTAACGTGGGTTTCGTCTCCCATTGTTTTGTATGGGAGACAGCGGGGTTCCTAAAAAAATAAGGATCCTGCTCAAACTTGCCACGGATTCTGCACCCGATTCATGAGACACCCCACTGACTGAGGCAAAACAGCGACTAAAGAGCTTCAGTTTTTGGTCGCAGGATGAACAGGGCCAAAATTAGAGATAAATCTCAGACGGAAACCGCCTCATATTCTCCTCGACTTCCGCCACTGCAGAATTTGCGGCAGCATCGAGCAGGACGCTTACCTTTACAGACCATTGCCTCTCATAGAAAACAATGGCAGACTGAGGTCGATATTTGACAATGATTTTGATGCGGAATCCAGCTCAAAGTCAGAGGCAAATTACTCAATGCGAACATACCCTAACTGTGGGTATGAGACTGTATGGCCAATGCTGCCCCCTGCTGGTTACACCTGCAATGTAGCAACTACTATAGAATAAACCAGCCCAAGAACCTAAAACTCATTCAATAAGGTTGACGAAAAAAACCCCGCCTGGTTGTCAATCAACAAGTCACACAAACCCTGACCTGTACATGGACCCTCCGATGAGCTATAGGACCTCTGATGATGTCACACACACCAGATAAATATTGTACATGTTGGTGAATACAGGACCTGTAGTGACATCACACGGTCACATGACAGGAAGTGCTAAACTGTATAAATATCCACTCCTTAACTCCTCCCCCTGTGACATCATCAGAGGTCCTGCAGTCACTAGTATATAAGACGACAGAGAAGAGGTTGTGACTAGAATGGTGGTGTTAGGGGGCGCTCCTCCGCCTGATGTTGAGGGGACTTATTGAATTATGATTTTCTTATATCGCGGTTTTTTTTTTCTTCAGGTTTTTGAAGCAGATTTTTTACATCCCTTGTAATTTTTGACTTTTTTAAACAGTTTTTTAATTTTTTTTTTTCGTGTCTATTCCCCAGGGTTATGTTTTCGAAAATCTGTAACATTTTCTGAAGCGCCTCAAAATCTTCTCCAAAAAATGCACAGTGTGAACATACCCGTAGGGTAAGGCCCCACATTGTGGAAACACAGTATTTTTAACGCTGTATTTTACAGTACCCAAATTGAATGAGATTTCATCTGATCTACAGAAGTGTTTTTGAAAATTGCAGCAGGTCAAGTGTTTTACCCATAGATTTGTTTAACCATAGATTTAAAAGGGGAAGAAAAAAAAATTCCGCAGAAAAAATGCAGCACGTTTTGCCGCGGTTTTTAGCTGTGTTTCGCTATGTAGGGCCTTGACCTTAATTAGGGAAGCCAATACACACCGCGTACACCCCAGGATAGCTACCAGCATATCCAATAATGTATCCATAGGGCTCCGTAAGCCTGATGAAGGCCAAAGAGACTGATAAATATCAACATGCCACAATAAAAGGTACAGAATAACGTAATAGTCTGTGATATAACATACACCAGTATAGAGTAAGAAAGACATAGAACATGGGAGCTTATGGGTAACAGATGACACAAGTGGCTCCGGTGCTAGAAGCCAAAATGGAGTGGTTAGAAGGTTCTCCCTGGCCTGGCATGGATCTAGTAAGTGGCACTGCCTCAGCCCCAGGGTCCACACCACTTCCTGTGACTGTTAGTTTGAGGCTCTAGTCATACGAATATTAAAAACACCCATCATGTGGCCATTTTTAGACATTGAGGATAAGGGCCCACGTTGTGGAAGGCAGCTATAAAACTGTCAAAAAAGTCCCAAATTAAAAGCACGGGCTGCACACGGGGACACGAGTATGTCCCTGTGTGCCGCCCCCACACAGGCCACGCTTCCGCAGCACCTTTCATTAAATGAATAGGAACCACAGAAGCAAGGGCCGCAAAATAGGACAGGAATAGGACCCGTTCTATATTTGGCGGCCCGGACTGGCGGCCCGCACAAGGGACCATGAAATTCATGGTCGTGTGTACAGGCCCATAGAAATGAATGGGTCAGTGTGCTATCCGTGAAATATACAGATAGCACACTGACCACGGCCACGGCCGTCTGTAAGGGGCCTTAGGCAGATTTGTACATCATTTTGCTCTTCTGCGATCCCCACTTCCATACGTGTCTTTCAGGTTTGTTTGCCACCTCCAGATATTTGACATCATTTTGACACCCTATGACTCGCTGCACTTCTTTCTATGTTTTCTCCAATCAACTTTCTTTTTTTTTTAATATCAAAGTCGATTTTTTTTTTTTTTTATCTGGAATGCCCCATTTTCCCCAGTATTTCAGAAGGAAATGCACTATAACCAACTTGTACAACATTTGCCACCCTCCTACCTTATCCGCTTCATGACCAGGCTATTTTCTTTGGTTCACCACGGGACACATTTCGTTTTTTTTTCATACATCTGGTTTTGAGGGCTATGACATGTTTTTTTTTTCTTTGAGTTATTCAAAAAATGTTTTCTTTGTCCTGTTTTTGTTTTTACGTTTCCGAGACAATTTAAACAAAAAACACCTGCATTTCAAATGTTTAGGTTTTTTTCTTTAATAACACGAAGTGCTAAAAGTTGTTAAATAATTTTCCCTCTCCATTACGGTAATTTTTCTAGAACCTGTGACGTGGTAGTGGTGGTGTTTTGTTTTTTTATTTATATATTTATTTATTTTTACACATAACAGACCTTTTAGGGGCATTTTTATATTTTTTTTGTGCTTCTTGCCCCTGTATCTGATACATTAGCCTCAGTTAGAAGAGGAATGAAGCCTCCTATCACTGACCTGGATCTTCTAGGACGCAGCAGCTCATACAGTTACCACATCCCTGGCAGATAAGACAGCCGGGCCAAAAGTGGAGCTGCCTCACGGAGGCTCCCATCGCTGTCTACACAGTACTCGGAAAGGCAGGGACGGTAATAGGTCCATGCAGGGTTAACACAAAGTCAATGGGTGCTCCAGAAGCCCATTGTTATTTCACAGACTGAATGACTTCTCTGATGTAACTGCGATTATTCCGAACAAACCCCTTTCAATGAATGATCCAATTCCTCAGAATGAGCGTTGTGTATGTCCGTGTTGTTGGCTTTTTTTTTTCTACTACTCTATTTAACTTACAAGTGAATTATTTGTTGATATGTTGGATTCTGGTGACAGACTCCCTTTAATAAATGAAGGACCACTCGTACAGCCAAAGCCATTGGATCAGGTAGCGACTTGTCCTAGTCCATTGTAATTCCCACCAGTTTGTCTCTCAATCATACCACAATTTTACGGAACGATACATTTTTATTATTTTCTGTAAAATTCCTAACACAGGATATACGTCACATCTAATTTAGAAACACAATGAATAACATTGAATAATTGCTCGGAATATATTATAAGAACGTTATCACATCCTGTAGAAAGACAACCGGATGATTGTTGTAGAGGAAACCTACAAAAAGAAGGGACCCGCGTCAGGGACACACGAGGACTTTAGTTATCACAATATCAGAAAACAGAAATTTTACTGGCTAAAGCGAAGACTTTTCCTCCCCAGAGTAAGGCACATTCGTGGGTGTATGGCTCTGAGAATTCGACTATTTCATGAGAGATGGAACATAAATTCTATATTAGAGTTGAAGACTTCGAGGACATTTACCACCAGCCTTTCAAAACTGTCCACGATGACCGAGTTCTCGCCTAAGAATTCTACGATTGAGGCCACAGTCTTGAACACTCTTACAAGATTAATACACGGATTATTCATCTTCAGAACTTGGTATCCAAGTCAATTGTACCAAAACTGAAAATCTGGAGACATTTTTTTTAATAATAATCTACATATGAAGAAGCCACTTCAGTTCGAGTCGGTGTGAGGGCACCGGATGTCTCTATCACAGTTTTTTGCCACAATGGCACCACCTTTAGCAGCAATAATTGTAAAAATAAAAATATACATACATACACATTGCGAGGGTTTACCGCATGTGCAGCGCAACGCAAATCCTACTGTAGCATCTCCACCGACTGTACTTTCTTTAGTCCTAGTTTAAGGCGATTCGCATACTATACATTTTAGTTTGATGGTGGAGGGTCACTTTGAAGGGGTATTATTGTGAAAAATGCCTATTTTAAAGAGGACCTGTCATTAGGTCATACCTCATCTGATCGGCACTGTCACTGAGAATTTTGGTATCTTGTCTATCCAAATCTGTTCAGCCATTCCGAAGATATACGCCCTTTTAGTGTGATGCACATTAGGGGTATACTAGCCAAGTGGGCGGTAACACTGAATGACATACAGCACACAGAGGCCCCGCCCAGACATGGCTAGTAGACCCTAATCTACGTCACCCCTAAAGGGCTTTAGGAACGGCTCATTGGATTTAGATGAAGCAAACACCAAAATGTTCTGGGCGTCGATCAGATGATGTAAGTCATTGGGCTTTTCGGTAACACGTCTTCTGTAATTATGCGGATTGGGCCAAGTATTTGCTGCAAATTAATTAGAAAAAAAAAAAAAGGGTATCCAAATGAGGCCGAAATGGGATTCCCTTTGCTTCTCCCCTTTTGCAGTAATCTGGGACTAAAAGACAAGGATCACTAGACAGGACAGCACAGCACAGTGTATTATGGCGGCAGTGTCCACATGATCAGAGCATTGTAGTTCAGCAGAGGTCCTCTGAGGGCTCCTGTTTGTAGACAGGGGTCCTCATGGAGTTGAAGCGTACCTAAACTCTCCGGCAGTAAAGTGTCATTAATAAATATTGTAATATACTTTATCATCAGATTTTGGCCTCTTTCCGAGAAAGTAAAAAAATGTATTAATATCACAAATGCTGCCAGAAAATCAAAAGTTGTTTGACTGTTTAGGTACGCTTTATTAAATTTTCATCAATAAATTGTAGGCATCCCAAAAAGGAACCACTGAAAAATATAGCATATCCTGCAAAATACAAGCCCTCAATCAGCTATTTTGGTGTTTTAAAAGAAAAAAAAAAAAAAAAAAAAAAAGTGTGAATTTTGCCTGAAGAAAAATCACTGAGATTCCGGGTCAAAACTAGCTTCATACTTAAGGGGTTAAGGTCTTCTCCCCAGTGTGAAGTCTCCGATGTTTATCGAGACCCGATTTCCTGCTAAAACATTTGCCACATTCTGAACATGAAAACAGCCTCTCCCCCGTGTGACTTTTTAGATGTTCCGCCAGATTAGATTTCTGACTAAAACACTTCCCACATTCAAGACATGAAAATGGCTTCTCGTCGGTGTGAGTTCTCAGATGATGGATAAAACCCGACTTATAGGCAAAACATTTCCCACATTCTAAACAAGAAAATGGCTTCTCTCCCGTGTGACTTCTCAGATGCTTTAAAACATTTGATTTGTGGCTAAAGCGCTTTCCGCATTCTGTACATGAGAATGGCTTCTCTCCCGTGTGGCTTCTCTGATGTTCCACAAAATTTGATTTCTTTCTGAAACATTTCCCACATTCTGAACACAAAAATGGCGTCTCCCCCGTGTGACTTCTCAGATGTTCCATCAGACTTGATGTTTGACTGAAATACTTTCCACATTCGGGACATAAAAAAGGCTTCTCTCCTGTGTGAGTTCTTTGATGTTTACCAAGATTAGACTTTTTGCGAAAACATTTTCCACATTCCGAACATGAAAATGGCTTCTCCCCGGTGTGACCTTTTAGATGTTCCATAAGATTTGATTTCTTGCTAAAACATCGTTCACATTCTGAGCATGAAAATGGCCGTTCTTCTGAGTGATTGGATGAAGGTTTCTTGTGACCAGCGGTATCAGTGGAAGGATCTCCGCTGTGAAGGTCTACGGGTACATTAGGGGTTATTGAGTTATCTTGTGTGGTATTGTCTTGTACATGATAGGGGGGTAAAAAGAGATGTCCATGGGAGTCTCTCATCCAATCTTTATCTGGAAAAAAAAAAAAAAAATTACATTTTCTTTAAATATTCTTTAAAAAATATGTATCAAGCTTTATCAAGGCCTTAGCAAGCAACAAAACATACAATGCACATGCAAGAAAATTGGATAGCAAACCATTATTTTTTTGTTCCCCTTTCTTTCTAGAAGAATGGAAAAATGGACTCCGAAAATAGCGGAGAGACAAACTGAGCCTGAGGGAGCCCAATGTCTACAATGAGGTCCACCAAGTGCCCAAATTTTTTTAAACTGAAATCACCGAAAGAAAAAGTCAGGCTTACACTGGCGTAGATGTGATCGTAGCCTCATAGAATTATTATCAACCTCATACTTAAAGGATGATCCCCTATCCATACGACCACTCACACCCCCACTGATCAGGAGAAGGGGATGGGGACTATCCATTGAACCGAACGGAGCTGAGCAAATGCTGTCTGACCGCCTCTTCATTTAGACAAAAATACCCGGTTCTCCTGAACATTGGGGGTCTGAGCAGTCGGACCTCACGAATCTGCAAGTTATCCCCTAACTTACTCCTTTAATGTAACCAGACTTACCATTGCACTCCTACTAACTACCCCATATATGATAATATAAAAAAATTGTGTGATTTCCCTTGTGAGTGGAGCGTGGAGACGAGTAATAACAGATTCTGGCCATTATATGACTTTTTTGCAGTTTTCCCCTCTGCATGTTCCATCCTTAGGTCTCAGGGCTGGTTGGTGGAGACTAGTTGCTATGATGTCTCCCATACACTACACACAGAGGAGAATCTCCCGTAATACTGTAGAAGAAATAATGATTTTCTACACTTATCCCATTAATAAGAATCTAGATTAATAAAACATTCTCACCATCCACTGACACGATTATGAAATTTTCCAGTCCACTTGTTGTTTCACCACAACTTTTCTGTAAGGAACAAACATTAAATATGTGAGAAAAAAAAAAGAAAAAAAAAGGACCAAAAGAGGAAACCAAAAATAAATGTAAAAGTTTCAAAAATTAAAAACAAAAATATAAACCTTCACATGTAGAAATAAAAAAATAAACATATTAGGTCCATTGTCCAAAAATACTCAAACTTTCAAAATAGAAAAGTATTTATCCCGTACATTGAACGGCGTAATGGGAAATAAAAATACATAACTCAATGTTTTTCAGCCATCCCCCCCACCCAAAAAAAAAAGGGAATAAAAAAGTTGTAGGTATTCTACAATGGTAGCAACAAAAAAGTCAGCTTGTCTCGCCAACAAAAGGAGATTTTCATAGCTCTGTACATGGAAATATCAAAAAAGTCATGGGGGTCGGAATAGGGTAAAGTTTTTGTTTCCAAAACATTTTAGATTTTTCTAAGTTATTAAAAAATATAATTTTGATATTTCAGTGATTGTACTGATCCACAGAATTTTTATTGCATAGTGAACGCTGCAAAAACAAAACCCGTAAGAAAATGGTGCAAGAAAGATTTTTTTTTCTACTTTACCTACTTGAGAATTTTTTGAGACAACTTTTCGAAGGTGGACGGATAAAAGGAAATAAAATTGGCATGGTAGGAAGGGGGTAAGACGGAGACATGGTGAACATTATACACCATGTGGTGCAAACACATTAGTCAATATCTTATGAAACCAGATGCCATTTGTAACCTCGACAGAACACAGTCATCAATAACAGGAGCAAATAGGGCAAAGGCCATAACACAAAACATTGAGTATTTTGTGACGAGTGGACAGTCAGGTCTTGTTGAAAGCAGAAAAATGGGCCAAGTGCAAGGTTTTGAGTGATTTTTGACATCATGCAAGTCACTTACCTGGGAAGAGGCAGCGAGATACTCTGGGCAATGTTTTGATGGGAAACATTGGTTTGTAGCATTCATGTGGTTGTTACTGTCACATATCACCTACAACACAATGACAATGGTATTTGCTAATGGAGTGTAACATGGAGGGTGACAGCGGCGCTGTGTATTCATCTGGTACTGCAATAGGGTCCCAACCCAATAACCCAGCCTAAATGCACATCCCACACATTGCTCATCAAATGCTTGAACTAATATATTATTGAGCAAACAGCAGACGACGCGTGACGTTTAGGTCAGTGACCATCGTCAGACATGTGTTTGGAGTGTCGGCATTACTGAAGTGCGGCAAAGCCACCACAGGAAGCGCTGGATAATGCACCAACCACACGGCAAAATTCACTCCAAATTCCCCAGATTGACCGAGCATCTGTGTGATGTCCTGTAAAAGCAGTCCAATCTATGGAGGTTGTACCCCACAATTTACAGGTCATAAAGGGGTTATGTAGGGATTATTATTTATGATTCACTTTGGGAAGGGGTGTTGGGAGCAGAGGTCTCTGCCTCCCATGCAGATGTTCTGACAGCACAAATGATCTTTTTACTCCTAGACTGGTGACAGTGACAAGGGACGTCCTCTATACCTAGACCAGTGACAGTGACAAGGGACGTCCTCTACACCTACAGGCCGGTGACAGTGACAAGGGACATCCTCTACACCTAGGCCAGTGACAGTGACAAGGACACCCCCCTGGCCGTGACAGTGACAAGGGGACGTCCTCTACACCTAGGCCAGTGACAGTGACAAGGGGACATCCTCTACACCTAGACCGGTGACAGTGACAGGGGACGTCCTCTACACCTAGGCCAGTGACAGTGACAAGGGGACATCCTCTACACCTAGGCCAGTGACAGTGACAAGGGGACGTCCTCTCTCTACACCTAGACCGGTGACAGTGACAAGGGGACGTCCTCTACACCTAGACCGGTGACAGTGACAAGGGACATCCTCTACACCTAGGCCAGTGACAGTGACAAGGGGACATCCCCCGGCTCCTACACCTAGGCCAGTGACAGTGACAAGGGGACGTCCTCTACACCTAGACCGGTGACAGTGACAAGGGGACGTCCTCTACACCTAGACCAGTGACAGTGACAAGGGGACGTCCTCTACACCTGACCTAGGACCAGTGACAAGGGGACGTCCTCTACACCTAGACTGGTGACAGTGACAAGGGGACTTCAACTACGTCTGGAGGAGAGAAAGTTTCACCAGCAACATAGATGAGGATTCTTTACTGTAAGAGCAGTGAGGCTCTGGAACTCTCTGCCCCAGGAGGTGGTGATGGTGGATTCATTGAGTAAGTTCAAAGAGGGCCTGGATGCTTTTCTCGAACAGAAAAATATTACGGGTTATGGGTTTAAGGTTTTGTTAAGGACAAGTTGATCCAGGGTTTTATACCTATTGCCAGATTGGACTCAGGAAGGAATTTTGCCTTCCTCTAGATCAACACTGTAGGGTTATAGGTTGGACTTGATGGCCTGTGTTGCCATCCAACCTCATCTACTATATAAGTATGACTCTCAGTCACATGAGCCTCTACTTGAGTAGAGTTAGTGACATCAGAGCTGGATCAGTAGGAGAGTCTGAGGAATGAGACTTCTGTCCACCATCCCGCTGCGTTCTGTAAAGTCACGGCCGATTGGTGTATACTCACTGCGGCTGCTGAAGTTTAGTAGAAGGCTTACACCAATCTATAGGGGATTTGCCAAAATCTCATCTTCACCCACCTGATGATCCAGTTGAACATTTTGCTTTTCATCTAACCAGTCCTGGGAATATGGAGGACTGGGACATCTCTCTGGTGAATTCATCTGACTTGACCAATCTAGAGGAAATAAATACAATGACTGATACATTGTCTATATGTAATGAGCAGATGATGGGGGAGTCTAGCGGAATCTCCTCTGCAGTCAAGGTAGGTCTTCTCTTACCCGGTGATGTGATGGACTCGTCATCCAACATGATGACCTCCTTGTACAGATCCTTGTGTCCTTCTAAATACTCCCACTCCTCCATGGAGAAATAGACAGTGACATCCTGACACCTTATAGGAACCTGACAACACAATGATACAGTCATCCCCAGAGCCCTCCCTTGGTGTTCTTGTATAATGTCCCATCCTCCCCAGCAGCGCTCACCTCTCCGCTCAGCAGCTCAGTGATCCTGCTGGTAAGTTCTAGGATCTTCTGCTCATGTCTCAGTGAATGAGGTGGAGGCTCGGTGATGGGGCTCGGGGTCCTGCTCCATCCTCCTGACACACGGGGTGTCACACACTCACCAGACGACTTCTTCACTACTGTGTAATCCTGTGTATGGTGAGACACTACAGATCACTACAGAGATTCTAAGAATCCTTCACCTGTCCAGTCATTTCCTAGAGATCAGAGTGATGTCATGTGAGACTCTCACCTCTCCAGTGATCAGGTAGATTATCTCTAGGGTCAGGTCTAGTATCCTCGCAGACATCAGGTTTCTGGCCTTCTCCATCCTTGGTGGGTTATTGGTGGAAAGGTCCATCATTCAAAAAAAACTTTAACCTTAAATCCTGTATCTAAAGAACCTGAAGAAATGAAAACATGGAGGACTGAGAGCTAAATAACCAGTTGTATGTGACGTGTATTGTAGTAAGATGTGATTATACAGGATTAGTGACAGCGGAGGTGACGTTCAGGACTCTGCAAAAAATTCTGTAAAGCAAGAAAGCTTTCAAAAACAGAAGTGTTAGGCTTGTATCATGTATCATATCTTCTGTTATATTTTTAGGGCAGGCCCTAGTTGGATCTGTTGCACTGGACACAGACCTGGAGGACAGTCGGCTTTGACTCTTAGAGCACCCTCGGTCGTCTGCAAGAAGCAGAAAGAGTTTATTTTTGTTAATAAACAAAATAAAGAGAAATAAAAAAATACAAATCCCATCAATATTTGCTGTGACTTTTCCCTTTAGAGGAGGAGTCCTGGAAGTGATGATCCGGCCCCCACAGATATAGCCCTGATCTCAGCATCCTCCAGTCTGTCTGGGATGACATGAAGAGACAGACGGATTGGAGCAAGCAACATCCACAGAAGACCTGGGCTTAGTTCTCCAAGATGGCGGCGGGAACAACCTCCCTGCCAAAAGAAGTGTACCAAGAAGAACTGATGGAAGGCAAAGAGCAAAAGTCACACCAAATATTGATGGGATTTGCATTTCTCTTTTCTTCATTCTCAAAAATAAACTATTAACCCTTCTATTTCTGGAGGCATTCTTACTTTGCATATTTTTTCCACACCTGCCTAAAACCTTTGCACAGCATTGTATATACCAGACTGTCGATCAAAATAGGATATATTATGCAAATCTGCATCCAAAACCAGATGTATGACCCGCGGACCCGGAGGTGGATGATGACTAGTCTACTCCTACAGGGCTCCGGGAGATCCCCAAACATTTGGAGAGACCATGTGGGAGCAGAACTCACCTCCGAAACTACAAACTGTGCCAGTCTATGGGTGGTGCTGCCCCCTGCTGGCTGGACTGCTAGACATCACTTATAGTACACCAAGACTATAAATACCAACCTGGCTGTAAATAAAGAACACTTCGCCCATACCCTGACCAGTCACTGACCTGCAGATGGAACCTCTGAGGGGCTACAGGACCTCTGATGATGTCACAGTCATGTGATCAGTCACACACAGTGGAGAGACTTAGGGTTGGTGGCTACAGGACCTTCAATGACATCACACTAGTCACATGACAGGAAATGCTGAACTGTATAAATAGCCACTGCTTAACTCCTCCCCTTATGTGACATCATCAAAGGTCCTGTAGTTCCAGGGCTATGACAGTGGCAGATAAGTAGGCGGTGCTAGGATTAGGGGCGGAGGATTTTGGAGAAACTGTTTAGGCTTCAGTCACATGACAGTGCCATGAAGAAGAGAAGCCGAGGTCTACGGAGGGGTCTCTGAAATTGGCCCGAGTAATAGGATGTGAATAGAGGTCTATGGGGCCGTGTGCGGGCCAGGGAATCGTCTCATGTGAACAATCCCCACATACAGCCGGGGCTACTGAGGGACAAGCTGGGCCTTGCTGGAGTGGACCACCACCTCTCCAACTGGATCCTAGACTACCTCACAAATCGACCTCAATACGTGAGAGCCCGAGACTGTGTGTCAGGTACCGTGATCTGTAATACGGGGGCACCTCAGGGTACGGTTCTCGCCCCTTTCCTCTTCACACTGTACACTGCAGATTTTAGGTGCAACTCATCCAGCTGCTACCTACAGAAGTATTCTGACGACTCTGCAATAGTGGGTCTCATCACAGATGATGATGACAGGGAGTACAGAGAACTGAACTAGCATTTTGTGGACTGGTGCCACCGGAACCACCTGAAGATTAACGCGGGAAAGACCAAGCAGATGGTGGTGGACTTCCGTAAAGGCAGATGCCCTCCAAATCCAGTGGACATCCTGGGGACGGGCATCGAGATTGTGAACACCTATAAGTACCTGGGTTTGCTCCTTAATAATAAGCTGGACTGGGCAGATCATATGGAGGCCCTGTACAGGAAGGGCCACAGCTTAGGAGGCTGTGTTACACAGCTGAGGGCCGGGACCAACCTCTAAAGTCGGGTTCTGAGGGGTTGCCACGGCCTCCTGACTGCTTTTGCATAGTTCCAATAGGAACTAATATGCGATGTTCTGCAATATTACGTATTGCAGGACATTGCATTGGGGATCTCAGATCCAAACTTCATGTCCTCTTGTGGGACATGTAAAAAAGTTAAAAAAATACAAACATAGTAAAAACACACAAGAATAAGCAAATAATAAAAAGTTAAAGAAACCACCTTTATATATAAAAAATATATAAAGTTAATAAAAATAAACAAACATGTTCGGTCCCCCCCCCATGAGTCTATGTACCCACTATCCAAAAATAGTGTTATTTATCTCGTACAGTGAACATTATAAAAAAGATATATACCACAATGCGTAAATTAACATTTTTTGGTCCCCAAAAAATCAATAAAAAGTGATCAGAAAGTCCTACATACCAAACTTTGGTAGAAAGTACAACTTGTCCCGCAAATAAAGAGCCCTGACATATCTCTGCTAACAGTACAGTAAAAAGTTATCAGAGTCAGAATACGGTGACCCCAGGAAAATCGCTCATTTTCAAAAAGTGACGTTTTATTTGTAAAAGCGGTAAAATATAATAAAACCAATATAAATATGGTATCACTGTAATGGTAGTGACCCCCCGGACAAAGTCGCCGTATCATGTATAATGCAGAGTGAACGCCGTAACAACAAAATGCAAAATATTATGATAGAATTGTGTGATATTTTACATGGACCCCCAAAAGATGTAAATAAAAGCTAATCAAAACATTATATGTACCCCAAAATGGTGGCAAATGAAAGTACAACCCGTCACGCAAAGAATAAGCCCTCACATAGCTATATGGACAGAAAAATAAAAAAGTTATGAATTTTGGAAAGGGGGAAATATGAAAAAAGTCATCGAAAATTAATGTACAAACTACACCATGTCCTTAAAGGGTTAAAGGATCTGCTACTTGTGGATTCCAAACCTCGAGGGGTCAGAGCTGTTTTGGTGGCATGGTGAGGATCTACATAATATACGATCAGTGCATACATCACTGCAGCTGGAGATACATGTCCTATATAGGACACCGCTGACAATAACTGGAAAATGTTGCGGAATATCTTGGGATAGATAGAACTCTTTTTGGGAAGGAATGAAAAAAAATGCAATTCTGTTCTGTTCACTGTATCGATACAATTAAATTGTTTAAAAAAAAAATATACAAATTTTAATCAGTTGAAATAAAATCCCTTTTTGTTATAACTTTTTTTTTTTTTGCCACTTTCCAAGACCCATAAATTATTATTTCTCAACAGAATTGTCTGAGGGCTTATTTTTACCAGGAAGACCTGATATTGTCAGGTACAAATACAGTGGGGAAAAAAAGTATTTAGTCAGCCACCAATTGTGCAAGTTCTCCCACTTACAAAGATGAAGCCGGCCTGTAATTGTCATCATAGGTAGACCTCAACTATGAGAGACAAAATGAGAAAACTAATCCAGAAAATCACATTGTCTGATTTTTTAAGAATTTATTTGCAAACTATGGTGGAAAATAAGTATTTGGTCACCTACAAACAAGCAAGATTTCTGTCTCTCACAGACCTGTAACTTCTCCTTTAAGAGGCTCTTCTGTCCTCCACTCATTACCTGTAGTAATGGCTCCTGTCTGACATTGTTATCAGTATAAAAGACCCCTGTCCACAACCTCAAACAGTCACACTCCATACTCCACTATGGTGAAGACCAAAGAGCTGTGGAAGGACCAGAAACAAAATGGTAGCCCTGCACCAGGCTGGGAAGACTGAATCTGCAATAGGCAAGCAGCTTGGTGTGAAGAAATCACCTGTGGGAGCAATAATTAGAAAATGGAAGACATACAAGACCACTGATAATCTCCCTCCATCAGGGGCTCCGCGCAAGATCTCACCCCGTGGGGTCAAAATGATCACAAGAACGGTGAGCAAAAATCCCAGAACCGCACGGGGGGGACCTAGTGAATGACCTGCAGAAAGCTGGGACTAACGTAACAAAGGCTACCGTCAGTAACACACTACGCCGCCAGGGACTCAGATCCTGCAGTGCCAGACGTGTCCCCCTGCTTAAGCCAGTACATATCCGGGCCCGTCTGAAGTTTGCTAGAGAGCATTTGGATGTTCCAGAAGAGTATTGGGAGAATGTCATATGGTCAGATGAAACCAAAGTAGAACTGTTTGGTAGAAACACAACTCGTGGTGTTTGGAGGAGAGTGAATGCTGAGTTGTATCCAGAGAACACCAGACCTACTGTGAAGCATGGGGGGGCAACATCATGTATGGGGCTGTTTCTCTGCAAAGGGACCAGGACGACTGATCCGTGTACATGAAAGAATGAATGGGGCCATGTATGGTGAGATTGTGAGTGCAAACCTCCTTCCATCAGCAAGGGCATTGAAGATGAAACGTGGCTGGGTCTTTCAGCATGGCAATGATCCCAAGCACACCGCCAGGACAACGAAGGAGCGGCTTCGTAAGAAGCATTACAAGGTCCTGGAGTGGCCTAGCCAGTCTCCAGATCTCAACCCCATAGAAAACCTTTGGAGGGAGTTGAAAGTCCATGTTACCCAGCGACAGCCCCAAAACATCCCTGCTCTAGAGGAGATCTGCATGGAGGAATGGGCCGACATACCAGCAACAGTGTGTGCCAACCTTGTGAAGACTTACAGGAAACGTTTCACCTCTGTCATGGCCAACAAAGGAGATAGAACAAAGGATTGAGATGAACTTTTGTTATTGACCAAATACTTATTTTCCACCATAATTTGCAAATAAATTCTTTAAAAATCAGACAATGTGATTTTCTGGATTAGTTTTCTCATTTTGTCTCTCATAGTTGAGGTCTACCTATGATGACAATTACAGGCCGGCCTCATCTTTATAAGTGGGAGAACTTGCACAATTGGTGGCTGACTAAATACTTTTTCCCCACTGTAACTAAATCTTGCACGTATGACACAGAACATAAAGAGGCAGAATTAGCAGAAAATAGGTGCAGAAGGTTAGATAAATGTCCCCCAGACTACCCAATGGAAAAAGACTATTTGACGTGTTTTTCTTCCTCCCAAGAATCATAACTTTTCTATTATTTTGGGATAAGTGCTTGTTTTTACTGTGGGATGTGTTCTATTTTGCACTGAAAATTTTTCCAAAATTGTGTGTGTCCTGGACTTGCGTTAAATTTATTCTACAGGTTAGTACGATTATAGCAATTCCAGAAAAATAATGTGGGGGGGGGGGTTTATTATCACCTGGCACGAGGCACACCTAAATTATTAAGGGACTTGGGCCTTTTAATAAATCAGACCCACTCACAGATACCGGCATGAAAATGTACACCAGCCACAACCTGCCATAGACTTCCTACAGAACAAAGTTATGATGAAAGAAGGCATCCAAGCCATGCCCCAAAGATGTGCCACCCACACAAAACTAGCATACTTGGGTTGATAAATTCCTCCCATTTTGTTTCCAATTTCTGAGACCTATATATATATATATATTTTTTTTTTTTTTAAATCAACAGTGCTGATAAAGACTTAGATTTTTGTGGGGTCAACAGAAGATTTGACTAGTATCATTTTGGGACAGATACCATTTTTATGTATCACATTTTATTTCAAAATTTTTTAATGAAAAAAAAAAATTTGAAAAAAAATTAAAATAATCTGATATTTTAATAGTTCTGACACTTACAGATGTGCCGATACCAATTCTGTTTATTCTTTACTGTTTAGATTTTTATGTAAGAAATTAGAAACTTTTATCATTTAACAAAAAAAAAAGTAATCCTGCTCAAATATCTCCAAACGGAAATAACTTCAGAGGTCCAGAGCCGCAGCGCTATCCCCGGTATCCACACGAAAATATCATTATAAGAGAAAATACTCAAAGACTCCCCAGACCTCTTATTATTTAGTAAGTATCATACAAGACTTATCTTTTTTAGAATAATTAAGTGGAAATACCAACAAAAAATTGGAATATATATTACCCTCAAAAACATCCTGCCAACTCTACATACCATCAGACATCGTATAGAAAATAGTATATAAAAACTATAATAGCAGCTGTCAGCTGCTCAACTAAATCTAGAAAAGGGACCTACTTTTAGGCTAAGGCCCCAGGTACTGGGCCTCAGCCAAAAAGTGCTGCAGAAAAAACCACAGCAGAAACACATCACGGTTTTTCCCGCAGTGCTTTTCACAGAAATCCTGCAGAAGTTTCCTCTGCAGACTTTCTGCTTCCATTATACCTATAGGGAAATCCATCTTTCTCAAACATTCTACAATTTCACCACAAATATAAGGAATTATTATTTTTCTAATTTTTATTCAATCCTTTACCACATTTTTATTTTTCATTTTCATATCCTCACCTTCCAAAATCCATAACTGTTTTACTTTTCCACATTTGCAACTTATCTCATGTCTTACTATAGCATTCCTTTTAACCCTTTCTCAATCTCATTTGACTTAGTACAGTGGGTGTTGGGTATTTAAACATGGTGCTCGCTTGAAAGCTGAGTGGGCACTAGAGATGAGCGAATTTCTCAAAAGTTCGATTCGAAGTTCCAAAAAAATTTGCTTCGATCTGAATTACTTTGCGGCGAATAAACAGTTATTTCTGGGCGGCAAAATGGCGGAAGCCCTTGGATGCCGCGGTCATGTCTCTCTCTCTCTCCAGCACGGACAACTTTTATTCATGTGGAAGGATCTGCTAACAAGCAAAGACACGCCTACCCAATCACATCACTAGAGAACATCATGTGGCCGTCTGATGTCACAAAGGTCCTTACTAAATATTCGTTACCACGAAGCATCAGGAAATCCGGAATCGTGGCGAATCGAAGATTTCCTGAAATTCGGATCGAATTCCACTTCTGCAGAATCGATTCGCTCATCTCTAGTGGGCACCATAGCCATGGGGTCTCTGCTGCTCCCAGACCTGACATAGGAATACTGATATTGAGAGAAGGTGGATTAAAAAATAAAGTTTTGAAAATTTAAAAAATATATATATATGCTAAAATTTCCCTTTCCCTAGGATACATATAATAAAAAAGTAAACATGTACACCTTAAGCATCCCCATATCTCAAAATGCCCAGAAAATGATTTAGGATGAACGCCATAGCAGGGAAAAAAATTGAATTGCCAAATCACAGGGTTGTTTTTACTATTTTACCCAAAATTATTATTATTTTTTAAAAAATATATTAAAATATGAAGAAAATTATACAAATTTGGCATTGCCAGGATTGTACAGATCCGATGAATATAAAGGACCCCAGTTGACATTGTACTATTATAAAGCTTGATTTAAGGATGATTTAATGTTTTCCACATTCTGAACATGAAAACTGCTTCTTCCTTGTAAACTCTCAGAAGTTCCTCAAGTTGAGTTGATGTTGTACTAGCACATTTACCATATTATGAACATATCATTGTCTTCTTAGAGTGAATCTTCAGATGATGACCAAAACTTGACTTATGTGTAAAACATTTCCCACATTCAGGACATATGAATGGCTTCTCCCCTGTGTGGCTTCTTACACTGAAGTCTTCCTACAACATTTCCCTCATACAGGACATTAAAATGGTTTCTACGCTGTGTGAGTTTCCTGATGTCTAACAAGACTCGATTTCCGTGTAAAACATTTCCTACATTCTGAACATGAATATGGCTTCTCGCCTGTGTGACTTCTTAGATGTTCCACAAGATGTGGTTTATTACTAAAACATTTCCCACTTTCTTGAACATGAATATGGCTTCTCCCCTGTGTGAATTGTTCGATGCTCCAAAAGAATTGAATTCTGCCTAAAATATTTACCGCATTCCGAACATGAATATGGCTTCTCCCCCGTGTGAATTCTTAGATGGTCAGTAAGAGTTGATTTCTGATTAAAAGACTTCCCACATTCAGTACATAACAAAGACTTCTCCCCGTGTGAGTTCTCTGATGTCTTAATAGAATAGTTTTTTGGCCATAACACTATATAGTATACAGTACAGATGTGTATATACAGTATATAGTATACAGTACAGATGTGTATATACAATATATAGTATACAGTACAGATGTGTATATATAGTATACAGTACAGATATATATTCTCGGGCTCATGCAGCGCTCACCTTTCTATTACCTGCTCATCGGATATTTTCATACAATCAGAAAAGAGCTCCATAAACCTGCTCTGGTAGATCAGTCTGTAGTCTGACTCCGCCCACACATGTGACTGATCACATGACCATGACATCATCAAAGGTCCTGACAGATTTTCGGTCCTGTCAGTCTGTAGGCAGCAGAGCAAGGGTTAATGATTTCCCTTGCACCGTCCTATAGGAAATAGTAAAGTCAACAAGGACCAATGGCGGCTCATCACCATATATAAAAATGCTCCAAAAATGATCCAGTCTCAGTGAATGCCCCTTGTGAAGAATATCGCCTCGCCCAGCCGCCTGGCACGCCTGCGATCAAACTTCTTTCTTAACCTCCCACTCACACACCGTGAGTAGACCGGGTCATAGGATAAAACGAACGAGCGATATAAATTTTATATGTTTAATAACCCAAGTGGGTCGGTATGGATTAATAGCATATACAGAAATATACAATATTAATATGATCAAGCATAAACATACAAGCAAAGGAGCGATGATACAATACAAAACAAAGTAAAAGGGAAATAAAAGTTTAGAAAAGATACCTGAGCACACAGCCCTGTCCTAGCTGTCTCTCTTCCATGCTCAACACAATGACTACTAAAAACTCACTCTCACCTCAGTGTGTGACCCCCCCCCAGCTACACCCTTCACCTCCCCCTTAGCCAGCCCTCCCTCTCTCTCCTTTGCAGAATCCTCGGACAGATGGGTAGGCACCACATTCCAACCAGTGGGGGAAGGACGGACATCTGGGATATCACACTGATGGGCCAGACCGGCCCTCTCTCCATGGTATGCACATAAAACCATTGGAGCGAATTGACCACC
Source organism: Leptodactylus fallax (assembly GCA_947044405.1). Taxonomy (NCBI): domain Eukaryota; kingdom Metazoa; phylum Chordata; class Amphibia; order Anura; family Leptodactylidae; genus Leptodactylus; species Leptodactylus fallax. Next base: position 1,170,927 of record CAMRHE010000390.1, on the reverse strand, counting down.
AATGTAAACACAGCTTTACATTCCTACAGATATGTGACTGATAGGAATGAGGAATGATACATGTCCAAGAAAGATACATAAATTGAGGGTCTCATCATCACACCCCTACACGTGTTTTTTTCACACACCCACAGGGGTTATATTGGAAGAAGAAATGGCTTTTACAAGGGCTCCCAAAATGATCCTGGCTTGGGGTATTGCAACAGGTTTGGTGTTATTCTGCAGGAAAATTTGTGTCAGTGTCCATTGTTAGGAAAGTGACACAAAGCCCTTCCCGCCCTCCAAGAGCCATAACTTTTTTATTTTTTGTTTTTTTTGGACATATCATCACTTAAGTTTTGCAGGACAAATTGTACTTTATAATGGTACCATTTAATATTCTGTACAATGTCCTGGGAAGATGGAAAAAAATACTGAATGGGGTGGAGTTGGAGAAAAACTGCTTTTATGTGACTTTCTTACAGGCTTCATTTTTACGGCCAAAATGACAAGTTACCAAATTTATGTATAGTTTTTCTTTACATTGTAAAACTTTTTAAAAAAAATTTCTGAACGGACACCTGTAACTTTTTTATATTTCCATGTACAGGGCTGCACAAGGTGTCTTTTTTTTATGGGACAGATGTACTTTTTATTTAGGGAGGTGAAACAGTGAAGGAAAACAATGGTTTGGATTTTTTTTTTCCCCTGCGTTTGCTGTATGGGAAAAATATTTTTATGTGTTTGTAGACTTTGCATCTTCAAACGTGGGAATATAAAATTTATTTTCTATTTTTATTTCAAATCTAGGGAAAGGGGGCTACTTAGAATTTATTTTTTTATATATTTTTAATTTTTTTTAATTATTCACCCACTAGGGGTCTTGATCCTACAGTTTTCTGATTGCATATCCCATAGACTGTAATATAGCATAAACTTCGATCTTGGACATTAGCTTCAGGTCTTTGAGACCTGGTGGCTTTAGGGGTGCTCTGCTTATGGTGGATGTCGCCAAAGGGTTAAAAAAACCAAAACACTAAAAATGATCCCTTTGTGGGAGCGGATCCCACATTAACCTGGAGTTGGTATTGGAAGAAGCAATGGCTTTTTTAGTCTTATTTTTTTTTATTATGCCATTAGTGGCACCAACAAAATGGAAGAGAACATGATGGACCAGGCTGTAGGAGATGTCTGGCGGTGGTGGTAGTAATCGCACCATCAGTGGCACTGTCAGTACAATATGTAATAGGCCATGACTGACCAGGCCACAAGTACTGTCTGGTTACGTGGTCGTAGCAGTGACAACATCAGTACAGTACAATATGGAATAAACATGATGGACCAGGGGCAGAAGATAATGAGGAGAAATCCCCTATTTTGTGTAGGACTACGAAAGAAAAAGCAGTCTAATTAAAGCTAATATTAGGACAATAAACTGATATCTAATGATAAAGACTTTCAATTCTACATATTCAAGCAGTAAGAGAAAAAAATATGTAGATGTCACAAGATGATCCCAAAACGGGATGGTGTGGCAACAAACTACCAACTTAGGCTTATTCCAAGGACTGTGTTCCTTATTTGATATTCATCGATAACCATTAATACTGGATTTTAAAACATTCACAAGATGTTAATTGGACCAAGTTATTATAAAGTTTTTTTTGGAGCTGACAGGATTTTGTGGAATCATGTCAAAAGGGTGATTACTGATGATACAACCCTAAGGGGGCGTTCACACTACCATTGTTAATGTCCGTTGCTGTCTTCCATCATAGGATGACAGCAACGGACATTAAACTGTTGCAGAGAACGGACACAGACTGATTCTGTATCCGTTCCCATTGGCACTAATGTAAACAACAGGATGGTAGCTTTCTTCCGTCATGTTTGTTTACTTTTGTAATGGAAGATAAAGTCCTGCATGCCATGTCTTCTGTGTGACAGGAATATCTAAGACACACCTACACTATTAGTATAAATGATTGGTAGAAACACATGAGAGGGTCACAACTATGGACAACACACAGAGGCGCTTGGGGTGAGGTCCCTGACCTCTAACATGACACTTTCAAAATGGCCACGTGAACGTTAATAGTTGATACCACGATTTTCCCTGTATCCACCTTCATGAAGACATCAATAAATTTCCATTTGAGCCTTTCTGATATACCCCGTATGTCACATGTGGGTAAGAATTACAAACAATATATTATTTTCTTACTCACTATTATTGTTCAACTCTGTGGACAAAATAAGACAACTAAAACCTGAAAAAGTACTGCCATTTTATTTGTATTTATCATATCTCTATTTCGAGTATTGACTGACCCTGCCTGATGCCTCTGTCACCTATTCTTGCCATGATGGTGCCACCTGTTGTAGCATACAGTAATTGCAACAAAACAATAGACATTTGGAGGGTTTAAAGCATGCGGAGCTGATCTCAGGTCCTTCGGGCTATATTTCCTTCTCTCTAAACCTACAAATCCTTGTCCAAAGATTTCCTTTTAATTTTGCACCAAATCCTTCATGCAAGTTTTTTCCTCGGTGTCTCTTATTGTACAGTTAGGAAACAAACCATAAAATATAAACTTATGGAATATGTTTCCTTCGGTATTTCTATATTGAAACGTGAATGAGGCCAAATGGGAAATCCACTCTTTTTCCCATTTCTAAGCAGTCAGCTTTGATGGAGCCATACGAAGAGACTATACAGTGATCAGTGTCCTCTGTTATTCGAACATAACATCTGTCTATTACAGTCAAGTTCATGATCTTGTCGGACTAGTGGCAGTGCCCATGTGATCAGTGCATCATAATAACTTGGGGCAGGTCCTGTAAGGACTCCTGTCTGTACCGTAACTATTACGAAACCGGTCATTAAGGGATTTAGTCATGAAAAAGGCTTTGCCTCTGTGTGAGTTCTCTGATGTTTTACAGGACTCCATGTCAGGCTTATATATTGTCCACATTCTAAACATGAAAATGGTGTCTTTCTTGGGTGGATTCTTAGTGGTTTATGAAGACTTGATTTTTCACTAACAAATTTCCAATATTTAGAACAGGGAACTAGTTTCTCCCCTAAGAACTGAATTCCGCCTAAAATGTTTCCCACATTCTGAACATGAATTCTCCCGTGTGACTTTTTAGATGATCCATAAGAGTTGATTTCTCATTAAAACACTTCCCACATTCGGGACAGAAATACAGCTGCTCTGTTGTGTGAGCCTTCTGATGTCTAACAAGACCTGATTTCCGACTAAAACATTTCCCACATTCTGAACATGAAAACGGCTTCTCTCCTCTGTGACTTCTTAGATGTTCCGCAAGAACCGAATTCTGCCTAAAACATTTCCCACATTCTGAGCATGAATACGGCTTCTCACTTGTGTGTGTTTTCTGATGTCTAACAAGACACGATCTTCGTCTAAAACATTTGCCACATTCTGAACATGAATATGGCTTCTCCCCTGTGTGGCTTCTTACATGTGCCATAAGGATTGAATTCTGTTTAAAACATTTTCCACATTCCGAACATGTAAATGGCTTCTCCCCCGTGTGACTTCTTAGATGATCAATAAGAGATGATTTTTGATTAAAACATTTACCACATTCAGTACATAAAAATGGCTTCTCCCCTGTGTGAGTTCTCTGATGTCTAACAAGAATTATTTTCTGGCTAAAACATTTGCCACATTCTGAACATGAAAATGGCTTCTCCCCCGTGTGACTTCTCAGATGTTTTACAAGATAAGTTTTATTACTAAAACGCTTCCCACATTCAGAACACGAAAATGGATTCTCCGCAGCGTGAATTCTCTGATGAAGACTAAAACTTGATTTATAGGCAAAACTTTTCCCACATTCTGAACATGAGAACGGCTTCACTTTCGTGTGTACACTTTGATGTGTCTCAAGTCTTGATTTCTGACTAAAACATTTCCCACATTCTGAACATGAAAATCGCTTCTCCCCTGTGTGGAGTCCTAGATGTTCGATAAGACTTGATTTCCTGCTAAAACATTTCCCACATTCCGTACATGAAAATCGCTTCTTTCCTGAGTGGAGTCCTAGATGTTCACTAAGACCTGATTTCCTGCTAAAACATTTTCCACATTCGGGACATGAAAATGGCTTCTCCCCTGTGTGAGTTCTCAGGTGAAGAATGAAACTTGATTTGTGGGCAAAACATTTCCCACACTCTGAGCATGAGAATGGCCGTTCCTCTGATGGATTAGATGAAGGTTTCTTGTGACCAGGGGTATCAGTGGATGGATCTCCGCTGTGAAGGACTGCGGCTACATTACGAGTTATTGAGTTATCTTGTGTGGTATTGTTATCTTCTGCTTCATGATAGGGAGATACAAGGAGATGTCCATGGGAGTCTATTATACCATCTGCACCTGGAAAAAGACAAATAAAATAATCATTACATATTTCCAAAAATTATAATCTGGCAAATTGTACGAAGGCATTAAGAGAGACATTAAAGAAGCCAGAGGAGAATAATAAGATCTGAGAGAAACCAGCGGATATAGAGGATGGGAATCATGGCATTTGTTTTGACAGTTATTTGTGAGATTTGGCTCTCCGGCTTATTTCCAGCATGAACCAGAAGTGCTATATTATATACTAGAGCAGAAAAAGTGGAGGTTCATTGGAGGTGCAGCAACATAACATAGTCACCTTGCCACACCTCTCCTGGGCATGCTTGTGGCAACTAGCAATACCCTAGTGTCCTCTTCCAGTCTCTGCACCCCAGAGTCCTGCGATTGGGCCAACATCATGGCGATTTGACCCAAGAATACACACGAGTATAATAATAGCACTTCCAGTTTGTGACGAACATGTTCGGCCTGAAACGAACCAGAGGGCTGAACCTCACAAAAATTTGTGGTAACGAATCTCATGAAGTTTGTCCATCTGTAGTGAATAGAATTTAAGCGAACCCTCACCCTGAATATGCAGTACAGACTGTAGTCAGCATGTTATAGAACAGGGGGAGGTGAGTAGATTGATATGTAGTTTTGTGGGAACAATTCAACCATGGTATGCGTGTGCGTTGTAAGCCATACAGATTACATATTCTTCTTCAGAAGAAGCCAGACGACAAACTAAAACACCATGACTGTAGCATTAACTTGCATGGCCGATTGGAAGAGGACAAATTTTCTCAGTGTATCTGTGCCCCAAACCACAAAATCTGAAGGACCTGAGACAACATATCACTGAAACAGTCAAGTCCGTATCTGAGGATATGCTGGCACACGTCTGGACAGAAGTTGACTACCATCTGTCAATGAAAATCGCATTGAACATGTGTAGTGTATAGATAAAACTTAGATAATGTCTCTTCGTGTTTTCATTAATTTGTGTTACATTCTCTGGGTCATGAATACCGAGGCTATAATTTTGCACCATTATTGTTCAATCACCCTGTATAACTTTTATATTATACATTTGTTTTTTTTATGCCTTGAAGTAGTCATGTAGTCACGGTGGTTGTTCTACCAGCGATTGACAGCTATCTTCTATACACACAGGGCTGTCAATAACTCTGAAGGCCCCCACATAACTAGTCAGTCATGTAGTCATTTGCTGCCTAACTATCCCACCCCATCTTGTGTGGCTTGTGACAATGGCAACTAACATGTTATTCCCTTCCGGAGGTTGGTGGTTTTAATGTTATGGCTGATCTTTGTATAATACACAATACCACAATAACACTCCTTTAGATTCTTCCATTCTTCAAAGCTTCATGAACACCATAATGAAACTCAAGTAGCGCGAGCTCATTCTCTTCTCGTTTTGCCACCTACAATCTGGATACTACTAAACCTGCCTCCCCATTAATGGTATCGTGCAGCCTTCACTCCAATCTTTTCTGTCCACATTGTACCAGCGCCAAGGATTATGATGGCACAGGATAAATTATTAGTAATAATAAAGATCATGAAGACGTTTTATGATCTTCCTATCAGTTTTTTCCTCTTACCTGCTGATGTGTGGGACTGGTGATCCTCCATCATGACCTCCTTGTACAGATCCTTGTGTCCTTCTAAATACTCCCACTCCTCCATGGAGAAATAGACAGTGACATCCTGACACCTTATAGGAACCTGACAACACAATGATACAGTCATCCCCAGAGCCCTCCCTTGGTGTTCTTGTATAATGTCCCATCCTCCCCAGCAGCGCTCACCTCTCCGCTCAGCAGCTCAGTGATCCTGCTGGTAAGTTCTAGGATCTTCTGCTCATGTCTGAGTGAATGAGGTGGAGGCTCGGTGATGGGGCTCGGGGTCCTGCTCCATCCTCCTGACACACGGGGTGTCACACACTCACCAGACGACTTCTTCACTACTGTGTAATCCTGTGTATGGTGAGACACTACAGATCACTACAGAGATTCTAAGAATCCTTCACCTGTCCAGTCATTTCCTAGAGATCAGAGTGATGTCATGTGAGACTCTCACCTCTCCAGTGATCAGGTAGATTATCTCTAGGGTCAGGTCTAGTATCCTCGCAGACATCAGGTTTCTGGCCTTCTCCATCCTTGGTGGGTCATTGTCCATCATGACCTCCTTGTACAGATCCTTGTGTCCTTCTAAATACTCCCACTCCTCCATGGAGAAATAGACAGTGACATCCTGACACCTTATAGGAACCTGACAACACAATGATACAGTCATCCCCAGAGCCCTCCCTTGGTGTTCTTGTATAATGTCCCATCCTCCCCAGCAGCGCTCACCTCTCCGCTCAGCAGCTCAGCGATCCTGCTGGTAAGTTCTAGGATCTTCTGCTCATGTCTCAGTGAATGAGGTGGAGGCTCGGTGATGGGGCTCGGGGTCCTGGTCCATCCTCCTGACACATGGGGTGTCACACACTCACCAGACGACTTCTTCACGACTGTGTAATCCTGTGTATGGTCAGACACTACAGATCACTACAAAGATTCTAGTGGAAGAGTGAAGAAATCAGGCGATACCTTTAAGATACTGAGTATATTTGATGGTAAGCTTTCGAGAGTACTAGCTCTCTTCTTCAGACATGGTGTTATACAAGAAACTGAAAATTCACAGACTTTTTATACACTAAAGACATGGACCTTCAAAGGATCTTAGAATCCTTAAAAAACTAAATGCAATATAAGTAGAGAAGTTATTTACAACAGGTCAAGAAATAAACAATCTGGAAACTTGTGGTGCGTGACGGAGGGATCAGTAATTCTTGCTGTTATCTGTTTGCTATCAGGAGGTGATTTGTGACACTCACAGGTCATACATAGTGTGACATGAAGCTGGCATGAATATTAAGTCCAAATTGCAGAGTTTGAAATTAGGGGGACATTTTCCTGCAGGTCTTCCAATGTGGTGTATCTCATAATGTGTGTGCAATGTCCCACCACAGGCCTCTATGTGTGGGAAACAGGGCAGAGACTTAGTCAGCGAATGAACTCACATAGATCCACCATTAATAACAGCAGAACCGATCTCCCAGTGGCCGCACATTTCTCCACAGAAATACTACAATGATTCTAAGAATCCTTCACCTGTCCAGTCATTTCCTAGAGATCAGAGTGATGTCATGTGAGACTCTCACCTCTCCGGTGATCAGGTAGATTATCTCTAGGGTCAGGTCTAGTATCCTCGCAGACATCAGGTTTCTCTCCTTCTCCATCTTTGGTGGGTCATTGATGGAAGGCACCATCATACCTGAGGGAAAACCAGGAGGACTAAGAGCAAAATCACATCTGGGAAGAACATCTTATATGAATTCTCGGACAGTGTCTCTCAGTCCCTACTTCTGACTTATGACCCTCTTTGCTCAAGATAGATAGACAGCCCTGGTATTAAGCAGCGGGTGCCAGCCTATGAGTACAGGCGAGTGGCCCAATCAAAATAACAAAAAAATAAATCAGGCAGCACTCCCAGAAATATGGTGATAAAAAGAGAGGATACTTTATAACAGCAATGTCTATTACCTTATAGACACAATTCTACCATTAAAAAATGGACCCCCCATTTATACCTCAAATACATGGGGATGTGCTGCAGATATCCCATACGAGTGGAACATTGCCACATATACATATACTAGCAGAAGGACCCGGCTTCACATGGGTATATTTCATTTTTTGCTTGTGTAGTGGCCCCATAAGAATTGGCCATTTTTGTTCTTGACATCCAGTATGGCAGTCCAGTACAGGTACAGTCTATTTATGGCTGTGTTGTTATGGAAACCTGGTAAATTATATGTGAACTTATATTGGTTGATACACGTGATATGACTGAATATTTAAGGACCTGCGAACTGCTACCGACTAATACAGGTCATAAATAGCTTGGTTGCTATGGAAACCTGGAGTAAAGCTGTGTGCCTGTGGAGACTAAGCACCTGCGAGCTTCTATTGGCTGATAAGGGACATGTGACCGTGTGTATGGCAGTTGGAATATGAGTGAAAGACTTGCAGACTTGTATTGGCTGATGCAGGTCATTTTTTGGGAATACTGTATCTCAGGAACGGTACGTTCTAGAGAGCTGAGACCCGGCCTATAATATTCCCGGACACCTGATGTACCTGTGAGACAAATGTGGTGAGGATCGGTCCAGTCGTTTGGTTGCGCATAAAGAACAGACAGACAGAAACTCATTTTTATATATATAAGAGATAGAGAGAGGTCTTTAAAATATTCACAGACTAGCTGCACTTTTGAGCAGGGCCAGTAACATAAAGGCTGCTAGGAATATAGATAAGGGCAATATGATCGTATACACTTGCTGCCTTATATGTGCCATAGGCTGCAGCATTTCTTCTATGTGGAATCTACTTATCATCCGTTCAGGCTATTCACTTACCACATTATCTGACAAGTTTTTCATATATTTAGTAACCTCATAAAGGATAAGCCAGATTTCTTATACAGTTTTTCAAGAATGGGAATTTTGTTTTTTCACTGCCAATAGGGAAATGATAATTGAAGATGTGTAAATATATATATACAGTGATGACCTGAATCCCATAGAACACCCAAGGAGAGATCTCACAATGGCAGTTTGGAGAAGGCGCCCTTCACATCTCAGGGACCTGGAGAAATTCCAGCAGAGCATTGGAAGAAACTCATTGATGGTTACCGGAAGCGGTTGTTCGCAGTTATTTTGTCTAAAGGTTGTGCTACCAAGTATTAGGCTGAGGGTGCCAATACTTTTGTCCGGCCCATTTTTGGAGTTTTGTGTAAAATGATCAATGATTTGACTTTTTTTTTTCATTCTCTTTTGTGTTTTTTCATTGCAAGCAAAATAAATGAAGATCTTATTACCAAAGCATTTGTGATTGCAATCATTTTCTGGAAGAAATTGAGTATTATCTGACAGAATTGCAGGGGTGCCAATACTTTTGGCCAGCACTGTATATATATATATATATATATATATATATATATATATATATATAGTATACAGTGCAGCTGTGTATATATATATATATTATACAGTACAGATGTGTATATACAGTGTATAGTATACAGTACAGATGTGTATATACAGTATAGTATACAGTACAGATGTGTGTATATAGTATACAGTATATAGATATATATTCTGCTGCGCTCACATTTCTATTACCTGCTCATCGGATATTTTGATGTATTTCAGGAAGATTTACATAAACCTGCTCCGGTAGATCAGTCTGTAGTCTGACTCCGCCCACACATGTGACTGATCACTGATCACATGACCATGACATCATCAAAGGTCCTTTAGCACCTCCAGAATCACAGCCTGGAGTCTGACTCCGCCTATACATGTATAATGTTGTACCGTGTTAGCCATAGAAAGTAGTGGAAAAGAGAAGAAATCAGGCGATACCTTTTAGAGGATAACTGAGTATATTTATAAGTAAGCTTTCAGGAGTCTAGCTCTCTTCTTCAGACATGGTGTTATACAAGAAACTGGTGGGACATTGCACACACATTATGAGGTACACCACATTGGAAGACCTGCAGGAGAATGTCCCCCTAATTCTGTGCACCTGTTGTGACTGTGGGATGGGTACACTGTCAGCGGTGTGGATGTGCTTGCAGGTCTTGCACCTTTTATGTAGGCAAGGTGAGGTGCCATTTTCAGTTGGGGCCTTCAGGGCACTCCGGACGATAATACGCCTCAGGTTTGGTGGATGTAGAAAGGAGAGGAGAGGGGGGACTGGAAATATGTCCTTGAGTCTGTTGTCCCTATGTAGCACAGGTTGGAGCTCCTTGGCAATCCTTCGTAGGATCTCCAGCTGTGGGTTGTAGGTGACAACTAGGGGCACTCGGGCTTCTTTCTGGGTCTCTCTATATGTGAGCAGACTGTCTCTGGTAATGGCTGCCGCTTTGTTTAATTGGTTGTCTGTTACTTTTGGTTTGTATCCCAGTCTGAGAAATTTCATCCTCAGATCCAGGAGGTGCTTGTCCAGGTCTGCTTTGTTGGAGCAAATACGATTGTATGGTATAGCCTGGCTGTAGATGATAGATTGTCTTGTGTGCTTGGGGTGGAAGCTGTCGTTTCTCAGGTAGGCCGTTCTGTCTGTGGGTTTGTGGTATATTGATGTGAGTAGCCGGTGGTCTTTGATGTATATTGTGGTGTCCAGAAAGTGGATTTCACTCCCTGAATAGCTAAGTGTAAGGTTGATGGTTGGGTGAAAGTCATTGAAGTCATTATGGAATTGAAGTAGGGCCTCCTCACCTGCAGTCCAGATGACAAGGATATCATCGATATAACGAAGGTAAATCATAGGTTTGGTGGCGCATGTTGATAAATATGTTCCTTCCAGTTCTGCCATAAAGAGATTTGCATATTGGGGTGCACATCTGGTCCCCATTGAAGTTCCCATTCGCTGTAGATATAGATCCTCTCCAAAGGTAAAATGGTTGTGGCTGAGGATGAATTGTATGAGCTGCGTTACTGGTTCTGTTGGGAGGTTTTGTTTTGCCAGGTGTACCCGACATGCTGCAACTCCATCCTTGTGGGGAATGTTGGTATACAGGGATTCCACATCCATGGTGGCCAAAATGGTACCCTCAGGTAGTGGGCCCAGGGCATTCAGTTTGTTAAGAAGGTTAGTGGTGTCCTGGATATAGCTTGGAGTATCCCTGACAAGGGGTTTTAGGAGATTTTCCACCCAACCTGAGATGTTTTCTGTCAGTGTCCCAATGCCAGAAATGATAGGCCTCCCAGGGTTGCCATCTTTGTTGTATCTTTGGGAGCATATAGAAGCAGCCCGGCCTGGGATCTTGGGGGATAAGTCCTTTTACCTGATTCTGGATCTGGACTGGGAAACTTCTTGATCATATCCTTTAGTTCTTTCATATAGGCCTCTGTGGGATCACTTCCAAGTTTGGAGTAATGGATGGGATTTGACAGTTGCCTGTTTGCTTCCTGGATATAGTCTGAGGTGTTCATTATGACTATTGCGCCCCCTTTGTCAGCTGGTTTTATTATTATATCCTGATTTTCTTTCAGTGAAGTAATAGCCTTCTGTTCCTGCAGGGTTAGGTTATGCGCCTGTTTCTTTTGTTTCTCCAGGATTTCTGATTTTACTTTGCTTCTGAAACAGTCAATATATTTATCCAGTGCTGCATTAGCTCCAGGGCGTGGGGTCCAGGTAGATTTTTTGGTAGGATTCCTTATGGGCTGTTCCATCTCAGAGTCGCTGCTGTATGGAAGGTCTTTGTCATAAAAATATTCCCTCAATCTCATTTTTCTGAAAAACTCCTCCATATCATTGCAGAGTTGGATATGGTCAGTGTGTGCCGAGGGGCAGAAGGACAGACCTTTGGAGAGAACTGACATGAGATTGATCACAAGGTTATGACATCATCAAAGGTCCTTTCCCCCACTAGTATTTAGTATGGACTTTATGGATAGATGCTGGAATGGAGGAGGGGTAGAAGCTTCAGGTGTGTCAGGGGTCCAGTAGGTGGCGCTGCCTCCTGTGACTATTAGTGTGAGGCACCCTCTGCTGTATCCTGGCAGCAGAGCAAGGGTTAATGATTTCCCTCACACCATCCTATAGGAGATAGTGAGGACACCGAGGAGCAGAAGGGGGGGCAGGAATCAGGTGAAAAGTGATAGACAGCCTTACTCTGCGGGTGGTCACTGATTCAGGTTAGCCCTCATTGGGGCGGGGCTTCCCTCAGGTGAAGCTCCGCCCAGGCAGGGCTTCTCAGACTTTTTCGCAGGAGATGGCTTGTCCACTCACCAGAGAGATTAGTGACAAGGTGGACAGTGAGAAGACTGTGGAAACCTCCATACTAAAGTGAGCATTGTCTATAGAAACATGTATGGCGGAGTTATCCAAAGTCACCATAACACGCAGGAAGCGGCAAAGGTGAAGCAGTAACAGAATACATTGTGCGGGGCTCGTAGGCCCAAGTATGAGGGTCATTGTGGCCCTGTACGAAACATCACACACAGTCATTGGATATTGGGAGCAATTCTGAGAGTAATGACCGGCCAAAAAGTGGGGGCCAGGATGGGGCACTATTACATGGCCTAACAAGATCATACAGACAGAAACCTAACAACAGCTGATGGGTAGAGTAGTACACACCCGGCTGTAGTCTTATGGATAGAGTAGTACACACCCGGCTGTAGTCTTATGGATAGAGTAGTACACACCCGGCTGTAGTCTTATGGGTAGAGTAGTACACACCCGGCTGTAGTCTTATGGGTAGAGTAGTACACACCCGGCTGTAGTCTTATGGGTAGAGTAGTACACACCCGGCTGTAGTCTTATGGGTAGAGTAGTACACACCCGGCTGTAGTCTTATGGGTAGAGTAGTACACACCCGGCTGTAGTCTTATGGATAGAGTAGTACACACCCGGCTGTAGTCTTATGGATAGAGTAGTACACACCCGGCTGTAGTCTTATGGGTAGAGTAGTACACACCCGGCTGTAGTCTTATGGATAGAGTAGTACACACCCGGCTGTAGTCTTATGGGTAGAGTAGTACACACCTGGCTGTAGTCTTATGGATACGGGGGGGGGAGTAGTACACACCCGGCTGTAGTCTTATGGGTAGAGTAGTACACACCCGGCTGTAGTCTTATGGATAGAGTAGTACACACCCGGCTGTAGTCTTATGGATAGAGTAGTACACACCCGGCTGTAGTCTTATGGGTAGAGTAGTACACACCTGGCTGTAGTCTTATGGGTAGAGTAGTACACACCCGGCTGTAGTCTTATGGGTAGAGTAGTACACACCTGGCTGTAGTCTTATGGGTAGAGTAGTACACACCCGGCTGTAGTCTTATGGGTAGAGTAGTACACACCTGGCTGTAGTCTTATGGGTAGAGTAGTACACACCCGGCTGTAGTCTTATGGGTAGAGTAGTACACACCCGGCTGTAGTCTTATGGGTAGAGTAGTACACACCCGGCTGTAGTCTTATGGATAGAGTAGTACACACCCGGCTGTAGTCTTATGGGTAGAGTAGTACACACCCGGCTGTAGTCTTATGGGTAGAGTAGTACACACCCGGCTGTAGTCTTATGGATAGAGTAGTACACACCCGGCTGGGGGGTGGGGTCTTTGGGGAGTCGGTTATGGATAGAGTAGTATACACACCCGGCTGTAGTCTTATGGGTAGAGTAGTACACACCCGGCTGTAGTCTTATGGGTAGAGTAGTACACACCCGGCTGTGTCGGCTGTAGTCTTATGGGTAGAGTAGTACACACCCGGCTGTAGTCTTATGGATAGAGTAGTACACACCCAGCTGTAGTCTTATGGATAGAGTAGTACACACCCGGCTGTAGTCTTATGGGTAGAGTAGTACACACCTGGCTGTAGTCTTATGGATAGAGTAGTACACACCCGGCTGTAGTCTTATGGGTAGAGTAGTACACACCTGGCTGTAGTCTTATGGGTAGAGTAGTACATGCCCGGCTGTAGTCTTATGGATAGAGTAGTACACACCTGGCTGTAGTCTTATGGATAGAGTAGTACACACCCGGCTGTAGTCTTATGGATAGAGTAGTACACACCCTGGCTGTAGTCTTATGGGTAGAGTAGTACACACCCGGCTGTAGTCTTATGGATAGAGTAGTACACACCCGGCTGTAGTCTTATGGGTAGAGTAGTACACACCCGGCTGTAGTCTTATGGGTAGAGTAGTACACACCCGGCTGTAGTCTTATGGATAGAGTAGTACACACCCGGCTGTAGTCTTATGGATAGAGTAGTACACACCCGGCTGTAGTCTTATGGGTAGAGTAGTACACACCCGGCTGTAGTCTTATGGGTAGAGTAGTACACACCCGGCTGTAGTCTTATGGGTAGAGTAGTACACACCCAGCTGTAGTCTTATGGATAGAGTAGTACACACCCGGCTGTAGTCTTATGGATAGAGTAGTACACACCCAGATGTAGTCTTATGGGTAGAGTAGTACACACCCGGCTGTAGTCTTATGGATAGAGTAGTACACACCCAGATGTAGTCTTATGGATAGAGTAGCACCCCGGGGTACACACCCGGCTGTAGTCTTATGGGTAGAGTAGTACATGCCCGGCTGTAGTCTTATGGATAGAGTAGTACACACCCGGCTGTAGTCTTATGGGTAGAGTAGTACACACCCGGCTGTAGTCTTATGGGTAGAGTAGTACACACCCAGCTGTAGTCTTATGGATAGAGTAGTACACACCCGGCTGTAGTCTTATGGGTAGAGTAGTACATGCCCGGCTGTAGTCTTATGGGTAGAGTAGTACATGCCCGGCTGTAGTCTTATGGATAGAGTAGTACACACCCGGCTGTAGTCTTATGGGTAGAGTAGTACATGCCCGGCTGTAGTCTTATGGATAGAGTAGTACACACCCGGCTGTAGTCTTATGGGTAGAGTAGTACACACCCGGCTGTAGTCTTATGGGTAGTGTAGTACACACCCGGCTGTAGTCTTATGGGTAGGGTAGCACACCAATACTTCTGAGTTGCCATCTATGAAAGACGTTATAATGTAGGTTAAAGAATATGTCCAAGATTCCATGCAGGAAATGAAGGACTCTATAGCCCAAATCACAAAGTGCCCTAGGATTCGTTCCGTCTGTCTGTAGAAAGACAGGAAGTGTTAGAGAATTCAATCTTGGAATATCTGGACAAGTACGTCCTGGAAAAAGTCCTGACCAAGGAAGAGATATTTATTCCCTTGTTTTCCTCATCTCAAAGCTATCAGGAGAATGGAGGAGGATCATAGATTTGCGCTTTCTGAATCGCTTTATCAGGAAGAAGAGATTTCTTAGAGATCTGTTATCGCCTTTCTTCAAGAGTGAGATCTTATGGCGACTCTCGACCTTAAGGATGCCTAACGTCACATCCCTATTTATATCCTCACAGAAGGTTTCTAAGAATTGCAGTCTACCTGAAGGGCAACAGGAAACATCTCCAGTTTACAGCCCTTACGTTTGGGATCTCCTCCTCTGGCCCTTTCATCTTTATAAAAGTGGTCGCCTCTTGTCACAGTCCTCAGACTTCAGGGACTATTCATAGTTCCCTACCTAGATGACTGTCTCATAATGGCCACGTCAGAGCAGATTCTCCATCTTCAGAAGGCTCTGGCCATTCTTCAGCAACTCAGCTGGGTGATAAACTGGGACAACTGTCCTACTAGTGTACTGGGGTAGAAATACCCCATTATTGTGCTGCTGTTAGGACTAAGGAAAAAGAGATTATCGTACTTAATCAAGGCTTAGGTGTCCCTGATACAAGGCACCTACAGAGAGTATTAAAAGGTCAATAACGCTGTGAATTGTGTCATCAGCACTGATAATAAATATTGAGCTCATCACTAAGGAATTATTCTGCAATATGTGCAGTTCCATATAAACAGCTATAACTTACTCCCTTAATACTTATTAGTGGAGCGCCATGGAATTAATATAATAATAATATTGTACAGTATGGAATTAATATAATGTACAGCACCATGTAACTAATATAATAATGTACAGAGCACCATGGAATTAATATAATAATGTCCAGCACCATGGAATTAATATAATAATGTACAGCACCATGGAATTAATCTGCTCTCTTGTACCTTTTTGACTCACAAATTTTCTCCTCTGGGAGAAATTACAACATACGTAATTGAGAGCTTCTAGCTATAAACTAGGTCTTTGAAGAGCGGCTCCACTTTTTAGAGAGCACAAGACACCAGATCTGACTCATCAAATAAAAATTTGTCTTTCCAAGAAACTCAACCCCAGACCAGCTAGGTGGACCCTATTCCTTTACAGGTTCAACGTTTTAGTGACCTATAGACCCAGGTCTATTCCTGATCTCAAACTTTTGGCGTCTCTGTGTACACCTAAAATCGCTGAATCAACTGGCCCAAAGAGAAATGGAGAAACATTTTGTGGACTGATGAAAGTAAAATTGTTCTTTTTGGGTCCAAGGTCCACAGACAGTTCATCAGACAACCCCCAAACTCTGAATTCAAGCCACAATACACTCAGAAGACAGTGAAGCATGGTGGTGCAAGCATCATGATATGGGCATGTTTCTCTTACTATGGTGCCGGGCCTATTTACCGAATACCAGGGATCATGAACCAGTTTGCATATATCAAACTACTTGAAGAAGTCATGTTGGCTTACGCTGAAGATTAAATGCCCTTGAAATGGGTGTTTCAACAAGACAACGACCCTAAACACACCAATAAACGAGCAAAATCTTGGTTCCAGTCCAAGAAAATTGAGGTTATGGAGTGGCCAGCCCAATCCCCAGACCTTAATCCGATAGAACACTTGTGGGGTGACATCGAAAATGCTGTTTCTGAGGCAAAACCAACAAATGCAAATAAATTGTGGGATGTAGTCAAAGCACCCTGGGCTGGAATACCAGGTGGCAGGTGCCAGAAGTTGGTTGACTCTATGCAACATAAATGTGAAGCAGTTCTAAAAAACTGTGGTTATACAACTAAATATTAGGTTAGTGATTCACAGGAATGCTAAATCCTAAAAAAAAAAAAAAAGTACATATTTTGGGTTTGTAAACACAAATCCAGACACTTCGATTTTTTTGAACAGCCCAATGTTCATTTTTTATTTTCTGTAAAGTAGTTAAAACTTATCTACATTTCTTATCATGTTTTGATTTAGAAATCCGTCTGCAATGTTCCCAATTAATGGAAATAAAAACTATTGTAAAGATATTGTGACCACACCTGACACCTAAGGACTCCTGTCTACACCATGCTATTATGAAACTGGTCCTCAAGGGGTTTAGTCATTAAAAATGCTTCGCCTCTGTACGAGTTCTTTAGAAGTTCCTCAAGACTTGGTTTTGCACATGTAGGACATGAAAATGTCTTCTCTCTTCTGTGATTTCTCTGACGTTTCATACCTAAAAAATCTCCCACCTTCTGATCTTGAAAATAGTTTCCCTCATGTGTGACTTCTTAGATGACTTACAAGATAAGGTTTTTCACTAAAATGCTTCCCACATTCCGTGCATGGAAATGTCTTCTCCGTAGTGTGAATTCTCAGATGTTGACTAAAACTTGACTTATAGGCAAAACATTTCCCACATTCCGAACACGAAAACGGTTTCTCCCCTGTGTGATTTTTTAGATGTTTCATAAGATTTGATTTTTGGCTAAAACATTTCCCACATTCCGAACACGAAAACGGTTTCTCTCCTGTGTGAATTTTTAGATGTTTCACAAGATTTGATTTTTCACTGAAACATTTCCCGCATTCTGAACATGAAAACGGCTTCTCCCCGGTGTGAATTTTTAGATGTTTCACAAGACTTGAGTTAATACCAAAACATTTCCCACATTCGGGGCATGAATATGGCTTCTCCCCTGTGTGGCTTCTCTGATGAAGAATAAATCTTGATTTCTTATCAAAACATTTCCCACACTCGGAACATGAAAAAGGCCGCTCATTTCTCTCATGTATAGAAAGATCAGATTTCTTTTTAAACTGCTTCGCACATGGAAATATTCTCTCCTTTCTATGTCTAGTTCTTGGTTTGCCAGTCTGTGATTGACCTGATGAAGGTTTTTTGGGACCAGGGGTATCAGTGGATGGATCTCCGCTGTGAAGGTCTTCGAGTACATTAGGGGTTATTGAGTTATCTTGTGTGGTATTGTTATCTTCTGCTTCATGATCAGGAGGTACAAGGAGATGTCCATGGGAGCCCATTATACCATCTGCACCTGGAAAAAGACACAAAATGTTATTTTCCCCCAAACAAAATAATTATTTTTAAATTATGTCAAAAAATATAATCAGGCAAATTGTACAAAGGCAGAAAGACAAACATTATAGGAACCAGAGAAGAATAATAAAATGTTGGTGAGACCAGCAGACGAAGGTGGTGGGAATAGTGGCCTTTGATAAGGAGATAAATAGATTCTCACCTTTTAAACCTTATAGCCCCACGTTAGTTACAACATAAAGGACACTTAAAGGGGTTGTCCAGGAATTGGACTAACCCTTGTTGAGGCTGGGGAAAAAAAAATAATACAAAAATACTCACCTGCTCTCCTGCCAGCGCCTCATTGCCGGAAGTCCTGCTCCCCACGTGACCACTGAGAAAAATCACTGGAGAGGGACTGGTGATGTCACTCACATATGTCACTGGTTCCTACCCAGCGACCACTGAGGCCACTGATTGGTCTCATGGGATGTAGGACTTCTGGCGATGAAGCGCCACCACAGAATTGAATGTCGCACAATGGAGCATTGAGGGAAGATGGGTATGCTTATTTTGTTTATTTTACACCTCCACTAGCCTCCACAGTGGTCGGTCGTGTTCCTGGCCAACTCCTTTAACACCATGGCTGTGGGGTGAGCAGGCTAAACCACTAACTCTAAATCCTATATTTTTCCAAAGCCCGACTCTGGCTCTGACTTCTTTACAAATGGCTGCGCCATGGTCTAGTGATTGTGATAATGCTACAGTGGAAAAGACCACAGAATGGAGAGTTCAATGTCTCCTGAGACAGAACCAGGGCTGTGCAGTTAGTAGGCCAAACCACTGACTCCAACTCTGGCTTTGACTCCTTTATACAGCCCTGGTCAGTCAGAAGCTCCTCTAATTCATCAAAAAGCCAGTGACTGATTTGTATGAAAGTAAATATGTAACAATCTATATATTTAATTCATTATATAATATTAAAAATGGTATAATATACTTAAAAATTATTAATCATTTTATTTTGAAATCGAAAACTGTTTTCTAACTCCACCCAAAATAGGTCCCAACTCTGACTCCGACTCCAAAGCCCTGGACAGAACGGTCTGGAGCCTCAGATGACACCAGACAAAATCAAAGCAGGAAGACACTGAGGCTTCTTATGAAAACCTTTAAGGACCAGCTAAAAAAAGTAAGAAAGCTCCAGAAGATATTGTTGTCTATATCATTTTTCTATAGAGGCCTTAGATTGATAAGGTGGATAAGTTGGTTAGGAAGGGTTAGCAGTGGGCGGGCTAGCTAGGGAAACAGAGAGGGGGAGGGAGTTAGCTCTGAGTGAAGCCCAAGGCCTCATGGTAGTTGTAGGAAAACAGAACAGGAAGCTGAACCATGTAAACAAATGCAGAAGATGCCAGGAGCTCCCAGACAAACCCAGAAATCACTCAAAACACTGCTAAAGGTATATGGGTGCACTTATTAACCTATTATTAGCACTAACAGACCTTTTTTAATGGAAAACCCCCTTAAAGTTGAAGTCGGAGTCAATAATTATTTTCCGACTTCACAGCCCTGCTTAGCTCTGCAAACAATATGGCACTACTGGTGTATCCAAATGTGGGCAGACAAGGTGGAAGTGTTACTATTACATAAGCCTGTGATTTAATAGAAGTTATAAGAACTCCAAACATTGGTCAAATATACAATGTCGGCCGCGGCATCTGAGTGGTTTTATAGTGAAAAGTCAAATAATATTTAGAAACATCAAATACTATTAAAAACACTTTAAAGAAGTCAAAAAGATCCCCTTACAAAATATTTTATTATCCAAAAAAAATTACCCATCATCGTGATCCTTTTCCATAGTCACATTTTAAAAGCCATAACTTTTTCATTCTAATGTCGACATATGAGGGCTTGTTTTTTGCGCAATAAATTATACTTTCCAATGGCACCATAAGCCAAATGTCTTTAACTATTTCTTAGCCGGATGGCAAAAAAAACCTCACATGTTCTAAATTTTGGACATTGTACTGGGCATCATATATAATGTTATTCTGCCGGTCGGTACGGTTACGGTGATACCAAACTTATATAGGTTTTTATCAACATATTTTGAGACATAAAACTTTGTTTTTCCCCTTATTGGAGCTGTGTGAGGGTTTGTTTTTTTGAGGGATCATTTTTATTAATTCTTTTTTTTTTTTATAAATTTAGTTTTAGAGGCATTGTGCCGAAAAAAATAGCAATTTTGTTGATGTTTTTATGGAGTTCACCATGCGCTATAATGTTCTATTGTTACAGTATGGGCTGTTATGGACACTTCAGTACCAATTACAAAATATATTAGGAAAGGGATTCATTTTTTTCTTTTTTACGTAATACTTTACAGTATTTTCTTTTCTTTAATGTTTGTTCTCAGTCTGATAATGGGACTTGAACACTACAGAATATGATTAGTATTACATTGCAATAGTTCATTATTGTTCTGGCAGAGTCTTATAGGTTTACTTATGATGGTGATGTGGTTGTCTTCAGCAGGCAACGCCTTGGCACCCCATGATCACATAAGCACCCCACAGCTATCATACAACCTTCAGGTTGAATTGGCATTTCTGCTCCATTTGTTTGTGTGATCGTAAATGTGTGTCCATATTTTACCAGACTGTCCAGTCCCAGGAATATGATGGAATATCCTGACACTAGATGAACAAGCAGTAATAATAAAGATCATGAACTCATTTTATGATCTTCCTACCAGTTTTCTCCTCTTACCCAGTGATGTGCGGGGCTGCTGATCCTCCATCATGGCCTCCTTGTACAGATCCTTGTGTCCTTCTAAATACTCCCACTCCTCCATGGAGAAATAGACAGTGACATCCTGACACCTTATAGGAACCTGACAACACAATGATACAGTCATCCCCAGAGCCCTCCCTTGGTGTTCTTGTATAATGTCCCAGCCTCCCCAGCAGCGCTCACCTCTCCGCTCAGCAGCTCAGTGATCCTGCTGGTAAGTTCTAGGATCTTCTGCTCATGTCTCAGTGAATGAGGTGGAGGCTCGGTGATGGGGCTCGGGGTCCTGCTCCATCCTCCTGACACACGGGGTGTCACACACTCACCAGACGACTTCTTCACTACTGTGTAATCCTGTGTATGGTGAGACACTACAGATCACTACAGAGATTCTAAGAATCCTTCACCTGTCCAGTCATTTCCTAGAGATCAGAGTGATGTCATGTGAGACTCTCACCTCTCCAGTGATCAGGTAGATTATCTCTAGGGTCAGGTCTAGTATACTCGCAGACATCAGGTTTCTCTCCTTCTCCATCTTTGGTGGGTCATTGATGGAGAGGACCATCGTCTTCGAAAGAAAACTTTAGCTGTGAATCTAAGGAATCTGTGAGAAAACGAGGACAGCTGAGAGGAAAATCACATCTAGAAGAACATTACATGAAGTGCAGCGTCTAGTAATAGGGAATTATAAAGGATTAGTATGGAGGTGACTTCACAGACATCTGTAGAGCTGTGTGTACAGTGGGGAAAAAAAGTATTTAGTCAGCCCCCAATTGTGCAAGTTCTCCCACTTATAAAGATGAGGCCGGCCTGTAATTGTCATCATAGGTAGACCTCAACTATGGAGACAAAATGAGAAAACTAATCCAGAAAATCACATTGTCTGATTTTTAAAGAATTTATTTGCAAATTATGGTGGAAAATAAGTATTTGGTCACCTACAAACAAGCAAGATTTCTGTCTCTCACAGACCTGTAACTTCTCCTTTAAGAGGCTCCTCTGTCCTCCACTCATTACCTGTAGTAATGGCTCCTGTGTGACACACTACGCCGCCAGGGACTCAGATCCTGCAGTGCCAGACGTGTCCCCCTGCTTAAGCCAGACATATCCGGGCCCGCTGAAGTTTGCTAGAGAGCATTTGGATGTTCCAGAAGAGTATTGGGAGAATGTCATTGGTCAGATGAAACCAAAGTAGAACTGTTTGGTAGAAACACCTCGTGGTGTTTGGGGGGTGAATGCTGGTTGTATCCAGAGAACACCATACCTACTGTGGCATGGGGGGCAACATCTGCTTTGGGGCTGTTTCTCTGCAAAGGGCCAGGACGACTGATCCGTGTACATGAGTGAATGGGGCCATGTATGGTGGTTGTGAGTGCAAACCTCCTTCCATCAGCAGGGCATTGAGATGAACGTGGCTGGGTCTTTCAGCATGCAATGTCCCAAGCACACCGCCAGGGCACGAAGGGCGCTTCGTAAGAGCATTTCAAGGTCCTGGGTGGCCTAGCCAGTCTCCAGATCTCAACCCCATGAAACCTTTGGAGGGGTTGAAAGTCCGTGTTGCCCAGCGACAGCCCCAAAACATCCCTGTTCTAGGGAGTCTGCATGGAGGAATGGGCCAACATACCAGCAACAGTGTGTGCCAACCTTGTGAGACTTACAGGACGTTTCACCTCTGTCATTGCCAACAAAGGAGATAGAACAAAGGTTGAGATGAACTTTTGTTATTGACCAAATACTTATTTTCCACCATAATTTGCAAATAAATTCTTAAAAATCAGACAATGTGATTTTCTGGTTAGTTTTCTCATTTTGTCTCTCATAGTTGGGTCTACCTATGATGACAATTACAGGCCGGCCTCATCTTTATAGTGGGAGACTTGCACAATGGGGGGGGGTTTTTTTTTTTTTTTTTCCCCACTGTATATATACAGATATGTATATATAGTATAGTGGTGTAGTGTATAGAGCAGGCAGTACAGATTTGTGTGTATATATATATATATATATATATTTTATTATACAGTACAGAGGTGTATATATAGTATACAGTATATAGATATATATTCTCGGGTTTATGCTGCGCTCACATTTCTATTACCTGCTCATCGGATATTTTCATGTATTCGAGGAAGATCTACATAAACCTGCTCTGGTAGATCAGTCTGTAGTCTGACTCCGCCCACAAACGTGAGTGATCACATGATCATGAGATCATCAAAGGTCCTTTTCCCCACAGCTATTCATTGATGTTCTTTATTCTTTCATTATATTCCTCAGTATAAACTGCCCAACAATGTAAAGTCTCAGAGTCCTGGAGATCCCGGGATCAGGAAGGAGATGTCTCCGTATACACCAGTTCCAGACATAGCAATGTAATATACTGATGACCCCTGTATTCAGTAATGATACACACACCATCACACTAATGTCTTATTGTAATTCCGTGGCTCGCCATCACCGCGGCGATACCATATATATATACACGTGGACAATATAATATATATATAATAATGTACAGTGCACCATGAAATTAATATAGTAATGTACATAATATACTAGATATATATATATATATATACACACACGTGGACAAGATTGTTGGTCCTCCCTCGTTTAATGAAAGAAAACCCCACAATGGTCACAGAAATAACTGGAATCTGACAAAAGTAATAATATATAAAAATTCTATGAAAATGAACCAATGAAAGTCAGACATTGCTTTCCAACCAGGCTTCAGCATGAAACAGGCCTGGACAGAAATGAGGGTTCCCTTAATATTTAGTTGCACAACCTTTTGAGGCAATCCCTGCAATCAGACGATTCCTGTAACTGGCAATGAGACTTCTGCACCTCTCAGCAGGGATTTTGGCCACTCCTCATGAGCAAACTGCTCCAGTTGTCTCGGGTGTGAAGGGTGCCTTTTCCAGACGCCATGTTTCAGCTCCTTCCAAAGATGCTCAATAGGATTTAGGTCAGGGCTCATAGAAGGCCACTTCAGAATAGTCCAATGTTTTCCTCTTAGCCATTCTTGGGGGTTTTTAGCTGTGTTTTGGGTCATTATCCTGTTACAAGACCCATGACCTGCGACTGAGACCAAGCTTTCTGACACTGGGCAGCACATTTCTCTCTAGAATTCCTTGATAGTCTTGAGATTTCATTGTACCCTGCACAGATTCAAGACACCCTGTGCCAGATGCAGCAAAGCAGCCCCAGAACATAACAGAGCCTCCTCCATGTGTCACAGTAGGGACAGTGTTCTTTTCAAGATAGGCTTCATTTTTCCATCTGTGAACATAGAGCTGATGTGCCTTGCCAAAAATTTTTGTCTCATCTGTCCATAGAACATTCTCCCAGAAGCTTTGTGGCTTGTCAACATGTAGTTTGGCAAATTCCAGTCTGTCAGATTCCAGTTATTTCTGTGACCATTGTGGGGTTTTCTTTCATTAAACGAGGGAGGGGACCAACAATTTTGTCCATATGTGTATATATACAGTATATGTAGTGTTTTTATGTTTTACTTCATTGCACAATAATATTGTCTATAATAATATCTATGTGGCTGCTCCAAGACCCATAACTTGTGTTTTTCTATTCATGTAGCTGTGTCAGGACTTGACTTTTGCGGGACAAGATATAGTTTTTATTACACCCCTAATATTCCCGCGTGTTTGTATCAAGGACAACAGTACATCATGGTGCCACCTATAGTAACATACAGTAATTGCAACAGAACAATAGACATTGGGAGGGTTTAGTGCAGGAGTCCCTTGGTGTAGTGCATGTGCAGATTAACTCAGCTCCTAGTATTGCATTTCTACCGGCCATATTTCTTTTCATACAGGCCTATGCTATCCAACGATTTCCTTAAATAGTTATCATGTGAATTGGGCCGAGTCTTTGAAGTAAGTTATTAAAACTAGTTTTTCCTTCAGTGTCTCTTATCATACTGATGGGAATCAGATCATAAAATACGTCACAATGTTCCTTTAGTATTTTTATACTGAATGAGGCCAAAAAGAGATTCCACTCTTTGTTTTCCCTTCCTAGGCAGCAGTCAGCTATGATGGAGCCATACAAGAGATTATTACAGCCAAGGTCCGGCTCCTGCAGGCCTAGTGGTAGTGCCCATGTGATCAGAAAATCACAGTAACTTGGAGCAGACCCTGTAAGGACTCCTGTCTGCACCGTACTGTTATGAAACTGGTCTTCAATGGGTTTAAGTCATTGAAAAGGCTTCACCTCTCTGATGTTTAACAGGACTCAATTTCAGGTCCCACATTCTAAACATGAAAATGCTGTGTGAATTCTTCGAAGTTCCTCAAGATTGAATTTTGCACTAACATGTTTACCCCATCAGGACATGAACATGGCTTCTCCTCATACTGGGTTTTCCACCTGAAAATTCTCTAAGCCCCCAAAGTAATAAAGAAAACACAAATAATGTCAAAATTTCATTTTATTATTACAATAAAACCACCAACAAATCCCCATTACAAATTCTTACAAAATTATCAAAGAGGTTGAGGTCGCAGCGAAAACCGAGATGCATCACTATCACATTAAATAGTATATGACCTATAAATGACTACTAAAGCTTTATTAACTCGTAAACCATTTTCCACATTCAAGACTTTTAACAATTCTTCAAGTGAATTTTCTGATGTTTAACTAAATGCGGTTTCCGACCAAAACATTTCCCACATTCTGAGCATGCAAATGGCTTCTCCCCCGTGTGTCTTCTTAGATGTGCCGTAAGAAGTGAATTCTCTCTAAAACTTTTCCCACATTCTGAACATGAATATGGCTTCTCCCCGGTGTGACCTCTTAGGTGGCCAGTAAGACCCGATTTGTTACTAAATCTCTTCCCACATTCAGAACAGAAGAATGGTTTCTCCCCTGTGTGAGTTCTCCGATGTCTTATCAGATCCGATTCAAACCTAAAATGTTTCCCACATTCTGAACATGAAAATGGTTTCTCTCCTGTGTGAACTCTTAGATGACTTTGAAGACTAGGTTTTGTACCAAAACGCTTTTCACATTCAGGACATGAAAACCGTTTCTCTCCGATGTGCCTTCTTAGATGTTCCATAAGAAGGACCTTCTGTCTATAACTTTTGCCACATTCTGAACATGAAAATGGCTTTTCCCCCGTGTGGCCTCTCACATGGTCAATAAGAGCTGCTTTTTGTCTATAACTTTTGCCACATTCTGAACATGAAAATGGCTTCTCCCCCGTGTGACCTCTTAGATGGCCAATAAGAGCTGCTTTTTGACTAAATCTTTTCCCACATTCTGAACATGAAAATGGCTTCTCCCCCCGTGTGACCTCTTAGATGGCCAATAAGAGCTGCTTTTTGACTAAATCTTTTCCCACATTCTGCTGAAAATGGCTTCTCCCCTGTGTGACCTCTTAGATGGCCAATAAGAGCTGCTTTTTGACTAAATCTTTTCCCACATTCTGAACATGAAAATGGCTGTAATGGCTTCTCCCCCGTGTGAGTTCCCTGATGTCTTTTAAGATTTGCTTCATGCTTAAAACATTTCCCACATTCTGAGCATGAAAATGGCTTCTCCCCCGTGTGAACTCTTAGATGTCTTACAAGATATGATTTGTGACTAAAACATTTCCGACATTCGGGACATGAATATGGCTTCTCCCCTGTGTGAGTTCTCTGATGAATAATAAGAACTGATTTATAAGGAAAACATTTCCCACACTCTGAACATGAAAATGGACGTTCATCGCTGATATTTCTCTCATGCGTAGAAATATTAGATTTCTTTTTAACTTTCTTCTCACTCGGAAATATTTCCCCTCGTCCCTTATAGGGAGATAAAAGGAGATGTCCACGCGAGCCTAGAATACCATCTTCACCTGGAAAAAGAAAAAATTATATTTCTAAATATTGCCAGAACGACAGATATTATAGGAGCAAGAGCAGAATAATAAAATATTGATGAAACCAGTGGACAAAGGGGAGCAGTGGGCATTAGACCGAGTGAACTTCGATAAGGAGATAAATAAATTCTGAATGAATAGAATTATAGGATCTATAGGCAGCATGTTATAGAGCAGGAGGTGAGCAAAGTGATATATAGTTTTTAGGGAAAAGATTCCGTTCTTGTTCCACACAAACACTCTTCACATCCTGAAGGTTCGGTGGGCTCCTTCTATGACCTCTGAGCTTTAGTTCCTTCCATAGATTTTCTATTGGATTCAGATCCAGGGATCGGATCGGCCATTCTAGAGCTTTATTTTCTTTCTTCCTTGGCTGTGTGTTTGGGATCATTGTCTTGCTGAAATGTCCACCTGCGTTTCATCTTCATCATCCTGGTAGTCGGCAGAAGATTCTAATCCAGAATGTCTTGGTGCATTTGTCCATTCATCCTTCCTTCAATTCTATGAACTTTATCAGTGTCGTCTGCCTACAAACAGCCCCGCACCGTGATGTTCCCACTGCCAAACCTCACTGTTGGTGTTTTTGGGGTGATATGCAGTGCCTTTTGGCCTCCAAACATGGTGTGTATTACGACATCCAAAGAGTTCAATGTTGGTCTCATCTGACCAGACTACATTGTCACAGTATTTCAAAGGGTTATCTTGAACGTGCTATTTGCTCAGCAATGGAGTCTTGCGTGGTCAGCACGCATACTGACCATGGAGGGTGAGGACATTACTTATTGTTTTCTTTACCTGTTGATTCCAGGTCTTTCTATAACTCTCCACAGGTGCTCCTTGGCTCTTGGAGAAATATTCTGATAATTCTTTTCACTCCTCTGTGTGATATCTTGCGGGGAGCTCCTGGTAGTGGCCACTTTATGGTGCAATGATGTACTTTCCACTTCCGGATTATGGCCCCAACAGTGCTCACTGGAACCTTCAGTAGTTTAGAAATGTGCTGTGCTGATCACAATCTATTAGATTGCAGATGTCCTTTTGTGTATGTCTTCCATCCCCACTTTTACACACAGCGTGAATACATTTAATGTATGTATGCATCATGTATTATGGCAATTCTGATTGGAAATGATGCTCTAAAGGCACCATTCCCATTGGATGGAACAGAGTTTTAAATTAAGCTGCATGTTACTATAAAAGAAATACTATTCATTATTATTATTATTAATTGCTGTGAGGTCATTCAGAAAACTTCAAACATGCTACGAGTACAAGTACAATTGGAAGCTATCAGACAATAAGGTGAGATACCTAGTTTGAAAATCAAAACCAAATTCTACGACACTACAAATAAAAGGCACAACTTGGGACACTAAGGTAGATTCATGCTTTGTCGATGCGTACTTGGAGAGTTTTTACGACATATGGTATTTTTAGCCTATTTGCAACTATAAACATTGCATAGATAACTTCATTGCCTCTTACCCGGTGATGTGCTGGACTGTAGGCTCTCCATCATGACCTCCTTGTACAGATCCTTGTGTCCTTCTAAATACTCCCACTCCTCCATGGAGAAATAGACAGTGACATCCTGACACCTTATAGGAACCTGACAACACAATGATACAGTCATCCCCAGAGCCCTCCCTTGGTGTTCTTGTATAATGTCCCATCCTCCCCAGCAGCGCTCACCTCTCCGCTCAGCAGCTCAGTGATCCTGCTGGTCAGTTCTAGGATCTTCTGCTCATGTCTCAGTGAATGAGGTGGAGGCTCGGTGATGGGGCTCGGGGTCCTGCTCCATCCTCCTGACACACGGGGTGTCACACACTCACCAGACGACTTCTTCACTACTGTGTAATCCTGTGTATGGTGAGACACTACAGATCACTACAGAGATTCTAAGAATCCTTCACCTGTCCAGTCATTTCCTAGAGATCAGAGTGATGTCATGTGAGACTCTCACCTCTCCAGTGATCAGGTAGATTATCTCTAGGGTCAGGTCTAGTATCCTCGCAGACATCAGGTTTCTGGTCTTCTCCATCCTTGGTGGGTCATTGACGGAAAGGTCCATTTTCATTTAAATGATAACTTTATCTGTGCGTCCTATATATAAAGTACGTGAATAAAAAACAAGGAGAATTGAAAGCAAAATCACATCTTACAAGAAGTACAGTGTTGTAATAGGACATGTTTTTTCCACAAAATCATAGAGTATTACTGATGTGATGTGACGGGGTTAATGTCTTACTGATCAGTCTATATGTATTTCTTTATATTGTTCTGTACTGATCAGTAGATAAGCATTTCTTCAAATTCCTGTACCATGAATGGTCATGTTATAAGCTGACCCCTCAGCCCCTCATCCACCCCCAAAGGTATTATAGCTGTGTGTACAGTCATATGAAAAAGTTTGGGCACCCCTATTAATCTTAATCATTTTTAGTTCTAAATATTTGGGTGTTTGCAACAGCCATTTCAATTTGATATATCTAATAACTGATGGACACAGTAATATTTCAGGATTGAAATGAGGTTTATTGTACTAACAGAAAATGTGCAATATGCATTAAACCAAAATTTGACCGGTGCAAAAATTTGGGTACCCTTATCATTTTATTGATTTGAATACTCCTAACTACTTTTTACTGACTTACTGAAGCACAAAATTGGTTTTGTAACCTCACTGAGCTTTGAACTTCATGAAAGAAAAACCCACAATGGTCACAGAAATAACTTGAATGTGACAAAAGTAATAATATATAAAACTACATGTTGACAAGCTACAAAGCTTCTGGGAGAATGTCCTATGGACAGATGAGACAAAAATCTAAATTTTTGGCAAGGCACATCAGCTCTATGTTCACAGATGGAAAAATGAAGCCTATCTTGAAAAGAACACTGTCCCTACTGTGACACATGGAGGAGGCTCTGTTATGTTCTGGGGCTGCTTTGCTGCATCTGGCACAGGGGTCTTGAATCTGTGCAGGGTACAATGAAATCTCAAGACTATCAAGGGATTCTAGAGAGAAATGTGCTGCCCAGTGTCAGAAAGCTTGGTCTCAGTCACAGGTCATGGGTCTTGTAACAGGATAATGACCCAAAACACAGCTAAAAACCCCCAAGAATGGCTAAGAGGGAAACATTGGACTATTCTGAAGTGGCCTTCTATGAGCCCTGACCTAAATCCTATTGAGCATCTTTGGAAGGAGCTGAAACATGCCGTCTGGAAAAGGCACCCTTCACACCCGAGACAACTGGAGCAGTTTGCTCATGAGGAGCGGCCAAAATCCCTGCTGAGAGGTGCAGAAGTCTCAGTGACAGTTACAGGAATCGTCTGATTGCAGGGATTGCCTCAAAAGGTTGTGCAACTAAATATTAAGGGAACCCTCATTTCTGTCCAGGCCTGTTTCATGTTGCAGCCTGGTTGGAAAGCAATGTCTGACTTTCATTTGTTCATTTTCGTAGAATCTTTATATATTATTACTTTTGTCAGATTCCAGTTATTTCTGTGACCATTGTGGGGTTTTCTGTCATTAAACGAGGGGACCAACAATTTTGTCCACGTGTGTGTATATATATACATAGTATATTATGTACATTACTATTTTAATTCCATGGTGGATTTTTTTTCCTGGCTCTGTACATTATTATATTAATCCCATGGTGCTTTACATTTGAGGGTTTACATACAGCACACAAGATATACAAGACAAATACAATACTAACAGTGATCACTGGCACAGTGAGATAGAGGGCTCTTACAATCTAGGAGTATAGATTTGTGTATATGTATGTATGTATAGATAGTATAT
The DNA here is from genome assembly GCA_947044405.1 of Leptodactylus fallax. Lineage (NCBI taxonomy): Eukaryota > Metazoa > Chordata > Amphibia > Anura > Leptodactylidae > Leptodactylus > Leptodactylus fallax. The sequence goes on along the minus strand of CAMRHE010000390.1, from coordinate 1,140,267 downwards.
TACAGATGTGTGTATATAGTATATAGTACAGATGTATATATAGTCAGTATACAGTACAGATGTGTATATATGTATATATAGTATACAGTACAGATGTGAATATATGTATATATAGTATACAGTACAGATGTGTATATATAGTATATAGTATACAGTACAGATGTGTATATACAGTACAGTATACAGTACAGATGTATATATATAGTGTATAGTATACAGTACAGATGTGTATATACAGTGTATAGTATACAGTACAGATGTGTATATACAGTATATAGTATGCAGTACAGAGGTGTATATACAGTATATAGTATACAGTAGAGATGTGTATATACAGTATATAGTATACAGTACAGATGTGTATATACAGTATATAGTATACAGTACAGATGTGTATATACAGTGTATAGTATACAGTACAGATGTGTATATACAGTGTATAGTATACAGTAAACAGTACAGATGTGTATATATACATTATATAGTATACAGTACAGATGTGTATATACAGTATATAGTATACAGTACAGATGTGTATATATACAGTATATAGTATACAGTACAGATGTGTATATATAGTATACAGTACAGATGTGTATATAGAGTATATAGTATACAGTACAGATGTGTATATACAGTATATAGTATACAGTACAGATGTGTATATACAGTATATAGTATACAGTACAGATGTGTATATACAGTACAGTATACAGTACAGATGTGTATATATAGTATACAGTACAGATGTGTATATACAGTATATAGTATACAGTACAGATGTGTATATACAGTACAGTACAGATGTGTATATACAGTGTATAGTATACAGTACAGATGTGTATATACAGTATATAGTATACAGTACAGATGTGTATATACAGTGTATAGTATACAGTACAGATGTGTATATACAGTATATAGTATACAGTACAGATGTGTATATACAGTATATAGTATACAGTACAGATGTGTATATACAGTATATAGTATACAGTACAGATGTGTATATACAGTATATAGTATACAGTACAGATGTGTATATACAGTATATATTATACAGTACAGATGTGTATATACAGTATATAGTATACAGTACAGATGTGTATATACAGTATATAGTATACAGTACAGATGTGTATATACAGTGTATAGTATACAGTACAGATGTGTATATACAGTATATAGTATACAGTACAGATGTGTATATACAGTGTATAGTATACAGTACAGATGTGTATATACAGTGTATAGTATACAGTACAGATGTGTATATACAGTATATAGTATACAGTACAGATGTGTATATACAGTATACAGTATATCAGATGTGTATATACAGTATATAGTATACAGTACAGATGTGTATATACAGTATATGTATACAGTACAGATGTGTATATACAGTGTATAGTATACAGTACAGATGTGTATATACAGTATATAGTATACAGTACAGATGTGTATATACAGTATATAGTATACAGTACAGATGTGTATATACAGTATAGTAGTACAGACGTGATATATAGTATATAGTATACAGTACAGATGTGTATATACAGTATATAGTATACAGTACAGATGTGTATATACAGTGTATAGTATACAGTACAGATGTGTATATACAGTATACAGTACAGATGTGTATATACAGTATATAGTATACAGTACAGATGTGTATATACAGTATATAGTATACAGTACAGATGTGTATATACAGTATATAGTATACAGTACAGATGTGTATATATACAGTATATAGTATACAGTACAGATGTGTATATATAGTATACAGTACAGATGTGTATATAGAGTATATAGTATACAGTACAGATGTGTATATACAGTATATAGTATACAGTACAGATGTGTATATAGAGTATATAGTATACAGTACAGATGTGTATATACAGTACAAGCATACAGTACAGATGTGTATATAGTAAAGTATACAGTACAGATGTGTATATACAGTATATAGTATACAGTACAGATGTGTATATATAGTACACAGTACAGATGTGTATATATAGGTATAGTATACAGTACAGATGTGTATATACAGTATATAGTATACAGTACAGATGTGTATATACAGTGTATAGTATACAGTACAGATGTGTATATACAGTATATAGTATACAGTACAGATGTGTATATACAGTATATAGTATACAGTACAGATGTGTATATACAGTGTATAGTATACAGTACAGATGTGTATATAACAGTATATAGTATACAGTACAGATGTGTATATACAGTATATAGTATACAGTACAGATGTGTATATACAGTATATAGTATACAGTACAGATGTGTATATACAGTATATAGTATACAGTACAGATGTGTATATACAGTATATAGTATACAGTACAGATGTGTATATACAGTGTATAGTATACAGTACAGATGTGTATATAGTATACAGTACAGATGTGTATATACAGTATATAGTATACAGTACAGATGTGTATATACAGTATATAGTATACAGTACAGATGTGTATATACAGTGTATAGTATACAGTACAGATGTGTATATACAGTATATAGTATACAGTACAGATGTGTATATACAGTATATAGTATACAGTACAGATGTGTATATACAGTATATAGTATACAGTACAGATGTGTATATACAGTATATAGTATACAGTACAGATGTGTATATACAGTATATAGTACACAGTACAGTGTGTATATACAGTGTATAGTATACAGTACAGATGTGTATATACAGTATATAGTATACAGTACAGATGTGTATATATACAGTATATAGTATACAGTACAGATGTGTATATACAGTATACAGTACAGATGTGTATATACAGTATATAGTATACAGTACAGATGTGTATATACAGTATATAGTATACAGTACAGATGTGTATATACAGTATATAGTATACAGTACAGATGTGTATATACAGTATACAGTACAGATGTGTATATACAGTATATAGTATACAGTACAGAGGTGTATATATAGTATATAGTATACAGTACAGATGTGTATATACTGTATATAGTATACAGTACAGATGTGTATATACAGTATATAGTATACAGTACAGATGTGTATATACAGTATATAGTATACAGTACAGATGTGTATATACAGTATATAGTATACAGTACAGATGTGTATATACAGTGTATAGTATACAGTACAGATGTGTATATACAGTATATAGTATACAGTACAGATGTGTAATAATAATAATAATAATAGTCCTTTAATAGTCCCACAATGGGGAAATTCAGTGTGTTACAGCAGCAAAGATAAGCAGATACAAATACAAATACAACATGTACAGGAATATTCCAAGGTGAGAGGCATTACATTGATAGCAGACAGACAGATAGGGCGTAGCAGGGGGGGGGATTTAACAGGCAGAGAGATATTTCAGTTCTCTGTGTGTAATGATCTCCGCTTAGGTGTGTATATACAGTATATAGTATACAGTACAGATGTGTATATACAGTATATAGTATACAGTACAGATGTGTATATACAGTGTATAGTATACAGTACAGATGTGTATATTCAGTATATAGTATACAGTACAGATGTGTATATACAGTGTATAGTATACAGTACAGATGTGTATATACAGTATATAGTATACAGTACAGATGTGTATATACAGTATACAGTACAGATGTGTATATACAGTATATAGTATACAGTACAGATGTGTATATATACAGCATATAGTATACAGTACAGATGTGTATATACAGTATACAGTACAGATGTGTATATACAGTATATAGTATACAGTACAGATGTGTATATACAGTATATAGTATACAGTACAGATGTGTATATACAGTATACAGTACAGATGTGTATATACAGTATATAGTACAGATGTGTATATATATAGTATACAGTACAGATATATATTCTTGGGCTCATGCAGCTCTCACATTTCTATTATCTGCTCATCGGATATTTTCGTACAATCAGGAAAAAACTTCATTAACCAGCTCTGGAAGTTCATCCTGTAGTCTGACTCCTCCCACACATGTGACTGATAACTTGACCATGACATCATGAAAGGTCCTTTAGTATACCTGTAGTCTGACTCCTCCCACACATGACTAATCACATGGTCATGACATCAGTAAAGGTTCTTTCCCCCATCACTATTTAGTATCTACATGAATAATTTACGTAACAGTTACCTATCTGTAGGCAGCAGAGCAAGGGTTAATGATTTCCCTCGCACCGTCCTATAGGAAATAGTAAAGACACCGAGGAGCGATGGCGGCTCACCACCGTATATAACAGACCGCCCAGAATATACCGTGTGATTAACCTCTTAGGTACCAGGCCGCATAACATGGGATGGATTACTGGCATTCGGCTCACACTAGCATTGCCTCAGGCACACCTCTGCTAAAATAGTAGTTACAACGTTACCCCTTTCCTATAATGGGGTTCGCTGGGCGGCCGTCCTTTTTAAAACTTTAAAAGTTTTTCTTATACCATTTTTCAGGCAGACACTGTGGCGGAGACTCCAGGACTTGTGAGCGTAGTCTGACCAGTACGAAGTCAGTCTCAGATGGCTGTCATTAGAGCAGTATGGCGGCTGTGTATTACAGGCAGTGATCTAATCCTGAGCGGCGGGCACAGTGACAGCGCCGACGTGATCAGTACATCACTATCATCCGTAGAGGTCCTCTGACATGATCAGTACACCACTATCATCCGTAGAGGTCCTCTGACGTGATCAGTACATCACTATCGTCCGTAGAGGTCCTCTGACGTGATCAGTACACCACTATCGTCCGTACAGGTCCTCTGACGTGATCAGTACATCACTATCATCCGTAGAGGTCCTCTGATGTAATCAGTACATCACTATCATCCGTAGAGGTCCTCTGACGTGATCAGTACACCACTATCATCCGTAGAGGTCCTCTGATGTGATCAGTACATCACTATCATCCGTAGAGGTCCTCTGACGTGATCAGTACACCACTATCATCCATAGAGGTCCTCTGACGTGATCAGTACACCACTATCATCCGTAGAGGTCCTCTGACGTGATCAGTACACCACTATCATCCGTAGAGGTCCTCTGATGTGATCAGTACATCACTATCATCCATAGAGGTCCTCTGACGTGATCAGTACATCACTATCATCCATAGAGGTCCTCTGACGTGATCAGTACATCACTATCATCCATAGAGGTCCTCTGACGTGATCAGTACATCACTATCATCCGTAAAGGTCCTCTGACGTGATCAGTACATCACTATCATCCGTACAGGTCCTCTGACGTGATCAGTACATCACTATCATCCGTAGAGGTCCTCTGACGTGATCAGTACATCACTATCATCCGTAAAGGTCCTCTGACGTGATCAGTACATCACTATCATCCGTACAGGTCCTCTGACGTGATCAGTACATCACTATCATCCGTAGAGGTCCTCTGACGTGATCAGTACATCACTATCATCCGTAGAGGTCCTCTGACGTCATCAGTACATCACTATCATCCGTAGAGGTCCTCTGACGTGATCAGTACATCACTATCATCCGTAGAGGTCCTCTGACGTGATCAGTACATCACTATCATCCGTAGAGGTCCTCTGACGTGATCAGTACATCACTATCATCCGTAGAGGTCCTCTGACGTGATCAGTACATCACTATCATCCGTAGAGGTCCTCTGACGTGATCAGTACATCACTATCATCCGTAGAGGTCCTCTGATGTAATCAGTACATCACTATCATCCGTAGAGGTCCTCTGACGTGATCAGTACACCACTATCATCCGTAGAGGTCCTCTGATGTGATCAGTACATCACTATCGTCCGTACAGGTCCTCTGACGTGATCAGTACATCACTATCATCCGTAGAGGTCCTCTGATGTAATCAGTACATCACTATCATCCGTAGAGGTCCTCTGACGTGATCAGTACACCACTATCATCCGTAGAGGTCCTCTGATGTGATCAGTACATCACTATCATCCGTAGAGGTCCTCTGACGTGATCAGTACACCACTATCATCCATAGAGGTCCTCTGACGTGATCAGTACACCACTATCATCCGTAGAGGTCCTCTGACGTGATCAGTACATCACTATCATCCGTAGAGGTCCTCTGACGTAATCAGTACATCACTATCATCCGTAGAGGTCCTCTGACGTGATCAGTACATCACTATCATCCGTACAGGTCCTCTGACGTGATCAGTACTTCACTATCATCCGTAGAGGTCCTCTGACGTGATCAGTACATCACTATCATCCGTACAGGTCCTCTGACGTGATCAGTACTTCACTATCATCCGTAGAGGTCCTCTGACGTGATCAGTACATCACTATCATCCGTACCGGTCCTCTGACGTGATCAGTACATCACTATCATCCGTACAGGTCCTCTGAATTTATGACATGGGTCCCGCACTTGATCTAGTTCAGTTATGTTCGTCCTATAGACAGGTGAACAAAACTTGTCCGTCACGTGACTTTTGTTATCCTCTTGTGTTTTTCTTCAGACTGTCACTTTATTACTTGTTATACACATCTTTACTGTCTTTTAGACTTCAGTCTTTCTTTACATGCAATTTATATTTATCGACTCTCGGCTTGTTTCTGACTTTGGCTTCGACAATCCAGTCCAGGAGACCTGGGGATTATTTGTGGTGAAGACCAGATCTCTGTATACGGGTGAAGGGTCAAAAACAGGTTCAGGTTGTGGCTTAGAGAGTCCACCCCATACTATTTATTTATCTTGCTTGCTGATATAGCGCCAACATATTCCACAGCCTTTTACAGATATTGTCATCACTCATTGTCCCATGTAGGGTTCCCTGTCAGTTTGTGTTTGGAGTGTGGTAGGAAACAGGAGGACCCAGAGGAAACCACCAAACACGGGGAGAACATAGAACGTCCATGCAGATGGTGTCCTTGGCTCAAGTGAGACAGTGCTAACCACTGAGCCACCGTACAGTCTAGCATAACACATATTGCCTCTGTTTTGTAGATAACCATCATCCATATTGTGGATTGGATTGTGGATTCTCCAATTGGAGAATGGGCTTTAGGACAATCTACAATATACAAATATATGACTGGACAGGTCAGAGATCTTTCTGTTATGATCTCTTTACATCTGTAACAATGACGCGAGGGCATTCTCTACTCCTTTTGTAAAGACGAATTTGGGGTTAGGAATGAGGTCATGAACCAAAAGTGTCATGACAAGTGTTGTGCAGTGATACGTGGATCTCATTTCCATCTTTCTTCTGTCTATATAGTTACAGTGCTCAGCATACAGTACACCCAACAGATGTAGCAGACTTCCTTTAGTTTCATTTCATCTTATATGGGATATTGAAATACAAAATATACCCACAAATGTGGGCCATTGCTTTCAAATAACATTTGCAGGTTTGATCACACGAAAATAGTAATTTTCCTAATAAATCCATTCAAGACCATGTTGCAAAAATACTAAAGAACATACTAAAGGACATACTAAAGAAAGTCTCAGGAGCAAAGCTAAAGTTTAGACTACAAAATTCTAATTATCAAGAATTCAACCACAGATGAATCTAATTCTTCATTACACAGGTGCCCATCAGACAAGGGACTATAAAAGAGGGTGACATAAAGACAAGCCCTTCTCATTTCATGCAGTCAGTAATGGCACCACATGGAAGAGGAATGTCCTAAGACCCGACAGAAAATAATTTCTTTACACCAGACAGGTGAAGACTACAAGATCAGTAAAGCTTTGCGTATCTGTCAAAATATTACAAAAATTTAACCAAGATGGAATTGCAGCTATCTCACAGAGACCGTTCAGGCCGTTCATGGAAGTTAATACTTAAACAGGAGCATCTTTTGATGAGAAGGTTTGAAGAAAATCGGCACACAAGTTTACTGCAGTTAGCCAAAGAAGTAGAAAGCCAAACTGGGGCGAGTGTTTCCCTTGACACAATGTAGCATAGACTGTAGAAGAATGACATGCATGAGTATCGTCCACGAAGGAAGCCTCTTCTAAAGCCCGTGCTCAAAAATACCTTGCCAGGACCAATGCTGAAAAAAAGATGAAGACTACTGGGGCTCTATGATGTGGAGTGATCAGACCAACATAAATGCTTTTAGAACTGTATGGCGAAGGTGAGGAGAACAAAAAAAACACATGATGCCTACAGTGAAACATGGTGGTGGCCGTGTCCTTATGTGGGCCAACATGAATGCTCTTGGTATTGGGGAGCTCAATTTCATTGATGGTATCACAGATGTACTGCTCTGTATTTAAAGAGAAGATGTCACCATCACTCCGTGCCATTGGTTGTGTACTTTTCCAACATGACAATGCTAAAAAAAACACACATATATGGCCAGTGTTAAATTTCTGAAGAAGTATAGGGTTAAAGTGATTCAGTGGCCAACTAAGTCTCCTGATCTGAAGTCAGTCGAACACCCATGGGGAATTCTGAAGAGACAAGTTGAGCGTCACTCTCCATCCAGCATCCGAAAGAAGTCGTTCTCGAAGAATGGAAAAAGATAGATGTTGCCAACTTGTTCATTCCATGCTTAGACTTGGTGCTGTTATTAAACGTCATGGAGGTCCTACACAATACCACATGGAGTAGTTCTTGGTTTTTGCCACTAATTTGAGTAATGGTTGTTTCATAGTAGAAGATAAGGAGTGGCCCATAAGATTTTCTTGAAATTAAAAATATCAGAAGACGCAGGTACTAGATCTTTGGGATGGGACATTGATCCAGGGATTTACTTTGTCACATTTGGAGTCAGGAAGGAATTTTTCCTCTTGCATGGGACAATTGGTATCCAGTTTATGTGGGGGGAATTTTGCCTCTTTTTTGATCAACACTGTGGGATTATTGTATGATATTTATTTCTCCTAGTCGCATCAGCTTAGTCAATCCTTAGCCAAAACACGAAACAGATCAACCAGATGAACCCATGTGTTGGTGTCTGTGGAATTCTAGAAGACTGTTTCAGGAACCTGCAGAAAATGCTGGCGAGTTATAAATGGGGGAGGGGGGTTTCTTCTTTTCACATTTACCATTCATTTCTAGTTGTCTCTTTAAAAGTGATACATTAGATTTGTTTTAGAGTTAAAGTCACAGCGCATACAAATCTACTTTTGCGCGTTTTCTATTAACCCCTTCCCGCCAGAGGCATTTTTCAATTTTCGTTTTTGACTCCCCCGCCTTACAAACCCCTTAATATTTTTCTTTTTCTGTTTATAGAGCCATATGAGGGCTTAATGTTTGCAGGAAAGATTATTCCTCATAATGGTACCATTTATTATTCTGTACAATGTACTGGGAAGCTGGAAAAAAAAATCTGAATAGGGTGGAATTGGGAAGAAAAACTGCATTTGTGCGACTTTCTTATGGGCTTCGTTTTTACAGCATCCACTTTGCAGCCAGAATGACATCACCTGTATTCTATGTTTCGGTACAATTCCAGGGCTACCAAATTTTATATAGTTTTATTTACATTTTAACCCCTTAACGAAAATCCAAATCTTTGCAAAAATAAGGGAATCTGTAGGGCAATTTGGGACACTAAACCACCCACACGTCCATATGGACCTGGGGTTTAGTGTCCCAAATCACCCTGTTATAACGCAATCCATGGCCACATTAAAAATAAAAAAGCTTTATACTCCCCGCACCTGCGAAGTTCTTCAATGAAGCCAGCAGAGTACACCTCGGCTTCAGTGCGCATGGCCTGCAATGACATAGTGAAGCCGGGGTGTCCATCTTTGGCTTCAGTGAAGAACAGCGCAGGCGCCGGAAGGCGTGCCAACGAAGAATAAGCCGAACAGCGTGGATCAGACCCTTCTCTAGGTAAGTATAAAGGTTTGTTATTTTTAATGCACCTGCGGATTGCATTACAACAGGGCGATTTGGTCTATAAGGACCTGTGGGTGATTTAGTGTCCCAGATTGACCTGACCGATTCCCTTTAAATTCTCCATATTTTGACATATTCTACATAGGGCGACTTTTTTTTTTTTGAGGGGCCAGGTGTACATTTTAGGGGCAATCCGTTGCTTTGATCACTTTTTATTTAAATTTTTATCAGAGGCAAAGCAGCAAAAAAACGGCGGTTCGGCACTTTTGATTTTTTTTTCTCGTTACATCGTTCGCGATATGATGAAAAATATTTTTAGAACTTTGTAGACCGGGCGTTTTTGGACACAGAGATACCTAATGTGTATTTGTGTGTCACAGTCATTTTCTACTTTTTTAGGGAAAGGGGGTGTATTTTTTTATTATTTTTTTTTTTAATACTTTATTTTGCAATGCAAAATATCATCATCTGTATGGCAGGTTGCATAAAGCAGCTTATCACACAAATGAATGCCAGACAAGCTTGGGAGCCTTCAATAGGCTCTCGGCTGTCATGGCAATGGATTGCTGGCACCGGAACGTCCTCCGGGTGCCGGCGATTCTTGCTAAAATGGGCCTGGAAAGTGGCGTCTCGGGTAGCTTTGACGGGCACTGATCGCAGGCATTAGTGCTGGGTCTCTGCTGTATAATATGGCCGCCGAACTATTACGGCAAATGTCGGGAAGGGGTTATGGGATTTCATGTGTCAGTCTCTCACCTGTTTCCTTTCCTGCTCCTGTTCTTTTGCGCACATCTCCCGCTGCACAACGTGTCAAATAATTTGAAACAACTTTCTTTGATAAGGATGATCTGCATTCAGCACTATCATTTAATGTATGTATGCATCATATACTATGGCAATTCTGATTGGAAGCGACGCCCTAAAAACACAATTCCCATTGGATAGCTTTAAGCAGTAAGGCCTGTTACTATAAAATAAATGGATTGTAAGGAGATCATGTACAAGACTCCACACATACCACATCCTGTAGTGTTTATTGTCTTCCTAGAGGGAATTTTCCCTCCCCAGACCCCAGAAGGGTACTTAAGAATTGGAAGCTCACAGACAATAAGATGAGATCCCTTGTTTAAGGATCATAACCCAAATTCTATGACAACAGAGAGAAAGCAGGATGGTGTGCGATGAGAAGCAGAAATAAGGCCGCATTGCAAGAATTAGATAGGAGATGGACAGAATGAGACAGACATTTGGTGGGGAGGCAGAAATGGAAAGTTTTGTCTAACTAGAGGCCTTTAACCACTTACTGACTACCCATAGACTATATATGTCTGGGCGGTCAGGATTTAACCCTGTAAGAATGTAGTGGTATACTATAAATGCAAAAAATGTGTCACTGAGCAGTGGAAAAACATTGCCCGGTCAGGTGAATCCAGACCAGTAGTCACTAGTATATAAGAGCTACAGAGAAGCAGTTGTGACTAGATTTGAGCTGTTAGGTGGAGGGGTTTGTGTCAGTTTGTGGATACGTCCACTATGTTACGCTAGGTTCACACCTGTGTTCAGGTTTCCGTTCTTCGGGTCCGCTTGGGGAAACCTAATCTGCTTAAAAAGCGGTGCAGGTGTGACCCGAGCCTTAGTGTGTCAGTAAGTATTTGTGAAATATGGGTCATTTAGGTTATATTCACACGACCGATCCAAGACTTGTACAAGTGCAGACCCTTTGACCTTAATGGTCCATGAAAACAACCCTCTTCAATCCGCAATCATATTGAGCAGGATTCTTATTTGTTTCCAATGGGAGACAGAATGAGAGTGGAATCTGACAGAAAATCAGCGGCAGATTCCACCATCTGAACAGGCCCCAAGTGTGCGCCTTTCCTAACATGTTCTACTAACTCCAATGAGAAGGCGCCCGAAGCAAGAGCATAGTGGGGGACAGAGGGAATTCACTTCTGCTAACAGGACATAGTGACAATTTCTGTTCTGGACAAGAGAGCGTTTACAGAGCTGTTTGAAAGTTTGTGAACCCTTTAGAATTTTCTATATTTCTCCATAGGTTTCACCTAAAACTACATCAAATTTTCAAACAAGGCCTAAAAGTAGATAAAGAGAATCAAATCAAACAAATGGGTCAAAAATATTAGATTTGGACTTTTATTTATAGAAGAAGATGATTCAATGTGACATATCTGTGAGTGGTAAAAGTATGTGAACCCTTGTGTCCAGTATCTGGTGTGACCTTGTGTAGCAATAACTGCATCTAAACATCTCCGGTATTAGTTGGTTAGTCCTGCACAAAGGCTTGGAGGAATTTTAGCCCGTTGTACCTCCGTACAAAACATCTTCAGCCCTGCTATGTTGGTGGAGTTGGACGGGCTTGGCCATTCCAAAATTTTACCTTTATTCTTTAAGCATTCTTTGGTAGAAGGACTTGTGTTTCTAGGGTTGTTGTCTTCAGATTTTGCTCATGGACAGATGTCCGGATATTTTCCTTTAGAATTTGCCGGTGTCATTCAGAAATTTATTGTCCTATCAATGATGGCGAGATTTCACGGACAAGATTCAGGAAAACAGACCCAAACCATGATAATACCGGCCCCCGGGGTCACAGATGGGATGAGGTGTTTATGCTGGACTGTAGGGTTCTCCTTTCTCCTAATATAACACTTCTCATGTACTTTGGTCTCATCTATCTACTGAACATTGTCTGATAAACCTTCTGGCTTGTCAAGGTAAAATTTAGTAAACTGCAGACGGGCAGCCATGTTCTCTTTGGGGAGCAGCAGCTTTGTCTTTGCAGTCTTGGCATGCACACCGTTGTAGTTCATCGCACTCCTGATGGTGGTCTCATGAACATTAATATTAGCTAATGCGAGAAAGGCCTTCAGTTACTTAGAGGTTACCTTGGACCTCGCAGACTATTGGTCTGATCTTTCTTGGTCGATCACTCCTGGGCAGAGTAATAATGCTCTAGAATTTCCTCCATCTGTACACAATCTGTCTGACTGGATTGGAGGAACCCAAACTCTTTAGAGATTTTTTTTGTCACCTTACCAGCCTGATCAGCCTCAACAACTCTTCTTCTGAGATCCTCAGAAATCTCCTTTTTTCATGCCATGACACTAGCACAAACATGTTGCAAAAATCAGACTTTGATAGATTCCTGTTCTTAAAAATAAAACAGGTCGCCCCCTCACCCCTGATAAATAAATTAGGAGGTATAATAGGTTTGACTCATTTGGTTATCTTTATTTACTTTCCGACTTGTATGATTATCATGTGTAGTTTTATGTTAAATTTACGCAGAAATATGGGAAAAATTCTGAAACGTTCACTAACTTTCAAGCACCACTGTATGACACTCCATTCTCAATCCATAGGCATTAATATGGAGTTGCTCCACCTTTGCAGTAAAATGGCTTCCGCTCTTCAAGGAAAGCTTTCTACAAGTTTTTGGCATAGGTCTGTGCCCATTCATCCAGTGATTCCCAAAGTGGTCCAGGTGGACCCCCAGGGGTCTACGGGAGACTCGACGGGGGTCTACGTTAGATCTAATCTTCACATTTTTTGACGAGTTTTGGGAATATGGTAGAAATGTAGCAGCAGGGGGTCCACCGAAACCAGTAAAATTTTGAAAGAGGTCTACGAGAAAAAAAAAGTTTGGGAACCTCTGATCTAGAAGAACATTTGTGAGGTCAAGCACTGTTGTGTAAGTGGGCCTGGCTTGCCATCTCCTTTCTAGTTAATCAAGGTGTTGGATGGGGCTGAAGTCAGGACTCCAAAGGGTTAAGCTTTTTCACCCCTCCACGCCCTTATGGACCTTGTTTTGTGCACTGGGGAACAGTCATGCATGAACAGGAAAGAATCCTTCCCACAATGTTTTAAGCAAAGATTATCCAAAATGTCTTTGAATGCTGAAACAGTAAGATCTCCCTTCACTGGCACTAAGGAGCTGAGGCCGACCCCTAAAATACAACCCCATAAAGTTACTCCTCCTCCACCAAACTTTACAGCTGGCTCAATGTAGCCAGGCAGGTAACATTCTCCTGGTATTCACCACACCCAGACTGGTCCATCAGACCTCCAGATAATGAAGTGTGATTGGTCACTCTGAAGAACACGTTTCCACCGCTCCAGAGCCGGTGGCGACATTGTGCGTTACACCACTCCATCTGACGACCGGGCATTATGCTTGGTGACGCAACCCTTGGAAAGTCATACCATGCAGGTCCCAGTTTTTGTGCTGATGTTAGGACTTTAAGGAGCCAGCAGAGTGTTGAGGACTTTTCTGCCCTCTGCCCTTCAGCACTCGGAGTAACAGCTACATTTTTTATGATGACCATGTATTTTTCTAGGTTGTTAGGGGTGTTTTTGTTGCAACAAAAGAATGTTCTAGAATTGAGGTGAAATTATAAAGAGGCTTCCCCGACCCCCAGAGGGCGAATAAAACTGTTGAGCAGCCCGTTAAAGAAACACCTTTCTTCCTTGTCAAGGGTCAGACGCTAAATCCCTGCAGCGACTATTGGAGGTGGCTGCCCAAGTACCATTTATGGCGCCATCCACCTGTTCCCGTATGTAGTAATCACTAATGTACCGCAGAGACCCAGCTGGAGTGGAGATCAGAGAGTGGGCACACTGACTATATCCAACCATTGTATAAGCAACCAGATCACATGGAGGAAAACCAATCACTAGTGGAGGATACATGGCTGCTACGTCTCTCTACGCTGATAGGCCAGTCTCTTCAGACAAATTCCCTTCCTGAACCGAATTTATAAAGTTTTGTGTTACCATGTGCAGGAGACATAACACTTTTATTTCTACATCCATGGAGGTGGTTTGGGCTTGTTTTTTGTGGGACAGGAGCAAATTTGTACCTTGTCTTCTGGACGGTTTCAATTCCTTAAAAAAATAATGAATGCCACAGCTTTATGTATAAAATTACTACCTTGGGGATGCCAAAAAGTTTTCATGTCTTCCTTCTCCATGCGGTGGTCATTAATAAGTTTTCGTTTACCCCTACAATCCAGTGGGGTACTGATACGTAACTGTCTTGGGTCTGCCTCTCACCCTTCTTCTCGGCGGTGTTGGGTTGTTATGACACCTGGAACCACCTGATGACATCACTGGCAGTTCTTTTAAATGAAAGTGTTAGCAGGAAATAACGTATTGTTTAAACCACATCTTTTATGTAAAACATATTTTTTAGGAATTTTTGGTGATTTTTTTTTTTACTTTTCCATGTTATTATCCATGTTTTAAAAATTTGCAACTCTTGCTAAAATAATTTGTGACTTCCTGTGTTCTGGAGATGGACCATGGTCCAAAGGCACAATGGTCTGGAGCGGACTCTATTGACTTCTATGGGAGAGTTTTTTAGGCCTGCTCTGTGACCTGTATAGAAAGGGAGTAGATAATACGTGACATCTCCCATTGTGACTGGTGGATTGTGTCTTATATACATATATATAATAGCTGTGATCAGCAGTGTGCAGTAAGTGAGGTGACTGTTGCAAAAAAAATCTCCTACAGAAAACAGCAAGTCTTAGCATATTATTTGGCTTTGTGGCCAGAGTCAGAACTGCTGGATTTTTAGATTTTTTTTTTAAAAAAAAGAAAGGATTAAAATAAATAAATAAATGTTTACTATAAAATTTGATTTAAAAAATGGGTTATTTTCTGATGGCATTTCCTTTCAGTAGGGCGGCATCTTCCTGAGACAAGGCCTAGTTATAAAATTACTTTCTAGTTAGATCTTCTGTTGTGCTATAGTTTTGTTGCCTGTACCCGCAGATTACTACTGAACTTTCCAAGCGTTATTCTAATGGTTTTCCACATTCAAGTAAAATTTATATATTTGGTATATTTGTGACCCCCCCCAAATTTTTTTTTACTGCACAATGTAACAAAGCCCATAAGACAATAGTGTAATTGTGTATTTATTCCAATTCCGCCTCACAAATATTTTACAGTTTCCTCATACACCATCTGCAGCATAAAACGGTGTCATTAGAAAATACAACTTGTCCCACAACAAAATAAGCCCCAATACAGCTCTATATGGGGAAAGAAAACAAAGTCATGGGTTTTAGAAGGCAGGTAGGAAAAAACTAAACAAAACAGAGTGAAAATACATCAGGAACGCACAACGTCAATTCATATCATCTGTTCTGTGGGGTATTCGGGTTAAACAAACCAATTAGAACAATTTAGGGAATTTAAAGGTTAAAAATGTGAATTTTCATAAGAATTTATAGTGAACAAACCACAATATAAGGCACATTAGTAGGACCCTGTATATAGGATTAAGGCACCGATAATAATTCATCTCATCTTTGGATATGCAAAGACGAGAGAGGGATCGGTGCACGTAACGCTCATTTCTACGACTACATCTACTGCATTTCCTTTAGTCAGACCTGATGGATCCTACACTGTGTTGTCTAAGGGGTTTCTTACATTTATCATGTGTATTGCCCCAAGTGTCTGATGGGCGGCAATGAATCTAGTTTTTCCTGTCTTTGCAGCGTCTACATGATCAAAACATCACAACAGTCCCGCCCAGGTACTATGAGGACTCCTACTTGTACTGCTTTATTATAGGAAGGGTTAATACATCCAATGGCCACTTTATTAGAGACACCTAATGATTGGGGCTTGTGTGACCCCAGAGTGCAGCATATAATATCACGTCAGCAAGTTCTCCATGGATCAGTTTCGGTGGGAATCCGGTAAGGTTTCCCCATGTAGCAGGGGTTACATAGAAATCGGGGGCCCCATAGCAAAAGTCAAATGTGGCCCCAGCCCCCTACAAAAAAAGGTAGGGTACAGACGTGTTAGATGTAGAAATTATGTAGTTTCTATTTTTATTTGAAACCGTGCAGTCTTTATACACAGGATAAGGCGACGGTCACTGGACACTAAAATCCTGGACAAAAAAATAAGTCATATAATAAATAGGTCCACGAAGGGAACTCCACGTCTCCTATAGCAGAAAAGAAAAGATGAAATCCTAACAGAGATGTGAATATGGCCTAAGAGAAGTGGTACTGTGCAGTGACTGTATACAGGACAAGAGAAGTGATACTGGACAGTAACTGTATATGGTATAAGAGAAATGGTACTGTGCAGTGACCATACACAGGATAAGGTTATTGATACAAGGCAGTGGCCATATACAGGATAAGAGAAGTGGTACTGTGCACTGTCCATATACGTAGCATAAGAGAAGTGGTACTGTGCAGTGTCTGTATACAGGATAGGAGAAGGGTACAGGGCAGTGGCCATGTACATCATAAGAATAGTAGTACTGGACAGTAAGCGTATATGGTATAAGAGAAGTGATACTGGGCAGTGACCATACACAGGATAAGGGTACTGATACAGGGAAGTTACCATATACCGGATGAGAGAAGTGTTACTGCGCAGTATCTGTATACAGGATAAGAAAAGTAGTACTGGGCAGTGTCCATATACAGGTTATAAGAAGTAGTACTGGGAAGTGTCCATATACAGGTTATAAGAAGTAGTACTGGGCAGTGTCCATATGCAGGTTATAAGAAGCAGTACTGGGCAGTGTCCATATACAGGTTATAAGAAGTAGTACTGGGCAGTGTCCATATACAGGTTATAAGAAGTAGTACTGGGCAGTGTCCATATACAGGTTATAAGAAGCAGTACTGGGCAGTGTCCATATACAGGTTATAAGAAGCAGTACTGGGCAGTGTCCATATACAGGTTATAAGAAGTAGTACTGGGCAGTGTCCATATACAGGTTATAAGTAGTACTGGGCAGTGTCCATATACAGGTTATAAGTAGTACTGGGCAGTGTCCATATACAGGTTATAAGAAGTAGTACTGGGCAGTGTCCATATACAGGTATAAGAAGTAGTACTGGGCAGTGTCCATATACAGGTTATAGAAGCAGTACTGGGCAGTGTCCATATACAGGTATAAGAAGTAGTACTGGGCAGTGTCCATATAGGTTATAAGAAGCAGTACTGGGCAGTGTCCATATACAGGTTATAAGAAGTAGTACTGGGCAGTGTCCATATACAGATAATAAGTAGTACTGGGCAGTGTCCATATACAGGTTATAAGAAGTAGTACTGGGCAGTGTCCATATATAGATATAAGAAGCAGTACTGGGCAGTGTCCATATACAGGTTATAAGAAGTAGTACTGGGCAGTGTCCATATACAGGTTATAAGAAGTAGTACTGGGCAGTGCCATATATAAGTCAGGAGAAGCAGTACTGGGCAGTGTCCATATACAGGTATAAGAAGTAGTACTGGGCAGTGTCCATATACAGGTATAAGAAGTAGTACTGGGCAGTGTCCATATACAGGTATAAGAAGTAGTACTGGGCAGTGTCCATATACAGGTATAAGAAGTAGTACTGGGCAGTGTCCATATACAGTATAAGAAGTAGTACTGGGCAGTGTCCATATACAGGTATAAGAAGTAGTACTGGGCAGTGTCCATATACAGGTATAAGAAGTAGTACTGGGCAGTGTCCATATACAGTATAAGAAGTAGTACTGGGCAGTGCCCATATATAGGTAGATAGAAGCAGTACTGGGCAGTGTCCATATATAGGTTATAAGAAGTAGTACTGGGCAGTGTCCATATATAGGTTATAAGAAGTAGTACTGGGCATTGTCCATATACAGTTATATAGAAGTAGTACTGTGCAGTGTCCATATACAAGTTATAAGAAGTAGTACTGGGCAATGTCCATATACAGGAGTAGAAGCAGTACTGAGCAGTGCCCATATACAGGTTATAAGAAGCAGTACTGGGCAGTGTCCATATACAGGTTATAAGAAGTAGTACTGGGCAGTGTCCATATACAGGTTATAAGAAGTAGTACTGGGCAGTGTCCATATACAGGTATAGAAGCAGTACTGGGCAGTGTCCATATACATATTATAGAAGCAGTACTGGGCATTGTCCATATATAAATATAGAAGCAGTACTGTGCAGTGTCCATATACAGGTATAAGAAGTAGTACTGGGCAGTGTCCATATATAGGATAAGAAGCAGTACTGGGCAGTGTCCATATACAGGTTATAAGAAGTAGTACTGGGCAGTGTCCATATACAGGTATAAGAAGTAGTACTGGGCAGTGCCCATATACAGGTATAAGAAGTAGTACTGGGCAGTGTCCATATACAGGTTATAAGAAGCAGTACTGGGCAGTGTCCATATATAGGTATAGAAGCAGTACTGGGCAGTGTCCATATACAGGTTATAAGAAGTAGTACTGGGCAGTGTCCATATACAGTATAAGAAGTAGTACTGGGCAGTGCCCATATATAAATAGAGTAGTACTGGGCAGTGTCCATATACAGGTAATAGAAGCAGTACTGGGCAGTGTCCATATATAGGTTATAAGAAGTAGTACTGGGCAGTGTCCATATATTATAATAGAAGCAGTACTGGGCAGTGTCCATATACAGGTTATAAGAAGTAGTACTGTGCAGTGTCCATATACAGGTTATAAGAAGTAGTACTGGGCAGTGTCCATATACAGATAGAGAAGCAGTACTGGGCATTGTCCATATACAGGTATAAGAAGTAGTACTGGGCAGTGTCCATATATAGGTATAGAAGTAGTACTGGGCAGTGTCCATATACAGTTATAAGAAGTAGTACTGGGCAGTGTCCATATATAAGTATAGAAGTAGTACTGGGCAGTGTCCATATACAGGTTATAAGAAGCAGTACTGTGCAGTGTCCATATACAGGTTATAAGAAGCAGTACTGTGCAGTGTCCATATACAGTTATAAGAAGTAGTACTGGGCAGTGTCCATATACGGTTATAAATGAAGTAGTACTGGGCAGTGTCCATATACAGGTAGGAGTAGTACTGGGCAGTGTCCATATACTATAAATAGAGTGTACTGGGCAGTGCCCATATACAGATAGGACAAGTAGTACTGTGCAGTTGCCCATATACTATAAACAAGCGTGTACTGTGCAGTGCCCATATACAGTTATAAGAAGTAGTACTGGGCATTGTCCATATACAAAAATAGAAGTAGTACTGTGCATTGTCCATATATAAAAATAGAAGTAGTACTGGGCAGTGTCCATATACAGGTTATAAGAAGTAGTACTGGGCAGTGTCCATATATAAAATATAGAAGTAGTACTGGGCATTGCCCATATATAGATAATAGAAGTAGTACTGGGCAGTGTCCATATATACAGATAGAAGTAGTACTGGGCATTGTCCATATACAGTTATAGAAGTAGTACTGTGCATTGTCCATATACAGGTTATAAGAAGTAGTACTGTGCAGTGTCCATATATATAATAGAAGTAGTACTGGGCAGTGTCCATATACAAAAATAGAAGTAGTACTGGGCAGTGTCCATATACAGGTATAAGAAGTAGTACTGTGCAGTGTCCATATATAATTATAGAAGTAGTACTGGGCAGTGTCCATATATAGATTATAGAAGTAGTACTGTGCATTGTCCATATATAAAGATAGAAGTAGTACTGTGCATTGTCCATATACATTATAAGAAGTATATTAGTTAGTGTAGTATATACATTATAAATAGAAGTAGTACTGGGCAGTGTCCATATACAAATTATAGAAGTAGTACTGTGCAGTGTCCATATATTTAAAATAGAAGTAGTACTGGGCATTGTCCATATATAAAGGTAGAAGTAGTACTGTGCAGTGCCCATATATAAATTATAAGAAGCAGTACTGGGCAGTGTCCATATACAGGTATAAGAAGTAGTACTGGGCAGTGTCCATATACAAAATAGAAGTAGTACTGGGCAGTGTCCATATACTATAAATAGAAGTAGTACTGTGCATTGTCCATATACTATAAATAGAAGCAGTACCTGTGCATTGTCCATATACAAAAGAGAAGTAGTACTGGGCAGTGTCCATATATAGTTATAAGAAGTAGTACTGGGCAGTGTCCATATATAAATTATAAGAAGTAGTACTGTGCATTGTCCATATACAATTATAGAAGCAGTACTGGGCATTGTCCATATACTATAATAGAAGTAGTACTGTGCAGTGTCCATATATAAATATAGAAGTAGTACTGTGCAGTGTCCATATATAAAATAAGAAGCAGTACTGTGCATTGTCCATATATAAAAATAGAAGTAGTACTGGGCAGTGTCCATATATAAATAGAAGTAGTACTGGGCAGTGTCCATATATAAAAATAGAAGTAGTACTGTGCAGTGTCCATATATAAAAATAGAAGTAGTACTGTGCATTGTCCATATATAGATATAGAAGTAGTACTGTGCATTGTCCATATATAAATATAGAAGTAGTACTGGGCAGTGTCCATATATAAATAGAAGTAGTACTGTGCATTGTCCATATATATATATATAGAAGTAGTACTGTGCATTGTCCATATATAGATAGAAGTAGTACTGTGCAGTGTCCATATATAATATAGAAGTAGTACTGTGCAGTGTCCATATATAAAAATAGAAGTAGTACTGTGCAGTGTCCATATATAAAAATAGAAGTAGTACTGTGCACTGTCCATATATACATATAAAAATAGAAGTAGTACTGTGCATTGTCCATATATAAAAATAGAAGTAGTACTGGGCATTGTCCATATATAGATATAGAAGTAGTACTGTGCACTGTCCATATACAGTTATAATTTTAATAGAAGTAGTACTGTGCATTGTCCATATATAAGATAGAAGTAGTACTGTGCATTGTCCATATATAAAAATAGAAGTAGTACTGTGCATTGCCCATATCATTATAAGAAGCAGTACTGGGCATTGTCCATATATAAATAGAAGTAGTACTGTGCAGTGTCCATATATAAAAATAGAAGTAGTACTGTGCATTGTCCATATATAAAAATAGAAGTAGTACTGTGCATTGTCCATATATAATAGAAGTAGTACTGGGCAGTGTCCATATATAAAAATAGAAGTAGTACTGGGCATTGTCCATATATAATAGAAGTAGTACTGTGCATTATATATATACATATAGAAGTGTACTGTACATGTCCTATACTTTTAATAGAAGTAGTACTGTGCATTGTCCATATACAATAGAAGTAGTACTGTGCATTGTCCATATATAAATATAGAAGTAGTACTGGGCAGTGTCCATATATACATATAGAAGTAGTACTGTGCATTGTCCATATATAAATAGAAGTAGTACTGTGCAGTGTCCATATATACATAGAAGTAGTACTGTGCAGTGTCCATATATAATAGAAGTAGTACTGGGCATTGTCCATATATATAAATAGAAGTAGTACTGTGCATTGTCCATATATAATAAATAGAAGTAGTACTGTGCACTGTCCATATACAGTATAAGAAGTAGTACTGTGCAGTGTCCATATACAAATAGAAGTAGTACTGTGCAGTGTCCATATACATATAAGAAGTAGTACTGGGCAGTGTCCATATATATATAGAAGTAGTACTGTGCAGTGTCCATATATAGTATAGAAGTAGTACTGTGCATTGTCCATATATAAATATAGAAGTAGTACTGGGCAGTGTCCATATACAAATAGAAGTAGTACTGTGCAGTGTCCATATACATATAAGAAGTAGTACTGTGCAGTGTCCATATATAAAAATAGAAGTAGTACTGTGCATTGTCCATATATAATATAAGAAGTAGTACTGTGCATTGTCCATATACAGATAAGAAGTAGTACTGTGCAGTGTCCATATACAGATAGAAGTAGTACTGGGCAGTGTCCATATACAGTATAGAAGTAGTACTGTGCAGTGTCCATATACAGATAAGAAGTAGTACTGGGCAGTGTCCATATATAGGTATAAGAAGTAGTACTGTGCAGTGTCCATATACAGGTTATAAGAAGCAGTACTGTGCAGTGTCCATATATAGGTATAAGAAGTAGTACTGGGCAGTGTCCATATACAGATAAGAAGTAGTACTGGGCAGTGTCCATATATAGGTTATAAGAAGCAGTACTGGGCAGTGTCCATATACAGGATAGAAGTAGTACTGGGCAGTGTCCATATATAGAATAGAAGTAGTACTGTGCATTGTCCATATATAAGTATAGAAGTAGTACTGGGCAGTGTCCATATATAGGTATAAGAAGTAGTACTGGGCAGTGTCCATATATAGAATAGAAGTAGTACTGTGCAGTGTCCATATATAGGTATAAGAAGTAGTACTGGGCAGTGTCCATATACAGTTATAAGAAGTAGTACTGGGCATTGTCCATATATAGAAATAGAAGTAGTACTGTGCATTGTCCATATACAGGTTATAAGAAGTAGTACTGGGCATTGTCCATATATAAAAATAGAAGTAGTACTGGGCAGTGTCCATATATAAAAATAAGAAGTAGTACTGGGCAGTGTCCATATACAGATATAAGAAGTAGTACTGGGCATTGTCCATATATAAAAATAGAAGTAGTACTGGGCATTGTCCATATACAAAGAGAAGTAGTACTGGGCAGTGTCCATATATAAATAAGAAGTAGTACTGGGCAGTGTCCATATATAAAAATAAGAAGTAGTACTGGGCAGTGTCCATATATAGATATAAGAAGTAGTACTGGGCAGTGTCCATATACAGGTTATAAGAAGTAGTACTGGGCAGTGTCCATATACAGGTTATAAGAAGTAGTACTGGGCAGTGTCCATATACAGGTTATAAGAAGTAGTACTGGGCAGTGTCCATATATAGGTTATAGAAGTAGTACTGGGCAGTGTCCATATACAGGTATAAGAAGTAGTACTGGGCAGTGTCCATATACAGGTTATAAGAAGTAGTACTGGGCAGTGTCCATATATAAAAATAGAAGTAGTACTGGGCATTGTCCATATACAGAAATAGAAGTAGTACTGGGCATTGTCCATATATAGGATAAGAAGTAGTACTGGGCATTGTCCATATACAGTATAATAGAAGTAGTACTGGGCATTGTCCATATATAGAATAATGGAAGTAGTACTGGGCAGTGTCCATATACAGAAATAAGAAGTAGTACTGGGCATTGTCCATATATAGAAATAGAAGTAGTACTGGGCAGTGTCCATATACAGTTATAATAGAAGTAGTACTGGGCAGTGTCCATATATAAAAATAGAAGTAGTACTGGGCAGTGTCCATATATAGAATAGAAGTAGTACTGGGCATTGTCCATATACAGTATATAAGAAGTAGTACTGGGCAGTGTCCATATATAGAAATAGAAGTAGTACTGGGCACTGTCCATATACAGTATAATAGAAGTAGTACTGGGCAGTGTCCATATATAGAAATAGAAGTAGTACTGGGCAGTGTCCATATATAGGTTATAATGAAGTAGTACTGGGCAGTGTCCATATACAGGTCAGGAGAAGCAGTACTGGGCAGTGTCCATATACGGTCAGGACATAGCGTGTACTGGGCAGTGCCCATATACAAGGTCAGGAC
The DNA here is from genome assembly GCA_947044405.1 of Leptodactylus fallax. NCBI lineage: Eukaryota > Metazoa > Chordata > Amphibia > Anura > Leptodactylidae > Leptodactylus > Leptodactylus fallax. The sequence continues at coordinate 1,115,930 of CAMRHE010000390.1, read as the reverse complement.
AAGCGGTACTGGGCAGTGCCCATATACAGGTCAGGACAAGCGGTACTGGGCAGTGCCCATATATAGGTTATAAGAAGTAGTACTGGGCAGTGTCCATATACAGGTTATAAGAAGTAGTACTGGGCAGTGTCCATATACAGGATATAAGAAGTAGTACTGGGCAGTGCCCATATACAGGTTATAATGAAGTAGTACTGGGCAGTGCCCATATACAGGTTATAATGAAGTAGTACTGGGCAGTGTCCATATACAGGATATAAGAAGTAGTACTGGGCAGTGCCCATATACAGGTTATAAGAAGTAGTACTGGGCAGTGCCCATATACAGGTTATAAGAAGTAGTACTGGGCAGTGTCCATATACAGGTCAGGAGAAGCAGTTTTGTACTTGCACTTCTTCTCACAGTCTGGTTGGATTCTTCGTATTCCTGTGGGTGACGGAATCAATGAATTCCCCGCAGAGAGAGATGTATGCAGGGTGGCAGTGCTAAACAGTGTGTTCCTGCCTCAGGTATGACGGGGGGGCGGGGGCGTACATCTCCAGCAAGGCCCCCATGTCCCATAGGTCTGTCTCAATTGTAAGTAGGCCACTGAGTGGGAATGGCATGACCGAAGAACAACATCGAGCTCAACGATGAAGACAATAATGGTTACAGGTAGATGTCACACATCATTGTGAGGAATAGACGGTGCGTGGCCAAGCAAGTTTCAGCCAATTACAACATGAGTGTCCTACTGACGTTTCTGGATGCACAACCCTGAAAGTACGGATGGGCTATGACAGCAGATGATCAGTTTGAGAGCCATTGCTGTTGAAAGGAAACAGAAAGGGAAGTTCTAGCAGCCAAAAAATTGATCACTCTGCAAGGGAAAAACATTGCCTGGTCAGGTGATACCAGACTTCTGTTGCAGCAAGCTGACGGGAGGAATCGTGGGGGAAGACTTACGAAACACACCCTAAGCTTTACGATACTCAAGGATGACACTTGCAAATGCCCCAATGAAATGCTGCCGTTCTAAAGGCCAAAGGAGATGGGTGTCTCTAATAAAGTGGCCAAAAGATACACTTAGACAGCAGGTCTTAGAATAAAGACCCACATCTCTGTTTTTCCTTACGATGGCTTCTCCTCTGAGTGAACTCTCTGATGTTTAATAAGATCTGATTTCTGTCTATAAGTTTTATCACATTCTGAGCATGAAAACGGCTTCTTCCCCGTGTGAATTACTAAATGTTTCACGAGATTTGACTTAAGACTAAAACATTTCCCACATTCAGGGCATGGAAATGGTTTCTCCCCTGTGTGAGTTCTCAGATGTTTACTTAAACTTGATCCATGGACAAAACATTTCCCACATTCTGGACATGAGAATGACTTCTCTCCCGTGTGGCTTCTCTGATGTTCTGTAAGACTCGATTTTTTCGTAAAACATTTCCCACATTCGGAACAGGAAAACGGCTTCTCCCCTGTGTGAATTCTTACATGTTTCACAAGATTTGATTTCAGACTGAAACATTTGTCGCAGTCAGGACATGGAAATGGCTTCTCTCCCGTGTGAGTTCTTAGATGTTCCGCAAGACTCGATTTCAGATTAAAACTTTTCTCACATTCAGGGCATGAAAATGGTTTCTTCTCATCGGTGTGACTTCTCAGATGGTCACAAAAAGCTGATCTACGGAAAAAACATTTGCCACATTCTGAGCATAGATATGGCTTTTCTTCTGTGTGAACTGTTAGATGCTTCTCCAGACTTGATTTATGACAAAAACATTCCTCGCATTCTGGACATGCATACGGCTTCTCTCCTGTGTGAAGTCTTAGATGCTTCACAAGAGTTGATTTATGGCTAAAACGTCTCTTACATTCTGTACATGAAAACGGCTTCTCCCCGGTGTGAGTTCGTAGATGTTCCTCAAGATTCGATTTTAGACTAAAACATTTCCCACATTCAGGGCATGAAAACGGCTTCTCCCCTCTATGGGCTCTCTGATGTTTACCAAGACCGGACTTCTGGCTAAAAGATGTTCCGCATTCCGCACATGAATATGGTTTCTGCCCCATGTGACTTTTCATATGTTCCATAAGTCGTAACTTCCTGCTAAAACTTTTCCCACATTCTGAACATGGATATGGCTTCTCCCCGGTGTGAGTTCTTAGATGTCTCATAAGATCTGATTTCCAACTAAAACATTTATCACATTCAGGACATGAAATGTTCTTCTCCCCTCTCTGACCTTTCCGACGACGTTCAACAAAATCCAATGTCTGACTATAACATCTTTCATCTTCTGAAGGTGAAAATGGGTTCTCCTCATTGTGAAAAGAAACATCAGGCATACTTTCAAAATCATTCCCATACTGAAATATTTCCCCCGATTTGTATCCAGTCCTTGGATCGCCCATGGGTGACTGAGTAAAGAAAGGCTCCATGTGACCAGCGGTATCAGTGGATAGGTCTCCCCTGTGAAGGACTACGGGTTCGTGAGGAGATATCAGATCAGTTTCTGTGGAATGGTCATCGTCTTCTTCATGATAAGGAGATAAATGGAGATGACCATGGGAGTCTATTATACCATTTTCATCTGGGAAAAGACAAAAAGTTTCTTATTTTCCTCAACAAAATAACTGATGAAGCTTTATAGAGTTAATATCATGCAAGGAAACACAGTGACATGGACATGGAAGAAAACGGGGTCATATACAATTTCAGATTGTCACTTAAAGGGAACCTGTCAGGTCGATTTGGGATACTATTACACCCACAGCTCCTTATGGACCTTCCTGTTGTAAAGCCACAACATCTTGTTGTAAAGTAAACCTGTCACCAGGTCCGAAAAGCCCAATGACGTCCATCATCTGGTAGGTGCCGTCACCCTGAGCATTTTGGTGTTTTTCTTATTCAGCAGAAACCCCAGTGTTACCCCACACCTGGCTAGTGTACCCCAATCTGTATTAACATTACATGTTTTACAATATCTGCCGAAGCCCATATCTGTATTATACCAAGTGGTCCGGAGTGCTTGCTATTGTCACCATCTTGTTTAGTTAGCTTCTATAAGCGTTGTCCGGGGTTAAGGTTTTTATGGCTTATCCTTAGGCTAGGCCATAAATGCCTGATAGGTAGATTGTAGGGATGAGCAAACTGATTTGTTTACAACTAGACTTGACCCAAAAATTCCAAAAACTTCAGGTTCACCCGAACAGGAAACTTTTGTCACGCACCAAATATTATTATACTGTGGTGTCTCCTCAGACCCCACAATATAGTAAGTGGAGGCCTGGGGGAGGTGAAGGATCCTATGGACTAAATCCTCTTCAGGTCTCTTCCGGTCAATGTCACTTGCCCTGAGGTCACTGCTGAGGCCTGTGTTTGGGTCCCAGTGGTCATGTGGGGTGCGTTGCTGTCACAATGCCAAGAAATCAACACGCCCCACGGTGACCCTGAGATGCGTGACATCAGTCGGAGGCCCGAAGAGACCTGAAAAGGACACAGATGGACTGCAGGACACCGCAAGGATGCTCAATTGTGGGTATAAGTGTGTGTTATTTTCCCTCATCTTCCCTGGGCCTCAACTTATTATGCTCTGGGGTCTGAGGATACCCTAAAGTGTAATAACAGCACTTCAGTTCTATCCAAGTGAACCAGAGAGCCAAACCTCACGAATATTCATGGAAATAAATCTCGTTAAATTTACTCATCTCTATTAAAGAGGAGACAGAGATTGTGCTGGTCTTCGGCGGTGGGGTATGACATGATACCAGTGTCTGTGACATCACAATCAATAATAATAGCGATAACATCAATCATGAGGAAGACGAGATCTATGACAGGCTCTTACCTGATACGATTATGGTCTTTATGTCTCCGCTCTCTATTTCATCGTCGCTTTCCTGCAAGAATCAGACATTAGAGACAGGAGGAAAAAGAAAAAAAGTGCTGCATGAAGGAATCTTAGCCTATTGGGAAGTGACAACCTCTGCTTAGTAACAGCAGACCTTAGAGTATTCAGCTGTCACCGCTCTTACCGTAAAGAAGCCTTTTATCACAGCTGGCGATGGAGTCTGGCTTCCTCAGAGTGCTCGCTCTTGCTTAACGTGAAAAATTCTTGTATTTATATATTTGAAAATTTTTATTGTGTCCCTCGTAGAAGTTTATTCTCCAGACTAAATACGAGGGACCTTCCAGAAATTTCCAAACTTTTAATATTTTCTTTGGAAACAGTGAGGGTGGGAGGAGTCTTGTCCAAGAGTGTCATGTGACTAGTCTGTCTGCGAGACGGCTGACCTTGCCAGAAAAGTCATTTCGATTTGAAATTCTTAATAAATAAAGTTAAAAAAAGTGTGGAAACTTTTTGGAGAGCCCTCGTACATTTCATTATTTTTATTCTTTCCTTACAACGGAGGAAACTTTTGTGGCTTCTCAGTGAAACTGAACGACACATATTCTACGCTTGAGGCAATAGGTTTATGGACCTGTCCAGTAAGTGACTGATTCTTCCGATACATGAAAATACCGTGTCTTGGAAGCAGCTGACTGGCATTGTGCGGTTAGTCTATGATTTACATCTACACTACAGAACTTTACATTTACCAAATGGATGTCCAGACAGACGGACGTTTACCACAATTAGTGATAAAACCAGAAACAGATCAGGATAAGCAGAGCACAAAGTATATTATATTGCGATTGGGATGTTTAGCGAGAAGTTTCATTACATCAGTCTATAGAGGATCTGCAGAAATCTCAGCTTCATCTACCTGGTGATCCAGTAGGACATTTTGCTGTTCCCCAGGCCAGTCCTGGAAATATTCAGGACTGGGACATCTCTCTGGTGAATTTCTCTCACTGGATCCATCTATAGGAAATATACACAGTGACTGAATACATTGTCTATATGTGATGAGCAGATGATGGAGGAGTCTAGTGGAGGTTCCTCCAGATGAAGGTCTCCTCTTACCCGGTGATGTGTAGGACTGGTGATCCTCCATCATGACCTCCTTGTACAGATCCTTGTGTCCTTCTAAATACTCCCACTCCTCCATGGAGAAATAGACAGTGACATCCTGACACCTTATAGGAACCTGACAACACAATGATACAGTCATCCCCAGAGCCCTCCCTTGGTGTTCTTGTATAATGTCCCATCCTCCCCAGCAGCGCTCACCTCTCCGCTCAGCAGCTCAGTGATCCTGCTGGTAAGTTCTAGGATCTTCTGCTCATGTCTCAGTGAATGAGGTGGAGGCTCGGTGATGGGGCTCGGGGTTCTGCTCCATCCTCCTGACACACGGGGTGTCACACACTCACCAGACGACTTCTTCACTACTGTGTAATCCTGTGTATGGTGAGACACTACAGATCACTACAGAGATTCTAAGAATCCTTCACCTGTCCAGTCATTTCCTAGAGATCCGAGTGATGTCATGTGAGACTCTCACCTCTCCAGTGATCAGGTAGATTATCTCTAGGGTCAGGTCTAGTATCCTCGCAGACATCAGGTTTCTTTCTTTGTCCTCCTCCATTGTTATTGGTTCATTCATAGAAGACACCAAGCAGAGTACAGAGAACTGCAGAAACAAATACCGAGGGTGGAAGGGAACCGAGAGAAGCCACCTGAATAGTGTTGTGGACTTTTAGCTATAATATTGGGACGGTTAAATCCAGTTATCTGCAAAAGACTGGTATAGGTTAGAGAGTGTAGAGAATGTCTCATTGTGTATGATGTTTCTCTGATGTAGTGTTAGTCTATCTATCCAAACCATCATCGGTATAGAAAGAGCTAACCGCACAGATCGCGTCCTGGATTTTGTGACTCGTCCACCTGCGTCTGCCAAAAGCTCAATGATGGTTCTCGGTAGTGAAGGTTAGCCACAAGGGCGCTCTAAATAAGGGCATCATTGGTGTAAATGATATTTCTATGTTGACTACAGAGAACCCCGCAGGATGGAGAAGTATTAGTCCTTTATATTTTCCATTCATGGTCACCAGAACACGATCTAGTTTTAAGCCAATTTTTGATGAAAAACATATTGAAAAGGAACCTGTCAGGTTGATACAGGGCACTAAACGCTCCACAGGTCCTTATGGTTTGGGGGTTTAATGTCCCATAAAGATCTGCAGCAACGTCATCTGTGTCTGCATTAAAAAAACAAACCTTTATAGTGACCTAGAGATGAGACATATCCCATTCATCTCTGGAGATCCCGCAGCCTCCGCAGTTCTTCAGTATAGCTGGTGACGTATACGCCGGCTTCGCTGCGCATGCGCCCAAGGCACTGAAGCTGATGTGTACTGCTCCGGCTTTACTGAAGATCTGTGCCAGGATTACAGGAGCCGGGTATATATAAATGTTATTTATCTCGTGGGCATGGATGGCATTAAAGGAGGGCAATTTGGGACACAAAACCCCAGTCCTTTAAGAATTAGGTTTTTTTTATCATACACAATTACCTGTAATCCTTTAAATGGTTATTTTCATCACACACAGTGGTAGAATATTCCTAGGCTATACCACCCATATGGGATAATCCAGGCCAGTATGGAGGATGCGAAGTTCCGACCACTCCACGTCTGTAAACACACTTATTCAGAGAACAGGGAGTGTCAGTATACGGAGCACCGCTTCCTACTCTTTGGATTGACGCCTATCCATACAGTATGTGATAGGTGGGGGTCTTACTATCAGGACCCCTACCGATTCAGCTGCTGCGCTGATTTGACGCCATGTCCCCCACCGATCACAAACTGATAGTCCATAACTGTGTGTGGTGGGAATAATCCTGTACTCCAGGAGGATAGAGTCTTACAGGGGTCTGAGAGGTCTCCCAATTTAGCAGGAGTCTCCCAAACACTGAAGGTGAGCAGACATGTATGGGCAGAACTCCTGAACCCCAAATTGTTTGAGCAAGAACCTCACTAGTGGAGCAGAGACTTTGGTGCTGCCCCCTGTTGTCTGGACTGCAATAAGTCACCTACATATAGCATACCTCCCAACCATCCCAGAGTCATTGGGACAGTCCCGAATTTCAGGTGCTGATCTGGACGGCAGGAGGTGTAGCCGGGCTTCAACCCCATCTGCCCCCTGCTTCACCATTCAGCTTGTCTCTCCAATCGGCAGTTTGGAAGCAGTCAGGGGCGATATAGTGACATCACTGCGATAGAGTGACCTCACTGCGATAGAGTGACATCACTGCGATAAAGTGACCTCACTGCGATAAGAGTGACATCACTGCGATAGAGTGACCTCACTGCGATAAAGTGACCTCACTGCGATAGAGTGACCTCACTGCGATAAAGTGACCTCACTGCGATAGAGTGACCTCACTGCGATAGAGTGACATCACTGTGATATAGTGACCTCACTGCATAGCACCTGCTGTTCCCAAATCACCAGCCCCATAATAAGAGGGCACTGCAGCGGAACAAGGCAAGGGGACTATTACCTTATATTTGGGGGCCACAATGATGGCCACAGATTTTGTCCCTATTTCAGCGCTTTGAAAGTTGGGACCTATAAAAATATCTTAGTCACATGATCATGCCTGTTTTACAATTTTTCATCCATTACAATGCCTGTGATTTTCCATCCGTATGTCCATTAGGGGGCGTTCTCACTACCATTGTCAATGTCTGTTGCTCTCATCTGTCATAGGATAAGAGCAACGGACTTTAAAAGTGATACAGTGATGGACACTGACGGAGTCCGTTCCCATTGACTCTAATGTAAAAAACATGACGTAAGAAAGCTGGAGCGAATGCAGACGGACACCAGACGGAGGGGGCTCCACCTGCAATGTACCGGTAACGTCGTGTACGCTCATCCTAGGACGGAGCGATGGGCATCGGATAACGGCAGTGTGAACAGACCCAACAAGAAAAAGCAAACCGAAGTCAAACCCGATGAAAAACCTCAGGAGTGCACAAATACAACTAAGCGTCTCCCTGCAACAGTCCATGAATCGCGCATAGCGCACAGATAGCACACGCATAGCGCACGGATAGCACACGCATAGCGCATAGATAGCACACGCATAGCACACGCATAGCACACGCATAGCGCATAGATAGCACACACATAGCACGCGCATAGATAGCACACGCATAGCACACGCATAGCGCATAGATAGCACACACACAGCACATGCATAGCACACGCATAGCCGCATAGCGCACAGATAGCACACGCATAGCGCATAGATAGCACACACACAGCACATGCATAGCACACGCATAGCGCATAGATAGCACACACACAGCGCACGCATAGCGCACAGATAGCACACGCATAGCGCACGGATAGCACACGCATAGCGCATAGTTAGCACACGCATAGCGCATAGATAGCACACGCATAGCACACGCATAGCGCATAGATAGCACACACATAGCGCACGCATAGCGCACAGATAGCACACGCATAGCGCACGGATAGCACACGCATAGCGCACGCATAGTGCACAGATAGCACACGCATAGCGCACGGATAGCACACGCATAGCACAAGCATAGCGCATAGATAGCACACGCATAGCACACGCATAGTGCATAGATAGCACACGCATAGTGCACGGATAGCACACACATAGCACACGCATAGCGCACGCATAGCGCACAGATAGCACACGCATAGCGCAGAGATATCACGCGCATAGTGCACGGATAGCACACGCATAGCGCACGGATAGCGCATAGATAGCACACACATAGCGCGCAGATAGCACACACTAGCACACGCGCATAGATAGCACACACATAGCACACGCATAGCGCATAGATAGCACACACACGCATAGCGCATAGATAGCACACGCATAGCGCACGGTAGCACACACATAGCACACACATAGCGCACGGATAGCACACACATAGCACACGCATAGCGCACGCATAGCGCACGGATAGCACACACATAGCACACGCATAGCGCACGGATAGCACACACATAGCACGCGCATAGGCACACACATAGCACGTGATAGCACACACATAGCACACGCATAGCGCATAGATAGCACACGCATAGCGCACGGATAGCACACACATAGCGCACGCATAGCGCACAGATAGCGCACGGATAGCACACACATAGCGCACAGAAGCACACGCATAGCGCCATAGCACACACATAGCGCATAGATAGCACACACATAGCACACGCATAGCGCCGGATAGCACACACATAGCACACGATAGCGCACGCATAGCACACACATAGCGCGCGCATAGATAGCACACACATAGCCGCATAGATAGCACACACATAGCGCGCGCATAGCGCACAGATAGCACACGCATAGCGCATAGATAGCACACACATAGCGCACGCATAGCGCACAGATAGCGCACGCATAGCGCACAGATAGCACACGCATAGCGCACAAAGCACAGATAGCGCACAGGCACACACATAGCGCATAGATAGCACACACATAGCACACGCATAGCGCACGGATAGCACACACATAGCACACGCATAGCGCACGGATAGCACACACATAGCACACGCATAGCGCACGGATAGCACACACATAGCACGCGCATAGATAGCACACACATAGCACGCGCATAGATAGCACACACATAGCACGCGCATAGATAGCACGCGCATAGCGCATAGATAGCACACGCATAGCGCATAGATAGCACACACATGCACACGCATAGCGCACGCATAGCACACAGATAGCGCACGCATAGCACACAGATAGCGCACGCATAGCACACAGATAGCACACACATAGCACACGCATAGCGCACAGATAGCACACGCATAGCGCACGGATAGCACACACATAGCACACGCATAGCGCACGGATAGCACACACATAGCACACGCATAGCGCACGGATAGCACACACATAGCACACGCATAGCGCACAGATAGCACACGCATAGCGCATAGATAGCACACGCATGTCATTCGTCTGAATTCCGTCTTTGTCACTGACTTGCATGGGATTAATCTTCCAGGATTTTTCTACAATAGACTGGACAGTGAGAGAATCCGAAGTCTGAATCAATGTGCAGAGATCAATGTACATGGAAAACAATGGCAGGACAGACAAAAACCACTGATGTGTGAACAAGGCCCAAAAACCGCAACCTAATCCATCACAAACCTAAATGTGACTGACAGAAAATACCGGCAAAGCTGAAAATAAAGAAATCAACGAGACAGCACGGACTACACGTCACACATACCCCGACCAGTCACCGACCTGCAAAGGTAACCTCCGAGGGGCCACAGGACCTTCGGTGACGTCACAGTCATGTGATCAGGCCACGCATAGTTAGTGGCTACAGGACCTTCAGTGACGTCACATGACACTAAACCTGGAAAGCTCCCCCTTGTGACTGATCACATGACCGTGGTATATAAAAATGGAGGCGTTACCGGCCATGAGGGGACTTATTAACCCCTTCGCACTGCAGCCAGACCCCCCCGCCTGCCACAAGCCATAACTTCTCTGTTATCCCAGTCACACAGCCGTGTGAGGGCTTCATCTATTTGGGAATAATTGTACGTCCCGCTCAGCACGTATGGCTGGGGTCAGAGAGATCCAGGTTACTAAGCAATAAGAGCTTGTAGTCCATCAGTCACAGCCATCAGTAGGAGGCAGGCACGGACAGCCCGGGGATTGCTCTGCTAGGCCTAGGGATTGACATGTGCCGCATACAGGGCTGTGTCTCTGCCCCTCAGTACTAGGTGTACCAAGATGGCGGCTGATGGATAGGGATTCCCTTGGTACTCAGGTGGAGTGGCTAACACCCCTCCCTAGTAGTCACTGACTATTGCTGCAGGAAAGTATTCAGACCCCTTTACATTTTTCACTCTTTGGTTCATTGCAGCCATTTGCTAAAAGCAAAAAAGTTCCTTTTATTTCTCAGTAATGTACACTCCGCTCCCCATCCTGACAGAAAAAAACCAAAATGTAGATATTTTTGCAAATTTATTAAAGAAGTATTGAGTAGACGCCGCTTCCTTCTGAGCTAGTACAGCCAGGAGTCTTCTTGGGAATGATGCAACAAGTTTCTCACATCTGGATTTGGGGATCCTCGGCCATTCTTCCTTGCAGATCCTCTCCAGTTCCGTCAGGTTGGATGGTGAACGTTGGTGGAGCCATTTTCAGGTCTCTCCAGAGATGCTCAGTTGGGTTGAGGTCCGGGCTCTGGCTGGGCCAGTCAGGAATGGTCACAGAGTTGTTCCTTAGTTATTTTAGCTGTGTGCTTAGGGTCATTGTCTTGTTGGAACCTTCGGCCCAGTCTGAGGTCCGGAGCACTCTGGCAGGTTTTCTTCCAGGATATCTCTGTACTTGGCCGCATTCATCTTTCCTTCTATTACACCCAGTCGTCCTGTCCCCCATAGCATGATGCTGCCACCGCCATGTCTCACTGTTGGGATTGTATTGGGCAGGTGATGAGCAGGGCCTGGTTTTCTCCACACATACCGCTTAGAATTAACGCCAGAAAGTTCAATCTTCGTCTCCTCAGAGCAGAGAATCTTATTTCTCATAGTCTGGGAGTCCTTCATGTGTTTTTTGGCTTTCCTATGTCTTGCACTGAGGAGAGGCTTCCTTCGGGCCCCTCTGCCATAAAGCCCCGACTGGTGGAGGCTGCAGTGATAGTGACTTTGTGGATCTTTCTCCCATCTCCCTACTGCATCTCTGGAGCTCGGCCACAGTCATCTTTGGCTTCTTCTTTACCTCTCTCACCAAGGCTCTTCTCCCACCATTGCTCAGTTTGGCTGGACGGCCGGGTATAGGAAGAGTTCTGCTCGTCCCAAACTTCTTCCATGTAAGGATTATGGAGGCCGCTGTGCTCTTAGGAACCTTGGCCAGATCTGTGCCTTGCCACAATTCTGTCTCTGAGCTCCTTGGGCAGTTCCTTTGACCTCCTGATTCTCATTTGCTCTGACATGCACTGTGAGCTGTGAGGTCTTATATAGACAGGTGGGCGCCTTTCCTAATCAAGTCCAATCAGTTTAATTAAACACAGCTGGACTCCAATGAAGGAGTAGAACCATCTCAAGGAGGATCAGAAGGAAATGGACAGCAGTGAGTTATATATGAGGGTCACAGCAAAGGCTCGGAATACTTATGGCCATGGGAGATTTCAGGTTTTCTTTTTTAATAAATTTGCAAAAATATCTACATTTCTGTTGTTTTTCTGTCCAGATGGGGAGCGGAGTGTACATTACTGAGGAATAAAAGGAACTTTTTTGCTTTTAGCAAATGGCTGTAATGAAACAAAGAGTGAAAAATGTATAGGGGTCTGAATACTTTCCTACCCACTGTATTACAGATGTCTGCACAGAGAAAGTAGGAAGAGACCACGTAAGTCCAGGCACAGTAGGATAGCAACCATTGCCAGGTGACTTACAAGCTAGCACATGCGCCGATTGTTCATCTCCCTCTAGGGATGAGTCCCCCCGACTTTATGCCCTGGTTCAAATAGCAACTATCACCGGTCTTTGAAGAAGCTAAATCTGCTCATAGTGCTAGTGAAGAAATCTTAAAGAAATGCTACCAGCTTAAAGGCTTCCAGTCCCCGCTCAGAATGAAAGCACATTCACCGTGCTCCACAGCCGCCTCCTAAGCACAGGCAGGTTATATATGTCTCGAAAAAATCTGCAGAGCTGCAACGTGAGGGTCAACCTCAACATTTATCAAGCACTACAGGCTTGACACATCGGCAACAAATGCATGAAGTGACATCAGGTGTATGACACTGTCAGGGCTCCCTGGGACCTATCTGTCCAATTTCTATCTAAGGCAAACATAGTCAAAGATCTGTCAAAGTGACAATGACATGTATGTCTATGGGAAAACAGATGTTGAGCAGAGGATACAAACTCTGACTTTACCCGTACTCTGCGCTGACACTCGCTTTTATGCATGTGAACATTTAAAATGCTCCAAAAATGACCCTTGTATAACACAAAGTGCAAAAAAGCAATGGTTTTATAGAAAAATTACCCAGTTATGATGATGTATAAGTGGTACACGCTTGTTTTTAATTGCGAGACAAATTTGTGGCTGTGAGCCACTTAAAAGGTGTTGGAGAATTGACTTAAAAAAATAAATAAATTATCCCTTTTATGGCAGATGTGAAATCAAAATGGTTGTTTTTCTTTTATGCCAAAATTGTGGTATCAATAGTGTGGTACAGTGGCATGTGATGGACCAGGCCGCAGGACATGTATGGCTGAGTGGTGGCGGTCAGGCTCCCACAGCACAGATATTCTCCCTCACGCCTATCTACCTAGTCTATCACTATCTGCCTGTAATTGATTAAACCTGACTAAACTTTGTTCTAACTCTCTTATTTCTAAGATTCTTTAGCTGCACTCCCTGGTGCACCTTTGTCCTCCCAGCGCGGTCCGGTCCTGATGCTCGGCTGTCTTCTTTTGCGTAAGTCCTCGCTGGTTGTGACGTCTCATGTCCCTTCTGCTAAGGCTGCTGATTGGCCTCAGTGGCCTAAGGAAGGGACCCGGGGACTTCTGCCGGAAGAAAGCAACAGAGCTGCAGGACCGGACCACACTGAGAGACACCGGAGCAGCCAGGACAGGTCAGTATGGGGTTTTTTTTTCTTGGTCATTTTTTTTTCACCTCCCCGGCCTAATTTAAAAAAAAAAAAAAATTAGCCTGGACAACCCCTTTAATGCTGGCTTAGGCTCCGATCGTGCACATTATTACCGGGTCTCCTCTGTTTAAAGACCCGACATCTGCTGTACTATTGCAGCAGATGTCAGGAAGGGGTTAAAATCATGATATTTAGAAAAATCATTTTGCATGTATTTTAGGCTAGGGTTACACTACAATTTTGGCTAGACTCCTGTTGCACAACCAAAGTCCCTCTGCAATTCCTTCACTAATGTAGGTGAATGAAGTGACTGACGTTGGGACCACAACTATTCGAAAAAGAATCCAGCATTGAATATTCTGTCTAGAAGTCGTAGTTGCTGCATTCACTTATTTTCTATATTACATGTGAAACGGTTTCCCCACTGCAATGGGGAATGAGACTGAGCTGCAGCATGGCCATTTACAGACAGAACTCCCTCCCTCTGGTCTCCATCTGCATTCACACCCATGTAGAAAACATGACGGCAGCTTTCTTCTGCATGCTGTTACCAAGTAAAGAAAAATGATGGAAGAAAATGCCCAACATTATAGTCAAAGGGACACTTGAAAGTTACACATTTTTGCAAATATTAAATTTTGCAGTATTTTATACGTTTTTCTCTAATCATCTTAGTGATGACATCTGTTGTCTTGATCAGTTGCCATTGGATATGACCACGTATGCAGAAACTTTCTATGGTCATGCCATGGTGTCCTTATTGTGGTCGGGTTATCTTCTCATACATGTAGTATCCTCCTGATAACCAGCCATGATGTCCTTATTGTGGCCGGGTTATCTTCTCATACATGTAGTGTCCTCCTGATAACCCAGCCATGATGTCCTTATTGTGGTCGGGTTATCTTCTCATACATGTAGTGTCCCCTCCTGATAACCAGCCATGATGTCCTTATTGTGGTCGGGTTATCTTCTCATACATGTAGTGTCCCCTCCTGATAACCAGCCATGATGTCCTTATTGTGGTCGGGTTATCTTCTCATACATGTAGTGTCCCCTCCTGATAACCAGCCATGATGTCCTTATTGTGGTCGGGTTATCTTCTCATAATGTAGTGTCCATGTAGTGTCCTCCTGATAACCAGCCATGATGTCCTTATTGTGTCCAGGTTATCTTCTCATACATGTAGTGTCCCTCCTGATAACCAGCCATGATGTCCTTATTGTGGCCGGGTTATCTTCTCATACATGTAGTGTCCTCCTGATAACCAGCCATGATGTCCTTATTGTGGTCAGGTTATCTTCTCATACATGTAGTGTCCCCTCCTGATAACCAGCCATGATGTCCTTATTGTGGTGGGGTTATCTTCTCATACATGTAGAGTCCTCCTGATAACCAGCCAGTCATGATGTCCTTAATGTGGTCAGGTTATCTTCTCATACATGTAGTGTCCCCTCCTGATAACCAGCCATGATGTCCTTATTGTGGTCAGGTTATCTTCTCATACATGTAGAGTCCTCCTGATAACCAGCCATGATGTCCTTAATGTGGTCAGGTTATCTCCTCATACATGTAGTGTCCCCTCCTGATAACCAGCCATGGTGTCCTTATTGTGGTCAGGTTATCTTCTCATACATGTAGTGTCCCTCCTGATAACCAGCCATGATGTCCTTATTGTGGTCGGGTTATCTTCTCATACATGTAGTGTCCTCCTGATAACCAGCCATGATGTCCTTATTGTGGTCGGGTTATCTTCTCATACATGTAGTGTCCTCCTGATAACCAGCCATGATGTCCTTATTGTGGTCGGGTTATCTTCTCATACATGTAGTGTCCCCTCCTGATAACCAGCCATGATGTCTTTATTGTGGTCAGGTTATCTTCTCATACATGTAGTGTCCTCCTGATAACCAGCCATGATGTCCTTATTGTGGTCAGGTTATCTTCTCATACATGTAGTGTCCCCTCCTGATAACCAGCCATGATGTCCTTATTGTGGTCAGGTTATCTTCTCATACATGTAGTGTCCCCTCCTGATAACCAGCCATGGTGTCCTTATTGTGGTCAGGTTATCTTCTCATACATATAGTGTCCCTCCTGATAACCAGCCATGATGTCCTTATTGTGGTCAGGTTATCTTCTCATACATATAGTGTCCCTCCTGATAACCAGCCATGATGTCCTTATTGTGGTCAGGTTATCTTCCATACATATAGTGCCCTCCTGATAACGAGCCATGATGTCCTTATTGTGGTCGGGTACTTCTCATAGATGTAGTGTCCTCCTGATAACCAGCCATGATGTCCTTATTGTGGTCGGGTTATCTTCTCATACATGTAGTGTCCCCTCCTGATAACAAGCCATGATGTTCTTACTGTGGTTGGGTTATCTTCTCATACATGTAGTGCCCTCCTGATAACCAGCCATGATGTCCTTATTGTGGTCGGGTTATCTTCTCATACATGTAGTGTCCCTCCTGATAACCAGCCATGATGTCCTTATTGTGGTCGGGTTATCTTCTCATACATGTAGTGTCCTCCTGATAACCAGCCATGATGTCCTTATTGTGGTCGGGTTATCTTCTCATACATGTAGTGTCCTCCTGATAACCAGCCATGATGTCCTTATTGTGGTCGGGTTATCTTCTCATAGATGTAGTGTCCTCCTGATAACCAGCCATGATGTCCTTATTGTGGTCGGGTTATCTTCTCATACATGTAGTGTCCCCTCCTGATAACAAGCCATGATGTTCTTACTGTGGTTGGGTTATCTTCTCATCATGTAGTGCCCTCCTGATAACCAGCCATGATGTCCTTATTGTGGTCGGGTTATCTTCTCATACATGTAGTGTCCCTCCTGATAACCAGCCATGATGTCCTTATTGTGGTCGGGTTATCTTCTCATACATGTAGTGTCCTCCTGATAACCAGCCATGATGTCCTTATTGTGGTCAGGTTATCTTCTCATACATGTAGTGTCCCCTCCTGATAACCAGCCATGATGTCCTTATTGTGGTCAGGTTATCTTCTCATACTGTAGTGTCCCCTCCTGATAACCAGCCATGGTGTCCTTATTGTGGTCAGGTTATCTTCTCATACATATAGTGTCCCTCCTGATAACGAGCCATGATGTCCTTATTGTGGTCAGGTTATCTTCTCATACATATAGTGTCCCTCCTGTAACGAGCCATGATGTCCTTATTGTGGTCGGGTTATCTTCTCATAGATGTAGTGTCCTCCTGATAACCAGCCATGATGTCCTTATTGTGGTCGGGTTATCTTCTCATACATGTAGTGTCCCCTCCTGATAACAAGCCATGATGTTCTTACTGTGGTTGGGTTATCTTCTCATACATGTAGTGCCCTCCTGATAACCAGCCATGATGTCCTTATTGTGGTCGGGTTATCTTCTCATACATGTAGTGTCCCTCCTGATAACCAGCCATGATGTCCTTATTGTGGTCGGGTTATCTTCTCATACATGTAGTGTCCTCCTGATAACCAGCCATGATGTCCTTATTGTGGTCGGGTTATCTTCTCATACATGTAGTGTCCTCCTGATAACCAGCCATGATGTCCTTATTGTGGTCAGGTTATCTTCTCATACATGTAGTGTCCCCTCCTGATAACCAGCCATGATGTCCTTATTGTGGTCAGGTTATCTTCTCATACATGTAGTGTCCCCTCCTGATAACCAGCCATGGTGTCCTTATTGTGGTCAGGTTATCTTCTCATACATATAGTGTCCCTCCTGATAACGAACCATGATGTCCTTATTGTGGTCGGGTTATCATCTCATACATGTAGTGTCCTCCTGATAACCAGCCATGATGTCCTTATTGTGGTCGGGTTATCTTCTCATACATGTAGTGTCCTCCTGATAACCAGCCATGATGTCCTTATTGTGGTCGGGTTATCTTCTCATACATGTAGTGTCCCCTTCTGATAACCAGCCATGATGTCCTTATTGTGGTCGGGTTATCTTCTCATACATGTAGTGTCCCCTCCTGATAACCAGCCATGATGTCCTTATTGTGGTCGGGTTATCTTCTCATACATGTAGTGTCCCCTTCTGATAACCAGCCATGATGTCTTTATTGTGGTCGGGTTATCTTCTCATACATGTAGTGTCCCCTTCTGATAACCAGCCATGATGTCCTTATTGTGGTCGGGTTATCTTCTCATACATGTAGTGTCCCCTCCTGATAACCAGCCATGATGTCCTTATTGTGGTCAGGTTATCTTCTCATACATGTAGTGTCCCTCCTGATAACCAGCCATGATGTCCTTATTGTGGTCGGGTTATCTTCTCATACATGTAGTGTCCCCTCCTGATAACAAGCCATGATGTTCTTACTGTGGTTGGGTTATCTTCTCATACATGTAGTGTCCTCCTGATAACCAGCCATGATGTCCTTATTGTGGTCGGGTTATCTTCTCATACATGTAGTGTCCTCCTGATAACCAGCCATGATGTCCTTATTGTGGTCGGGTTATCTTCTCATACATGTACTGTCCTCCTGATAACCAGCCATGATGTCCTTATTGTGGTCGGGTTATCTTCTCATCATGTAGTGTCCTCCTGATAACCAGCCATGATGTCCATATTGTGGTCAGGTTATCTTCTCATACATGTAGTGTCCTCCTGATAACCAGCCATGATATCCTTATTGTGGTCAGGTTATCTTCTCATACATGTAGTGTCCTCCTGATAACCAGCCATGATGTCCTTATTGTGGTCGGGTTATCTTCTCATACATGTAGTGTCCTCCTGATAACCAGCCATGATGTCCATATTGTGGTCAGGTTATCTTCTCATACATGTAGTGTCCTCCTGATAACCAGCCATGATGTCCTTATTGTGGTCGGGTTATCTTCTCATACATGTAGTGTCCTCCTGATAACCAGCCATGATGTCCATATTGTGGTCAGGTTATCTTATCATACATGTAGTGACCTCCTGAACCTGTGAACCTATATGGAACGTTCCTGCATGCTGTATCTGGACTTTCACACAGGTCTTCACTACTATATCATATAAAAGGTTGGTATACAAAATGAGAATGTTGGGACTGGGGGAAAACATATAAATTTGGGTTCACAACAGGCACTAAGACCCCAGAGTATAATAATCGGAGGCCCAGGGAAGGTGATTAAAAATAAACATTCATACCCACCTTGCCTCACCTTTCCTTGGCATCCTCCCTCCATCCTGCCGTCTTCAGGCCCTCTTCAGATGTCGCTGCTGAGGCCTGTGATTGGGCCTCAGTGGTCACATGGGGCGCACTGACGTAATTACGCGGCCGCGCCCCATGTGACCGCTGGGGCCTAATCACAGGCCTCAGTCACATGACGGAAGAGCGCCGGAGAGAACGCTGCGCCCAGGAGAGGTGAGAATATGTATTTATTGTTTTCAGTCACCTCCCCTGCCCTGCCATCTATTGGAAAGGGGCCTGTAATATGCCAGAGTCTCTTTCCAATAACAGTATGTATAGCGGTCGGGGAACCAGGCTTTCCCCGATCGCTATCATAGTGGTCCGGGGCCCGGCCATCTCCAGCTGGCCATGGGCAGCATACCCCGACCGGGTCTGGTTGCGGTCGCACCCCCTGCAACCGCGATTGATACGCCACTGTATATATATATATATTTACATATATTAAACTATTGCTTAAATGCTATTTTACAAAATTAACTTTACTCACATATGCAACTATTTCTTTTTTCTAAAACACACAAAAAAGGGCTCAAATCAAAACAAGTGTAGAATGGCTTAACCAAAAATAACAAAAAAATTCTACACCAGACATACTATAAAAAATATAATTTATTACATCCAAAAAATTACAAAACAAATACATGACAATAGGGGTAAATTACAAAATACATCCACAATAAAGCGTAGTACACGTGGTAATGGAGGTATATGTTAAATATATAAATATATAGGGACATGGCCACATTACATTAGGTCATCTACATTGAAATGAAGTGGAGACTGAAAGCCATAGTGCAGAAACAGAAAAAATATTCCCAAAAAGGACCAAAATAATATAATAATAAATAGGCATACAGTCACCATCTATGACAAATCAATGAACAGACCAAAGCAATGTCCCTAAATGTATAAGTAAGAAAGAAACCTCACATACCACGAGTAGAACGCGCCCCAACGCGTGTTTCGCCAAATATGGCTTTTTTCTGTGTGGTAGAGGGATATTGTATAGTTCATACAAGTTTTAAAGGCAAGTTGGTTACACAACAGTCATGTGACCAATGTACATATTTGGTCTTTCCGGTTCCGCTGCTAGGCAGATTCACAGTTTCTCATAATATGTGTTACTTCCCATTACTTATCTGTATGTTTTCTTTTAACTTTCTTGAGACCAACAAGACCTTGAATGCTATCTCAGACTTAGTGTCTGCAAAAGCTCTAAACTATGCTGACTCTCTGCAAAACATTTCACTCTGGGTAAAGAGAATATAACATATAATACAAGTTATAATTTTAACCCTTACAGTAAGTAATGCTGTAGACTAGCCAGTGTCAGTGAAAACTGTATAATGTGTCACTATATCAACATACAAAAAAAATGTCATCTATAGGAAATATACTCAGTGACTGAATACATTGTATATATGTGATGAGCAGATGATGGGGGAGTCTCAAAACTGTTCTGTTCCCCATAATCAGGAAGGTCTCCTCTTACCCGGTGATGTGCGGGGCTGCTGATCCTCCATCATGACCTCCTTGTACAGATCCTTGGTATAGATGACTGGCAGACACACACGTGGGGGTTTGCTGGTGGGGGATCACACTTACGTGGGGTGTTCACTTGGGCAACGCACAGATGAATACACAGAGGCCTGGATGGACTTCAGCCATAGACACCTAACACTTATCTGCTACTATTCTGTATATTCTTCCTGTATCTACTTTTCATGAATACTTCAATAAATTTCCGTTTATTTTTTTTTTTTAAATCAGAAAACCTAGCCAGGTTTGACCCAAATATTCCAAATTGTTAGCTTTTTTTTTTTTTTACAACAAACTGATGCGCTGGCCACGTATTATTGCCACAATGTTATCACCTTTAGCAGCAATAACTGCAACAAGACAAGAGACACATTGGAAGGGGTTCGGTCATGTAATGCTCGTCTCAGTTTCCACCCCAACTTCTCTGTGAGATTTTCTCGTGCAACAATGCCAAACCTATACTGGGGATGGTGCACAGTCTAGTGAACTGTCTGTATCTGACTAATGTGTCTGAACGCACAACGCGTTGTTTCTTACCATGGATAGTCTGTAACAGCAGACAACTAGTTGGCCAAAGGGAAACAGAAAGGGATCCAAGGAACAGAAAATCTAACACAAGAGGGATCCATAAAACTTCCTTTTATTATTGAAACATTAAAAAGTCCATATGGCATCACCATGTACGCAACCCATACATGTTTCCGACTTACGTTATTCCTCACAGCCTACAGATACAAAACTACATAACCCTTAAAAACAGAAAGGGAGGACTCCAGTGTTCAAAATGACAGAAAAATTGGATCAATGAGCAGAAGAACCACATCGCCTGGTCACATGTACCCAAAGTTATGTTGCACCATGCCAATGGAAGGGTCAGAATGTGATGCAAACATGAATCATTGAACCTTTCCTATCAGGTGTGAACAGTTCAGTAAGTCTTATGGCACAAAATGCTGTGATACTGAAGGCCAAAGGAATTCCAATGCGCTACTAGATGGTTGTCTCTAATAAAGTGGCCATATATCAGAAGGCATCCTACAATGAAGCTCCACACCTACAACATTTCCTATAATTCTGAGTGAATCCTCTGATGTATAATAAGATTCTGTTTCTGTTTATAACTTTTTCCACATTCTGAACATGAGAACGGCTTCTCGTCCGTGTGACTTATTAAATGTTTCTCAAGATTTGATTTCAGAGTAAAACATTTCTCACATTCAGGGCATGAAAATGACTTCTCAGTGTGAGTTCTCAGATGTTGGCTTAAAGCTGACTTATGGGCAAAACGTTTCCCACATTCTGAACATGAAAGTGGTTTTTCTCCCGTGTGATTTCTTAAATGTTCAACAAGACTTGATTTTTCAGCAAAACATTTTTCACATTCTGAACATGAATATGGCTTCTCTCCTGTGTGGACTCTTAGATGCTTCACGAGGTTTGATTTCTGACTAAAACATTTTTCACAATTAGGGCATGAAAATGGCTTCTCCACAGTGTGAGTTCTCAGATGTTGGCTTAAAGCTGACTTATGGGCAAAACATTTCCCACATTCGGAACATAAAAGTGGTTTTTCTCCCGTGTGACTTCTCAGATGTTCCACAAGACTTGATTTTTCGACAAAACGTTTTCCACATTCTGAACATACATATGGCTTCTCTCCTGTGTGGACTCTTAGATGCTTCACAAGGTTTGATTTCTGACTAAAACACTTCTCGCATTTAGGGCATGAAAATGGCTTCTCCTCCGTGTGAGTTCTCAGATGTTGACTTAAAGCTGACTTATGGGCAAAACATTTCCCACATTCTGAACATAAAAGTGGTTTTTCTCCTGTATGATTTCTTAAATGTTCGACAAGACTTGATTTTTCAACAAAACATTTCCCACATTCTGAACATGAATATGGCTTCTCTCCTGTGTGAGTCCTTAGATGTTTCACAAGGTTTGATTTCTGACTAAAACTTTTCCCACATTCTGTACATGAAAGTGTTTTTTCTCCCATGTGACTTCTTAGATGCGCCTCCAGACTCGATTTTTCACCAAAACATTTTTCACATTCTGAACATGAAAACGTCTTCTCTCCTGTGTGAACTCTTAGATGCTTCACAAGGTTTGATTCTAGACGAAACCATTTCTCACAATTGGGGCATGAAAATGGTTTCTCCTCCGTGTGGGTTCTCAGATGTTGACTTAAAGCTGACTTAAGGGCAAAACGTTTCCCACATTTTGAGCATAAAAGTGGTTTCTCTCCTGTGTGTCGTCTTAGATGTTCTACAAGACTTGATTTTTCGACAAAACATTTCTCGCATTCTGAACATGCATATGGCTTCTCTCCTGTGTGGATTCTCAGATGCTTCACAAGATTTGATTTTTGGCTAAAACATTTTTCACATTCTGAACATGCATACGGCTTCTTTCCTGTGTGAATTCTCAGATGCTTCACGAGATTTGATTTTTGGTTAAAACATTTCCCACATTGAGTACATGAAAATAGCTTCTCCCCGGTGTGAAGTCTTAGATGTTTAATAAGTCCCGGTTTATTGCTATAACATTTCCCACACTCTGAACATGAAAATGTCTTCTCCTCTTTGTGAGTTCTCTGATGATGATTAATAAAACCCAATGATTGATCAGATGAAGGTTTTTTGTGACCAGCGGTATCAGTGGATGGATCACTGTGAAGGTCCATGGGTACTTTAGGGGTTATTGAGTTATCTTGTGTGGTATTGTTATCTTCGGCTATATAATTGTGGGATAAAGTGAGACGTTCATCGGAGTCTTTTGTCATGTCCACACCTGAAAAAAGAAACATATTCCTTTTTGCTACGTAAAATAACTGATATTTTTTAATAGTCCCAATTAAGCTTTATTAAAACAATAGTGTAATGTGGACAGCGTGCTGCTGCTGGCGTCCTGTTCCTCACTGGCATGTTCTCTTCGCTCTGCTCCAACCCACTCTCGTCTGGCGTCTTCCATTCCCTTCTTGGCTGCTGCTGCTGCTGGTGGCATGTGCTGGATGCGTGTGCTAGCTCTCTTTGTCTCCTAAAATGCCATTGTGCACTCCAGGAATTCTGTCACCAGCCAATCTCTGCTGGGGCACCTCTATATAAGTGCGATTGGCAACTGAGCAATAAGGTTCTTAACATCCTAGACCTGCTCTAAGGTATTCTTCTTATCTGACCTGTGATTTCTTGTGTCTGGCCTATCGCCTCATCCTGACCTCTAACCTTTGCTCCCTGCCCTGACCACCTGCTTGTACCTGACTATTCCCTAGCCTGATCCCGGGGCTACCAATACTGGGACCACCTCAAGAGGCAGCAACCTGGCAGGCTACCCCGCAGTGAAGTCCAGATCCCAATACAGGGGAGTCTGTGCCATAGGATACACAAAAAGCATAGATATGAAATCTGCCTCAGGAGATGCTATCTATTCTATATCTGAAATGGCTATGTTGAATATGGAGACAAATGTAGGGCTTAGCTGGCCAGGGTGCTCCACTTAAAGTTACACCAGACTCATGCCTTCTCTACACTTTCCCGGCCCAGTTCACTCTAACTCAGAGATTGTCAATGTCTTTCACTCATGTTATTCTAAGTTCAACAACATCCCTGAGGCCACGAAGCTTTTTCCTATTTGGCTGTCAGACGGACACAGAGGATTGTTTGACCAGTTACATCTCAAGCCATGTCCCTAGTGAGGTTGGCACAAACCTTGACCAGGACTACCCAGACACTGAAGCTTCAAGACTTAAAGCTGGGTAAAAGCCCAGGACTGTTTTTTTACTGGTTTGGTGTGGCCTCCATGTTACATAATGTATTTGGTGGGATTGTCCCGTGGTACAGATGTAGCATTTGTTAACATGACTTAACTAGTGAGAGCTGCCTGTCAAATCAAATGAATCGTGTCCCCATGTCATATACAAAAATAAAAAAAATTAAGAAAATCCAATAGTTATAAGTGGAAGTAAATACATGGCAGCATGAACATGTATACGATAGATAGATCAATTAGTTCTAGATACACTGGATCCATCTGTAGGAAATATACACAGTGACTGAATACATTGTCTATATGTGATGAACAGATAATGGGGGAGTCTAGTGGAGGTTCCTCCAGATGAAGGTCTCCTCTTACCCGGTGATGTGTAGGACTGCTGATCCTCCATCATGACCTCCTTGTACAGATCCTTGTGTCCTTCTAAATACTCCCACTCCTCCATGGAGAAATAGACAGTGACATCCTGACACCTTATAGGAACCTGACAACACAATGATACAGTCATCCCCAGAGCCCTCCCTTGGTGTTCTTGTATAATGTCCCATCCTCCCCAGCAGCGCTCACCTCTCCGCTCAGCAGCTCAGTGATCGTGGTGGTCAGTTCTAGGATCTTCTGCTCATGTCTCAGTGAATGAGGTGGAGGCTCGGTGATGGGGCTCGGGGTCCTGCTCCATCCTCCTGACACACGGGGTGTCACACACTCACCAGACGACTTCTTCACTACTGTGTAATCCTGTGTATGGTGAGACACTACAGATCACTACAGAGATTCTAAGAATCCTTCACCTGTCCAGTCATTTCCTAGAGATCCGAGTGATGTCATGTGAGACTCTCACCTCTCCAGTGATCAGGTAGATTATCTCTAGGGTCAGGTCTAGTATCCTCGCAGACATCAGGTTTCTGGCCTTCTCCATCCTTCCTTTGTTACTGACCAAACTGACCAAGGGAGCTTCAGAAATGAAAACCACCAGCATCAATGAAGAGTGCAGGGAGGTCACTTCGACATCTGGTGTACAGAGACAAACCACATGAATAGTGCTGAGAAACTTCGCTAAAGTTTTGGGACTATTAAATAATGGTATCTCCAAAAGACCGCACTACATTTTGAAGAGGCCGAGTAGAAATACTGTTGTATTTTTTGAGTATTTCTTGCCATAGAAAAATATGAAAATTGGCAGCCATGCAAATAAATAATACATAGGTATATATAATGTTTTGGTTTTTTCCCCATCTACAGTGTTCAACGTTTGGGACAAAATTTTTAAATAATTTTTTTTCATTACTCTGTTTATTAAAGATTTAGAACAATATAAATATAATAGACAATCCGCGAGTACAGGAAGCTCGCAGATAAAGCAATAGACAAATCAAAAACATCAATAAAACCAGATCAATGGACAATGTATAATAGAACCCTAACCCCCCCTCCCCCCAAAGTCGCTGCCTACATTGAGAGGATGAAAGAATCAGAACAACGGGAATAGGTTGTCGACCATGTAAAAGTTCCAGGGAATTCCATGCCGTGTATCTAAAGCAATCATGTAGCGATTCCCTGATGTGTAAGTGTCTTGTGCTAATATATGGACCCCAAGACTGAAAAAAATTTTGTTAACCTGTCTTTAGGTAGGGTCAACTTTCACAAAGATCAACTTAAAGGGAACTGGGACAGAATTTGCCCAGTGTTGAAGAATACTTTTTCTAGTTTTACTGGCCCATATGGCTAGTGTATACAGTATTTATCGGATATAGAGAGATATCTCTGATAAAATATTAAAAATTGCTCACTCAGGAGTCAAGTCTATATGGATTTGAAAGTTTGAAGCAAGGTATTTGCGAACCGAGGCCCATAGGACCTGTGTCTGGGTGCAACTTCAAAAATTATGATAGATATGAAGGAAGTAGGAAGTTTTGGGTGACATCTTCAACTGCAATAATGGGGTAATATATGGTCTATGAAAAATTAATATTCTCCTTCCATTCCTCTCTTGGGCCTCCTCGTGACGTCTGTCGCTCTCCCGATGACGTCCGGCACTCTTCTGTGTTAGTGGACTGGACTCAGCGATGTGGCCTGTGATTGGTCCTCAGTGGTGACCTGGGCCCACCGAGAGTCATGATGCTTGGCTTGCCCATGTGACCACTGGTGGCCAATGTCACAAAAGAACGCTGGACACCATGAGGAGGCCCAGAAGAGGTAACAGAAGGTGATTAAAATGTGTATTTTTAGCTTTTTTCAAGTTTTAAACTTTGAAAAACAAACAATTGTGTCACATGTAAAGTTTTTAAATATTCATGTATAAGGCGTCTTTTTTGATGGTGGTGAGGGGTTGTAAGTTTCATTGATGTTATTTTGGCAAATGAACAAATAATACACGATTCACTGATAGTTTTATACTTTATATTTCTATATTTTATGCCTAATATGTTTATGTTTTTTTATTGTGTGTATTCTAGGGGAACAGGTTTTTTTTTTCCAAATTGAGAAGGTGGACACAGTACTGCAGTCCCTTCATATTTCAGAGGCTGGACCATCACCGATTACAAAGTGATATCCTAGTGATAGTGTGTGTGATGGGAATATCCCTGTAATCCAGGAGAATATTGATAAAAAAATAATTATTATAGTCTTTTCTAATAATTAATTGCTATTATACTGTAATCCCCATGGTATATATGTATACTCCTTGTGGCCTTGTTATGTGAACCAAAATGTTCATCTATGATCTAGTTACTTGGCACCTTGCGAGTCCAGAGACATTGTTTTAGATAAATAAGTCAAAATAGTTAGATAAGGGATGACTTGACGGCAGACAGACCTGATGTTTAGGCCACATAATGTTCTTTAGAGTTGACTAGTCACATGTATAATTCTGCCACTTCTCCTATGAGAGTGACGTTGGTTGTAAGAGGATGCTCTGATGGCTGGTTGCCAGAAATTTGGCTCAAGAACCCCTGCTTGGGGACATTTGCCAGACAGAAAAGAAAAAGTTGCAATTTTTTTGCACAAAAAAAAAAAAAATTGCTCAAAAACTTTCGACAGTCCGTGTATTGTCTATGAAAAACAATGACAGGAAAGGCACGAAAATCACTGACATAAGCCCTAATAAATACACCATAAAACTAAGATTGACAGAAAATACCGGCCCGGCTGTAAGTAAAGAAAGCAATGAGACAACAAGGACAACACGTCACACATACCCTTACCAGTCACTGACCTGCACAGGGAGCCTCCGAGGGTCTACAGGAGCTCTGATGATGTCACAGTCATGTGATCATGGCATGGACAAGGACCTGCTAAAGAGTGAAGAATCTCCCCTGCTTTACTCCTCCCCTCATGATTGGTCACATGATCATGATGACATCATCACAGGTCCTGTAGTCACTAGTATATAACCTGGATAACATTCCAGAGTCTTCAGTAGTTGATCCTTTTTAATGGCTGAAAAGATGACAAATAACAAGCTATAAAGACTACTGAGGTCTCTTCATCAGGTACTGGGTATAACCCAATGTCTGAAGAGTCCCATATTATACACGACTGGACATAGGGCATATGTGGTAAATGAGACGAGTGATATGAACCAGAGCGATCAATATAAGAAGAGCAGTATACAGCTACAGAAGGAAATATCACACAAGCTCCTAGATCAGGAGGGTTTATTGTCCCCAGATTGAGATCTGAGCCATGGTTGTGGCGCCCCCACCAGGTCTGAGGGCACATTCCATAAGTGATGTAGAATGACATAAATCCATGAGACACCTTCACCCCTGATCTGAGTGTCCCAAGTTCTCATGGTTTATACTAACAGACCCTCAAGACTCTTTGAGATCTGAAGTTTCCTTTTAATACCAAAATTTTTTTCGTCATTTATGTTGTGATCAGAGTTACAGAAATGTATTGGCACCGGGAGGTCCGTCCTCTGCTCCGTGATTGTACGACCATGTGAGGTCATCCTCAGTCTATGGTTCTGCCCTGTTTCTCCTACATATAGACCACCAGTAGGACATTACTACATATAGGCCACTAATAGGACATTACTACATATAGATCACCAGTAGGACATTAGTACATATAGACCACCATTAGGGCATTACTACATTTAGACCATCATTAAGTCATTACTACATATAGACCACCAGTAGGACAGTAAGGTTACCTTTAGTGACCAGTGCCAGGCAGCTGCTGCCAAGGCAAATAAAATCTTGGGATTCATCAAAAGAGGTATAGATTCCGATGACAAGAACATAGTTATGCCTCTATAAAAATCACTGGTATGGCCACACTTAGACTATTGCGTGCAATTTTGGGCCCCAGTATACAGGAAAGACATAATTGAACTAGAGAGAGTTCAGAGAAGGGCAACCAAAATTATTAGGGGAATGGGTGGATTGGAGGACAACGATAGATTAACAAACTTGGGGTTATTTAGTTTAGAAAAAAGACATCTACGGGGAGACATAGTAACAATGTACAAATACATGAAGGGACAGCACAAAGAACTTTCTAATGATCTTTATACTCCTAGGCCAATGACAGTGACAAGGGGACGTCCTCTACATCTAGGCCAGTGACAGTGACAAGGGGACGTCCTCTACACCTAGGCCAGTGACAGTGACAAGGGGATGTCCTCTACACCTAGGCCAGTGACAGTGACAAGGGGATGTCCTCTACACCTAGACCGGTGACAGTGACAAGGGGACGTCCTCTACACCTAGACCAGTGACAAGGGGACATCCTCTACACCTAGACCAGTAACAGTGACAAGGGGACGTCCTCTACACCTAGACCGGTGACAGTAACAAGGGGACGTCCTCTACACCTAGACCAGTGACAAGGGGACGTCCTCTACACCTAGACCGGTGACAGTGACAAGGGGACGTCCTCTACACCTAGGCCGGTGACAGTGACAAGGAGACATCCTCTACACCTAGACCGGTGACAGCGACAAGGGGACGTCCTCTACACCTAGGCCGGTGACAAGGGGACGTCCTCTACACCTAGACCGGTGACAAGGGGATGTCCATTACACCTAGACCAGTGACAAGGGGACGTCCTCTACACCTAGACCAGTGACAAGGGGACGTCCTCTACACTTAGACCAGTGACAAGGGGATGTCCATTACACCTAGACCAGTAAGAAGGGGACGTCCTCTACACCTAGACTGATGACAGTGACAAGGGGACGTCCTCTACACCTAGACCAGTGACAGTGACAAGGAGACATCCTTTACACCTAGACTGATGACAGTGACAAGGGGACATCCTCTACACCTAGGCTAGTGACAAGGGGACGTCCTCTACACCTAGACCAGCGAGGCTATGGAATTCACTGCCCCAGGAAGTGGTGATGGTGGATTCATTAAACAAGTTCAAAGAGGGCCTGGATGCCTTTCTCGAACAGAATAATATTACGGGTTATAGGTTCTAGATTTTAAGGACACGTTGATCCAAGGTTTTATACTGATTGCCAGATTGGAGTCGGGAAGGAATTTTTTTTCCCCTGAAATGGGACAAATAGCATAAGCCTCATGGGGTTTTTGTCTTCCTCTGGATCAACACTGTAGGGTACTGTAGGGTTATAGGTTGAACTTGATGGACTGATGTCTTAAATCCAACCTCATCTACTATGTAACTACAGTGCTGGCCAAAAGTATTGGCACCCCTGCAATTCTGTCAGATAATACTCAATTTCTTCCAGAAAATGATTGCAATCACAAATGCTTTGGTAATAATGTCTTCATTTAATTTGTCTTCAATGGAAAACCACAAAAAGAATTGTCAAAAAGCCAAATTGGATATAATTCCACACCAAACATAAAAAAGGGGGTGGACAAAAGTATTGGCACCCTTTGAAAAATCATGTGATGCTTCTCTAATTTGTGTAATTAACAGCACCTGTTACTTACCTGTGGCACATAACAGGTGGTGGCAATAACTAAATCACACTTGCAGCCAGTTGAAATGGATTAAAGTTGACTCAACCTCTGTCCTGTGTCCTTGTGTGTACCACATTGAGCATGGAGAAAAGAAAGAAGACCAAAGAACTGTCTGAGGACTTGAGAAGCAAAATTGTGAGGAAGCATGAGCAATCTCAAGGCTACAAGTCCATCTCCAAAGACCTGAATGTTCCTGTGTCTACCGTGTGCAGTGTCATCAAGAAGTGTAAAGCCCATGGCACTGTGGCTAACCTCCCTAGATGTGGACGGAAAAGAAAAATTGACGAGAGATTTCAACGAAAGATTGTGCGGATGGTGGCTAAAGAACCTCGACTAACATCCAAACAAGTTCTAGCTGCCCTGCAGTCCGAGGGTACAACAGTGTCAACCCGTACTATCCGTCGGCGTCTGAATGAAAAGGGACTCTATGGTAGGATACCCAGGAAGACCCCACTTCTGACCCAGAGACATCAAAAAGCCAAAACTTACCTGAGAAAGCCAAAAACTTTTTGGAAGAATGTTCTCTGGTCAGATGAGACAAAAGTAGAGCTTTTTGGGAAAAGGCATCAACATAGAGTTTACAGGAAAAAAAAAGAGGCCTTCAAAGAAAAGAACACGGTCCCTACAGTCAAACATGGCGGAGGTTCCCTGATGTTTTGGGGTTGCTTTGCTGCCTCTGGCACTGGACTGCTTGACCGTGTGCATGGCATTATGAAGTCTGCAGCATAATGTAGGGCCCAGTGTGAGAAAGCTGGGTCTCCCTCAGAGGTCATGGGTCTTCCAGCAGGACAATGACCCAAAACACACTTCAAAAAGCACTAGAAAATGGTTTGAGAGAAAGCACTGGAGACTTGTAAAGTGGCAGCAATGAGTCCAGACCTGAATCCCATAGAACACCCAAGGAGAGATCTCACAATGGCAGTTTGGAGAAGGCGCCCTTCACATCTCAGGGACCTGGAGAAATTCCAGCAGAGCATTGGAAGAAACTCATTGATGGTTACCGGAAGCGGTTGTTCGCAGTTATTTTGTCTAAAGGTTGTGCTACCAAGTATTAGGCTGAGGGTGCCAATACTTTTGTCCGGCCCATTTTTGGAGTTTTGTGTAAAATGATCAATGATTTGACTTTTTTTTCATTCTCTTTTGTGTTTTTTCATTGCAAGCAAAATAAATGATTATATTATTACCAAAGCATTTGTGATTGCAATCATTTTCTGGAAGAAATGGAGTATTATCTGACAGAATTGCAGGGGTGCCAATACTTTTGGCCAGCACTGTATATATAGAACACTTTAAGAAGAAATGCAGTTGTATCTGATTGCTTGGATGTTGACAATGGAGTTTTTCATGTGTTTCGGATCAAAACTATCCTGTCTGAGGTATATTGGGCGGTCAATTCTGGTACAGAGATGTGTCAGTTATGTTGTTCTGTATCTTGGTGGCTGCGTCCAGAAAGTGTATTTCACTAAAGGAGTAGCCGAGTGTCAAGTGGGATGAAACCAACTGATATGCTCATGGAAGGTTTTTAGCTGTAGTTCAGACCCCGTCCGGAAAATTAGGATATCATCGACAAAACGGAGGTGTTAGCAGGATGTCCGCCTGTACATGTGAGCTACAGAAACAGTATAACACACTGGGAGGTCTCTGTGCTACGCTGTTTCTGTAGACCACATTCACTTCTATGAGAGTTATAGGGACGGCATAGCACAACGTCCTCAGATGTTTCCATAACTTCCAAAACACCATTGCCAGAGAAGGTGGGATGGAGGGACCTGTTGAGAGATCTGTGGATCTCAGATGTGGGACCCACTCCTATCAGACTTTTATGGTATTTGTAGATATGCCATAAGGCTTAGGCTAAACAGCAACTTTGGCCACAACTCTCTTCATGTGCCCAATGATCACCATGTCACTCTGCAACTCCTCTAACATTAGTGAATGGAGTTGCATTGCAACCTCTAGTGTGCTGCGACCACAAATTCTAATTCAGTCAAGTTGAGCAGACTAGAGGTCGCAGTGCAACTCTATTCACTAACATTAGTTAAGTAGTCGCTTGGCGACCCAGTAATGTTTGGTTGTGCAATGAGAGTCCTAACCACAGTCACTGTGTAGCTCTAGTCTAAAAGTCCAAGATGGGTTTACCCCTCTAAAGCCTCTCCCAGGACTTCCAGAAACCAGATGGGAATGCTCACTTATTTGTGGGGTTTGCATAAACCTTGTCCCTCTTTTGACTGGAGTGTATCTGGGTCAAGTCCAATTTTCCAGGATTGTATCTGAGAATTTAGGACATTTGTTACTTCATGACCCGAAGCATTTCAGCTTACAATGGTCTCGGAACCTATTAATATTGTCACTTGAGGGACCTTGTATAGAAAATGTCAGAATGAAATGCATTTTTCGTGTGAGACTTGTAGTTTGGGATTTGGCTCTGTCCAATAGATTTGCCTATTTTGACGTAAAGAGGAGAAGAGACCCTCCCCCCCACTGCCGAATGCAAAAAAAACCCCAAACCATTATTTTTGAACACAAGAACAATGTTATACTTTGTTACTAACTTTAGTAATCTTATAGGGAAGACGTTATTATTGTATGAGAGCATTGTTGTGTGATTTTTGGCAAGATGTTTGTATATGGTAATGACTGTAGGAACCAAGGCCGAGGAGCCGCGAGGCCAAACCACCAACTCTGATTCCGCTATTTTTCTATAACCCAACTCCGACTCCTGCCCTGGAGTCCTGGGTTCAAATCCAGGCATGGACAACATCTGCGTGTAGTTTGTATGTTCTCCCCGTGTTTGGTGGGTTTCCTCCGGGTACTCCAGTTTCCTCCCACACCCCATAGACATCCTGATAGGGAATGTAGATTGTGAGCCCTATATGGGACAGTGACTGACAATGTCTGTAAAGTGCTGCGGGATATGATGGCGCTATATAAGTAAGCGAAATAGAAACAATAACAACAAAGTCATGCCCTGGGTGAAGCCAAAGAGTGAAACGCAAGTCTTTTAGATGTTTTACTATATACATTTTTACAAGTTTTAACTTTGAGTACAATAAACACAGCTCTGTAGATCGCGTTGCACTCCGATGGACATGGCTACATTAGGGAGTGGCCAATGTGAATTGCTATCTATTCTGGAATTGGAAGGACAGAATTCTCTCCGGTTTGAGATTTGACTGATCACTAGTCCGTGCTTTCCACCTTGATATTTCTTTTTTCTTTTTTTTTTTACATCAGATTTTTATTCAAGAAAACCACAAACCATTTTCCAAAACATAAAACAAAGAGAACAATAGCACCATGCCGACGCAGCGACGCATACAGAGAATAAGTAATATAACAAGGAAATAAGCATCGCTGTCTTTGGTGACAATATGAGCTTTGATATTTCTACACTTGTATGGAACATAAAATGGTGCCATTAGAAAATACAACTTTTCCCAGAAAAACATAAGCCCTCATGGAAAATGGTGGAAAACTCGAAAGTTATAGGTTTTGGAAGGCGGGTAGATTTAAGACAAGCCAGTTTTAGGGACCAGAGTTTAACCAGTATTAAACAATGAATGCTCTTGTTGTAGGGATCATCTCATCTTCAAACATAATTCTACTAAAGGCTAAAAATTTGGAGACCTTCTATTTCTTTTATCAGGCCTAAATTTCAAGTAACTAAATCAGTACAAAGTCGTCATCTCTAATAAAGTTGCCAGAAGGCATCCTTAGGCCTACTTCACATGGGAAATCCGGGCTGAAAAATCTGGTCTTATACTGATCTCAGTAAGGAAACCCAGACTCCAAGTATCATAGTGATCTACCATGCTAGGGGTCCGAGCGCCCCTGCAGCTGTTTACAACACAGGACGATAGAGCCACAGGGAGCCAGGGACTCCAGGCGTCATAGACCATTATGGGTCTCCTGACTGGGTTTGGACTGGATTTGCCAGCCTGGATTTTCCTGTGTACAGAGGGCCTTAGGCAACAGGTCCTACAAGGAAGCTCCAAACTTATAACATTTCCTTCACTCTGAACACTATAATGGCTTCTCAGCGGAGTGAATTCTCTGGTGATTAATAAGACCCAATTTCTGACTATAACATTTCCCACATTCTGAACATGAATACGGCGTCTCCCCCGTGTGAATTACTAAATGTTTCACAAGATTGGATTTCAGACTAAAACATTTCTGACATTCAGGACATGAAAATGGCTTCTTGGTGTGAATTATCTGATGTTCACTAAAATCTGACTCATGAGAAAAACATTTCCCACATATCGGACATGAAAA
Source organism: Leptodactylus fallax (assembly GCA_947044405.1). Taxonomy (NCBI): domain Eukaryota; kingdom Metazoa; phylum Chordata; class Amphibia; order Anura; family Leptodactylidae; genus Leptodactylus; species Leptodactylus fallax. Next base: position 1,081,618 of record CAMRHE010000390.1, on the reverse strand, counting down.
TGGCTTCTCTTTTGTGTGACCTCTTTGATGCTCCACAAGACTGGACTCATCGCCAAAACATTTCTCGCATTCAGCACATAAAAATGGCTTATCTCCCGTGTGATTTCTTAGATGCTTTACAAGACTCGATTTAACCCTGAAACATTTCCCGCATTCTGGACATGAATATGGCTTCTCTCCTGTGTGAATTCTTAGATGCTTTACAAGACTTGATTTTTGGGTAAAACATTTCTCACATTCTGAACATGAAAATGGCTTCTCCCCAGTGTGAGTTTTCTGATGTTTACGAAGAATCGATTTTTTGTTAAAACATCTCCCACATTCAGAACATGAATATGGCTTCTCTCCTGTGTGAATTCTAAGATGATCATAAAGATTTGATTTCAGACTAAAACATTTTGCACATTCAGGACATGAAAATGGCTTCTCTCCTCTGTGGAGTCTCTGATGTTTAGTAAGAATCGCTTTCTGGCTAAAACATTTCCCACATTCTGAACATGGATATGGCTTCTCCCCTGTGTGAATTCTTAGATGTCTCTTAAGATCTGATTTCCAACCAAAACATTTGCCACATTCAGGACATGAAATTTGCTTATCTTCTTTGTAAGTTCTCCCATGATTTTTAAGAAAACCCCATTTCTGGCAACAACATCTTCCACTTTCTGAACAAGTAAATGGCCTTTCATCCATCGGTGATTGATTCCATGAAGGTTTCTTGTGACCAGCGGTGTCAGTGGATGGATCTCTGCTGTGAAGGGCTACGGGTACATTAGGAAATAGTGTATTATCTTGTGTGGTATTGTTATCCTTTACTTCATAATTGTGAGATATAAGGAGATGTCCATGGGAGCCTCGCATCCCGTCTACACCTAGAAAAAGAAACATATTCTTATTTTCCCAAACAAAAGAATTGATGTAATACCAATCAAATTTATTGAGACAATAGCAGTAAACAGACAAACAGTAAAATGGACGTGGGAGAAAACAGGATAATGTACAATTTGAGTAAGTAAATCATGTACTTCAACGTCAAACAACGGTAATGGGTTGTCTGTCTACAAAGTTCACAGATTATAATAATTTGTAGAGATAGTGACAGGAGTTTGTATCTGAACTATAAAGTATAAGGTGTCCGTGTCATGTGATACACTCAAAATTGATTTCAAAGATGCACCAGGACATGCTATCCATTCTAAATCAGAAATCCCTGGTCTCCAAGACAAGATCAGAAGTTACTATTTTGAGAAAGAAGACAAGGTAGACATAAAGGACTATTTGGCCAGTTACGTCCCAAACAACTGGGATACAACAAAGGTTGGGTCAATGTATGAAGGCCTTGTGGTGGACGCTTCAATCTTGCCTTTGCTTTGGAACTACAACACTTCCCCAACTTTTGGTGTGATGATTTGGAGAGCCATTGCATACTGTACGAAAGGCGGTCACCACTAGTCACCCAGATAAATCTGAAGGAATTGCAGGAGAGGGAATATGTTAAACATTCCATCTTCCACATGACCAGAAGATTGTGGATACCTTCCATTCGGCAAGGGATTTTAAAACTAGTGTGTCGGAAGGCCAAGTCCCTTCTACATAGTCGCTGTGGTCTGGCAATCCTGACAGGTCCTCGCTTCCCCGTTTCTCCAATTCTACCCCTTTCCTTCTGTTTTGCTTTCACCGTGTGTTGGACTTTTCTTAGTGCAGTGTTTTGATGAGTACGTGGTATAAAAATTAACATTGAAGGTACAAAATTACCTGCACTCATATACACATATGATTATTGCTTTTTTCCATGAGGTAGATTTATGGTGATGATCAAAACTATTCTGTTTCGTACAATGAAGGTAGGTCTCCTCTTACCCACTGATGTGCGGGACTGCTGATCCTCCATCATGACCTCCTTGTACAGATCCTTGTGTCCTTCTAAATACTCCCACTCCTCCATGGAGAAATAGACAGTGACATCCTGACACCTTATAGGAACCTGACAACACAATGATACAGTCATACCCAGAGCCCTCCCTTGGTGTTCTTGTATAATGTCCCATCCTCCCCAGCAGCGCTCACCTCTCCGCTCAGCAGCTCAGTGATCCTGCTGGTAAGTTCTAGGATCTTCTGCTCATGTCTCAGTGAATGAGGTGGAGGCTCGGTGATGGGGCTCGGGGTCCTGCTCCATCCTCCTGACACACGGGGTGTCACACACTCACCAGACGACTTCTTCACTACTGTGTAATCCTGTGTATGGTGAGACATTACAGATCACTACAGAGATTCTAAGAATCCTTCACCTGTCCAGTCATTTCCTAGAGATCCGAGTGATGTCATGTGAGACTCTCACCTCTCCAGTGATCAGGTAGATTATCTCTAGGGTCAGGTCTAGTATCCTCGCAGACATCAGGTTTCTGTTCTTGTCCATCCTGCATATGTTATTGATGGAAACAATGGTGGCAATGTAGACTGCAGTTAGGTCACTTCTACACAAAAGGGCACCTGGTGTAAAGAGAGAACAAGTACAGGAGAAGTAACAAGACTGATCCCACAGATAAACTACTGCAGCATAAATGGTTGAAAAAGTCACTGATGTCTATGATAGAAAGATGTCAGTACATGCAGTGTATGGGAGTACTTATCTGTGTAGTGCACAACATTAGGGCAGTGCTTTTAATGCTATAGTTGCATATATATAAATACAAAGAGAAATCATCCATTGTCTATCCCTCCTGATACAAAGATATATTATACTTATATTACATATATATTACAGTCCTGAGGAAAAGAAAGTTCGCCCAGTGTGATATAAAAAACATCTGGTCCTTAGAAGGTTTTAAAATTCGGAAAATGTAGAGCACACAACAGATTCTGGGTCATTAGTTAACAAAACTGAAGTCAAAATGGAAAAAAGTCATGTGTGAAAAACCAAGTGCCCCCCATGAATGAATAACACGTAGAACCTCTTTATAATATTAACCTGTTGTTTTGGTTTTCTGAAAGTCTTTATCTGTCATCGTTCTGGATGAATTTTGGCGAAGACTTCTTTACAACGTTGCTTCAGGTCATTGAGGTCTGTTCACATTGGTTTCTGTACAGTTCTCTTAAGGTCCGGCCACAGCATTTCCATTGGGATGAGGTCTGGACTGTGACTGAGCCATTACAACACTGCGATTCTTCTCTTTTTAGGCCATTCTTTTGTAGATTTGCTGCTGTGCCTAAATCCTCTCCCTCCACAGTGCCTGACAGCTGGTATGAACTGTCAGTCCTGATATGCAGGGTTTGGTATTCACCACATGTGGCGCTGTGCATCATGACCAAACATCTCCACTTTGGTGTCGTCTGTCCAAAGGACATTGTTCTAGTAGGCTTGTAGTTTGACCAGATGCAACTTTGCAAACTTAAGCTGTCCTGCCATGTTTTTTTTAAGAAAGTAGAGGCTGTCTCTTGAGAACCCTTCCGCACCAGCCATACCTGTTCTGTATTTTTCCAATTGTAATGTCATGAACTTGAACATTTAACATGCTGAGTCCTTTAGAGTCTAAGATGTAGCTCTTGTGATTCTCCTGGGGAGAATGTCAATTGTCTTTTCCATTTGTGAATAATCTTTCTTACTGTAGAATAATGGGCTTCAGATTGTCTGGAAATGTCCTTATAACCCTTCCCAGAGTGTTGGCAGTAATACCGAAATTGCTTCCCTAAGGACATTGCTGCTGCCTTTCCTCCTTGGAATTGTGTCAACACACTACTGGATGTTCCAGACCAGCAAACTGCCAAAACTTCCGCTTTTATAGAAGTGATCACACATTCTGATGAACAATTAATTAGGGTCATTTTATTAGCGGCACCTGACTTGCCCTCTTAATTCCTATGGGAGCAGTAAGGGTGGACTTCCACACACGGCTTCTGCATTTTGGCCTAATTTATACTAATAAATAATCACATATTATTGTTCATCTGAGGTTGTATTGTAATTTGTAGAGACCAGATTTTTTTTTTCTGTAAAACCATAGAGCACACAGAGGGTTTACTTTCTTTTTCACATGACTGTATACAGACCCGTAATATATAACTATATATATACACATGTCTATAGTGAGTAAGTAAACATCTAAGATAATAATAATGTGCAGGCGATGAGAAACGAGAAACGATTTTGTGGTGGTTTTAGTTGCAGCTATTTGAGCCAGAAGTCAGAAATGGATCCATCAGGAAGGAGAAACAGAAGTCCTTTTCTATTTCCCATTCCCTTTGAATCCACTTTTGCTTTGGCTTAAAGAGAACCTTTCACCACCTCCAACATCTCCAGCTCTTTACATAATGTAATAGCCCCCCATTTCCCCATTGATTCCGGCACAATTGGAATTTTCTCTCTAGTCCCCACCATTCCTGAGCAATTGATGCTGTTAGTTTTGGTGCCTGATATCCTATTTAGTCTCTGTATGGTCAGGAGGGTGGTGTCAGGCAGGAGCAGACAAAGGGGTGTGATTCTGAGCTCTGACACTGGCTGCCTCTGATTGGAGCTCTGAGTCACGCCCCCCACCTGACACCGCCCTTCTGAGATTACAGAGCTTAAATAGCACATCAGGCACCAAAACTAACTGCACTTGTTGCTCAAGAATGGTGGGGACTAGAGAGAAACTTCCAACTGTGCCGTAATCAGTGGAGGGGTGACTATTAACAGATGCTACTAACTAGAATTGGTGCAATACTGATGACCCATGCTTAAAATAGCAGAAATTATTTGGCTGTAAGTCCCCCAAAACCCCAAGATATGCACTGTCCTCTGGTAAATGTTTAGTCGGAGAAGTAATATGGATCAATAGCTTTATTTTGTATTGTCAGGGGATAGAATATTTCAGATACTCAGGTCATACAGGCACGACATTGGTTGTGCGTGTTATCACCTGTCAATATAAATAAGGTTATTGACCCATATTACTAACTAACAGAAGATACCGGCCTGGTTGTAAGTAAAGAAAGCAACACGGACTACACGTCACAGATACCCTGACCCATCACTGACCTGCACATGGAACCTCCGAGGGGCTACAGGAACTCTTATGATGTCACAGTCATGTGATCAGTCACACTCAGCGGAGAGATGTTGTACATATTGGTGGCTACAGGACCTACAATGACATCACACTGGTCACATGACAAGAAGTCCTTAATAGTATCCACTGCTTTACTCCTCCCCTTAGGTGACATCATTGAAGGTCCTGTAGTCACTAGTATATAACATCTCCAGAGATGTGGTTGTGACTAGAATGGAGGTGTAATGAGGATGTCCTCCTGTATTCGTAAAGTTAAAGGGGGTTATTTGGGGAAAAGTAAAGCCTATTAGTGCATTCCCTATACTAGATAAGCTTTATTACTAATATACCGTATATAATGGTCCCCTAGACCCAGATTATTAGGTTTATAGAGCGCGGCGGGGGAGGTCGGATGGTTGTGACTAAAGCTGGTCATACATTGAAGGAAATAAGTATTTGCTCCCTTGCTGATTTTGTAAGTTTCCCCACTGACAAAGACTTGAACAGTCTATAATTTTAAGGGCAGGTTAATTTTAACAGTGAGAGATAGAATATCAAAAATAAAATCTATACACTGGAGCGCACCATCAGTGCTCTATACACTGGAGCGCACCATCAGTGCTCTATACACTGGAGCGCACCATCAGTGCTCTATACACTGGAGCGCACCATCAGTGCTCTATACACCGGAGCGCACCATCAGTGCTCTATACACCGGAGCGCACCATCAGTGCTCTATACACCGGAGCGCACCATCAGTGCTCTATACACCGGAGCTCACCATCAGTGCTCTATACACCGGAGCGCACCATCAGTGCTCTATACACTGGAGCGCACCATCAGCGCTCTATACACTGGAGCGCACCATCAGTGCTCTATACACTGGAGCTCACCATCAGTGCTCTATACACTGGAGCGCACCATCAGTGCTCTATACACCGGAGCGCACCATCAGTGCTCTATACACCGGAGCGCACCATCAGTGCTCTATACACTGGAGCTCACCATCAGCGCTCTATACACTGGAGCTCACCATCAGTGCTCTATACACTGGAGCGCACCATCAGTGATCTATACACCGGAGTGCACCATCAGTGCTCTATACACTGGAGCGCACCATCAGTGCTCTATACACCGGAGCGCACCATCAGTGCTCTATACACTGGAGCGCACCATCAGTGCTCTATACACCGGAGCGCACCATCAGTGCTCTATACACCGGAGCGCACCATCAGTGCTCTATACACTGGAGCGCACCATCAGTGCTCTATACACTGTAGCGCACCATCAGTTCTCTATACACTGGAGCGCACCATCAGTGCTCTATACACTGGAGCGCACCATCAGTGCTCTATACACCGGAGCGCACCATCAGTGCTCTATACACTGGAGCGCACCATCAGTGCTCTCTACACTGGAGCGCACCATCAGTGCTCTATACACTGGAGCTCACTATCAGCGCTCTATACACTGGAGCGCACCATCAGTGCTCTATACACTGGAGCGCACCATCAGTGCTCTATACACTGGAGCGCACCATCAGTGCTCTATACACCGGAGTGCACCATCAGTGCTCTATACACTGGAGCGCACCATCAGCGCTCTATACACTGGAGCTCACCATCAGTGCTCTATACACCGGAGCACACCATCAGTGCTCTATACACTGGAGCGCACCGTCAGCGCTCTATACACTGGAGCTCACCATCAGTGCTCTATACACTGGAGCGCACCATCAGTGCTCTCTACACTGGAGCGCACCATCAGTGCTCTATACACTGGAGCTCACTATCAGCGCTCTATACACTGGAGCGCACCATCAGTGCTCTATACACTGGAGCGCACCATCAGTGCTCTATACACTGGAGCGCACCATCAGTGCTCTATACACTGGAGCGCACCATCAGTGCTCTATACACCGGAGCGCACCATCAGTGCTCTATACACCGGAGTGCACCATCAGTGCTCTATACACTGGAGCGCACCATCAGCGCTCTATACACTGGAGCGCACCATCAGTGCTCCAGGAACTGCAGTTGTAACTGCATTTTTGATAAATATTTATAGCAGCTTAGACCAACTGATAAGTTTATTAGCATTGGCTCCTGATGAACCTGATATAGATAACACAGGGGAAACGCGTAGAGCAAGTTTATTTTCTATTTTCTATTTTTGAGTTAGTTGACCACAAGCCATACCACTTGGGGGCATGAAGGACTGACAGGAGACTGGGGCAGTCTGATTAGCCTGGAGATTAGTTGGTGGAATTTGAGTCACTAATGGAAATGGTAGCTGTATATCCCTGGAGTCAACATAGGGGATATCAGTAATGGCTGCAATATAGGTGTTTATTGAGTATAAGGGTCAGAATATCGTGGTTTCCCTTATGGTTATAACATTTTAATGACAGGAAATGAAGTTACTGTGACCTGTACCTAGATTACTGGCATATGTACATACTACAGACTAGGGTTGTGGAGGTATATCATGGCTGTGCAGGAGTCTAGTCAGTGATGCTTTACAAAGTGTGTGTGGGGACCAGGTGTTTGGGTTCTCCTAGCACTAAGAGCAACTGACAAAATACTGACCTGTTGTATGATGCAGCCGTGATACTATAACCTTAGTCTAAGGGTGGTGAAAGTATCTTATTACACCCTAGGTCCAGTGGAAAGTTGGAGAGTGTGAATACTGTCTAACATTTAAACCCTGAATAAACTCTGAATAGGCAGGCACAGACCACATTGATCTGTCTTTTAGTAGATTAGTGGATGTCCTTTGTGTAATTTTTATTTTAAAATATTAAAAGTTAAGTTTTATCGTTTGAAACCATTTTATTTTCTGTGAGATATGAAGTAATAGGGAATGGTGTAGAACCCGCTGTGAGATTATCCTTATATCCTGTATATATTATTTATATGAGTCTCGTATAAGAGTCTCATATAGTCTCGTATAAGACTAGCAGTAGGACCGGTTTCGCACGGGTATATTTCATTTTTTTGTTTGTTTAGTGGCCCCATAAGAATTGGCACTGGTCTATTGTATATGTCGTTTGTGTGTCATTTAAATACGTTTCAATTTAGAAGAATGCTGACATCCAATATGGCAGTCCAGTATAGGTACTGGTTGTTATGGAAATCTGGTAAATTAAATGTGAACTTATATTGGTTGATACACGTCATACTACTGAATATTTAAGGACCTGCAAACTGCTATTGACTAATACAGGTCATAAATAGCTTGGTTGCTATGGAAACCTGGTGTAAAGCTGTGTGTATGTCAAGATTGAAGAACCTGCGAGTTTCCATTGGTCCATAAGTGTCATGTGATCATGTGTATCTCAGTTTGGATAACAGTGAAAAAGCTGTGACCGGTTGTTATGGAAACCTGGAGTAAAGCTGTGTGTATGTGACCTTTATGTAACAGTGTCATCCACAGCGCCCTGTCCCTTTAAAGTTGACCTACAGCAGTGAAGAAAAATGGCTGGGTTGTTTTGAATACCTGGAGTAAAGTTGTGTGCATGTGGAGACTAAGCATCTGCGAGCTTCTATTGACTGATAAGGGACATATGACCGTGTGTATGGCAGTTGGGATATGAGAGAAAGACTTGCTTCTTTTGGCTAATGCAGCTCATTTTTTGGGAATGCTGTATCTCAGGAACGGTACATCCTAGAGAGCCGGTCTAAAACCTTCCTGGACACCTGATGTACCTGTGTGCCAAATTTAGTGAAGATCGGTCCAGTCGTTTGGTCGTGCATAAAGAACAGACAGATTGACACTCATTTTTATATATATAAGAGATAAGAGAAACGCTCCAACCTATACCATTGGAGTCACAAATACAGACCACACACAAGACCTCAGGTCAGACCCCCCCGCCCTTATACAGTTGTGCTAAAAAGTTTACATACCCCGGCAGATTTTTGGCCTTTTTTTAGAGAATATGAATGATAACACAAAAACTTTTTCTCCACTCATGGTTAGTGGTTGGTTGAAGCCATTTATTGTCAGACTTCTGTGTTTTCTCTTTTTAAATCATAATGACAACCAAAAACATCAAAATGACCCTGTTCACAAGTTCCCATCCCCTGGTGATTTTGGCCTGATAACAGGCCCAGAAACCAAACCACGGTCAGGTAGACAAACCAAAATTTAGGCCACAACTGCCCAGAAAATTGTTCGGGATGCAAAGAAAACCCCCACATAACATCAGCTGAAATACAGGACTCTCTGAAAACTATCGGTGCGGCTGTTACAAGATGCACAATAATGAGGCACTTGAAGTAAGATGGGCTGGATGGTCGAGTTGCCAGAAGAAAGCCATTACTGCGCAAATGCCACAAAGTATCTCGCCTACAATACGCCAAACAGCACAGAGACAAGCCTCAAAACTTCTGGAACAAGGTCATTTGGAGGGATGAGACAAAAATAGAACTTTTTGGCCACAAGCATAAACGTTACATTTGGAGAGGTGTCAACAAGGCCTATGATGGAAGGAGCACCATTCCTACTGTAAAGCCCGGAGGTGGATCACTGAGGATGTGGGGATGTCTGAGCTTCAAAGACACAGGAAACTTGGTCAAAGCTGAAGGAAAGATGAATGCAGCAAGTTATCAGCAAATACTGGAGGCAAATCTGCCCTCATCAGCCAGGAAGCTGCGCATGAGACGGACTTGGATGTTCCAACATGACAATGATCCAAAACACAAGGCCAAGATGACCTGCCATTGGCTACAGCAGAAGAAAGTGAAGGTTCTGGAGTGGCCATCTCAGTCTCCTGACCTCAATATCATTGAGACACTCTGGGGAGATCTCAAGTGTGCAGGACATGCAAGACAGCCCAGGAACTTACAGGAACTGGAGAACCATCTGAGAAAATAAAGAGCCTCATCCACAACTACCACAAAAGACTTCAAGATGTCATTGATGTTAGAGGGGGCAATACATGGGATTAAGAACTGGGGGATGGGAACTTTTGAACAGGGTCATTTTGATGTTTTTGGCTGTCATTATGATTTAAAAAGAGAAAACACAGAAGTCTGACAATAAATGGCTTCAACCAACCACTAACCATGAGGGGAGGAAAAGGTTTTGTGTTATCATTCATATTCTCTGAAAAAAGGCCAAAAAAACAAAAAATCTGCCGGGGTATGTAAACTTTTTAGCACAACTGTATAAGTCCCGCAGTATTCACACCCCAGACCTCACCTGTGTATAGACCACCTATCCTTGTCCCTACACTTCCCTTTGCACAAGGACCCTGCTTGGTGTCACAGAGTGAAGGTGTGGGAGCGGAGAGAAGAGCAGGGCGGGGAGAGGAAAGTATGTGGGAAATTTTCCAACTCTTCTAGGAGTCTCATAGACATCCCTGGGAGAGTTGACAAGTATAACTGAGGCACGATTATCTTGGCGCATTCAATGTACAGTGAATTCAGATGCCCGTGTGTGGTTCATTTGATATGGTCCGCGTGATATGGTACGCATCTACTGGACTGAGCGCAGCTTGGCTGAATTTAACTCACTGAGTCATAGTGATCATTGTGATATACAGTCAGTATGGTTCAGCAGAGCCATGGTTGGTGTCAGAAATGTAACTGTCATATGCTCTTATTATGGAGACCACAAACAGGTATTTTCATTTTCCTTTTAAGAGGTGATGCCTGAGAATCATTCTGTGAGGGGAATGAGGTTCACTCCCGAAATTCCTGATGGCAGCTCTGTGTGTTTGAACTACTAACACACACCCACAAAGTGAACGTCATTTTGTCTTTTCATCAGTTCTTTAGGATTGACCAACTTTCATCTGTTTTCCACACTCGAGCATTCATCGGAACTTTTGTTATAGTTTGTATGTTTGGAACAGTTGGCTGTACAAACGATAGCAGTCTAAAATCTGATGCATATAACCCGCTTTAATCCCCTTTTCTGTAAGTACCTTGATGAAACTGCAACAGGAAGTGAAAAATGTGAATTGTTCTGATATTTGGAATTGGAAGGACAGGTCTTTGTTTTGTGCCTGGACAGTTCTACAATTGTAGGGAAGATGAAATGATTCCATTAGAAATTACAACTTGTTCCCCAAAAAATAAGCTATGTCAATAGAAAACTTCAATCGAATTATTGTTTTTTTGAAGACAGGTAGGAAAAATGAATGAAACAAAGACCCTGTGTCAGGATTACGCAAAGACTTTATTGCAGATAATAAGAATTTATGGTGAACAAACTAAGGCACATTAGTAGGACCCTGTATTAAACTATTAAGACACTGACAGTAGTAGTTCAGCTGGTACGTGACGAAAAAATAATTGTACCAAAAATTAAAAATTTGGATATCTTTTATTTCTTTTATCTGGTCTACATTTGAGTAGACAAATCACTTCCAGTAAAAATGGCCACTTTATTAGAGATAGCGACCCTTTCACCATTGGAGCATTCCTATATGGAAATTAGACATGGGGCCCTGGAGTGCAGCAAAAAATCAAGTCTGTTTTCCATGGATCAGTTTCAGTGGGAAACAATAAGGTGGTGAATATACATTCCCTGAACTTATGGGAAGGGTTAAAGTCCTGTCCCACCTGAGCACACAGATATGGTGGGAGTGCAGTGTTAACAGGGATCAGAGAACCATATTGGCACAAAAATGGCTTATTGTTATGTTGTTGTATAGTGTTGTGTTTGACTTCTGTTGTATTGTATATTGTAGTATATGCTTATGTCACTTTAAATGGTGCAGGCCATTGTGCTGTTAGTGTAGTACTGGTTTCTGGAAGATGTATGGTGCGCTGACCCCTTTTGAGGCAGAATGAAGTTTCATCCATGGGTTGCTCTGTGGGAGAAGTTGTTTGTTGCACCTCCCTGGTGTAACTCTGTGACTCCAGGCATTACCCAGGTTATCCGGGGCAGGAATAGCTCTCTACTTAAGGGTCCGGTCCATTCCTGTGCTCAGGATTGGAGGATTAGCTTGAGAAGAAGACCACTCTTAGGAGTGGAGGACAGATTGAGATTTGGAAAGCTTCTGGAGGAAAACATCCTCTTAGCCTTTTGGTTCCATAAACCAACACATCTAAGGACACCTGTGAGTAAGAAGACAGGTCCTCCAATAGTGGGCAGCACATCCTTCACAACAGCGTGTTGCTCATTACCATGGCCTGCGATTTTACAAGCTAAGGTTTACATTTCACTGTTGCATTACAACTGTCAATTATATTCCACTAAAGAAGGCTTCAATAAGGAGTGAAGGGTCCTTGTGTTCCTTCATTAGCGGTCGCTGGATGCCTCGTAGGGGTTGGTGTCTGGACGGCACATTGACATGTTGACTGGAGAGGAGTGTAGTTTTGGTTGCCCACCAGTGCCTGTTACAAAACTGACAACCCCGTGTAGGCCACCGCAAAATGCTGTGGTTCTGAAGGACAAAGGAATTCCAACACTAGATGGGTGTCTAATACAGCGTCAGAAGGCATCCTTAAGCAACAGGTCCTGCAATGAAGCTACACATCTGTAACATTATCTACAATCTGAACATTATAATGGCTTCTTTTCTGATGTTTATCGAGACCCCATTTCTGCCTATAACATTTCCCACATTCTGGACATGAATACGGCTTCTCTCCCGTGTGAATTACTAAATGTTTCACAAGACTTGATTTTAAACTAAAACATTTCTGACATTCAGGACACGAAAATGGCTTCTCCTCCGTGTGAGTTCTCAGATGTGCACGGAGAGATGACCGATTTGCTAAACCTTTCCCACATTCTGAACATGCAAATGGCTTCTCTCCTGTGTGACTTCTTAAATGCATCTCAAGACTTGATTTACCGCCAAAACACTTCTCGCATACTGAACACGCAAAGAGCTTCTCTCCTGTGTGAAGTCTTAGATGCTTCACGAGACTTGACTGATCGCTAAAACATTTATCACATTCTGGACATGGAAATGGCTTCTCTCCTGTGTGAGTTCTCAGATGTTTTATAAGACCTGATTTCTGGCTAAAAGAATTCCCACATTCTAAACATGAAAATGGCTTCTCCCCTGTGTGACTTCTTAGATGTGCTATAAGATAAGATTTCCAATTAAAACATTTCCCACATTCAGGACAAGAAAATGACTTCTTCTCTTTGTCAGTTCTCCGATGATGTTCAACAGAACCCAATGTCTGGCTAAAACATCTTGGTTTGGCAAACATCGGTTGATTCGATAAAGGTTTCTTGTGACCATCGGTATCAGTGGATGGATCTCCGCTGTGTACATTAAGAGTTATTGACTTAGCTGGTGTGGTTTTGTTATCTTCTGATTTATATTTGCGAGATAACAAGTGATGTCCATAGGAGACTCTCAACCCGTCTACATCTGGAAAATGAAACAACATATTCTTATTTTCCAGAAAAATTATTAATTTCTTGTAATAGTCGATTAAGCTTTACTGAGACAATAGCAAGCAATACACAATAGCAATACTGTAAGATGGTGTTGTCACAGCCCACATGCCCTGAAATATGAGCCTGAATACGAAGCCTTAAGCATAAAGTTACATGTCAACGTTAAGCAAAGGTAACGTTCCCATGCACATTGTGGTCCTTACCTCTTTGGTTGGAACGTCAAGGAAAGGTGAAGGGTGAAGTTCTAGAGACTAGAAAAGATGGCAAAGGATCCCTAAAGGAAAACCAATCCAACACTGGACATTTCCCATTAACTTTGTGTTTGTTAAGGTATAAAAACCTCAGTGTCGGAGAAATTGTTCTGAAGGTTTGTAGAAACCTTGGTAGGAACAAGGCATGGGATGTAACTGGCCAACTAGTCCTCAATGTCCACATGGGAATCAACTGAGGACACCTAAAGGGAGGCTACAGGGATGTTGTAGAGCTAAGAATAATATAAGAGAAGCTCGTGAAGGATCTCCGAGTTGGAGTGGACTGGGAAGTTGGTTTGGGAATGTATAAAGAAGACATAGGTCTGGCAAAGCCGCAGTTGGAACATCCTGGCCAGCCAAGCCCACATTTGTCTCCATATTCAAAATAGCCATTTATGATCTTGTCAGGGATTTCTGATATATTGTGAAGGGTAAAATTGTAATGATGCCCCAGTGTTGCAGCCTTCTAAAGCAGGAATATGACTGGTTACCATGGTCAGCAGCTCCATTTTTTCCATTTTCACAAGTTTTGATAGATTGAATTTTTATGGGTGTTTGGGGTTGTTCAGTTTGGACAAAAAGACGTTGTAGGGGCAACCTAATCATAATGTACAAATATATGAATGTACAGTACAAAGATCTTTGCAATGGTCTCTTCATACCGAGGCCTGTAACTATGACAACTATGTCCTCTATGTTGGGACAGTCACAGGTGGGGATTCTTTACAGTAAGAGAGGCGAGACTATGGCACTCACTGCCACATGATGTGGTGATGTCTGATAACTTATACAAATTCATGATGGGCCTGAATGCATTTTTGAAAGTGAGAATATCTTAGGATATGGGAGCTAGAAATTTTTCGGATAAAATGTTTCTCCAGTGACTTAATCCAATTGCCATATTTGGAGTTGGGAAGATATTACTAACTCTTACGAAATCCATAAACACAGTGACTGAATACAATATCTATATGTGATGAGCAGATTATAGGTGAATCTAGGTGACTTTCAACGAAGGTCTCCTCTTACCCGGTGTTGTGCGGGACTGGTGATCCTCCATCATGACCTCCTTGTACAGATCCTTGTGACCTTCTAAATACTCCCACTCCTCCATGGAGAAATAGACAGTGACATCCTGACACCTTATAGGAACCTGACAACACAATGATACAGTCATCCCCAGAGCCCTCCCTTGGTGTTCTTGTATAATGTCCCATCCTCCCCAGCAGCGCTCACCTCTCCGCTCAGCAGCTCAGTGATCCTGCTGGTAAGTTCTAGGATCTTCTGCTCATGTCTCAGTGAATGAGGTGGAGGCTCGGTGATGGGGCTCGGGGTCCTGCTCCATCCTCCTGACACACGGTGTGTCACACACTCACCAGACGACTTCTTCACTACTGTGTAATCCTGTGTATGGTCAGACACTACAGATCACTACAGAGATTCTAAGAATCTTTCACCTTTCCAGTCATTTCCTAGAGATCAGAGTGATGTCATGTGAGACTCTCACCTCTCCAGTGATCAGGTAGATTATCTCTAGGGTCAGGTCTAGTATCCTCGCAGACATCAGGTTTCTGGCCTTCTCCATACTTGGTGGGTCAATCTCCATCATGACCTCCTTGTACAGATCCTTGTGTCCTTCTAAATACTCCCACTCCTCCATGGAGAAATAGACAGTGACATCCTGATACCTTATAGGAACCTGACAACACAATGATACAGTCATCCCCAGAGCCCTCCCTTGGTGTTCTTGTATAATGTCCCATCCTCCCCAGCAGCGCTCACCTCTCCGCTCAGCAGCTCAGTGATCCTGCTGGTCAGTTCTAGGATCTTCTGCTCATGTCTCAGTGAATGAGGTGGAGGCTCGGTGATGGGGCTCGGGGTTCTGCTCCATCCTCCTGACACACGGGGTGTCACACACTCACCAGACGACTTCTTCACTACTGTGTAATCCTGTGTATGGTGAGACACTACAGATCACTACAGAGAGTCTAAGAATCCTTCACCTGTCCAGTTATTTCCTAGAGATCAGAGTGATGTCATGTGAGACTCTCACCTCTCCAGTGATCAGGTAGATTATCTCTAGGGTCAGGTCTAGAATCTCCGCAGCCATCAGGTTTCTGGCCTTCTCCATTTTCCTGTCCTCAATGGAAAAGAACCATGCAGAGTACAAGGGAGCTCCTGTAATGAATACTGATAGTGTCAATGTAGAGTGCAGTTAGGTTGTTTCTGTAGGAAAGGGCACCTGGTGTACAGAGAGACCAAGTACAGGAGAAGGTAACAGAGACAACCTACCTGGATAGTGGTGTGAACTTTTAGCTGTAGTGTTGGGACTGTTAAATCCAGTTATCTCCAAAAAAATACTATAGGTTAGAATCTGAATTAACTCCAGCCTTTCTGTTGTTGTTGATGTATTAGTATCAAGACTGTGTCTACTAGTACGTGAGCTGTATCTGCTACTTTTGTAGAATATCTGACCCATCTGATCTGGCCACAATGAGCATAAATTGGTGAAAAAGTTACTGCTGTCTATGATAGGTCTCAGTACACACAGTGCATTGCAGCTTAGCCGTGTAGTGTATTACAAATACATATAATACTTACATTACAGTCATGAGGAAAACAAAGTCCACCCTGTGTGAATTCTCTGGTTTTACACATAAGGAGCTAATAAAACATCTGGTCCTTTGAAGGTCTTAAACGAAGGTAAATCCAACCTCAGATGAACAACAACACACAATGGATTCCTCCGGGTCATTATTTATGCTTATTTAGATTTGGATTAAACCATGTGTAAAAAAAAAAAAAAAAACTAAGTGCCCCCCATGAATCAATATCTTATAGAACCTCCTTTACCTGAAGTCCTGGTTTTCTGGATGACTTTATCGACTCTCACATTATTTCGAGGAATTTTGGCCCAGTCACAGATCTCTTAAAGCGTAACTAAACTTTCACACAACTGATTTTCTGCCATCATTTGTATCATTAATACATATTGTAATATATTTTATTAACATATTTTGTCTCCTTTGTGTGAAATCCTGCTTTTTTTCATTTATTTCATGTTTTAAAAAAGTATATTACAAAATGTATTAATGACACACATACTGACAGAAAGCCAAAAGTTGTCCGAGAGTTTAGTTACGCTTGAAGGTCCCAGCACAGCATTTCCATTGGATTGAGGTCTGGACTGTGACATCACATCACCGCGATTCTTCTCTTTTTCAGATTTGCTTCTGTTCTCGGGTCATTGTCCTGTTACATGACCCAATTATGGTTGAGATGTTGTATGGACGGCCTCACATCTCTCTAGTATATACTTTGGTATACAGAAAGGTTCATGGTCAGCTCAATGACTGCAAGGTACCCAGGTCCTGTCAAACAAGCCCAAATCACACCCCTCCACCACCAGGCTGGACAGTCGGTATGAGGTGTTTGTGCTGTATTTGGTTTTTGTCAAGCATCTCCACTTTAGTATCGTCTGTCCAAAGCAGATTGTTCTAAGAGTCTTGTAGATTAGTCAGATGCAACTTTGCAAACTTAAGCCATGCTGCCATGTTATTTTTAGAAAGTAGAGTCTTTCTCCTGACAACCTTTCCACACTTCCAAATTTACGATAATGTGGCCTGTAAAGAGATGTAGTTCTTGGGATTTTTGCAATTTCTCTGTGCATTGCACATGGTGAACACGGACATCTATTCCTGGGAAAGTTGTCAATTGTTTTGAGTGTTTTCCACTTGTGAATATTCTTTTTCACTGCAGAATAATGGAAATGTTTGGAAATAACTTTATAACACTTCCCAGATTGATGGACAGCCACAATTGCTTCTCTAAGATCATTGCTGATGTCTTTCCTCTTTGGCCTGGTGTTAATACAAACCCGAATACTTAGGCCCAGATATCTGACAAAATTTCTGTTGTTATGGAGGTGCCCACACTTGCTGATGATCAATTCAAGGGCATTCGTTTGGCAGGAACTGGCTGCCTCTTACCTTCCTAACCCCTATGGAAGCCGTAAGTGTTTACCTAATTTTAAGAATTTCTAAGGGTCAGACATTTTGCTATGTCTCGATACGTAAAACCATAAAATTCAGAGAGATTGGACTTTCTATTTCACGACTGTATGTATATAGACCTGTAAACCCCTAATATACATCTATAGATATGTAGATTTCTGTAGTTTGGGGTTCTGTAAATATGGTAAGAATAATGTACAGATGTTGATTAAAGAGAAGCATTTTTATTGCTCCTGATCCGAAGTGGATCCAGCAGAAAGGAGTACAAGAAGTCTTTGCTTTGGTGATTTCTGTCCCTTTTCAATCCACTTCTGCTTTGGCTTACAAGTGGTTTTCTGGGACTGGAATATTGATGACCTATCCATCAGAGATCAATATTAGATTGAAGGGGGTTGATACCCAGAACCCAAACGGATCAGCTGCTTGAGGCAATAGTGCACTCGGATGAGCTCTGCTTTCTCTTCACAGGCTAGTGACATCACATCTACTTGTCATGTGGCCTGTGAAAGGACCCGAGCTGCGATACCAATGCATTAGCAGCTCTTGAAACAGCTGATCAGCAGAGGTCCCAGGTGTTAAACCCCTGCTGACCTAAGGATAGGTCATCAGTCTTTCAATCTTGGAAAACCCTTTTAAAAATTGCCTCAAAAATGTCCCCTGTCCCAGAGCCGGCTGTCTGGTTCACACCGTTTCTTTTCCATGCTGGACCAGAAGCGATGAACTTCTGTTTTTGGCCACATAACCAGACTCTATGAGTAGTACTGCCCCCTGCTGGCTGAACTGCACTATATAAACCTGGGGGTTTTTTTTTTTTTTTTTTTTATCTGTGACAATGTCCATTTTTCATCAGTTTCTGGTCTGTGTGTCAGAGATTTAGGGATTTTTGTTCCACATTTTTGTATCTATTTAAAAAAACGAAAGCAGGTCTAACCCACCGGAGAAGGTGACAACGGCACAAATGTAGGTACCAGAACATCTAACCATGGTCCATGATACCATACATTTGCTGTCCGTGTTATTCACTCACTAGATGAGTGGACTGCTTCGTAACAGCACGGGTTCGTTTGTTCAAATTTTTCAAAAATTTTGGGTTGAACCTGTGATTTTTGGGGTTTGCCACCCATGAATCATTTATACTCTGGGGTTTCTTCAGACAGAGGCCAAGGGTAGGTATGACCAAAATAAAAAAACACTGATACTCAACTGTCCTGGGTGTCCGGTCTTCACCCAAGAGCTCTTGTAACCTCTTCTCCGACATCACACAGTCTGGGGTCATCGCGAGGCCTGTGGATGGGCCTCAGTGGTCACATGGGGCGCTATGACGTCATGACACTGAGTGATCCCACGGTAAGTGATGTCAGAGAAGACGCTGGAAGAGACTGAAGAGCCTTCAGGTGAAGACCGAACACTGAGTATGAGAATTCAATATGGGGCCGTAAAACCCCTTTAATACATACATAGAAATCACCATGTTACAGTCCATGGAAAACACTGACAGAACACACGAAAGTCACCCATGTGTGAATAAGTCCTAATAATACGTCAGAAATAAACCTAAAAGTGACAGAAAATACCGGCCCGGAGGTAAATAATGAAAGCCAAGAGACAACACGGACTACACGTCACGGACACCCTGACGAGTCACTGACCTGCACATGGAGCCTCTGAGGGGCTACAGGAGCTCTGATGATGTCACAGTCATGTGATCTGTTACATGACAGATGGTGTACATGTTGGTGGATACAGGACCTTCACTGACATCACACTGGTCACATGACAGCTAAATCATATCAATCTCCACAGCTTTACTCCTCCCCCGTGTGATTACATGGCTGTGACATCATGAAAGGTCCTGTAGTCACTGGTATATAAGACGACGGAGAAGAGGTTGTGGCTACAATCCAGTTGTTGTTAGTCGTGAGGAGAATTTCGGCTCCGCTTATTGGAAAGAGCCGACTCTATGTAATACCTTCTTCTGTCCTCTGCTGATGGCAACCATAAGGTTAAAAGGGTGGGGCTAACATTTTTGGGCGGGGTTAGATATCTGTAGAGCAAGAAAAGCACTGAAAAGAAGCCGGACTGTCACCAGGACAATACAGGGGGTGCAGCTGTCAGAACCATGCGGACACTGATGTCTTCAGATGTTGCTTCAGTATTGCCACCTAATGTTCTTTCCTCATGATGCCATCTCAAGACATCAGCCTGGAAGTTAAAGCTTGGGCACAAATGGGTCTTCCAAATGGACAATGACCCGAAGTTACTGCCAAACTGGTTACAAAGTGGCTTAAGGATAACAAAGTCAATGTTTTGGAGCGGCCATCGCAAAGCCCTGATCTCAATCCTATTGAAAAGGCCGGTGCGAGCAAACATGGCTCAGTGACACCAGCTCTGTCAGGAGGAATGGGCCCAAATTCCTACCAACTATTGTGAGAAGCTTGTGGAAGGAGATCCAAGACGTGTGACCCAAGTCATACAGTATAAGGGCAAAGGGACCAAATACTAAGGAAATGGATGGACAAGAAAGTCATAAAAATGCCTTAAAAAATTCTCTCTCATTATTCTGGCATTTGGCAGATATAAATAATTTTGGTAATCCTAATTGTCCTAAAACGGGAAAGGTTTATCCTGATTTCATGTCAGATAGTGAGAAAAACATCCAGATGTGTCTTTATATATAGTGTATGGAAACTTCTGGTTTCAACTGTATACACTTATAGTCCCATATACACTTATAGTCCCATATACACATAGTCACATATACACATAGTCACATATACACTGTCTCAGCGACTCTGTCAGCCCGCCTGTAGTACTGGTTCTGGCCCTGAGCAGCTTCAGCGCAGTGACTGAGGCCTGCGGTAACATTTCCTGCCGCCCCAGCCAGACCTCAGGTCCCTGAATGGCTTCTTTCTGTTAGTGCTGCCTCCTACAGGTTTTCTTATCTTTATCCTTGAATAAAGGAATGTAAAGAATTGATGACTCCAGTCACACCGTGGATCTTTTTACTTTTATTGTCACCACCTCCAGCGGTTTCTACTATAGTTGAGGGGAAAAAAAATCACTATTAACCCCTGATATGTTATCTGTATTCTCCATGTCATTATGATTATGGCGATACTAAATGTATATATTCCTGGTTGTCCATCGGCAGCACACACAGGGTTATTATACCCCTGGATATAATCAGAGGTTAATAAGCAGTAATTAAGATCAATTAATTAATCATGGAACGCCTATATAAGTCTGGAGAGACCTCCCCTGTATTTGTGTCTCTGCAGGTGTATAAGAGTACAGGTTTGACTCTTCTGAGTCCTTTGTTATGTCCTTTTGTATAAAGCTATGCCTGTATACCAATATGCCATCCTTGGACTAAAGCTCGCAGTCACTTCCTTCAAGCCAGCATCTTGTCTGGATGGAGCAGACTTCCTCAATAGACTGATTTCTCTCTCCTCACACGTAGAGTTAATGTTGCCAACAAAGTCGGACCCCACAAGGAATGAGGCGTTCTTCTAATGTGAGGAACTGAGAGCCATCAAGCTGACCCTTGCTCTCTTTTATCCTCTTCAGCGCTATCACTTTGTCCTTATTTGTACGGACAATTTTTAACTAATTTTACTACATAAATGAGCCGAAAGGAACCAGAATCTTCTTTCCAGAATTAGGTCATTGTCCTGCTCTAAGGTCAATCTCATCAGATATTCTGATTAACACATTTGGCCGCACGTAACAGGAAATCTGACTGTCTCACCCTCGGCGCCCTCCACCCTGCAGATTAAAGGGAGTCTATCATTGAGATTTTCAATTTTTAGCTAAGGCTATATTCATGTAGCCTTTAGAAAGGTTTTTCAGAAAAAGCCTTTTTCTTGTTATGTAAATTAGCTTCCCCCTGTGCTCTGAGCACGCCCGCATCATCACCCTTTCCCTACATCGCCTCCCACTCCTTCCTTCTTGTTGACGCTTCCTCCGCTTCTTTGCGTCTTTCTACCATCGGCGTGAACGAAATCTCGCACATGCATTGCAGCTCCATTTTCATAAAAATCGTAAAAGGTACTGCCCTATAAGGTACTGCCCTATAAGGTACTGCCCTATAAGGTACAGCCCTATAAGGTACTGTCATTACTTTGATACTGATTTTCCTGTTGACAGACTCCCTTTAATACTGTACAGTGAATAGAGCAGAATTTATAATGTAAAAAAAACTGTAAAAATTAGTGTTTTTCTTTCCACCCTCAGAGTAAATTTAGTCAATAAGTTGTGGGCATCCCAAAAAGGTGTCATTGAAAAATATAACATATCTCGAAAGTATATAATAGAAAGCCCCGCCCTGGATGAAGCCAAAGGGCAAAACTCGAGTCGGGCATTGGCATGGATGCCTCTGTGTCTGCTTTTAGATGTTTTATATGCGTTTTTACAAGTTTTTACAACTTGGTTTAGTATATCCCTTTATTGGGACTTCCATTGTTCACATTTAATAAATGAAGAAAGGAGAAAAAGTGCAGAAGAGAAAAAGAAATAAAAAAATAACAACATTAAGTGGTGGCCAATGTGAATTGTGATGACATTTGGAATTGGAATTTGGTTACAGATTTGACCTATTACCAGTCCTCGTTTCGTGCCTTGATAGTTCTACAATTGTATGGAAGATGAAATGTTGCCATTAGAAAGTACAACTTGTTACACAAAAAATAAGCAGAAATTTTTAATTGAATTATTGAGTTCTGGAAGACGGGTAGGAAAATGAATGAAACAAAGAACCCGCGTCAGGATTACACAAATACTTTATTGCAGATCTTGGAATCGGATATGAGGATTAAACAAGCAGTTACTTAATTTCAGGGCCCGGAATATAAAGCCTAAAAATGTGTATTTTTAGAATAATCTAGAAACTAAAGCACATTAGTAGGACCCTGTATTAAACTATTAAGGCACTGACAGTAGTAGTTCAGCCGATATGTGAAGAAAATATAATTGTACAAAAAATTTAAAATTGGGAGATCTTTCATTTCTTTTATCTGGTCTACATTTCGAGCAGACAAATCACTTCCAGTACAAATAGCCACTTTATTAGAGATAGCTACCCTTTCAGGATTGGAGCATTCCTATATGGAAATTAGACATGTGACCCTGCAGCGCAGCATAAAATCAAGTCAAAACAAATGCAGATGCATACCTTGAATTTATGGCTAATTGTATGTGAAGGGTTAAGTTCCTGTCCCGACTGTGCATACACAGTGTCATGATGCTTGGCGTGCCCATGTCATGACCCTGGGCGCATGACGTCACCAGGAGAGCGCTAGATGCCACGAAGAGGCCCAAAAGAGGTAAGAGAAGTATGAATGTTTTTTTTTTATTTTTTCACCTCCCCTGGTCATCCACTTATTATACTATAATACGGCTGCCATTTTAGTTCTCCAGAAAAGGATCTCCATTTGTTCGGTTTCGTGAAAAAAAACTGAAAAAACTATTTGGGTCAAATCCAGTTTGTTACGAACCAATTCGCCCATCTCTAATTGCAGCCATATACAATGTCGGTGTCTAACCAGCATGTCTGAACACACAACTTGTTCTTTCTTACCCTGGATGGGCTATATAAAAGATGAGCACTTTGAGAGCCATTGCTGTCTAATGAATCCAGATTTCTGTTCTACCATGCTGGTGAGAGAGACAGAATTTGACACAAGCAAGAATCAATGAACCCTTCTTGTAAGGTCTCAACAATTTGGTAAGTCTTGTGACACCTGTGTAGTCCACAACGAGATAATGTGATTCTGACGGACAAAGGAATTCCAACGTGCTTCTAGATGGATGTCTCTAATAAAGTGGCCATTCAGTATATATACAGTATATCAGAAGGCATCCTTAGGCAACAGGTCCTACAAAGAAGCTCCCCACCTGTAACATTTCCTACAATCTGAATATTATTAATTACTTCTTCCCACAGTGAATTCTCTGATGTTTATCGAGACCCCATTTCTGCCTATAACATTTCCCACATTCTGGACATGAATACGGCTTCTCTCCCGTGTGAATTACTAAATGTTTCACTAAATTTGATTTCATACTAAAACATTTCTGACATTCAGAACATGAAAATGGCTTCTCCTCCGTGTGAGTTCTCAAATGTTCATGTAAAGATGACTTATTGGCTAAACCTTTCCCACATTCTGAACATGCAAATGGCTTCTCTCCTGTGTGACTTCTTAGATGCATCTCAAGAGTTGATTTATCGCCAAAACACTTCTCGCATTCTGAACATGTAAAGAGCTTCTCTCCTGTGTGAAGTCTTAGATGCTTCACCAAATTTGACTTCATACTAAAACATTTATTACATTCTGGACATGGAAATGGCTTCTCTCCTGTGTGAATTCTCTGATGTTTTATAAGACCTGATTTCTGGCTAAAAGATTTCCCACATTCTGAACATGAAAATGGCTTCTCTCCCGTGTGAGTTCTTAGATGTGCTATAAGATAAGATCTCCAATTAAAACATTTCCCACATTCAGGACATGAAAATGCCTTCTCCTCTTTGTCAGTTCTCCGATAATGTTCAACAAAATCCAATGTCTGGCTAAAACATCTTGGTTTGGCAACCATTGGTTGATGCGATGAAGGTTTCTTGTGACCAGCAGTATCAGTGGATGGATCTCCTGATTTATAATTGTGAGATATAAAGTGATGTCCATTGGAGCCTCTCAACCTGTCTACACCTGGAAAAGGAGACAATATATTGTTATTTTCCAGAAAAAAATAACAAATTTCTTGTAATAGTCGATCAAGCTTTATTGACACAATAGCAAGCAAGGAAACATATAGTAATATGGACATGGATAGTGTTGTCACAGCCCACCTGCCCTGGAATATGAGCCTAAATATGAAGAGCCAGGACCTTAGCATTAAGGATCATGTCAATGTTGAGTAAAGGTAATGTTCCTGTGCATGGTGGGGTCCCTACCGGTCTTTTTGTGGAACCTCAATATGGGGCGGCAAGGACTAGAAGGGGAAGGGAAGTCCCAGAAATTAAACGTGGTAAGGAAAAAAAGGTGGCAGATGTGACAAAAGATTTTGTAAAGGTCTCGTAAAAAGTGGAATTAAACAGAGTCCTGGGCTCTTCTTTAACTTTAAGGATTTGATATGGTGTTAAAGCTCATTGAAATGTCTTGGCTTGGCACGTAACTGGCCTGGAGCATCCCTCGGGAGCTTCAGGGATGTTGTAGAGCTTAAGCTACAAGTGAAACCTGTTGAGGATCCCTGAGTTAGAATGAACTTGGCCTTTGGTTCGGGAATGTATAAAGAAGACATCGGTCTGATGTAACCACAGGTGGAGATCCCTGGCCGGCCAAGCCTACGTTTATCTCCATATTCAAAATAGCAATTTTTTATCTTGTCTTGAAGACAAGGGATTTCTGATATCATGTGAAGGGAAAGATTACAATGATGTCCCAGTGTTGCAGCCCCCCATACATCCATGTCAGGATAGATGAGGGTCTGAGAGTTTTGGCTCACACCGATCACTAAATATGTCATCATTTGAAAATGAGAATACCCTTCTAAAGGAATATGACTGGTTACCATGGTCAGCAGCTCAATTTTTTTCCTTTTCAATTTCAGATTATTTTTCTAGGTGTATTTAGGGTTGTTCAATTTGGAAAAATCCATGTCGTAGGGGCAACCTAATGACAATGTGCAAATATAAGAATGGACAGTACACAGATCCTTCCACTGGTCTCTTTACACCAAGGCCTGTAACCATGGCAAGGGGGTGTCCTCTATGTCGGAAGGAAAAAGGTTTTATCATAGTCATAGGTAGGGATTCTTTACAGTAAGAGCGATGAGACTATGGAACTCACTGCCACAGGATGTGGTGATGTCCGATAAATTACACAAGGTCAAGAGGAGCCTGGAAAGTAAGAATATCATAGGTTATGGGAGCTAGACATTTTTGGAATAGAATTTTGATCCAGGGAGGAATTTTTTCCTCTAATGGGGCAATTGCAGTTTTTTAGGGGTTTTTTTGCCTTCCTCTGGAACGCCTTGGTAGGTTTATAGGTTAGACTTGATGGACTTTGTGTCTTTATCCAACCTCATCTACTATATTACTATTTAAGCAGAATAACTTCTTTCATTTGATTAGTGGATCAATTCTACGACACAATTTTTAATGAAAACTCAGAATCCTAAAAGGCTCTTACCATCCACTGACACTGGTTTTTTGAGTCCACTCGTCGTTCCGCTACCAGTTTCCTGCAAAAAGTCACACATTAAAGACATGAGAAAAATGAAACTGCACCCTAGTTTATCCTACTGTATATCCAGACGCCCTAGAAGCCAAGGTAAAATTTACCTTGAAGAAGTATCTCATTGAAAGGCTTTTGTGGGATAAAATTATCAATAATCTGTCCTAAGGTAAGGTCATCAATATTGGATCGGTCGGGGTCTGACACTTGCACTCCAATCAATCAAATATTCTCAGCGGCTAATACACAGAGAAAGGAGCAGGAAGCAGACAGCGATGTTCTCTGTGTAGTACCTGAACCGAGTCACTAAAGCTTGGCTTCTACTCAAGTGAATGTGAGCTGACTGTAAGTAAAATATGGCCACTACCCAGAATACACAGCTGTCTGCTTCCTGCTCCATTCTCTGCGTATTAGCTGCTGAGAATAGCTGATCGATGGGAGTGCCAGGTGTCGAGCCCCCACCAATCTGATATTGAAGACCTATCCATTGGATAGGTTATCAATATTGTTATCCCGGAAAGTCCCTTTAAGTGGAGCCTGAGAATTTTTACATTTTCCAGGTCCCAATACTGGTGCCAGGAACTGAACGACATACAGTACTCTGGGCGAGTCTACAACACTGTTTTGTAACGTAATAATATCATGTACCTTTGAAAGCAAAATCAACAATAAGATGGACAGAGCACACAGTACACTCCGGTACTGCCGGGGTATAAAACATCAGTCTATAGAAGATCTGCAGAAATCTCAGCTTCATCTACCTGATGATCCTGGGAATATGGAGGACTGGGACATCTCTCTGGTGGATTTCTCCTACTGGATCCATCTATAGGAAACACAGACGATGTATTCAGTCAGTGTGTTTAAGTGATGAGATGATGGGTGAGTCTAGCTATCAACGAAGGTCTCCTCTTACCCGGTGATGTGCGGGACTGCTGATCCTCCATCATGACCTCCTTGTACAGATCCTTGTGTCCTTCTAAATACTCCCACTCCTCCATGGAGAAATAGACAGTGACATCCTGACACCTTATAGGAACCTGACAACACAATGATACAGTCATCCCCAGAGCCCTCCCTTGGTGTTCTTGAATAATGTCCCATCCTCCCCAGCAGCGCTCACCTCTCCGCTCAGCAGCTCAGTGATCGTGGTGGTCAGTTCTAGGATCTTCTGCTCATGTCTCAGTGAAAGAGATGGAGGCTCGATCATGGAGCCCTGGGTCCTGCTCCTTCCTCCTGAAGACGACTTCTTCACGACTGTGTAATCCTGTGTATGGTGAGACACTACAGATCACTACAGAGATTCTAAGAATCCTTCACCTGTCCAGTCATTTCCTAGAGATCAGAGTGATGTCATGTGAGACTCTCACCTCTCCAGTGATCAGGTAGATTATCTCTAGGGTCAGGTCTAGAATCTCCGCAGCCATGTGGTTTCTGTTCTTGTCCATTTCCCTGTCCTCTATGGAAAGGACCATGCAGAGTACAAGGGAGCTCCAGTAATGAATACCAATGGTGGCAATGTAGAGTGCAGTTATGTCGCTTCTACGCGAAAGGGCACCTGGTGTACAGAGAGACCAAGTACAGGAGAAAGTAACAGAGACAACCTACCTGGATAGTGGAGTGGACTTTAAACTACAGCGTTGAGACTGCTAAGTCCAGTTATCTCAAAAGCTGCTATAGGTTAGTGTGAATTAGCTCCAGCCTTTCAGTTGTCGTCTACTAGTACATGAGCTGTATCTGCTACTGTTGTAGTATATCTGACCCATCTGATCCCACAGATGAACGACTGCAGCAAAGATGTCAGTACACACATTGCATTGCTGTTAGCTCGGTACAGGACTGCTTAGCCGTGTAGTGCACAACATTAGGAATGTGTTTTGCAATGTTATAGTTCCATATATATATATATATATATATATATATATATATATATATATACACACACAGATCATCCTTTGTATATCCCCAATACAAAGCTACGAGCAGGATAGAGACCAAGGTAGACCAGGACGGGGACACCTCGGCCGACAAATTTACTATAACGAACATCATAATGCTGGTGTTGCATTATACCTGGCCAGTTCCTGACTGTCGTATATTTCAGTTCTGGTGCACGGGAGCGTATACCAATGTCTAAGAGGCTGGGGTCTATACTTACAGGGGTCTGGGAGGTCTCCCGAATTTCTAGGACTCAGGACTCAGGTATAGCAGAACTTCTGAACGCCAGACAGTGAGATCAGGAACATCACTGGCAGAGCAGAGAGTCTATGGGTGGTGCTGCCCCCTGCTGGCTGGAATGTTATATATCACCTATATAATAACTACACTATAATAAAGCAAAAATCTAAAACTGACAGACAGAAAATAGCGGCCCGGCTGTAAATGAATAAAGCAACGAGACAACACAGACTACACGTCACACATACCCTGACCAGTCACTGACCTGCACAGAAAACCTCCGAGGGGCTACAGGAGCTCTGGTGATGTCACAGTCATGTGATCAGTCACATATGGGGGATGGATGTTGTAAATGTTGATGACTGCAGGGCCTTCAGTGACATCACACTGGTCACATATCAACTCCTCCCTCCTTGTTTGATCACATGACTGTGACATCACTAAAGGTCCTGTAGTCACTGGTTCTGTATATAAGACGACGGAGAAGAGGTTGTGACTAGAATAGAGATGTCAGTACGTCACAGATCGAGCCGCGAGTCCTCGTCTGGTGTCTTCACGATGCTGCCGAGAATGACCATGTTACATAGTATGGCTGAGAAAAGACATATGTCCATCAAGTCTTTCAGAGGCAGCGCCCCCTTGTCTTTTGAGGAGATTTTACTCAGAACATCTTTTCCCCATATTCCTTGTATGGGCCATTTCTATATTCTACAGGTCTATCAGATCTCCTCATCTCCAGACTATACAGATTTAACGCTTTTAATCTCTATTCATAACCAGGGCTGAGGATTTGGCTGAACGACCGACTCCTCGATATTAACACAACCTGACTACAACTCCTGCTCGGACTCCTCCATACATGTCTGACCACTGTAGTCAAGAGAAGTAAAGGCTAATGATTGAATTCCTAAGAAAGTAAATATGTAACGATGTAAATAAATCTAATTAATTATACAATATTGATAATTATATAATATCATTTAAAAGATATAAAATTATGTATCATCACATACTTATATAGTCCTGTGTAGGGATGGGTGAACTGCTCAAGATTCATTTCAGGTTTTGGCGGCTCAGGTTCTTGAATCTTTTCAGTCTGAACACGTTTGGTACAAACCACATCCTAAAGTGGTTTAAAACAGTGTATGAAACTGTCAGGGCTCCTAGGACTATATATCTATAAAACATAGTGTATGACACTGTCAGGGCTCCTAGGACTATATATCTATAATACATAGTATATGACACTGTCAGGACTCCTAGGACTATATATCTATAAAACATAGTATATGACACTGTCAGGACTCCTAGGACTATATATCTATAATACATAGTGTATGACACTGTCAGGACTCCTAGGACTATATATCTATAATACATAGTATATGACACTGTCAGGACTCCTAGGACTATATATCTATAATACATAGTGTATAACACTGTCAGGGCTCCTAGGACTATATATCTATGATACATAGTGTATGACACTGTCAGGGCTCCTAGGACTATATATCTATAAAACATAGTGTATGACACTGTCAGGGCTCCTAGTACTATATATCTATAAAACATAGTGTATGACACTGTCAGGACTCCTAGGACTATATATCTATAATACATAGTGTATGACACTGTCAGGACTCCTAGGACTATATATCTATAATACATAGTGTATGACACTGTCAGGACTCCTAGGACTATATATCTATAAAACATAGTGTATGACACTGTCAGGACTCCTAGGACTATATATCTATAATACATAGTGTATGACACTGTCAGGACTCCTAGGACTATATATCTATAAAACATAGTGTATGACACTGTCAGGGCTCCTAGGACTAGATATCTATAATACATAGTGTATGACACTGTCAGGGCTCCTAGGACTAGATATCTATAATACATAGTATATGACACTGTCAGGACTCCTAGGACTATATATCTATAAAACATAGTATATGACACTGTCAGGACTCCTAGGACTATATATCTATAATACATAGTGTATGACACTGTCAGGACTCCTAGGACTATATATCTATAATACATAGTATATGACACTGTCAGGACTCCTAGGACTATATATCTATAATACATAGTGTATAACACTGTCAGGGCTCCTAGGACTATATATCTATGATACATAGTGTATGACACTGTCAGGGCTCCTAGGACTATATATCTATAAAACATAGTGTATGACACTGTCAGGGCTCCTAGTACTATATATCTATAAAACATAGTGTATGACACTATCAGGACTCCTAGGACTATATATCTATAATACATAGTGTATGACACTGTCAGGACTCCTAGGACTATATATCTATAATACATAGTGTATGACACTGTCAGGACTCCTAGGACTATATATCTATAAAACATAGTGTATGACACTGTCAGGACTCCTAGGACTATATATCTATAATACATAGTGTATGACACTGTCAGGACTCCTAGGACTATATATCTATAATACATAGTGTATGACACTGTCAGGGCTCCTAGGACTATATATCTATAATACATAGTGTATGACACTGTCAGGACTCCTAGGACTATATATCTATAAAACATAGTGTATGACACTGTCAGGGCTCCTAGGACTAGATATCTATAATACATAGTGTATGACACTGTCAGGGCTCCTAGGACTATATATCTATAATACATAGTGTATGACACTGTCAGGGCTCCTAGGACTAGATATCTATAATACATAGTGTATGACACTGTCAGGGCTCCTAGGACTATATATCTATAATACATAGTGTATGACACTGTCAGGGCTCCTAGGAATATTTCTATCCAATTTCCAGCTCTCTAAGGCAAATACAGCCAAAGTTATGTCAAAGTGAAAGTGACATTATTATACTTTGGGGTCTCTTCAGGTCTCATGTACACGGCCGCAATTTTATCCTCAATTTCAGATAAAAGTACAGTCCCAATACATTTCAATGGGCCCATACACACAGCCATAGTTTTTGCGGCTGTGTGTCCGGGTCACATTTAAGAGCCGCAAATAGTGGAGCAGGTCCTATACTTGTCCCCATTTGCGGCTCAGCCCATTCAATAGAATGAATACCAATCTGGGTGTCCTCCATACCATTTTCACTGACCCGCAGATTGCACTCGTGTGCATGAAGCCTTAACATGTAATAAATAGGAGCAGCCCATGGCAAGAGCAGAGAGGTGGACCAAGGGGAGTTAATGGCCAGGGTTGGGCAAGTTGGTTTTTCTTACCTGTCAGCAGAAGTAAAGAGCCAGTGTTACTGTGGGTGACTGTGCTTCAAGGGTGACCTAGATACACCCATCAGCTGATCATTACATACACTCCTCAACATTGAAATTACAACACCAAGAAAGACATGTCATCTGCAAATCGAGGACGTCGCCAGTGTCAAAAAGGTCCGCGGATAATCACATTTCCCAGCCCCAGCTCCAATCTGTGACATGTTAGAAGGGCATAAAAGAAAGATGGAAAGTTTTTTAGCCACAAAGAAACCTCAACAATGAGGTGTTGTGTGATGATTGTGCCTTCACAAGTATCACCAGTCCTAGTCTTCATTTCCGGTACACTAATAGCTCGGCGTCATCATGAGACCACATGTTCCTTGTGTTACTATGAGCAGCCTGTGTGGCCTAAACCTATGACCATGACCTGCAGAGTCTCCGGACTTGTCTCCCATCGAGCACATCTGGGGCGTCATTGGTCGGCCATTGTACAGGAGCTGCCGGCGGCCAATCCTGATACATTCAGTGTGACAGAACATTCCTGACAACCATTAATAACCTCAATGATAACATGCCAAGGTGTGTAAGTGCGAGGACTCCTGCGGGGGCGCTCATACTCCATACTGAATAAACTGAGATCAACTTTTATAAACTTTAATTTCCTTTTTTTTTTTTATATTTTTTCTCATTTGCATATCAATAACTTGTCTATCCATCCTTATTGTTGCTGGAATTTCAGTGATGAGCAGAGAACTATCAATTTGTAAATCTCCTATTAAAGCAATACTTTGTTTATTTGGCACATACTATACATCATATATCGGGGTAGGTAGGCTTTTTTTATATGGCGTGTCAATTTAGATTAAAAAAAAAGTCAAGTATGAGGTACTCGGTGTGTTGTAGGTTATTAACCCCTACATAAACGTTATTATGACAGGGCTTACAGCTGTAATACAGAGTGTAGATTACCTGGGTAATACGGACAGGTTCACACCTGCGTCCTTCTAGTCTGTCGAGGTACCAGAAGAACAGAAAAATGGACAAAATCGGATCCACTAAATGACGGACTTTGACTATAAAGGGGGCCGATTTTGTTTTTTAACAGAAACTACTGGTTAAGAAAAGTCAGACTTCAACAATTTCCAAGGGGCGCTGCGAGCGAGTCTCCAAACGGTCCTGCCGAGACCACTAAGTAATGGATGGGATTGGTGTCTGCAGGGTTTGGGCATTTGGGACGCAGAGGTGGAAGTTGCCGTGCCAGGGGGCTATGGCTCCCATGTATAGCATGATCTGTTAATCTTCTATTCTACTGAATTCTAAATAAACCAAAAACCCAACAGAATCTGCCAAGGAAGGACAAGGGGATAAAAAGAAAAAAAAGCACAGAAAAAGTAATTTACTAAAATCGCCCTTTCTCAGATATTTTTTATTTTACAAAGCTCCAGCATAATCTGTGAAAGAAATCAGTGGCCGCCTCGCCTTACCCACTGACCCCTCCACTGCTTTGTAGCACACAAAAGAATGAAATAAAACAAATTTAACCCCTTCCCGCCGGAAGAATTTTTTGATTTCTGTTTTTGACTCCCCGCCTTCCAAACCTCATAACTTTTTTATTTTCCCACTCACAGAGCCTTACGAGGGCTTAATGTTTGCGGGACAAATTGTTCTTCATAATGCTACCATTTATTATTCTGTACAATGTACTGGGAAGCTGGAAAAAAATTCTAAATGGGGTGGAATTGGAGAAAAACTGCATTTGTGCGACTTTCTTATGGGCTTCGTTTTTACAGCGTTGACAGTTTTATTTACATTACAAATCCTTAACAAAAGTCAAAATGTTTGCAAAAATTTTTTTTTTCTAAAAGTCACCATATTCTGACACTGGTAACTTTTTATATTTCCGTTTATGGGGATGCATAGGACGTCTTTTTATGCTGGGCCTGGTGTGCTTGTTAGTTATGCCATTTTGGGGAATGTCAATTGTTTTGATCACTTTTTATTCAAATTTTATCAGAGACGAAACAGTGAAAAAACTGCGGTTCGGCACTTTTGATTTTTTTTTCCCGCCACGGTGTTTATCATACGGGAAAGATATTTTGTAGGCGTTTTCGGACACGGACACTAATGTGTTTGTGTTTCACAGTAATTTTTTTTAACTTTTATATGTGTTCTAGGGAAAGGGGGTGATTTGAACTTTTAATTCTTCTTATTTTTTTTTTACCTTTTTTTATTGCATTTATTAGACCCCCTAGCAGTTTTTAACCCCAGGGGGTCTGATCACTAATGCAATACATTACAAAATATTGGCATTTGTATGACAGGCTGCATAAATCAGCCTGCCATACAAACTAATGCCAGACAAGCCTGCGAGCCTTCAATAGGTTCCTGTGAGGGTGAGTAGTCTGTTGCTGTGTTGTTGTCTTATCCTGGCTGTTTGCTGGGTTGAATTCAGACAGCTCAGTTTTCCTTCCCTTCAGTCCTCTGTTTCTTTCCCTGTATGCCATACATCATCTCCATCTTCCACAACCCTGAGCATTCGATGAGTTGCTTACGCGGTTTGCCAGCGTTGCTGTTCACTTCTCTTATGTAGTTTTATAACCATCTAGTTGTTGTGTAGTTCTACCTTACTGTAAGTCCGGGGGGTATCTGAGTATCACAAGACATAGTACTGTCCCGATATTTATAGCAGCATTCACCATGATTGTAACCTACAACGAAGCTTCACACCTGCAACACTCCTACAATATGGACATTACGATGGCTTCCTTCTAGTGTGAGTTCTCTGGTGTTTAGTAAGCCCCGATTTCTGGCTATAACACTTTCCACATTCTGAACATGAAAATGGCTTCTCTCCTGTGTGAATTCTTAAATGGTCCATAAGATTTGTCTTCAGACAAAAACATCTCCCACATTCTGAACATGAGAATGGCTTCTCTCCCGTGTGAATTCTTAGATGGTCTGTAAGATTTGACTTCAGACGAAAACATCTCCCACATTCAGAACATGAATATGGCTTCTCCCCTCTGTGAATTCTCTTATGTTTAACGAGATCCGAACTACGGCCAAAAGATTTCCCACATTCTGAACACGAGAATGGCTTCTCCCCCGTGTGAATTCTTAGATGTTGTTTAAGACTTGATTTCAGACTAAAACATTTCCCGCATTCAGGACACAGAAATGGCTTCTCTCCTTGGTGGGTTCGCCGATGTTTAACAAGAGATGATTTCTGACCATAACTTTTCCCACATTCCGAACACGAATACGGCTTCTCTCCTGTGTGAAGTCTTCGATGCTCCACGAGACTGGATTTCAGACTAAAACATTTCCCACATTCTGAACATGAAAATGGCTTCTCCTTGGTGTGAGTTCTCTCAGGCAAAGAAAGATCAGATTTCTTTTCAAAAAGATTCCCACGTGGAAATATTTCCCCCGGTCTATGTCCAGTTATTTGTTTGCCAAGCAATGATTGACTCAGTGAAGGTTCCTTGTGACCAGGGGTATCAGTGGATGGATCTCCGCTGTGAAGGACTACGGGTACATTAGTGGATGGATCTCTGTTGTGAAGGACTGCGGGAACATTAGTGGATGAATCTCTGCTGTGAAGGACTGCGGGTACATTAGAGGATGGATCTCTGTTGTGAAGGACTGCGGGTACATTAGAGGATGGATCTCTACTATGACGGACTGCGGGTACATTAGTGGATGGATCTCTGTTGTGACGGACTATGGGAACATTAGTGGATGGATCTCCGCTGTGGACTGCGGGTACATTAGTGGATGGATCTCTGTTGTGACGGACTGCGGGTACATTAGTGGATGGATCTCCGCTGTGAAGGACTGCGGGTACATTAGTGGATGGATCTCTGCTGTGAAGGACTACGGGTACATTAGTGGATGGATCTCTGTTGTGCGGCGCGGGTACATTAGTGGATGGATCTCCACTGTGACGGACTGCGGGTACATTAGTGGATGGATCTCTGCTGTGATGGACTGCGGGTACATTAGTGGATGGATCTCCGCTGTGACGGACTGCGGGTACATTAGTGGATGGATCTCCGCTGTGATGGACTGCGGGTACATTAGTGGATGGATCTCCACTGTGATGGACTATGGTTACATTAGTGGATGGATCTCCACTGTGAAGGACTACTGGTACATTAGTGGATGGATCTCTGCTGTGAAGGACTATGGGTACATTAGTGGATGGATCTCCGCTGTGAAGGACTGCGGGTACATTAGTGGATGGATCTCCACTGTGAAGGACTACTGGTACATTAGTGGATGGATCTCTGCTGTGAAGGACTACTGGTACATTAGTGGATGGATCTCCGCTGTGACGGACTAGGGGAACATTAGTGGATGGATCTCTGTTGTGAAGGACTGCGGGTACATTAGTGGATGGATCTCTACTGTGACGGACTGCGGGTACATTAGTGGATGGATCTCTGTTGTGACGGACTGCGGGTACATTAGTGGATGGATCTCCGCTGTGAAGGACTGTGGTTACATTAGTGGATGGATCTCCGCAGTGACGGACTATGGGAACATTAGTGGATGGATCTCTGTTGTGAAGGACTGCGGGTACATTAGTGGATGGATCTCTACTGTGACGGACTGTGGTTACATTAGTGGATGGATCTCCGCTGTGACGGACTATGGGAACATTAGTGGATGGATCTCTGTTGTGAAGGACTGCGGGTACATTAGTGGATGGATCTCTACTGTGACGGACTGCGGGTACATTAGTGGATGGATCTCTGTTGTGACGGACTATGGTTACATTAGTGGATGGATCTCTGCTGTGAAGGACTGCGGGTACATTAGTGGATGGATCTCCGCTGTGAAGGACTGCGGGTACATTAGTGGATGGATCTCCACTGTGACGGACTGCGGGTACATTAGTGGATGGATCTCCACTGTGACGGACTGCGGGTACATTAGTGGATGGATCTCTGCTGTGATGGACTGCGGGTACATTAGTGGATGGATCTCCGCTGTGGACTGCGGGTACATTAGTGGATGGATCTCCGCTGTGAAGGACTGCGGGTACATTAGTGGATGGATCTCCACTGTGATGGACTGCGGGTACATTAGTGGATGGATCTCCGCTGTGACGGACTATGGTTACATTAGTGGATGGATCTCCACTGTGAAGGACTACTGGTACATTAGTGGATGGATCTCTGCTGTGAAGGACTATGGGTACATTAGTGGATGGATCCCACTGTGAAGGACTGCGGGTACATTAGTGGATGGATCTCTGCTGTGAAGGACTACTAGTACATTAGTGGATGGATCTCTGCTGTGACGGACTGCGGGTACATTAGTGGATGGATCGCCGCTGTGACGGACTATGGGAACATTAGTGGATGGATCTCTGTTGTGAAGGACTGCGGGTACATTAGTGGATGGATCTCTGCTGTGACGGACTGCGGGTACATTAGTGGATGGATCGCCGCTGTGACGGACTATGGGAACATTAGTGGATGGATCTCTGTTGTGACGGACTGCGGGTACATTAGTGGATGGATCTCTGTTGTGACAGACTATGGTTACATTAGTGGATGGATCTCTGCTGTGAAGGACTGCGGGTACATTAGTGGATGGTCTCCGCTGTGACGGACTGTGGTTACATTAGTGGATGGATCTCTACTGTGAAGGACTGCGGGTACATTAGTGGATGGATCTCCGCTGTGACGGACTATGGGTACATTAGTGGATGGATCTCCGCTGTGACACACTGCGGGTACATTAGTGGATGGATCTCCGCTGTGAAGGACTGCGGGTACATTAGTGGATGGATCTCTGCTGTGAAGGACTGTGGGTACATTAGTGGATGGATCTCTGTTGTGAAGGACTGCGGGTACATTAGTGGATGGATCTCTGTTGTGACGGACTATGGGAACATTAGTGGATGGATCTCCGCTGTGACGGACTATGGTTACATTAGTGGATGGATCTCTGCTGTGACGGACTGCGGGTACATTAGTGGATGGATCTCCGCTGTGACGGATTGCGGGTACATTAGTGGATGGATCTCTGCTGTGACGGACTGCGGGTACATTAGTGGATGGATCTCCGCTGTGAAGGACTGCGGGTACATTAGTGGATGGATCTCCGCTGTGACGGACTATGGTTACATTAGTGGATGGATCTCCGCTGTGAAGGACTGCGGGTACATTAGTGGATGGATCTCCGCTGTGACGGACTATGGTTACATTAGTGGATGGATCTCTGCTGTGAAGGACTACTGGTACATTAGTGGATGGATCTCTGCTGTGACGGACTGCGGGTACATTAGTGGATGGATCTCCGCTGTGACGGACGATGGGAACATTAGTGGATGGATCTCTGTTGTGAAGGACTGCGGGTACATTAGTGGATGGATCTCTACTGTGACGGACTGCGGGTACATTAGTGGATGGATCTCTGTTGTGACGGACTATGGTTACATTAGTGGATGGATCTCTGCTGTGAAGGACTGCGGGTACATTAGTGGATGGATCTCTGCTGTGAAGGACTGTGGGTACATTAGTGGATGGATCTCCGCTGTGACGGATTGCGGGTACATTAGTGGATGGATCTCTGCTGTGACAGACTGCGGGTGCATTAGTGGTTATTGAATTAGTTGGTGTGGTCATGTTATCTCCTATATAATGATAGGGAGATAAAAGGAGATGTCCATGGAAGCTTGTTACCCCATTGTTGCCTGGAAAAACAAACAACATTTTTTATTTTCCGAAACAAAACTATAGATTTTTTAAAATAACCAATGAAGCTTAGCGAGACAATATCAATAAAATAGAGCAAGGACTCATTCACGGGACAGAATTCCAGTCATGTGCTGACCATTGTATTAACACCCAGCACATGGCCCCATAGACTGCTTTTTTAATGTTCTGTGTCACAGTCTGAGAAATAAAAATTAAAATAGACATGGCAGGCCGATTTTACAGATCCCTCAAACTCCTGTGTATGAGGGATCTGTGAAAACCTTTGGTTGGGAAAAAAGTACTTTTTTACTGCCAAGTTGACTGCACTGTTGTGTGAATGTAGCTGGATCACATTCCATGTTGACATTTATTATCTATTCACAAGCTCTCGGGTAGATTTCTCCTACTGGTTCCATTTATAGGAAATAAACACAGCCACAGAATCCATTTTCTATGGGATCACACAATGATTGTGTCTATATGGCTCTCAAAAATGTTCTTTATAATCACAGAAGGTCTCCTCTTACCCGGTGATGTGCGGGGCTGCTGATCCTCCATCATGACCTCCTTGTACAGATCCTTGTGTCCTTCTAAATACTCCCACTCCTCCATGGAGAAATAGACAGTGACATCCTGACACCTTATAGGAACCTGACAACACAATGATACAGTCATCCCCAGAGCCCTCCCTTGGTGTTCTTGTATAATGTCCCATCCTCCCCAGCAGCGCTCACCTCTCCGCTCAGCAGCTCAGTGATCCTGCTGGTCAGTTCTAGGATCTTCTGCTCATGTCTCAGTGAATGAGGTGGAGGCTCGGTGATGGGGCTCGGGGTTCTGCTCCATCCTCCTGACACACGGGGTGTCACACACTCACCAGACGACTTCTTCACTACTGTGTAATCCTGTGTATGGTGAGACACTACAGATCACTACAGAGATTCTAAGAATCCTTCACCTGTCCAGTCACTTCCTAGAGATCAGAGTGATGTCATGTGAGACTCTCACCTCTCCAGTGATCAGGTAGATTATCTCTAGGGTCAGGTCTAGTATCCTCGCAGACATCAGGTTTCTGGCCTTCTCCATCCTTGGTGGGTCATTGATGGAGAGGACCATTGTACCTGAGGAACCTGAGGGAAAACCAGGAGGACTGAGAGCAAAATCACATCTAGAAGAACATCTTACATGAAGTGCAGCGTCTACTAATAGGGAATTATATAGGACAAGTCACAGTATAAAATGGAGGTGACTTAGATATTGAGGTGTCTTATATACGGTATACCAGATTACTGAGGATATGATATATAAGTGAGTTGTATAGTGACTACAATGTTACATACAGCAGACAGGTCTAATCGTCTAGGCCACTATAAGGCTGAAAAGACTTCCCGAGTATAATAATAGTTCTTGGGTGGTTAACCCCAAAAATTTCGGGTTCTGCTGAAAAAAAAAGTGTCCTGCTGGATCTTGCCGCAGATTCTGCAGCTGATTCGGAGGCCGCGGCTTGAGACTCCGCACTGGTTAGACTCATTCATTTGGGCCTAATCATCGGTGGAAGCCACAACAGAATTCTGATACCCCGCACCGTGAGCCGGGGGCAGAAAATAAAGAGGAATCTCTGTTTCAAATTCTTCTTTACTTTCCGACGTCTGAACAGGTTCTGTCTATGTGTATGGAATGGACTGTATTACCGTGCACTCCAGTAGGTCTGCCTCAGCAAAAAACACCCAATTTCGGTTGTTTTCTGCTGCAGTGAGTATGAGTTGCTCCAAAAGGGGCCCACTGAGACTCTCTCACCCAAGGGCCCACACAAACCTGGAGCCATTACTAGAGATACACAGATGTCTCACGGAAATAGGCAAATGATATGAAATTACCAGACTGGTTGTAAATAAAGAAAGCAACGAGACAACACGGACTACACGTCACACATACCCTGCACAGGGAACCTCAGAGGGTCTACAGGACCTCTGATGATGTCACAGTCATGTGATCAGTTATAAACAGGAAGTAGATGTTGTAAAGGTTGGTGGTTTGAGGACCTTCAGTGACATCACACTGGTTACATGATAGGAGGTGCTAAGCACTGGGAACCTCCCCCTCATCAGACTGATCACATGACATCATCTAAGGTCCTGTAGTCACGAGGATATAACATCTCCTGAGAGGTGGTTGTGACTAGAATAGAGATGTTAGGATGGAGGTGACCAGGATGGAGGTGTTAGGAGGATGTCACTAGGATGGAGGTGTTAGGAGGAGGGCCTCGGGGGTTTTGGTGATATTATTATTATTGTAGTTTTTCTTGCTGATCAGGATGTAGAAATTGGGGAGAGTTCTGAGTATTTAGGGTCTATCTGGATCATGAGCTTGACTTGAGAGTCATTATGGGCATGGTTTACATGAGTTGGCCGTATTTCCTGTTAAAATTTATGTCCTTTAAGGTGTGCTATAAAATGCTGCCATTGTTTCATGAGTTTTTTGTGGCAGGGGCCATTTACACATACATATATATTGTGACAATTTGGGAAATTAGACTCAAAATGGCGGCTTTTCCTGGTCCGGACAGCGGTGGTTCATGGTACTGGGCGCTGGAAAGATAGCGTTCAGACGGTCCAAGTGTAAAATAAAACTGGCTTTATTCAGCTTAACTGCAACATAGCAAAACAACAAAAAACCTAGGCCACAGTTAGGGCCCTAACTCACTCCTTGAGCCCCTAACTGTCCTGACTATTGCTCAGCTCCAGCAACAGTCCCCTGTGGACCCATCCCTTCTGGGACAGAGCCTCTCTCTCTGTCCTAGCTGGTCCACCATCTCCTGCTTCCTGCAGGATACTCCAGCCATCCTGGAGTTACGCACCACACCCAAAGGTGCGGCTGAGGGCCTTTTCAGGGCTGGCCTGGGTCGCTCCCTAGTGCCCTCTAGGTTCACATACTCACAATATATATATATATAGACGTGGACAAAATTGTTGGTCCCCCTTGTTTAATGAAAGAAAAACCCACAATGGTCACAGAAATAACTTCAAAAATCCAGATTGGAATTTGCCAAACTACATGTTTACAAGCCACAAAGCTTCTGGGAGAATGTCCTATGGACAAATGAGACAAAAATCTAAATTTTTGGCAAGACACATCAGCTCTATGTTCATAGGCTTCATTTTTCCGTCTATCTTGAAAAGAACACTGTCCCTACTGTGACACATGGAGGAGGCTCTGTTATGTTCTGGGGCTACTTTGCTGCATCTGGCACAGGGTGTCTTGAATCTGTGCAGGGTACAATAAAATCTCAAGACTATCAAGGGATTCTAGAGAGAAATGTGCTGCCCAGTGTCAGAAAGCTTGGTCTCAGTCGCAGCTCATGGGTCTTGCAACAGGATAATGACCCAAAACACACAGCTAAAAACCCCCAAGAATGGCTAAGAGGAAAACATTGGACTATTCTGAAGTGGCCTTCTATGAGCCCTGACCTAAATCCTATTGAGCATCTTTGGAAGGAGCTGAAACATGCCGTCTTGAAAAGGCACCCTTCACACCCGAGACAACTGGAGCAGTTTGCTCATGAGGAGCGGCCAAAATCCCTGCTGAGAGGTGCAGAAGTCTCAGTGACAGTTACAGGAATCGTTTGATTGCAGGGATTGCCTCAAAAGGTTGTGCAACTAAATATTAAGGGAACCCTCATTTCTGTCCAGGCCTGTTTCATGCTGAAGCCTGGTTGGAAAGCAATGTCTGACTTTCATTTGTTCATTTTCATAGAATTTTTATATATTATTACTTTTGTCAGATTCCAGTTATTTCTGTGACCATTGTGGGGTTTTCTTTCATTAAACGAGGGAGGGGAACAACAATTTTGTCCACGTGTGTATATATATATAAAGGTAGTTTTAGTATAGATTTTTTTTTCTATAGAAATTTTTTATACTACAGTATTTTTGGCTCGAGCGTGTCCTGTACCTGCCAGCGTCTGTGCTCAGCTTTTGCCACAGATTTTTTGGTGCAAAAAAGAAATGATCAGTTAGGGCTTAGTTAGCTTTATATGTGCTTAATGTTTGGCACTGGATTTTTTTTTTTTGGTGTGTCATTTTATACTACAAGTTTTTTTTTTTTGCACACAAACCATCTACTTATGTGTGTCCCGCACCCGCCATAGTTTTTGGTAATGGATTTTTGGAGTAAGTTTATACCCACATTATACAACAACAAAAAATGTCCCAGAGAATGTATTTACCTGAAGAAGCAAAATGCCCTTCTTGCCTTTGCCACTGATACAGCCCACAAGGGAGAAGAGGATGCAGGAGTCCTCATAAAAATAGACTATTTTGAGCTTTTTCTCAGAGGATTTTGCCAATTTGATGGTGGCCAAAACCAATTTATACACTAGGCAGAAATCCACAACATTATATGCTGGAGCCCTGTAAATTCAGTAGAGGTGATGATATTTTGGGCCTGGTGCTGCCTATGGGCATAGTAAAAAAAAGCCAGTATTGGAGTTTTGGATATTGTTTACGATCATGGCCATGACATACTTGGCAGCAATCCTAAATTTCTGCATTCTGCCTCAAAATGACCCCACATGTGACCCCCTGTTCAAAATCAGATCATTTTAGTAACAATTTTGCTGAGTCTTACACCCCCCGAACAGTGATAAACAGAGGCCTAACGTGAACTTCCTGCGCCCCAGTGCAAAATCTGTAAGGGGCTCCTACCTACCTAGTTAGAGTAGTAGTATATATCAGGTGGCAGGAAGACCTTCAGGTCTCCGCAGGGTCCAAGGCCCAGTAGCATCTGCTATGGCTGCACCCCCTCTAGCTCGCCCCTGGCAATAGATGAGTCCCTGATCCATTTTAAAGGAAGGCTTAAATTCTGCCAATACTTACCCCATCAAGGCCACGGCTACTACGGGTATATTTGTCAATAGCAGTCCGATACATTTACGACAAATTTATTAACAGTGCGGACCAGAAGGAACAGGACTTTGACACATTTATGAGACCAAGTATAAAATGGTGTAAACTTATGAATTTACAACAATTTATTTTGTGCGCCATAAATTCCTATCGTGCGCCCCATATTTGTCTCCTCAGTAAGTGAGAGGTGATCTGTGTCTGCTCATGTTGTGCCAAAAATTATAGGGTTTTGATGCCTGCGCCAAATATTTGTTCATTATGGTCTGCGAGTTTGTCTACATTTTATTGTGCCTAAATTTTTTTTGCACCAAATATTTGTCTCATGGTGAAGCTCGACACGTTAAGTTGGATGATATCTGAGCCAGAATTTTGTCGCTTCGTACGACAGATGTCGAAAACTATGAACGGGATTGATAGTGTAAGACAAAGATAAGTCGATAAATGCGCCCCAATGTCCTCCAATCATTTGCTGAAACCCTCGTGGCGGAGGAGTCACAAATATTTTGTGTCAGTTTCCATTTTGATCAAGTCTTCATAAGGTCCCCAATCTACTACAGTAAGCGCGACCGCCAGGTATTACCATAGAAATAAGTGGAAGGTTCTGGAAGCCACAACCAGAAGACAAAAACATTCTGAATAATTGGATTTTAATTGCATTTACATTTTTTTCTTTTTTTAAACTGAAAACAGATGGATAAAAGGTTTCCCACTTTCTGCACATAAATTTGCCGTCTCCGGTGTGAATTCTCTCATTGTACAAATTGACACATAAAAAGTGCACACCCAAAATTGCAAAAAAGAAAACCTGAAATTTTAGTATTTATTTATTACATTATTATTATGACTTTTGGGTCTACACTTTTTATGTATATTCTTGGACTTCTTAGTTAGTTGATACAATTTGTTCTAACGTATAGCCGCGCCTGCCATTTTTGTTGTGATTTTACGGCAGAACGTTTCCCACATTCAGGACATGAAAATGACTTTGTCCCTGAGACAGTTCTCTGATGTCTAATAAAATCCGATTGGCCGGTAAACCGTTCCCCACGTTCTGAACATAAATGTAGGACTTGTCTCCTGTGTGAATTTTCTCGTGTTCCAAAAGATGAGATTTCACAGTGAAACATTTCTCGCATTGAGGACACGAAAACAGTTTCTCCTCTGGGTGAAAAATTCTCTGATGCCTGACCCGATCTGCGTGCAGGCGAAAATACTTGTTACACACGGGACAGTTCATCCGGTTTAGGTGCGATTTCTGATGTCTGACATACACCGATTTCTGAATGAAACCTTTCCCGCATTGCGAACAGGAAAATGGCTTCTCCCCCGTGTGAATTCTCGTATGTCTGACAAGATGTGACTGCACCGTAAAGCGTTTCCCGCATTCTGAACATGGAAATGGCTTCTCTCCCGTGTGAATTCTCTCGTGTGTGACAAGGTCTGTTTTCATGGTGAAACCTTTCCCGCAGGCTGAACATTGAAAGGGCTTCTCCCCCGTGTGAGTTCTCTGATGTCTGATAAGACCTGACTTTTGGTTAAAGCTCTTCCCGCATTCTGTGCACGAGTGCGGCCGCTCTCCTGTGTGAATTCTCCTATGCGAGGACAGACTTGATTTCAGGGTAAAAGACTTGCTGCATTCTGTACATGAATATGGCTTCTCTCCTGTGTGAGTCTTCTCATGTATGACAAGATGGGATTTTTCCATAAAACCTTTCCCACATTCTGAGCATGAAAATATCTTCTTCCCCGTGTGACCTTTTTGATTTTTATGGCCCTTTTCGTTATTTTTGTCATGCGGAATATTTTTCAAGGAATCGGAAGATTGGGCTTTTTCAGGAGGATCATTCGCCAGTTCTTTGCAGGGAGGGTCTGCGGGTATCTCTGGGGTATCGTTGCTCTCTTCAGATGGCTCTTGCTTGATATCACAGTCATCGACTTTAACTGAAAATATCCGCTGTCCCTCTGAGCTCCCGCGATA
Organism: Leptodactylus fallax; assembly: GCA_947044405.1. NCBI lineage: Eukaryota > Metazoa > Chordata > Amphibia > Anura > Leptodactylidae > Leptodactylus > Leptodactylus fallax. Next base: position 1,036,719 of record CAMRHE010000390.1, on the reverse strand, counting down.
GAAATCTGTCAAATATAAAACTCATTTTATTATTTTCAAATATTAAAGGGGTTTTGCAGCTAAAAAAATTGATGACTTATCCTAAAGGGCGGGAGTCCGACGTCCAGCACCCCCACCGATCATCTGAGCTGAGTCACTGCAGTTTAGTTCCTCATCAGTATCAGATGGGTTGGGATCTGACACCCGGACCCTGCACTGATCAGCTGCCAGAAGCCATATACAAAGTATACGGCCAAGTCCAAGTGAATGTGAGCTGGTTTGCAGTTCCCCGGTGCTCCCAGTCCAGCACTGTATGGAGCACTGTACACTGTATACAGCTTCCAGCTCTGTGCACTGCAGTGATGGCGCTGAAGAACTACAGCTCCACCTCTAGTCATATACTGATCAGTGCACAGGCCGGGTGTCAGACCCCGACTACCCTGTAGATAGGACACTAGTAATAAATCTGCCTGGGGCTTGGACAACCCCTTTAAGTTGTAATTTCACATCCATATTTTAAAGGCACGGTTCATGTTATTACCTATAACATTATCACATTTTCAGCCATATTGAAGAGGACTTTTCACCACCTCCAAGTCCAGCTCTTTACATAATTTAACAGCCACCCCGCCTCTGATTCTGGATCAGTTGGAGTTTTTTTCCTAGCCCCCACCATTCCTGAGCAATCAGTGATACCTAATATAATATCTAATCTCTGTACTGTCAGGAGGGCGGGGTCAGGCAGGAGCAGACAAGGGGGTGTGATTTTGAGCTTTGAAACTGGATACCTATGATTGGAGCTCCCTGTCTGTCACCACCCACCTGACATTACAGAGCTTAAATAGCACATCAGGCACCAAAACTACCTGCGCTTGTTGCTCAGGAATGGAGGGGGTAAGAGAGAAAATTCCAACTGTGCCGGAATCAGTGGAGGGGTGACTATTAACAGATGCTAGAATTAGTGGAGGAGGTGAAAGGTCATCCTTAATCTGCATTTCAGCTAATAGGGGAATATACACAAAAGGTGCAGCAGGTGAAGGAGCAGGAGGTGTCTTCTGCTCACCTGTAGATACGTCTTCTTTAGACTCCTCATCTTCACTCACATCTGTCACCACTTCCTCTTTTATCACCACATCCATCAGATCATTATTGTTCAGCTCTTTACCCTGAGAAACAAAACAAATGGGGTCGGCGGGAAAGTGTTACATAACCAAAATAAATAATTAAAGGGATTGTCTGAGACCCACAGGTAATCCTGTCCCCCAGAGAGGTCTTCAGTATCAGATCGATGGGACATCGAGACCCCGCATTTGACTACAGAAGCTGTATACAAGGTATACGGCTGGAAACCGATCTGCTGCTATTGAAGTGAATGGGAACGGAGCGGCAGTTCTCCGGCTCCACCATCTCTGCACATTGTATACAGCTTGTGGCTATGTCACTGTATACAAGACTGAACACAGGGCATTTAGGGCAATATCACATAACCAAAATAAGGCCGAGAAATACAGCCCATGTGTTGGCCGGACCACGGCTCCTATGAATGGGACCCCAGCATCCCAGTCATCTACAGCACTGTGTGGAAAGAAGTCCGGTGGGGAGGTAGAGACTCCCCGGAGCCGAGGACTAGGAGACTGACAGTCCCGATCATATGAGCCATGGTTGGACCATGCGGCCAACACTCAGACCGTATTTCTCAACCCCATCATGGTCGGGTGAAATCGGCCTTAAAACCCATCTACACATCTTAGTGATTCCTCCATCTACCTGATCATCCGGTGGGACATCTTCCTCCTTACAACCCTGTGGAAGAAGAGGACTGGGACATCTCTCCGGTGTTGTCCTCTTACTGGATCTACCTGTAGGAAACACAGACAGGGACTGAATTCATTCTGTACATACAAATAATGGAAGTCCATGTGTATATAGTCATGTCTATTACCTGCTGATGTGAGGGGCTGGTGATCCTCCATCATGACCTCCTTGTACAGATCCTTGTGTCCTTCTAAATACTCCCACTCCTCCATGGAGAAATAGACAGTGACATCCTGACACCTTATAGGAACCTGACAACACAATGATACAGTCATCCCCAGACCCCTCCAGTTACTGTATAATGTCCCCGCATTCCCAGCAGGGTCACCTCTCCAGTCAGCAGCTCCAGCATCTTGTGGGTGAGTTCTAGGATCTTCTGTCCATTGATTTCCTCCTGTATCAGGGGGTAAGGTGGAGGCCCCGGGATTGGGCTCAGGGTTCCTCCATATCCTTCATACACAGGAGCCTGACAGCGCCCACTAGAGGTCTTCTTCACTACTGTGTAATCCTGGATATGGGGAGACACATTAATAAATATCACTACATACATGTCCAGAGTCCATCACCTCTCCAGTCATATCATCTGTTATTACTATAGATAAGAATGATGTAATGATGACATCATCAGAATCTCTCACCTCTCCAGTCATATCATCTGTTATTACTATAGATAAGAATGATGTAATGATGACATCATCAGAATCTCTCACCTCTCCGGTCATATCATCTGTTATTACTATAGATAAGAATGATGTAATGATGACATCATCAGAATCTCTCACCTCTCCAGTAAGCTGGTAGATGATCTCTAGGGTGAGATTGAATAGCGCCTCCACCACCTTGTTCCTGTCTCTTTCCATCCTTGACAGGTCAGGCAGGACCATTATCTTATATGGAGGATGACATCAAAAGATGAGAATATATTGTAGGAATCTAAAATGGGAAGAAGATGAAAAAATGATAAAAACACCAGAAAATACCCTGTAAAAAAGACATTTATTGGAGATAATACAGAGGAGATAGAAGTGTAGATGATGTATTCTCTGTAGTGCGCGGCGGTGGAGTTGGATGTCCAGAAGGGGTGTGGCTATGCCCATAGGGGACGTGGCGATGTTTGGAAGGGGTGTGGCTATGCCCATAGGGAACCTGGCGATGTCCAGAAGGGGTGTGGCTATGCCCATAGGGGACGTGGCGATGTTTGGAAGGGGTGTGGCTATGCCCATAGGGAACCTGACGATGTCCAGAAGGGGTGTGGCTATGCCCATAGGGGACGTGGCCCCTAGTTTTTACAATGGGCTGAGAAGACTACATCCTCATTTTCTTCTATAGCTTTATCATTTATAGCTCCAGGGAAGGCGGTGGACGGCCATCATACATATCATTATCTACGTCCACTTTTGGGTAGAGTTGTTTTTGTAAATGATGCCCTATTTTGGATCTGGACTTGCTGAATTTGTCAGGAGTGTTTCGGAAAATTTGGGATGGTTGGCCCCTATACGTTCCCCTGTTCTCTCAGTGTTTTTTGTGCTTTTCTGCAAGATGCCTTGGGGTATGTTCACACAGGGTGTAGACCTGGTGGATTTTCCATAGGGATTTGCAAGCAGAAAATTACAGCAGCAACAAAGTGAATGAATTTTTAAGAAATCCCGTCCGCCTGCAGAAATGATTCGGTGCGATTACTTTTGCAGGATTTTCACCCTTTGCATTCCATGACAGATTTCTGCGTCCTGTGTGAACACATCCGATAAAATGGAATAACAGAGAAATATCACCCCCAAAATAAGACCCGAGAGCTACAGGCGAGGAGCTGACAGAGCGACAACCCAATAGGCTTCACTATACGACAACTTTCGCCTGTGGTCTCCCCCAATATGGCGGCACATTCGCCGATATCACCAGGATGATAAATCTGCCCCTACAGTGACTGAGCAGACTGTGCAACTTACCCCGACCTGCTGAGCTGCAGCTATGTGTGTACAGGACCTGCAGTGACGTCATGGTCATGTGACCAGGCACATGCACAGGAGGAGTCGATAGATCACATGATCAGCACTGCATGCCATGTGCATGTAGCTGTGCTGAAGGTGTGTTTGTGAAAGCAGCAGAGCTGTGTGTGCAGTGTCTGTAGGCCAGAGCTGTGTTTTTGTAATGTGCATGTAGCAGAGCCGTGTGTGTAATCTGCTTGTGTCATGGCTGTGGGTGTTTGTAATGTGCACGGCTCATGTAGCAGAGCTGTGTGCAAGGCTCAAGTAGCAGAGCTGTGTGCAAGGCTCATGTAGCAGAGCTGTGAGCAAGGCTTATGTAGTCCTAGAGTCTTCCCACTGAATATTTTTCTTAGTTCTCCATAAGGTTTGGTCAGTTGGGCGTTGGATAAAGATGGCAACGTGGATATCGCCCACTTGGGCTGTTCCTGCCGTCAGTCGGAGTTGTGGATACAGCTGTAGGCTATAGGCGTATGTTCACACGCAGCAGATTTGTTGCAGTTGTTTCTAAATAGGATTTGCAGAAATTCATGTGTATAACAAAAGTTATTTTGAGGGAAGAAACGAAGCCTGCCGGGTGTGAACAGGCTTTAACACTTTACAGGTTCTGGGTAGTTTGGGGGTTAATACTCTATTTTTATCTCCGCCTTCCAGAATTCCGAACTTTTTTATTTTCCTGTCTGGGGCTTATTCTTTGTGTGATGACTTGTACTTTTAGTTGGGACCATTTTGGGTACTTGTAATGTTTTGATGTTTTTGGGGGCCGTGTGAAATACACCCTTCAATTCTGTCATTATTTGCATTTTGTTTTTACGACGTTCGCTCTACGTTATAAATGACATGGCGGGTTCGTCTGGCGGTCGTTACGATTACGGGGTCGCTGCATTCTAACATTTTCACTTTTTGGTTGAGGGCTCATATTTTTGGGACAAGTTGTAGTTTTTATTGGTATCATCATCGCTTTCTTTTGCTCTTTTTGGCGACCGATACACGTTTATTAGCGCATTGTGATTTTCTTTTTTATGGCGTTGACCATATGGGGTACATAACGGATTTTTGGATAGTGGGGACTTATACACACATGGAGATACAGGAAATGTGTGGAAAGTTTTTGTTCTCATTATTTATTTTTGTAAATGGAAAAAGGTCATAAAAAATTCTATTATTTATTTATATCTTTAGGACTCCGATCAGCTCGGGGAAACTGTCAGGGGTTAAACTTCATTACTAGTTATTGTAGTTCACCCCATAGCAAAGTACAGAAAGTGCTCCCATACACTGACATAGCCTACAAGTGGATCCACCCCCACCGATCAGCCCCATTGACAGATCCGATGACTTAGTTACCAGCACCAGTATCGACCGTAACAGGACTCCGATGTGGACGTTTCGGGTGTAAATGCGGTGAAACCAGAACATTTTATCTCTAATTCCACATCTCAGGTTTTCCAGACTAAACACTATAGGACGTGTCAGACTACGTGATATATGTAACAGTATATGGCAGTATGTGGGCAGAAACACCCGGACGTTACATCACAGGCCTGAGATTAATAAAGGATTTTTGGAACGTGCTGGATCCTGGTTCAATCTCAGGGTCTCAATGAAGTTGTGTTCATCAAATAGTCTGGGGATCCTACAGCGGATATATGCGATGGCGGTTATATGTGACAATGGTTATATATGATGGCTGTTATATGTGACAATGGTTATATATGATGGGGGTTATATGTGATGGAGGGTCAGCCGCTCCCCTCTGCCAATCCTGTCACTGGCTACCCATCAACCAGCGAATAGAGTTCAAATTACTAACGCTGACATACAAAGCCATCCACAGCCTGTCCCCTCCATATATCTCCAACCTAATCTCCCGCTACCTGCCCGCACGTAACCTCCGATCCTCCAAAGACCTCCTACTCCGCTCTGCTCTTATCCGCTCCTCACACAATCGTCTCCAAGACTTCTCCCGTGCATCCCCCATACTCTGGAACTCATTACCAAGACACATAAGACTGACCCCCACAATCACAAGCTTCAAGAAGGCCCTGAAGACTCCCCTATTCAGGAAGGCCTACAACCTCCAATAACACTACTGTCACCACACCGCCATCTGTACAACCTCCAATAACACTACTGTCACCACACCGCCATCTGTACAGCCTCCAATAACACTACTGTCACCACACCGCCATCTGTACAACCTCCAATAACACTACTGTCACCACACCGCCATCTGTACAACCTCCAATAACACTACTGTCACCACACCGCCATCTGTACAGCCTCCAATAACACTACTGTCACCACACCGCCATCTGTACAGCCTCCAATAACACTACTGTCACCACACCGCCATCTGTACAGCCTCCAATAACACTACTGTCACCACACCGCCATCTGTACAGCCTCCAATAACACTACTGTCACCACACCGCCATCTGTACAGCCTCCAATAACACTACTGTCACCACACCGCCATCTGTACAGCCTCCAATAACACTACTGTCACCACACCGCCATCTGTACAGTCTCTACCCCCACCTTCTGTCTCTCTCCCTCTTCCCTCATAGATTGTAAGCCCTTGTGGGCAGGGCCCTCTATCCCACTGTGCCAGTGATCACTGTTAGTATTATCTGTTATTGTGTACCGTATGTAAACCCTCAAATGTAAAGCACCATGGAATTAATATAATAATGTCCAGCACCATGGAATTAATATAATAATGTACAGCACCATGGGATTAATATAATAATGTCCAGCACCATGGAATTAATATAATAATGTACAGAACTTCATGGGATTAATATAATAATGTACAGCACCATGGAATTAATATAATAATGTACAGAGCACCATGGAATTAATATAATAATGTACAGCACCATGGAATTAATATAATAATGTACAGCACCATGGGATTAATATAATAATGTACAGAACTTCATGGGATTAATATAATAATGTACAGAGCACCATGGAATTAATATAATAATGTACAACATCATGGAATTAATATAATAATGTACAGCACCATGGAATTAATATAATATTGTACAGAGCACCATGGGATTAATATAATAATGTACAGCACCATGGGATTAATATAATAATGTACAGAGCACCATGGAATTAATATAATAATGTACAGAGCACTATGGGATTAATATAATAATGTACAGAGCACCATGGAATTAATATAATAATGTACAGAGCACCATGGAATTAATATAATAATGTACAGCACCATGGAATTAATATAATAATGTACAGCACCATGGGATTAATATAATAATGTACAGAGCACCATGGAATTAATATAATAATGTACAGCACCATGTAACTAATATAATAATGTACAGCACCATGGGATTAATATAATAATGTACAGCACCATGGAATTAATATAATAATGTACAGAGCACCATGGAATTAATATAATAATGTACAGAGCACCATGGAATTAATATAATAATGTACAGAACTTCATGGGATTAATATAATAATGTACAGAGCACCATGGAATTAATATAATAATGTACAGCACCATGGGATTAATATAATAATGTACAGAACTTCATGGGATTAATATAATAATGTACAGAGCACCATGGAATTAATATAATAATGTGCAACATCATGGAATTAATATAATATTGTACAGAGCACCATGGGATTAATATAATAATGTACAGCACCATGGAATTAATATAATAATGTACAGAGCACCATGGGATTAATATAATAATGTACAGCACCATGGAATTAATATAATAATGTACAGCACCATGGGATTAATATAATAATGTACAGAGCACCATGGGATTAATATAATAATGTACAGCACCATGGGATTAATATAATAATTTACAGCACCATGGAATTAATATAATAATGTACAGCACCATGGGATTAATATAATAATGTACAGCACCATGGAATTAATATAATAATGTACAGAGCACCATGGAATTAATATAATAATATACAGAGCACCATGGGATTAATATAATAATGTACAGAACTTCATGGGATTAATATAATAATGTACAGAGCACCATGGAATTAATATAATAATGTACAACATCATGGAATTAATATAATATTGTACAGAGCACCATGGGATTAATATAATAATGTACAGCAGCATGGAATTAATATAATAATGTACAGAGCACCATGGGATTAATATAATAATGTACAGAGCACCATGGGATTAATATAATAATGTACAGCACCATGGGATTAATATAATAATGTACAGCACCATGGGATTAATATAATAATGTACAGAGCACCATGGAATTAATATAATAATGTACAGAGCACCATGGGATTAATATAATAATGTACAGCACCATGGAATTAATATAATAATGTACAGCACCATGGGATTAATATAATAATGTACAGCACCATGGAATTAATATAATAATGTACAGCACCATGGGATTAATATAATAATGTACAGCGCACCATGGAATTAATATAATAATGTACAGAGCACCATGGAATTAATATAATAATGTACAGCACCATGGGATTAATATAATAATGTACAGCACCATGGAATTAATATAATAATGTACAGAGCACCATGGAATTAATATAATAATGTACAGCACCATGGGATTAATATAATAATGTACAGCACCATGGAATTAATATAATAATGTACAGAGCACCATGGAATTAATATAATAATGTACAGCACCATGGGATTAATATAATAATGTACAGAGCACCATGGAATTAATATAATAATATACAGAGCACCATGGGATTAATATAATAATGTACAGCACCATGGAATTAATATAATAATGTACAGCACCATGGAATTAATATAATAATGTACAGCACCATGGAATTAATATAATAATGTACAGCACCATGGGATTAATATAATAATGTACAGCACCATGGAATTAATATAATAATGTACAGAGCACCATGGAATTAATATAATAATATACAGAGCACCATGGGATTAATATAATAATGTACAGAGCACCATGGAATTAATATAATAATGTACAGAACACCATGGAATTAAAATAATAATGTACAGAGCACCATGGAATTAATATAATAATGTACAGAGCACCATGGGATTAATATAATAATGTACAGCACCATGGAATTAATATAATAATGTACAGAGCACCATGGAATTAATATAATAATGTACAGAGCACCATGGAATTAATATAATAATGTACAGAACTTCATGGGATTAATATAATAATGTACAGAGCACCATGGAATTAATATAATAATGTACAGAGCACCATGGAATTAATATAATAATGTACAGCACCATGGGATTAATATAATAATGTACAGAGCACCATGGAATTAATATAATAAAGTACAGCACCATGGGATTAATATAATAATGTACAGAGCACCATGGAATTAATATAATAATGTACAGCACCATGGAATTAATATAATAATGTACAGAACTTCATGGGATTAATATAATAATGTACAGAGCACCATGGAATTAATATAATAATGTACAGAGCACCATAGAATTAATATAATAATGTACAGCACCATGGGATTAATATAATAATGTACAGCACCATGGAATTAATATAATAATGTACAGCACCATGGAATTAATATAATAATGTACAGCACCATGGAATTAATATAATAATGTACAGCACCATGGGATTAATATAATAATGTACAGCACCATGGAATTAATATAATAATGTACAGAGCACCATGGAATTAATATAATAATATACAGAGCACCATGGGATTAATATAATAATGTACAGAGCACCATGGAATTAATATAATAATGTACAGAGCACCATGGAATTAATATAATAATGTACAGAGCACCATGGAATTAATATAATAATGTACAGAACTTCATGGGATTAATATAATAATGTACAGAGCACCATGGAATTAATATAATAATGTACAGAGCACCATGGAATTAATATAATAATGTACAGCACCATGGGATTAATATAATAATGTACAGAGCACCATGGAATTAATATAATAAAGTACAGAGCACCATGGAATTAATATAATAATGTACAGAGCACCATAGAATTAATATAATAATGTACAGCACCATGGGATTAATATAATAATGTACAGAGCACCATGGAATTAATATAATAATGTACAGCACCATGGAATTAATATAATAATGTACAGCACCATGGGATTAATATAATAATGTACATCACCATGGAATTAATATAATAATGTACAGAGCACCATGGAATTAATATAATAATGTGCAGAGCACCATGGGATTAATATAATAATGTACAGAGCACCATGGGATTAATATAATAATGTACAGCACCATGGGATTAATATAATAATGTACAGAGCACCATGGGATTAATATAATAATGTACAGCACCATGGAATTAATATAATAATGTACAGAGCACCATGGAATTAATATAATAATATACAGAGCACCATGGGATTAATATAATAATGTACAGCACCATGGGATTAATATAATAATGTACAGCACCATGTAATTAATATAATAATGTACAGAGCACCATGGAATTAATATAATAATGTACAGCACCATGGGATTAATATAATAATGTACAGAGCACCATGGGATTAATATAATAATGTACAGCACCATGGAATTAATATAATAATGTACAGAGCACCATGGAATTAATATAATAATATACAGAGCACCATGGGATTAATTTAATAATGTACAGCACCATGGGATTAATATAATAATGTACAGCACCATGTAATTAATATAATAATGTACAGAGCACCTTGGAATTAGTATAATAATGTACAGAGCACCATGGAATTAATGGTGCTATATAAATAATAATAATATATGATGGCGGTTATATGTGATGATGGTAATATATAATGTCGCTTTTCTTTCCTTTAGTGTGTTACATGTATTCAACCTGCTCCTACACCTGTCCTATATAGTCCCTATAGCCTATTTATATGTCCCCTACCTATATATGATTATGATACAGTGGGGGTTACTCACCTGGTCAGTGACATCATCGTATAATGTCCATTTATTCCCTTTGGTATATATGGCTGTCCTTCCTCCACAGGCCAATGCACATTAGGTCCTAATGCTGAACAATGTTGGGATGTCGCACCCTGACCCTGTCCACAGTACGTGGCGTCCCCAGAGACCTAAGCGGAGGCGGCCTGTAACAGGTGCACTTACTGTTTGGGGGCCTGTAATAGGGACAATATACTATGTGGGGGCTAATGAAGGAGCTATATAACGTGTGTAGTCCAATAAAGGGGGTGTTATACCATATAGGTGCCAGTAAAGGGGGTGTTATACCGTAAAGGGGGCGTTATACCATATAGGTGCCAGTAAAGGGGGCGTTATACTGTATGGTGGTTGGAGGTCCCCTACATACCACCGCTTTGTATCCATCATTCCCAAACGCTCTGTCTATGGCAACATTTACCTTTCTAAGAATACTACTGCCACCTAGTGGCGCTTTGTGTGTATATACCAGTAATGGATTAGATATGATCCTGTCTGTCTCCTGTTGTACCCATCTTTCCTGGGATCAGATTAAGCAGCAGTCCCCAATTACTGGGTATCGTCTTCATTTGATTATCTTTCTTGATGGCCGCCAGTCAGCCGATCCCACCGTGCATGGCCATGAATCATAAATACACCCCCGAGGAGGCGCAAAAACTGTCATAAAACAAGATTAAGGCAGGATTCTTGGTCACTGTTCAGATTCAAGCTGATTCCACCCAATAAAATAAAAATCTTTTTTGGGGTTTTCTTTACACATTTCCCACATTCCAGACATAGAATTTTTATTCTCTGTGAATTCTCTGACAAGTGTCACAATTTATAGGGTTTTCCTAGACTTCTATATCGATGATGTGTCCTTAGTATAGGTGATATGTGACGGGTGGGTGTCCGATACCTAGGCCGAGGTGTTTGGCTAAGCGCTGCATCCTTCATAGAATATCAAACACAGCACCATACATGTCGTAGTGGCTGTATTTGGTATTGCAGCTCAGCCCAATTCACTTGAATGGGACTGAGCTACTGCTGCTATACCATGTGACAATGAATGTGAAGGACGTTGCGTTCTTCAGCATCGGGATGTAACGTGCAGCGCCCTCTGGAGGCCAGAATAGTCCAATAGGCAGAGAAATAAAATAGCAATATGTGTGGGAGACAGTAAAGTGGGGTTATGCTGCAAATAGGGGGCAGGCAGGTAGAGATGGGGGCATAGGGGCATAATTATGCTTGGGGCCCCGTCTCTCATGTGTAACTAGGTGAGATTTATGGATAAAACTTTTCCCACATTCCGGACATGGATACGGCTTCTCCCCCGTGTGACTTCTTTTGTGGGTAACAAGATTAGATTTTTCATTGCATTAGAGATTTTTAGCCCATTTCTGGCCTGTCCTTTTTGTCACGTCCTGTGACTGGTCAGGAGAATCCTCGGGATTCGGGGATTAGATGATGGGTCTGTTCAGGTAAGTCCTGGATGTACATTGAGAGCGATGCGGGGTTGTTCTTTCTGAAGAGCGCGCCGTGACTTCGTCTACGTTACAGAAATACTGAAATGTTCTGTGAAGATTAAAAACATATTTTGTGATTTTTTTTGGGGGGGGGGATAAATGTATAACCTTCATATTAGGCAGTAAACACACAGAATTGGATCTAACTAGACGCCCTTCTTTAGTATGTCCCACTCCTGTCTTTGGCATTTATTTGCCTCCTTAGGCCGTGGGCAATGAATGCAGCAGATGATATGTGGAGTGTATAGATGATATCAGCTTCTCTATATGTGCCAGTAATTGCAGTTTCCATCTTTCTATGTCCTGTCTCAGAGGCTGCCGCAGATTTTTCCATTTGTAATATTTCCACAGTAACTTGTACTTGTTCACACTGGGATGTGATGTCTGAATTTTTTTGTATAATTATCTCAATAAACATATAATACATTATTATTAGTAGTAAATTATTATTATTATTATGAGAGAATGACATAATGAATGAGGATTATGATTATTACTATTATTATGGAATAAGTACAGTCATGGCCGTAAATTTTGGCTCCCCTGGAATTTTTTTCAAGAAATGAAGTTTTTCTCCAATAAAATTATTACAATTCCGCATGTTTTGTAATTCACATGTTTATGTCCTCTCTGGATATTGGAACAACACAAAAAACAAAGGAAAAAAACTCCAAAAATGGTCCAGACAGAATTCCTGGCTTCCTCAACTTAATATTTGGTTGCCGACCCTTTGGAGAAAATACCTGAAATCAATCACTTCCTGTAACCATCCACAAGCTTCTTACACCTCTCAGGTAGTATTCTGGCCCCCTCTTCTCTTCTTCTGCAGACTCCTCCAGGTCTCTCATATTTGGGGGGCGCCTTCTCTTCTCCTCCAGGAATTGTAAGATCTCTCCACAGGTGTTCAGTGGGATTTAGATCCGGACTCTCTTCAGGGCTTTGCCATTTCTGGGGGCTTTTTGAAGTATATTTGGGGAAGACCCATGACCTAGGACGCACACCCAGCTTTCTGACACTGGGCCCTACCTTGAGACCCAAAATCCTTTGGTAATCTTCAGATTTCATGATGTCTTGTAAACAGTCAAGGCCCCCAGTGCCAGGGGCAGCAAAACAACCCCAAACCCTCTCTGCCCCTCCCCCATATGTGACTGTGGGTTCTGTGCTCTTTTCTTTGTAGGCCTCATCGTTTTCGGTAACCAGTAGAATGATCGGCTTTACCATATAGCTCTGTCTTGGTCTCCTCTGTCCACAAGACGTTTTCCCTGAAGTATTTTGGCTTTTGTCTGTCTCTGTGTCAGCAGTGGGGTCCTCCGGGGTCTCCTGACGGATAGTTGGCGCTGACACTGATGCCCCCTGAGCCTGCAGGACAGCTTGGATGTCTCTGGCACTTGCTTGGGGCTGCTCATCCACCATCCGGACTATCCTGCGTTACATCCTTTCATCAGTTCTTCTCTTTCGTCCACGTCCAGGGAGATTAGCTACAGAGCCATGGGGTGTAAACTTCTATATTATGTTGTGCACCGTGGACAAAGGAACATTCCAGATCTCTGAAGATTGGTGATATTTTCCACAAGTTCTCCTCTTTCTGTTCTCCATGCTTAGTGTGGCACACACAGACACACAATGTATCTTTGTATTTGGTTTCAGGTGTGATTTTTATATTGCCCACACCTGTTACTTGCCACAGGGGAGTCTGAACCAGCATCACAGGCTGGAAACAAATTTATTTACCCACAATTGTGAAAAGGTCTCAACAATTTTGTCCGGCCCATTTTTGGAGTTTTGTGTGAAATTATGTCCAATTTGCCTTTATTTCTCTGTAAACCTGTGTATAACAAAACGTGCGGAATTGCAATTTTCTGGGAGAAATACTTCATTTTCTGGAAAAATTTCAGGAGTGCCAACACTTATGGCGACGACTTTATATAATAAATTATTAATATGGAATAAACACATAATAAATTATTCTTTATTATTAATTATTATTGTTATTATGATTATTACTACAATTATTAGGGTTAGTTTCTTTATTATTAATTATTAGGGTTAATTTAATATAGAACTTTTTTCATTTTTATCTGTAATTTTTTTTTTTCTTAGTAAACAACGTTCCCCTTTATGTCCATATGAATTTTGCTATATCTTCTATCATCTTTGTTCATGTAACACACAGCCAACGGGGATCACTGGCGCCAACTCCTTATCTCCAGCTACGGAGGTGAATGATTTCTTTCTCAATTCCCAAGATTTCTAGTAATATGTTACGGGGAGGAAGATGGTGAGAGTGGATTATATTACTGACACACTCAGGATCACAAGCCTCGCACGCCCAGAAGTCAAAAACCACAGCAGAACGTAATACTGTCAAAAAGCTGTAGATATAGACAAATTGCGAACTAAACTCTGCACTTGGTGTATGGTCATAACATGTGCTGTGTCCGTAGTAGCTGAGAAAATACATAGTAGGGATATTCCAACCATATAAACTCCGGCACGTCTGCTCTATATGACCCAAATACCAGCAAGGAGCAAACCTCGTAGGATGGTTACACTTTCTGGATCAATCCTTAAAGAGGACCTTTCACCAACTCCAGGTTTTTTGCTTCCTTTATTAGCCGCCTCCATTGATTTCGGTGCAACTGGAATGTTTTCTGTAGCCCCCACCGTTCCTGAGCAATCGGTGCAGATAGTTTTGGTGCCTGATAGGTTGGTCAGGCTCTCTACAGACATGTGCGGACGAAGCCCTGTTCTGCCTGACACTGCCCGCTTGATGGTAGATAGTCTGTGTGAAATCTGTGGAAAGGCGGCTATTATAAAATCTATAGATGATGAAGGTCGGGAAAGGTCCGCTGTAGTCTGAGGCCACAGCTGTGTTATTTTTGTTGCAGATTTTGCAGTGTTTTTTAGCCAGGAATGGATAGTATACAGTAATGGCTTCCTTTATATTTTCCATTCCCTTTGAAGCCACGGCTCACAGCAAAATCTGCAATAAACAAACTCAGCTTTTCTGCCATGTCTGGTCTCAGCCTAAAGCTGCCCATACACATTAGTATAAAGTAGATAAAAATGGCTTTTTTCATCCAAAACAATTGTTCACTGGATTAAATTTCACAGCAAATGATCCTTTGAGGCCGGGTTCTCATGTTCTATCTTCCACCTCAGATCCACCTGTGCCTTTAGTCACTGACTAGCCTTGGGGCTGATCAGCAGAGTGTCTCTCATTGTAGGTCCTGCAGCTGATGCGGAATTCACAACATTGAGCAGGACTTACATGAGAGTGAAGCAGCTCGGTTACTGAAGCTTTGTCCTCGCTTTATAACATATAATATAATACAGAGCACATTATATATTAGGACACGGCCGTATAATATAATACAGAGCACATTATATATTAGGACACGGCCATATAATATAATACAGAGCACATTATATATTAGGACACGGCAATATAATATAATACAGAGCACATTATATATTAGGACACGGCTATATAATATAATACAGAGCACATTATATATTAGGACACGGCTATATAATATAATACAGAGCACATTATATATTAGGACACGGCCGTATAATATAATACAGAGCACATTATATATTAGGACACGGCCATATAATATAATACAGAGCACATTATATATTAGGACACGGCCGTATAATATAATGCAGAGCACATTATATATTAGGAAAAGGCCATATAATATAATACAGAGCACATTATATATTAGGACACGGCCGTATAATATAATGCAGAGCACATTATATATTAGGACACGGCCGTATAATATAATATAATACAGAGCACATTATATATTAGGACACGGCCGTATAATATAATACAGAGCACATTATATATTAGGACACGGCCGTATAATATAATACAGAGCACATTATATATTAGGACACGGCCGTATAATATAATACAGAGTACATTATATATTAGGACACGGCCGTATAATATAATATAATACAGAGTACATTATATATTAGGACACGGCCGTATAATATAATACAGAGCACATTATATATTAGGACACTGTCATATAATATAATACAGAGCACATTATATATTAGGACACGGCTGTATAATATAATACAGAGCACATTATATATTAGGACACGGCCGTATAATATAATACAGAGCACATTATATATTAGGACACGGCCATATAATATAATACAGAACACATTATATATTAGGACACGACCGTATAATATAACACAGAGCACATTATATATTAGGACACGGCCGTATAATATAACACAGAGCACATTATATATTAGGACACGGCCGTATAATATAATACAGAACACATTATATATTAGGACACGGCCGTATAATATAATACAGAACACATTATATATTAGGACACGGCCGTATAATATAATGCAGAGCACATTATATATTAGGACACGGCCATATAATATAACACAGAGCACATTATATATTAGGACACGGCTATATAATATAATACAGAGCACATTATATATTAGGACACAGCCGTATAATATAATACAGAGCACATTATATATTAGGACACGGCCGTATAATATAACACAGAGCACATTATATATTAGGACACGGCCGTATAATATAACACAGAGCACATTATATATTAGGACACTGTCATATAATATAATACAGAGTACATTATATATTAGGACATGGCCATATAATATAATATAATACAGAGCACATTATATATTAGGACACGGCCATATAATATAATATAATACAGAGCACATTATATATTAGGACACGGCTATACAATATAATACAGAGCACATTATATATTAGGACACGGCCGTATAATATAATACAGAGCACATTATATATTAGGACACGGCAATATAATATAATACAGAGCACATTATATATTAGGACACGGCCATTTAATATAATATAATACAGAGTACATTATATATTAGGACACGGCCATATAATATAATATAATACAGAGTACATTATATATTAGGACACGACTATATAATATAATATAATACAGAGTACATTATATATTAGGACACGGCCATATAATATAATACAGAGCGCATTATATATTAGGACACGGCCGTATAATATAATACAGAGTACATTATATATTAGGACACGGCTATATAATATAATACAGAGCACATTATATATTAGGACACGGCTATATAATATAATACAGAGCACATTATATATTAGGACACGGCCATATAATATAATACAGAGCACATTATATATTAGGACACGGCCGTATAATATAATACAGAGCGCATAATATAATAGGACACGGCCATATAATATAATACAGAGCGCATTATATATTAGGACACGGCTATATAATATAATACAGAGCACATTATATATTAGGACATGGCCGTATAATACAATACAGAGTACATTATATATTTATATTAGGACACGGCTATAGTGGATTTCTTACATTTATAGGAATGTAAGATTTTTTAGGTTTTAATAGAGAGACACAATGGAAGATTTATTACGTAAACTGAGCCAGAAAGAAGGGATTAAAAGTCATAAAATGGGCCACATTTATTAACCCTTTAAGGACCCAGGGTAGTTTGGGCATTAATGTTTGTCGTCTTTTTTTATATTTTCCGTTTTTCCCAAAATTCATGACTCCTTTATGTTTGTGCCATATGGGGCTTATTCTTATTCATGTTGTACTTTTAGTTGCCTCCATTTTGGGACAATGCTGAGTCTGTGTGAAAAACTCCTAAAATTCTGTCATTATTTTTTGTCTTTACAGCGTTCTCTCTGCATTAGAAATGAAGATATTTATATCTGTTTTATTACATTTTACTAAATACATTTATCAAAAACAAGCGCTTTTCCTGGGGTCACCATGTTCTGCCATCCATCACTTTGTTTTTACTGTTTTGTTGAGCTATATGAGGGCTGATATTTTGCGGGGCAAGTTGTAGTTTTTATTGGCACCGTTTTCTGATATGTACAACTTTTTGACTATTTTTTATTGTAATTTGGGGGGCGGCGCGGTGAACAAAACACATGAATTTGCGCAGTATTTTTTATTTTTTAATGCCGTCCACTGTATGGGATAAATCAGGTTATTTGGGATAGTGCAGGCCTATACTCACACAATGATACCTAATGTTTGTTTACTTTATTTGAATTATTTTTTAAATTGTAAAGTTTTTTAAATTATTTTTTATACTTTTTTTTCAAAAAAAAACTTTTTAAACTTTTTTTTTTTTAATTACTGTCCCACAAGGGAATTTGAATCTCTTAACCCTCAGTTTAAACTGCTGAATTAAATTGTAATGCAGTATATTGCACATAGTCTCACTATAGGGAACAGGGATAGGCAGCCATGACAATCCCTCAACGCAGGGGATCCGAGGGGCTGAATGGAAGGGCAATGCAGGACATGTGACTGGGGGAAGGTCCACCAATGTGGTGACGGTTTCTATGGAAGTGTCTGCAGTTTAATAAAATAATTCTCAATGTTTCTCGTAGTTCATTCCTATGGAGAAAGTGAATGTATGGTTGAGTTTTACTCTTCTTGGTTTCTCTGACCTCCGTTGTGATCATTGAGCGCTCTTTGCCGTGTTTCTGGTCGTGTACATCTTCACATGGACCGGTAACTTGCTCTTGTTGAGTTCCATTAAGTTGTCTCGGCAGCTGTTCACCCCTATGTACTTTTTTTTTGGGGAACCTGTCCTTCGTAGACATTAGTTTCTCTACAGTCACTGTGCCACAACTTCTTATTGGTCTTCTTCAAGGCGGATCGAGCATTTCCTTCCAGGGCTGCTTCATCCAGTTGTATTTCTTTTTGTCATTGGGTGCTACAGAAAATCTCATTTTGTCGGCCATGGCTTTTGACCAGTACTTGGCTATATGTAACCCCCTCCACTATGTAAGAATAATGAATAGAAAAGTCCAGATCCTTCTGGTTGTCACTTCCTGGGTGACATCATCTCTACACGCCATCTTACATAGTTATACCCTGTCACAACTGACCTACTGTGAGGACAGACTGATCCACCATTTCTTCTGTGACGTGACTCCTCTCATCCAACTTTCCTGCTCAAGCACGGCTCTGGCTGAGCTCTTAATTTACTCGGAGGGCTCAGTGGCCGTGATGACTCCGTTTCTCTTTATATTATTTTCTTACTTGTTTATTGGTAAGGCCATAATAAAACTGAAAACCGCTAAGGGTCGAAGTAAAGCCTTCTCCTCCTGCTCGTCCCACCTTACTGTCATTTGCCTATTCTACGTCTCCATCCTATTCATCTACTTCCGGCCTCCCGATGATTATTCTGCAAACTACGATCGTCTGGCAAGCACGGCCTACACTGTCGCAACGCCAATGCTCAATCCCTTTATTTACAGCCTGAGGAACCAAGAAGTCAAAAATACTCTAAAAATATTCACCAGGACTTTGTTCTCTATACATAAGGACAAAAAAATCTCCATAGTCAAGTGACCATTGTCTAGGTGGAAATATAGTCAATTTAATAGTTGAGTTTTGTGAATGAAGAAAAGAGAAATGTAAATCCCATCAATATTTAGTTTGACCTTTGCCCTTTGTCTTCCATCAATTCTTCTTGGCAGAACTGGGCAGGGAGGTTGTTCCCACCATCTTGGAGGACTAAGCACAGATCTTCTGTGGATGTTGCTTGCTCCAATCCTTCTGTCTCTTCATGTCATCCCAGACAGACTGGATGATGTTGAGATCAGGGCTATATCTGTGGGGGCCGGATCATCACTTCCAGGACTCCTCCTCCAAAGGGCAAAGGTCACACCAAATTTTAATGGGATTTTTTTCATTCAGCCCCATACCCATGCATGATCAGTTTGACCAAGTTTTGACAATGTGAGGCGGTTTATCCACCCTGAGATGAAAAGGGTCAGGCAATAAAATTCATCATGTGTTGTGGGAGAGTCGGGAGACCCCATACACATAAGACAAGTCAACTGAATGGGACGCAGGTACAAGACCCTACATCGCTGCTACTAGTAGATAGTGTGCAGGTTGATGGACCACGGTAAACAATGGAGAGTCCGCAGTGATCAGCCAAGTGTCTTAGTCCCGTCAAACAGCGGATCAGCCAATAGACGGGTCCAGAGGTAGAAACCTGCAGTAACCCAGGAAGTGTTGGAACAAGAAAAATGGAAAAAATTGAATAAAAAGGGATAAAAAAATGTCATACATTCCCCAACGTGGTGTCAGTAAAAACTACATCTTGCGAAAAATGCAGCATTTTACAGTCCCTGAAAAGTGGATGAGATTCTGGCTAATCCCATCCACACATTGCAGAAAAATATCCGTGTTGCGTTTTTGTAAATCGCAGCATGTCAATTATACCTACGGCAACCATGCAGGAAAAACCATGATGTTTTTCCAACAGTGCTTTTTGGCTTGAGCTCACTACATGGGGCCTTAGCCTAAGGCCAATATTAGCCAGTCCTCAAGGAGTTAAGTGTTAGGCCTCATTCATACAACTGCAGACATGTCCATGGAACAAGAACAGAGATTTGCACTATTTTGGTCCATTTTGTGCACCAGGGAGCTCCATTAACATCTATGGGTCCGTGAACATGAGGGACGGCGTCCGATTTTCACTGACCCAGAGACATTGTTTTTTTTTTTTTTTTATAGACAGTTGATCTGTTTTTCATGGATGTGAAAGATGGATCAACCAAAAAAAACAAAAATAAGCAGGGCCGTGTGTTGTCCATAATGTGGATGTGTGAATAAGGCTTAGCTACAACCACACAAATACACAACACTATTCGCCCCTGGTCCAGAGCTGGCCTCTTTAGATTGGCAGACATGACCGACCCTCTGACTCTGGAGCTCAGGCCCTTTGGTCTCTACCCCTACTGCCTTTGAGAAATTGCATAGGTCGGGGACCTCTACTAAGGGACTTATCACCGTTATTTACCAACTCCTATCCTCTCCTGAGGGCCGGACTCCTCAAACCCTCAGGAGATGGAAGGAAACCCGAGGACAGATTCTCCTGCTCCATGGCAGATTATATGGTCACGGACATCTAAATCTTCAACACGTGTGACTTTTAGGGAAGTGCAATACAGGGTCCTGATGCACTGGTATCCTACCCCTGTCCTTCGTTACCTGAATCCTACGATTCCCTACTTGCTGGAAATGTAACTTGACCTTAGGATCACTGTGTCACATATTTTGGGACTGCCCTCTGATACGAGGCTACTGGAGAAGGGTCAATGTCTATCACAGATAACCTCTTTCTGCAAACGGTGCTGCTGGATCTCCTTGTTCATTTACTCAAAGACAGATGGGCAAAACTCTTCCTCTACCTCTGTACAGCAGCTAAATCTCTCATAGCTTTGAACTGGAAATCAGCCGCCCCATCTATTCCTGACTTTATTGCCCGAGTACTTGGAATACCTGACTCAATCTGGTCCCCATGGTATACCTACTGCACACTGTACCTACTGCACACTGTAGGATCTCTGACCGACTTTCCCTATCTTCTCTTTTCCCTTTGTCTCTCCCCGTATTGGTGTCTTATTTGCTATATTCCTGCTATATTGGTGTGGATGTATCCTCATACCATTGAACTGGGACTAAATATTAGCACCATATGTTGTGACTGAATAATACTGCCTCAACATGACCCATTAGTACCATCATATCATGACTGTTAATACCATCACACACCGAACAAGTAAGTCAAGGGTGGAATAAACAACAATGACCGTCAGGTCATGACTTCCATGTTAGTAGTTGTTCCAGTTCCAACCACAGAGGTCGCTCACGAAGGCACCTCATAACAGGCACAAATAATACAACACAAAAAAAGCATCAAAACACATATGATTCATGTAATTTATGTTCTAGTGGAGAATTTGTCATCCTGAAATGAACCTGATTGGCGGATTTATGGAATCCTAGAAAAGGTAAAACGTTCCAACAGCTCCTCAGTAATACATACTAAATACACTGCCTCTATGAACCGCTCATACACATAAGATATATGTTGACCATATTATATTTTGACCATTTCTGCCATCGATCTTATAGAATTTGTCTGCCAAAAATGTGAAGTGCCAGGTTGGATATTTCTGGCCATTGTTGACACGTTGAAATTGGTCCTCGTACTTGCCACTTTACACAAGCCCAACCAGTTCTTTCTCTAAATACCTCCCAGATGATCAGATTGTCCATATGAATGTCTGGGGTACAATTGGTCATCCTCGTGGTGACCGATAGCTATCTTATGTGCATGGTCAGCCTTAGTCACATGACGCATTTACGCGCTAATTTCATTTAGTACACATAAAGTGGACAATCTCTCTCCATAACTTCTTCCACCCATTGTGCACCTCTTGGTTACGGAAGCTGTAGATAAATGGGTTTAGCATAGGAGCGATGATGGTGTAGACCACAGTGATCGCGTCTTTCATTTCATTCTGTTTGCTTAGTCCGGGCTGAATAACGTAGGTGAAAATTCCTGTTCCATAAAACAGAGTGACCACCGTTAAGTGAGATGCACATGTAGAAAAGGTCTTCCATTTGCCCTCAGCAGAGTTGATTCTCGCGATGGTGGTGATGATCGCAATGTAGGAGCTGACCACTAGAAGTGCAGGTATGGGGCCTACAAAAATCCCAGCTATGAACTGAAACATCTGAAGGCCGGAGCTATCGGAGCATGAAAGCTGAGACAATAAAGGGGCATCACAGAAGAAACCAGGGATGATGTTAGGGCCACAAAAAACAAGCTGGAAAATTAATATAGTTTTTGTTAATGAATATGCGACACCCAGGAACCAGCATAGCAAAATCATCGCAACTAGAAAGGTTCTTACCATTACAACGCTGTACTGTAATGGCAGACAGATGGCTAGGTAGCGGTCATAGGCCATTGTGGCCAGCAGGAAACACTCCGCTACTATAATCACCTGGTAGAAGAAAATCTGACTGACACAGCCAGAGAAGGTGATCACCTTGTGATCAACCAACAGGATGTTCAGAAGATTAGGGACAATAACTGTGGATAAGGAAACATCTAAGAAAGACAAGTTTTCCAAGAAGAAGTACATTGGGGTGTGCAGACGATGCTGGGATCTGATGATGGCGATAAACACCACATTCCCACCGATGGTTACTACGTAGATGATTGTGAAGACAACAAAGAACAGAAGATGAAGTACTGACTGTTCCCAAACCCCCAGCAAGAAGAATTCATTCACCCGGGTTGTGTTGATTTGTCTTTGGAAGACATCCTGGTGAAATTCAGAATGGAAAAAGGTCAGAAACATCATTGTGTCCAAAAGAAATATCTACTGCATCTACATCACAGAGATATTCATGGAGCAAATCCAAGACTGGACTGAGGACAATTACCAGAGTAAAAGATGTCAATGGCCCGGCCTGAGACATCAGTGACCTTCAGTAACTCCTTCCTTTTATCTGCATCTTCTATTTTTAAGTCATACCATTCACCTTCTCAAAAGACTCAGAGGATATTGAAGGGACTACGACATCCACTGAGAATAGTCTGAGGACCTAAAAGAGACAACAATGGAAAGAAGTGTGACATGTCTCAACTAATCCACTGCCCCTCACAATAATGCATTACAGATTCCATAGATCATATCAATATATTTTTCATGGGCCTGAGCTGAAGTATAAATAACAAGGCGCGAAAAGTGAGGTATCAGGAGGTTAGGTCAGAGAAGTATGGAGAGGACACGTTGTGGACTGGAGATTACAGTGGGGAAAAAAAAGTATTTAGTCAGCCACCAATTGTGCAAGTTCTCCCACTTATAAAGATGAGGCCTGCCTGTAATTGTCATCATAGGTAGACCTCAACTATGAGAGACAAAATGAGAAAACTAATCCAGAAAATCACATTGTCTGATTTTTTAAGAATTTATTTGCAAATTATGGTGGAAAATAAGTATTTGGTCACCTACAAACAAGCAAGATTTCTGGCTCTCACAGACCTGTAACTTCTCCTTTAAGAGGCTCCTCTGTCCTCCACTCATTACCTGTAGTAATGGCTCCTGTGTGACATTGTTATCAGTATAAAAGACACCTGACCACAACCTCAAACAGTCACACTCCAAACTCCACTATGGTGAAGACCAAAGAGCTGTGGAAGGACCAGAAACAAAATGGTAGCCCTGCACCAGGCTGGGAAGACTGAATCTGCAATAGGCAAGCAGCTTGGTGGGAAGAAATCACCTGTGGGAGCAATAATTAGAAAATGGAAGACATACAAGACCACTGATAATCTCCCTCCATCAGGGGCTCCACGCAAGATCTCACCCCGTGGGGTCAAAATGATCACAAGAACGGAGAGCAAAAATCCCAGAACCACACGGGGGGACCTAGTGAGTGACCTGCAGAAAGCTGGGACTAACGTAACAAAGGCTACCGTCAGTAACACACTACGCCGCCAGGGACTCAGATCCTGCAGTGCCAGACGTGTCCCCCTGCTTAAGCCAGTACATATCCGGGCCCATCTGAAGTTTGCTGGAGAGCATTTGGATGTTCCAGAAGAGTATTGGGAGAATGTCATATGGTCAGATGACACCAAAGTAGAACTGTTTGGTAGAAACACAACTCGTGGTGTTTGGAGGAGAGTGAATGCTGAGTTGTATCCAGAGAACACCATACCTACTGTGAAGCATGGGGGGGGCAACATCATGTATGGGGCTGTTTCTCTGCAAAGGGACCAGGACGACTGATCCGTGTACATGAAAGAATGAATGCGGCCATGTATCGTGAGATTTTGTGTGCAAACCTCCTTCCATCAGCAAGGGCATTGAAGATGAAACGTGGCTGGGTCTTTCAGCATGACAATGATCCCAAGCACACCGCCAGGACAACGAAGGAGTGGCCTCGTAAGAATCATTTCAGGGTCCTGGAGTGGCCTAGCCAGTCTCCAAAGCCCATGTCACTGTCAGCCCTTCTTTCTATATAGTAGATTACTTTTGTCCACGGGGAAAAAGTTTCCTACTTAAATAAAGAATAGGATGTTCCTCCCCATTATCCTCTTGACTTAGGACTGCCCCAAGTCCCACCTCTGATGCATCAGTCTGTACAATAAAGGGTTTGTCAAAGTTCGGGCTTTGTAAGACCGGTTCTTTACACAACATTTCTTTCATTTGTTCCAAAGCTAGTTCACATTCTCTTGTCCGTGCCACTTACTCTCTTCTGCTCTTTTTAGTTAGGTCGGTTAAGGGAACAACTATGGGAGCAAATTCTGGAATAAAACTTCTACAATAGCCAACAAGACATAAAATGATCTGGAATAGTAGCAGATTGAATGGCTTGTACTTTTGAGATTTCTGGCCTTACTTTATCATTACCCACAATAAACCCAAGGTACTTTGTTTCTTGAAATCCCAAAGCACATTTACGTGGATTAATTGTGAAGCTTCCTCAATTATTACCTTTTCCAAGTGATACAAGTGGTCTTCCCATGATTTACTAAAAATTACAACGTCATCTAGATAAGCAGCTCTGTACTCCATATGATCCTTCAGGAGTAAGTCCATGGCTCTTTGAAATGTGGCTGGAGCACCATGAAGACCAAATGGCATGTTCCTGAACTGATACAGACCACTCGGCATCACAAAGGCAGATTATTCTTTTGGTTTCTCATCAAGTGGAATTTGCCAATAACCTTTACATAAATCTAGGATAGAAATATATTCTGCACACCCCAATCTATCTATGAGCTCATCGATACGCGGCATTGGGTAATTGTCAAAACTAGATATAGCATTCATTTTTCGAAAATCTATGCAAAATCTTATTGTCCCATCTTTTTTCCCAACCATCACTACAGGCGATGACCAAGGACTTTTGGAGGGTTCAATAACTCCCAATTTAAGCATTTCCTGAACCTCATTTTCAGCCTCACTCTTTAATTTTTCAGGTATTCGATAAGGTTCCTGCCTGATAGGCGCATGATCCCCAGTATTTATTGCATGAGAAACTAAAGACACACGACCAGGCTTACTTCCAAAAACATGTGAACTAGACCCAATAAGCTTCCTCATGTCACAGTGCTGATCTTTTTTATCTGGGGTTTCAATTTCAAAATCAACAGGACCTGTTTGTATGGCCTTTGCCATTTGGCCAACAACTTATTCTCAGTGCTAGGAAGCAAGAGAAGAACCTTATCCCCAACTATAAGTCACTTATTTTTGGCATGCTGATCATACCATTTCTTTTGGAAAACTTTCGCTTTGTGGACATTATCATCGGCTACCTTAATCCATTTCATGAATCTCTCTCATTTCCACCACATTTTTCTGATAACCACCTCTACCTTCCCATACCTCTTTAATAACATCCAAGAGTCCCCTGGGTCGTCTCCCATATACCCTGTAGACTCTTGGGGAACCTCACGATAGGCAAATAACAGAAAGGGCGACCATTTGTCCCACAGTTTTGGATCATTAGGTGCAAATTTTCTAAGCCTATTTTTCATGGTTTGGTTATACCGTTCAGTCAACCCATCAGAGTAGTTCGGAGGGGCTGTATACCAAGAAGTTTATAAGCTTCTAATAGAAAGGAAGATGTAAAGTTCCTCCCCTGATCAGTAAGGATATGCTTAGGTAATCCAACCCTGCTAAACACATTCAAAATTTCCTCAGCAACTCTCTTAGCAGTAACTGTGCACATTGGTATAGCTTCAGGATACTTGGTACAGTAGTCTACACTTGTAAGAATAAAACGGTTACCTTTGGAACTTTTTTCTAGTGGACCAATAATATCCATAGCCACAGTATTAAATGGTTCATCAATTTCTGACAAGGGTATAAGTTCTGCTTCGGGAGGAGGTGAAGCCGTGTACTGATATACTGGGCAACTACGACAATAAGTAGTTATTTCATCATAAACTCCAGACCAATACAACCCATAAAGTTCTCTGGCAAAAGTTTTTTTATAACCCAAATGTCCAGCAATAGGAACATCATGCGCTAATTTCAAAATTTCTGATCTAAACCTTTTTGGCACAACTAACTGCTGCACTTGTCCTCCTGTTTCTGGGTGACTGCACACTCTATATAGAATATTATTTACAACTAGATAAAAGGGTGTAACCGGCGGCCGACCACTTTACAGTTAGTTAAACCTTATTCATACAATGGATATAAGTCAATGTCCTGTGTTTGATCAGATGCAATATCAGTTTCCCACAGGTCAGCATTGTTATACTTGCCATCCTGGGAAAGTCTTTTCCTAAAGACATCCTACTGTTCTGGGACTCTCGGAGGCTTTGATGACGGTGGCTCCATGATGTCCCCATGAAATGGGAAAATGTCCTTCACAGTCTCATCTCTCTTGTGTGCCTTTGCTTTAGCTCGGGTAGTCACAGCAGGCAACTGGCTTTCCTCCTTTAGCACATCTTTGACTCCAGAAGTGGTTCTTCCAAGGATCACTGGTACTTGTAGTTCTGGAACAACAACTGCTGGCATGGTAAGACATTCCTCATCCAACTGCAGTTCAATATTTGATGTGGAGTCATTTTTTGTATCTCCATGAACACAGATAATTGTCACTTTGTGAAAGTCCATCTTATGAGTTATTAGGTCCCCCTTTACCAGACTTAGTTTACTTCCAGAATCCACAGTTTGTCCATTAATTTGGATTCATAGAAAAATGTCACTGCAAGCAAAAAACGATCCAGACGTTGGGCCTTTAGTGCTTTTCCTTGGGCAAAATTTAAACACGTGGACAAAATTGTTGATCCCTCGTTTAATGAAAGAAAACCCCACAATGGTCACAGAAATAACTGGAATTTGACAAAAGTAATAATATATAAAAATTCTATGAAAATGAACCAATGAAAGTCAGACATTGCTTTCCAACCAGGCTTCAACATGAAACAGGCCTGGACAGAAATGAGGGTTCCCTTAATATTTAGTTGCACAACCTTTTGAGGCAATCCCTGCAATCAGACGATTCCTGTAACTGGCAATGAGACTTCTGCACCTCTCAGCAGGGATTTTGGCCGCTCCTCATGAGCAAACTGCTCCAGTTGTCTCGGGTGTGAAGGGTGCCTTTTCCAGACGGCATGTTTCAGCTCCTTCCAATAGGATTTAGGTCAGGGCTCATAGAAGGCCACTTCAGAATAGTCCAATGTTTCCCTCTTAGCCATTCTTGGGGATTTTTAGCTGTGTGTTTTGGGTCATTATCCTGTTGACCTGCGACTGAGACCAAGCTTTCTGACACTGGGCAGCACATTTCTCTCTAGAATCCCTTGATAGTCTTGAGATTTCATTGTACCCTGCACAGATTCAAGACACCTTGTGCCAGATGCAGCAAAGCAGCCCCAGAACATAACAGAGCCTCCTCCATGTGTCACAGTAGGGACAGTGTTCTTTTCAAGATAGGCTTCATTTTTCCGTCTGTGAACATAGAGCTGATGTGCCTTGCCAAAAATTTAGATTTTTGCCTCATCTGTCCATAGGACATTCTCCCAGAAGCTTTGTGGCTTGTCAACATGTAGTTTGGCAAATTACTTTTGTCAGATTCAAGTTATTTCTGTGACCATTGTGGGTTTTTCTTTCATTAAACGAGGGAGGGGACCAACAATTTTGTCCACGTGTGTAGCTATGTGTCCCTTTTCTTGACAAATATAGCACATTTTTTCACTGGTGACAGTTTTTAATGGACTTCTGGCTTCTTGACTATTCGCCCCAGAGAGAATTCTGAATGGTTTGGATGGGCCAGTTGCCGACCTGCTTAGGTCTCTTTTTGTTAGGAGAAAGTCCTCTGCCAAAGAAATTGCTTTGTCAGCATTTTTGGGCCGATGTTTTTTAACCCAGGCATGAACATCAGCTGGAAGAATTTGTAGAAACTGTTCAAGTCTGATCACTTCACTGATCTGCTCAGTCATCTTGGTGTCTGGTTTCATCCATTTCATATATAAGTCTTACAGGCTAGTGAAGACTTCTCTTGGACCATCAGTGTAGCAGTACTTAAATTCTCAGAACCTCTGCCTGTAGGTTTCCTCACTGATGTCATATCTCCTTAGAATAGTCTCTTTAACCAAGTCATAGTTATTTGCATGGTTTATGTTCATGTGGCTATATGCCAGTTGGGCTTGTCCAGTGAGATATGGTGCCAGTCTTACCACCCACTGTTCTTTAGGCCACTGACAAGTGTGTGCAATTCCTTCTAATGTGGTTAAATATGCCTCAATATCATCCTGTGGAGAAAGTTTTGTCATGTGAGGGTCTTTTCAAGGAGACATAGCAACAGGCGGTCTCAGGGTTTGGAACAGTTCTCTCCAGCGTTCATCCTGACGTTGCAATTCCTCGCGATTTCTCCTGGCTTCCTCTATTTGCCTTTTTTCTGTTTCGCTCTGCTGCACAGTTAACCATTTCATAAGGTCAGCAATGCTCTCAGGTAAAGTCTTTTCAGAAGGTTCAGCAACACTTGGAGGTATTGGAGCTGTGGCTCCTTGCACTTCTGCCTCCTCCTCTGTCTAGCACCTTGACTTTCCATTTTTACCAGTTGCTTGCAGCAGTTTGCTTTACGGACACAGTTGGTTTTGTTTTAATGCGCCAGGAACGTGTCTTGTACAGAACTCCCTTGTTTCTTTATGCTGGAGTACTTGGAGCAATACTCCAAAAAATGATCCCGTTTCTGACACCATATCTGAAACATGGGAATTTCCAAAAAACAATCAGACCTTGATGGATAAAAAAAAAAATCCAAAGGAGTTTATTTTAGGAAGTCCAATTTTAACAAAAAAAATGAATTCATCAGAAAATATCCAAAATGTGTACAACAAAATCCTTGCATCTCAGGCTGCCGTAGTCCCACAGATTATCTACTATGTCAACTCCACCAACAACCCCCAGCTTGCTGTCTAATGAATCCTTTTTTACCATAGACATTTCCCATAATCCTCTGCAGTTTTCTCTATAAATCACTGGAGTTGCTGCAGACTTGTCTCTTATAAGGTCAGGGCAGACACAGACACACCTTACTACTGCAGGTAAGGAGCTAAAAACACTTCTTTATTAACCCAAGTAGTTGTGAACATTTCCCTAGTTTTGGTACATTGTTCCCAGATGGCAAGACCAGAAAGAGTAAAAAAAAAATCGAGCATTAGGTGGTCAATGAGGAAAGAAAGAAATAAGAAGCAGTAATAGAACATTCACACAGAGGATTTACCAGACCTGGGGAACTCATGGACCACAACTAAGGTTACAAAGAGGAAACCAGCTGTAAACATAAAGCAAAACCTTTCACCTCTTCACAAGGAGGTATCGGGAGATTAGGACATGTATGGAGAGGACAGGTTGTGGAGATTACATGTGAGGAGGTATCAGGAGATTAGGCCATGTATGGAGAGGACAGGTTGTGGAGATTACATGTGAGGAGGTATCAGGAGATTAGGCCATGTATGGAGAGGACAGGTTGTGGAGATTACATGTGAGGAGGTATCAGGAGATTACGTCATGTATGGAGAGGACAGGTTGTGGAGATTACATGTGAGGAGGTAGCAGGAGATTAGGCTATGTATGGAGAGGACAGGTTGTGGAGATTACATGTGAGGAGGTATCAGGAGATTAGGTCATGTATGGAGAGGACAGGTTGTGGAGATTACATGTGAGGAGGTATCAGGAGATTAGGCCATGTATGGAGAGGACAGGTTGTGGACTGGAGATTACATGTGAGGAGGTATCAGGAGATTAGGTCATGTATGGAGAGGACAGGTTGTGGAGATTACATGTGAGGAGGTATCAGGAGATTAGGTCATGTATGGAGAGGACAGGTTGCGGAGATTACATGTGAGGGGGTATCAGGAGATTAGGCTATGTATGGAGAGGACAGGTTGTGGAGATTACATGTGAGGAGGTATCAGGAGATTAGGTCATGTATGGAGAGGACAGGTTGTGGAGGTTACATGTGAGGAGGTATCAGGAGATTAGGTCATGTATGGAGAGGACAGGTTGTGGAGATTACATGTGAGGAGGTATCAGGAGATTAGGTCATGTATGGAGAGGACAGGTTGCGGAGATTACATGTGAGGGGGTATCAGGAGATTAGGCTATGTATGGAGAGGACAGGTTGTGGAGATTACATGTGAGGAGGTATCAGGAGATTAGGTCATGTATGGAGAGGACAGGTTGCGGAGATTACATGTGAGGGGGTATCAGGAGATTAGGCTATGTATGGAGAGGACAGGTTGTGGAGATTACATGTGAGGAGGTATCAGGAGATTAGGTCATGTATGGAGAGGACAGGTTGTGGAGATTACATGTGAGGAGGTATCAGGAGATTAGGTCATGTATGGAGAGGACAGGTTGTGGAGATTACATGTGAGGAGGTATCAGGAGATTAGGTCATTTATGGAGAGGACAAGTTGTGGAGATTACATGTGAGGAGGTATCAGGAGATTAGGCCATGTATGGAGAGGACAGGTTGTGGAGATTACATGTGAGGAGGTATCAGGAGATTAGGACATGTATGGAGAGGACAGGTTGTGGAGATTACATGTGAGGAGGTATCAGGAGATTAGGCCATGTATGGAGAGGACAGGTTGTGGACTGGAGATTACATGTGAGGAGGTATCAGGAGATTAGGTTATGTATGGAGAGGACAGGTTGTGGACTGGAGATTACATGTGAGGAGGTATCAGGAGATTAGGTCATGTATGGAGAGGACAGGTTGCGGAGATTACATGTGAGGGGGTATCAGGAGATTAGGCTATGTATGGAGAGGACAGGTTGTGGAGATTACATGTGAGGAGGTATCAGGAGATTAGGTCATGTATGGAGAGGACAGGTTGTGGAGATTACATGTGAGGAGGTATCAGGAGATTAGGTCATGTATGGAGAGGACAAGTTGTGGAGATTACATGTGAGGAGGTATCAGGAGATTAGGCCATGTATGGAGAGGACAGGTTGTGGAGATTACATGTGAGGGGGTATCAGGAGATTAGGTCATGTATGGAGAGGACAGGTTGTGGAGATTACATGTGAGGCGGTATCAGGAGATTAGGCCATGTATGGAGAGGACAGGTTGTGGACTGGAGATTACATGTGAGGAGGTATCAGGAGATTAGGTCATGTATGGAGAGGACAAGTTGTGGAGATTACATGTGAGGAGGTATCAGGAGATTAGGTCATGTATGGAGAGGACAGGTTGCGGAGATTACATGTGAGGGGGTATCAGGAGATTAGGCTATGTATGGAGAGGACAGGTTGTGGAGATTACATGTGAGGAGGTATCAGGAGATTAGGTCATGTATGGAGAGGACAGGTTGTGGAGATTACATGTGAGGAGGTATCAGGAGATTAGGTCATGTATGGAGAGGACAGGTTGTGGAGATTACATGTGAGGAGGTATCAGGAGATTAGGTCATGTATGGAGAGGACAAGTTGTGGAGATTACATGTGAGGAGGTATCAGGAGATTAGGCCATGTATGGAGAGGACAGGTTGTGGAGATTACATGTGAGGAGGTATCAGGAGATTAGGCCATGTATGGAGAGGACAGGTTGTGGAGATTACATGTGAGGAGGTATCAGGAGATTAGGCCATGTATGGAGAGGACAGGTTGTGGACTGGAGATTACATGTGAGGAGGTATCAGGAGATTAGGTTATGTATGGAGAGGACAAGTTGTGGAGATTACAAGTGAGGGGGTATCAGGAGATTAGGTCATGTATGGAGAGGACAGGTTGTGGAGATTACATGTGAGGAGGTATCAGGAGATTAGGCCATGTATGGAGAGGACAGGTGGACTGGAGATTACATGTGAGGAGGTATCAGGAGATTAGGTCATGTATGGAGAGGACAGGTTGTGGACTGGAGATTACATGTGAGGAGGTATCAGGAGATTAGGTCATGTATGGAGAGGACAAATTGTGGAGATTACATGTGAGGAGGTATCAGGAGATTAGGTCATGTATGGAGAGGACAGGTTGTGGAGATTACATGTGAGGAGGTATCAGGAGATTAGGTCATGTATGGAGAGGACAAGTTGTGGAGATTACATGTGAGGAGGTATCAGGAGATTAGGCCATGTATGGAGAGGACAGGTTGTGGAGATTACATGTGAGGAGGTATCAGGAGATTAGGCCATGTATGGAGAGGACAGGTTGTGGAGATTACATGTGAGGAGGTATCAGGAGATTAGGCCATGTATGGAGAGGACAGGTTGTGGACTGGAGATTACATGTGAGGAGGTATCAGGAGATTAGGTTATGTATGGAGAGGACAAGTTGTGGAGATTACAAGTGAGGGGGTATCAGGAGAGTAGGTCATGTATGGAGAGGACAGGTTGTGGAGATTACATGTGAGGAGGTATCAGGAGATTAGGCCATGTATGGAGAGGACAGGTGGACTGGAGATTACATGTGAGGAGGTATCAGGAGATTAGGTCATGTATGCAGAGGACAGGTTGTGGAGATTACATGTGAGGAGGTATCAGGAGATTAGGCTATGTATGGAGAGGACAGGTTGTGGACTGGAGATTACATGTGAGGAGGTATCAGGAGATTAGGTCATGTATGGAGAGGACAGGTTGTGGAGATTACATGTGAGGAGGTATCAGGAGATTAGGCCATGTATGGAGAGGACAGGTTGTGGACTGGAGATTACATGTGAGGAGGTATCAGGAGATTAGGTCATGTATGGAGAGGACAAATTGTGGAGATTACATGTGAGGAGGTATCAGGAGATTAGGTCATGTATGGAGAGGACAGGTTGTGGACTGGAGATTACATGTGAGGAGGTATCAGGAGATTAGGTCATGTATGGAGAGGACAGGTTGCGGAGATTACATGTGAGGGGGTATCAGGAGATTAGGCTATGTATGGAGAGGACAGGTTGTGGAGATTACATGTGAGGAGGTATCAGGAGATTAGGTCATGTATGGAGAGGACAGGTTGTGGAGATTACATGTGAGGAGGTATCAGGAGATTAGGTCATGTATGGAGAGGACAGGTTGTGGAGATTACATGTGAGGAGGTATCAGGAGATTAGGTCATGTATGGAGAGGACAAGTTGTGGAGATTACATGTGAGGAGGTATCAGGAGATTAGGCCATGTATGGAGAGGACAGGTTGTGGAGATTACATGTGAGGAGGTATCAGGAGATTAGGCCATGTATGGAGAGGACAGGTTGTGGAGATTACATGTGAGGAGGTATCAGGAGATTAGGCTATGTATGGAGAGGACAGGTTGTGGACTGGAGATTACATGTGAGGAGGTATCAGGGGAGTAGGTCATGTATGCAGAGGACAGGTTGTGGAGATTACATGTGAGGAGGTATCAGGAGATTAGGTCATGTATGGAGAGGACAGGTTGTGGACTGGAGATTACATGTGAGGAGGCATCAGGAGATTAGGTCATGTATGGAGAGGACAAGTTGTGGAGATTACATGTGAGGAGGTATCAGGAGATTAGGTCATGTATGGAGAGGACAGGTTGTGGACTGGAGATTACATGTGAGGAGGTATCAGGAGATTAGGTCATGTATGGAGAGGACAGGTTGCGGAGATTACATGTGAGGGGGTATCAGGAGATTAGGCTATGTATGGAGAGGACAGGTTGTGGAGATTACATGTGAGGAGGTATCAGGAGATTAGGTCATGTATGGAGAGGACAGGTTGAGGAGATTACATGTGAGGAGGTATCAGGAGATTAGGTCATGTATGCAGAGGACAGGTTGTGGAGATTACATGTGAGGAGGTATCAGGAGATTAGGTCATGTATGGAGAGGACAGGTTGTGGAGATTACATGTGAGGAGGTATCAGGAGATTAGGCCATGTATGGAGAGGACAGGTTGTGGACTGGAGATTACATGTGAGGAGGTATCAGGAGATTAGGTCATGTATGGAGAGGACAAATTGTGGAGATTACATGTGAGGAGGTATCAGGAGATTAGGTCATGTATGGAGAGGACAGGTTGTGGACTGGAGATTACATGTGAGGAGGTATCAGGAGATTAGGTCATGTATGGAGAGGACAGGTTGCGGAGATTACATGTGAGGGGGTATCAGGAGATTAGGCTATGTATGGAGAGGACAGGTTGTGGAGATTACATGTGAGGAGGTATCAGGAGATTAGGTCATGTATGGAGAGGACAGGTTGTGGAGATTACATGTGAGGAGGTATCAGGAGATTAGGTCATGTATGGAGAGGACAGGTTGTGGAGATTACATGTGAGGAGGTATCAGGAGATTAGGTCATGTGTGGAGAGGACAAGTTGTGGAGATTACATGTGAGGAGGTATCAGGAGATTAGGCCATGTATGGAGAGGACAGGTTGTGGAGATTACATGTGAGGAGGTATCAGGAGATTAGGCCATGTATGGAGAGGACAGGTTGTGGACTGGAGATTACATGTGAGGAGGTATCAGGAGATTAGGTTATGTATGGAGAGGACAAGTTGTGGAGATTACATGTGAGGGGGTATCAGGAGATTAGGTCATGTATGGAGAGGACAGGTTGTGGAGATTACATGTGAGGAGGTATCAGGAGATTAGGCCATTTATGGAGAGGACAGGTTGTGGACTGGAGATTACATGTGAGGAGGTATCAGGAGATTAGGTCATGTATGGAGAGGACAGGTTGTGGAGATTACATGTGAGGAGGTATCAGGAGATTAAATCAGAGATGTATAGAAGGGACATATAGTTAACGGAATATGACGTATGGGTGGTATTGGGAGATTAGTACATAGATATATGCAAGGACCTGGCTGTGGACTGGACTTTATGTGCAAATACAAGCGGGCAGATATTCTCTGTATGATCAGAACAAGGTGAGTCAGCTGTAACATTAAACAATTCCTAAGACATTGCAAGGATAACTTTTTATATTTCCACCTTCAATGAGCTTACAGAGAGGATCTTGTGGCAGTGGCTGGGAGCTCTCAGCATCAGAAACCTTCTCTAAGTATTGGCCCTTTAGCTATGCCCACTTTCTGCCCAGGATTTTTTACTACTTAGTGTTTGTTTCAGGGCTTACAATGCTCACACATACAGTAGATCAGTCATTATTACATAGTCCACAAAGGGGAAGGTTGGAGAGAGAACGCTGATGTTTGATCCTGGTGGGTTAGTTCCCTTAGGAGATGGCTTCGTCCTGTGATTTCTCTGCTGTCAATATTACGACTCCCCAGGCCGTAGATCTATCTGCATCTCTAACAAGGTCCTTCAGGAGTCCGTGTTTGTAACAGTAATGTAATAATGAGAGACTCGGGGGAAGGAAACACCTTCATTATCTCAAGTCTACAAGGAAAAGTTGTTTGCATCAATTGTCTATGCATAGAGTATCATGAGCTGAGGCAATGGGACTGAATGAAACACTGGAATTCAATGATGAAGAACCCCAGTCTTGGCTCATCCCATCTACCTAAGTTATATCATCTCTTTTACTTAGGTTATATTGGTACATATTTTATTAGCAGTTGGGTGTCCACCAGCCGGTCACTGACAGTGACGATGTCCAATTCCTGTCTCCTCTCCATTCATGGACAATTAACCTTTCAGATGATGTGGTCAAATGTGCCCACAGACATGAGGGGCTTCCTCCAGCAACCCATTCTCCTCCGCAGCAAAGCAAGATAGCCGTTCAATTGTTAAGGCAGCCAAGAGCCTTGTGGAGCTTTCAGGCTTTCCAATACTAAGTTACTATTGAGCTCTGTCTGTGGCAGGGCCTAATAGTAACAGGGATTTATGGTATATTTTTATGGTATAAGCCATCTAATGATCACATGTTCGAATGCTCTAAAGGGGCTCAAAATAAACTTTCAACAAAATAAAGTAAAAAGAAATAAAATAAAAATAATAAAAATATATTTAAAACAATTTAAAAACTCAATAAAAAGTAATCAAAATATTGTACATTCCCCAAAACGGCCCCACAAATAGAATCCTTATATAGATGGCAGTAAAAAAAAAGTTTCACATGTTAAAATATGGTAATGCAAAGAAACTTTTCTTCCCAAAGTTTCAGTTTTGAATAAAAATTAATAAAAAAATCAGTAATTCTCCAAAATGCTAACAAAAAACTACAACTTGCCCAGCATGAAGAGACGCCTTATAATACTCTGTACCCCCCATCCACATGATGTAACAGAAGATTCCTCAGACCAGGCCGCTCTCTTGCTCCATGGTCCAGCTCTTAGGCCCATTGTAGACTCTCTTGGTGGTGGACAGGGGTCAGCCTGGTCACTCTGACTGCGATGTCCTGTGTGTACTAATCCCTGTATATCATTGCCATCAATGTGTGCTCCATTATCTATCCTGTGGGATCGGATCAAATGGGCCACCGTTCACTCCTCATACACATCAATGACCCTGTCCCCAGTTCAACAGTCGTCCATCTTTGGCAGGTAATAACCACTACACACCAGGAACACCCCACAACTGTACTAACCCTACCAGCTATACCAACCGTAACAGGACTAAATGTACTAACCATACTAACATCTACTGTGCCCCCTACCTCTATAAAATAAGAGATAAGATAAGATAATCCTTTAATAGCCCCACCATGGGAAAATTCATTGTGTTACAGCAACATAGATAATACAAATACAAAAACTCCAAGGTAGAGGCATTACAGTGACAGTAGGTACAGATAAAAAGGTAAAGGTAAAAAAGTGGTAGAAGGGATACCACAACTTAAGATCTTTCAGTTCTCTGTATGGAGTGATCTCTGCTTAGGTCGGTGTTGGTTGTACAGCCTAACCGTGGTGGGGAGGAAAGACTTCCGATAGCGCTCCTTCTCACACCTAGGGTGGAGCAGTCGGTCACTGACAGTACTGCCCAGCGCTATCACGGTCTCATGCATGGGATGGGAGTTCTTCTCCTGCATGGAGCTCACCACGGACAGTATCCTTCTGTCACCCACCACCTGCACTGGGTCCAGTGGGCTCCCCAGGACAGAGCTGGCCCTTCTAATCAGCTGGTCGAGTCTATTCCTATCCCTGGTTGATATACTGCTCCCCCAGCAGGCCACTCCGAAGAAGATGGCTGATGCCACTACCGAGTTGGTCTTCTAAACGTTAATCCTAAGGTTGTTCCTTTGGCACCAGTACACAAAATCCCAGTTCAGTTCCCTGTTATCATCGTCTGTGATGAGGCCTACTATTGCAGAGTCATCAGAATACTTCTGTAGGTAGCAGCTGGATGAGTTGCACCTAAAATCTGCAGTGTACAGTGTGAAGAGGAAAGGGGCGAGAACCGTACCCTGAGGTGCCCCCGTATTACAGATCTCGGTACCTGACACACAGTCTTGGGCTCTCACATGTTGGTCGGTTTGTGAGGTAGTCTAGGATCCAGTTGGAGAGGTGGTGGTCCACTCCAGCAAGGCCCAGCTTGTCCCTCAGTAACCTGGGCTGTATGGTGTTAAAAGCACTGGAGAAATCAAAGAACATTATTCTCACAGTGTTCCCTATCTATATTAACCCTACTAACATTTACTGTGCCCCCTACCTCTATAACCCTATCTATACTAACCCTACTAACATCTAAAGTGCCCCCACCTCTATAATCCTATCTTTCTATCAAGGAAGACATTGAGAACGTCTGGGCAAGAAGACTGGTCACCATGGTGGAGCCCAGAAAAGTTGAGTATAACAGTTTGTTTTACTTTAGTCCAAAACAAATCTTTCGGGTGACCCTCAAAAATACTTGCAGAACGAACCTTGTGAGTTTCCCCCATCACCAGCCCCTAACATGGCCTCTCCTCTCATTCTCATTCTCCACTCACAATGGCTATGGTTTTCCTCCACATGATGGATCTTTTCTCATCAGCTAGTTGTAGAGTGTGCTGCAGCTTATGGCGCAGACCGAGCCGTGTTCACATGTTACATGATATCTGCTGCACATGTCATTCAGAGACAAATCAGTGCAATGATGGAGGGAGGACATACATACTACATACATATTACACATATACAGTACCACAGAAATAACCACATATATATCAGGTTCTTATAGTAATGCAGAACTTTGTAGTAACTTTGTGCCCTGTAAGGTTTGTAAATACCTCTGGATCACGCAAGGTTAATGTCGATATCTTGTGCGTCCGCTTTACCTGGGCCCTGAATGTTCTGTCCTCTGAGGAGAAGCTCCAGGTTCTTATATTGCCGCCGTACACGGACCAGTTCATTATTGATTTCTCCAGAGACGTCGTCTTCATGTTTTTCATTCATTATTTATCATCAGAAAAATCATCCCCCAAGACCCGACAATTCCCAGAAATACAACATGTCAATTACCCTCACAAAAATACCTGATGGAAATGTCGGATAGATGTAAAATTCATCTCAGGCAGATAACAGTTGTGTAAAAGGCTTCACTCACTGCCCTATAAAAAGGCTCTCAGAGGCTACTTTTGGGTAGTGTACCCCTTGGTGACAGATTGATTATATTTTAACCCAGTTGACAAACTTTGAGATGTGGTATCATTGTACTCAGGATTGTTGTTTCCATGAATTGCCGCCATCTAGACTGTTCTGAACTGGCTGTTAGCAGATGTTGGGGCAGTGGTTATGTGAGGGCACACACATGGTGAACAGCACGGCCCAGACAGATCACCAGTAGAGGATTGTTTGATCAAATGATAGGCACAAGCTCCTACAGTTTCCTTGTCCACCATCCAGGCACAGGGGGCGCTTTCATTACACCCCGTCTCATTATCCCCACCTATCTCTTCATTACATCCTCCTGTCTCTGCCCGAACCATTTACAGGCATTTAGCGGAAGGAAATTTGGTGTCACGTCCATTACATGTCCTGCCATTGACAACCAGACACCATCACCTCCATCTGCAGTGGTGTCGTGAACAAGAAACCTGAACTGTACAGACTGGAGCCGTATCCTCTGTAGTGATGGATCCAGGATCTGTTTGGGATCTGATGATGGTCGGGTCGGAATATGGAGGCCTCATGGTGAGCGCTATGATCCTGCGTGTGCTGTGGAGCGACACACTGCCCCCTGCTGGTGTGGTGATGTGTGGGCCATCACATAGGACAGTCGGTCACCCCTAGTAGTGATACAAGGACACGAACAGCTCAGTGATATGTACAGGACATCCTGACACTGCCACATGTGTTGTCTCTCATGGCAGGGCGGACAACTGGTCCCAGCAGGATAATGCTCGCCCATACACACAAGGGTACCCCAGGAATGTCTCCACCAGATTACAACACATCCTAGTCCTGCCTGGTCACCAGATTTATCGCCAATCCACCATTTATAGGACCAGATGTGAGTTCACCAACCTACAAGTGTACAGGATCTACAGGCCCAGCTGTAACATCTGTGGCAAATGTACTGCAGGATACCATACAGAACCTGTATACCTCCATGTCCTGCCGTATCTCATCTTGTATCCAGACTACAGGCCCGGCTGTAACATCTGTGGTAAATGTACTGTGGGATACCATACAGAACCTGTATACCTCCATGTGCTGCCGTATCTCATCTTGTATCCAGACTACAGACCCAGCTGTAACATCTGTGGTAAATGTACTGCAGGATACCATACAGATCCTGTATACCTCCATGTCCTGCCGTATCTCATCTTGTATCCAGACTACAGGCCCAGCTGTAACATCTGTGGTAAATGTACCGCAGAATACCATACAGAACCTGTATACCTCCATGTCCTGCCGTATATCATCTTGTATCCAGGCTACAGGCCCAGCTGTAACATCTGTGGTAAATGTACTGCAGGATACCATACAGAGCCTGTATACCTCCATGTCCTGCCGTATCTCATCTTGTATCCGGGGGGGGGGGGGGGGGGGGGGGTGGATCCTGGAGCCTGCGCCCAGTTCTCCCAATACCCTTCTCCTTTGGCTGTAATATTGCCATCATTTCCATCATCACATCACACTGAGAAGCTTCTCCAGGACAGGAACTGATTCTTGGTGCAGGATTTTTTGTCAGTGAGTGATTATTGCATATAGAGATCTACCACGGATAACTCGGGGAATGACTTTGGGCAGTTTCTGTATATTCGGTTTCTATAGATTCTCTTACATGTCAATTAGTTTTTCGCCTTCTTGAGTTTGTCATTTAGGAGGTAAGAGGGAAGAAATGCCCCGTCTCGATACTTACCACCTGGTGACCGCGACCTCAGGTCCAGCGAGGTGATTTTTTTTTTTTTCTTTATTCTACTGATTCGTGTTTTGTGTTTTTATGGGACACCTCCTGCAATGTGATGTAACACATGGACATGGACCTGCTGCGATGATGTAACAGTGCCCGACCAGATACAACGCCCTGCCGAAAGGGGTGAGCAGGACAGCCGACTCCCTGCTATGCCAGCGCTTCCAGAGACTCGTTGTTGGAGGGTGGAATCATTTTATCTGTCGGCCCAATAAACCTCAGTCTGATTGATTGGGTTATGGTGAGATCTGATTGTAATGGATCGAGGGGTGTTGGGTTATGGATAGAATTGATGTAAATAGATCTAGCACAGATGGACTTGTGATCAACATGATTGTATTGGATGTATATAAGTCGGGGGATGGTTAGAAATAATCGTAATACATCTATGAAAGTTGGACTAAGGAAAAGACATAATTGTATTGGATATATGGGAGGCGTAAGGACAGGTCACAATGGATCCTGGAGAGTTGGGTAATGGTTAGACATCATTGTAGTCTTGATCTTTGAGACTTGGGTTAGGACAGGACCTGATGGTAATAGATCTATGGGAATTGGGCTAGGGAATGACAAGATTGTAATGGATTGATTGGGGCTTAGTTGGATGAGATATATATTGTGATGGACCTCTGGGAGTTGGTTCACGATTAAACCTGATGGTAATGGGTCTAGGAGAGCTGGGTTAGGGTTAAACGTGATTGTAATAGATCTTTGAGAGTTAGTGTTCTCTTAATCCTGGTTGTAATGGGTGTATCGGAGTAGGGCTGGGGTAAAACCTGATTCTAATGGATATGGTAAGACCCGATTGTAATGGATTTTTGGAAGTTGGCTTGAAGTGTAAATAAACTTTTCTTTATTTTTTTATAAATCTATAGGGCAGATGAAGGGAACAAAGTTTGTATTATACTTTATTAAAGAAAAGTGTCTGGGTCTTCCCTACGTCACTGATCACATCTCTACAGTAGATGTCTACAGAGAGGGGAGGGGGAGGAAGAGGAGAACTCCTCAAAGCAGAGAGACATGTGCACTATAGTGAGACAATTTTCTTTCACAACACAACTGGGTTATCAGGAATTACTATCCAGCCTTCTCCTGACAGAAATGACTTTAGACACCTCATATTTCTGTCTGTCTCCTTCTTCTCCTTTCTCCTCCATAGACTTCATGTAAACCGACCAAAATCACCCAACTAAGAACTTATACATAAAGACACGGCACTTTTAGTAAGACCTATTGTAATGTATCCTTGATTATGGTTAAATTTATATTCCAAAAGCTAAAAAGTGCAGCGCTCCTTCCCTTCTGAGCCCTGCTGTGTGCCCAAACAGTTTACACCCACCTATGCAATTTTGTTTGTACCTGGGATAACCCACTTAGAAGTTTTAGGAGTGCGTGTCTCTGATGACACAAAGTGGGCACTGAAATGGCAAATTTCTTCAAAAATTTTAATTTTCACTTTGCATCATCCACTGCACATTTCTTTTTGGAAACCATCTCTTGAGTCAAAATGCTCCCCATACCCCTTGATAAATTGTTTGAGGGGTGTAGTTTCCAAAATGGGGTCACTTTTGGGGGGTTTTCATTATATTGGTATTTTGGGGGCTCTACAAATGCGACACCTGAAAACTATTCCAGCAAATTCTGCCCTGTGAAAGACAAATAGCGCTCTTTCCATTCTGAGCCCCCCCATGTAATGTACCCCACATATGGGAGAAATTTGTGTAACAACCTGTGGGGTGTTTCTCTCCTTTAACCCTTTGTGAAAATTAGGGGATAAAGTGACATTATAGTAATTTTTCATTTACACATGCCAATGTTAAATCTGTGACCCCAATGGCTGTGGGGTTAAAATACTCACCATACCCCTTGATGAATTCTGTGAGGGGTGTAGTTTCCAAAATGTGGTCACTTCTTGGGGGTTTGTACTGTTCTGGCATGTTAGGGGCTCTGCAAATGCAACATGGTACCTGAAAAACATTCCAGTAAAATCTGTCCTCGAAAATCGTACCCTGCCGTGCGCCCAAACATCAGCTTATATCCACATTTGGGGTATTTCTGTATTTGGGACAAATTGCATAGCAGATTGTGGGGTGCATTTTCTCTTTTAACCCCTTGTGAATGTGTAAACATTTTAGGGCTAAATGAATGCATAAGTGAAAGAAATTGAAATGTGTAAATTTCACCTTCATTTTTTGTTCTAATTCCTGTGAAATGCTGAAAGGGTTAAGAAAATTCAACTTCTTTCAGGAGTGCAGTTTTAAGAATTAAGTGATTTCTGGGGGTTTCTATTAGAGAGGCCTCTCAAGACCCCTTCAGAACTCATCTGGTCCCTTGAAAAATGGGATTTGGAAATATTCTTGAAAATTTGGAAAATGACTGATTTGTAAGTCTTATAATATCTGAAAAAAATGAAAGGATGGTTAATGTTTGATGCCAACATAAAGCAGAGATCTGGTACATTATATGTATGACGTCATTTGGGTAGTCTGACTATGTATATGAAAGGCATGCAATTTCAAAGTTTGAAAACTGCATTTTTTTTCCAGATTTTTACCAAATTTCCCATTTTTTCATAATCAAAGACAAAACATATCGAGCAAAATATAAAACTAACACAAAGTACAAGGTGTCACGAATAAACTATCTCAGAATCATTTTGATAACTTCAAGCGTCTCAAAGTTATTACCACATAAAGTGACACCTGTCAGATTTATAAAATGAGGCCTGGTCATGAAGGGGTTAAGTACGATTCTTCCCATTTTCTTAGGTATCCAGGAATATTCCACAAGTAGGAGACACAACCCGATGTCCGCCATATGCTATATATGATATATAGGGGGAGATTGGTTTGTGTTTTTAAATATCTATCTAATAATAGTTCTGTATCTCTGTAGTGTCAGATCATTTTATAAATGTTCATTAGCCCCCCGGGCTTATAGT
Source organism: Leptodactylus fallax (assembly GCA_947044405.1). NCBI lineage: Eukaryota > Metazoa > Chordata > Amphibia > Anura > Leptodactylidae > Leptodactylus > Leptodactylus fallax. Next base: position 992,315 of record CAMRHE010000390.1, on the reverse strand, counting down.
GGCCGCAACGGCGACTGGTCAGGACAGGAAGAACCGGTTTAGGAAACAACATGAGCCAAAAAGATAAATAGAAACTGCAGCAACAGAAAAACATTCTCAGGTCTAGAAAGGTACGAACTTACTCCATGATCTATCTATATATCTAACTAATATCTATTTATCTATCTCTCTCCTATCTATCTATCTCCTATCTATCTATCTATCTATCTATCTATCTATCTATCCATATCTATCTATCTATCTATCTATCTATCTATCTCCTATCTATCTATCTATCTATCTATCTATCTATCCCATATCTATCTATCTATCTGTCTATCTCATATCTATCTATCTATCTATCTATCTCCTATCTATCTATCTATCTATCTATCTGTCTCATATCTATCTATCTGTCTATCTCATATCTATCTACTCATATCTATCTCATATCTATCTCATATCTATCTCATATCTATCTCATATCTATCTCATATCTATCTATCTATCTATCTATCTATCTATCTATCTATCTCATATCTATCTATCTATCTATCTATCTATCTCATCTCCCTATCTCATATCTATCTATCTATCTATCTATCTATCTATCTCATATATACTATCTATCTAGCTATCTCATATCTATCTATCTATCTCATATATCTATCTATCTATCTCATCTCTATGTATCTATCTCATATCTATCTCATCTATCTATCTCATCTATCTATCTCATATCTATCTATCTATCTATCTATCTATCTATCTATCCCATATCTATCTATCTATCTATCTATCCCATATCTATCTATCTATCTCATATCTATCTCATATTTATCTCATATCTATCTCATATCTATCTCATATCTATCTCATATCTATCTCATATCTATCTCATATCTATCTCATATCTATCTCATATCTATCTATCTATCTATCTATCTATCTATCTATCTATCTACTCATATCTATCTATCTCATATCTATCTATCTATCCTTCTCATATCTATCTCCTATCTATCTATCTATCTATCTATCTATCTATCTATCTATCCATCTATCTATCCTTCTCATATCTATCTATATCTATCTATCTCATATCTATCTATCCTTCTCATATCTTTCTATCCTTCTCATATCTATCTATTATCTATCTCATATCTATGCATCTATTTATCTGATATCTATCTAAAGTTTTTGATGTATGTGGTTAGAAAATTTAGATGTCTGTCTGGTTTTTTTCTCTATAATTTTTGGTAACATACATTCTTCTTGGGTCAGGCTCCTAGCTTTCTTGAAGGCGTTTTTGATGATCCCTTTTGGATACCCTTTTTCTATAAACCTTTTGGTCCTCACATGGCTCTGTGTGGCAAAGTCGGAGTTTTTAGTACAATTATGTCTTAGCCTTTTAAATTGCCTGAAGGGAACGTTGAGCTTCCACTTTTTGTAGTGGTATCTCTGGAAATTCAGGAGGCTGTTTCCGTCTACTTTTGAAGGTTTTTATAATGATCTTTTTTCCATACTCAGTATTACGTCCGGGAATTCTACTTGAGTTTTAGATGACGTACCTGTTAGTCCTCAGTTGTTGGTATTCAGATGGAAAATAAAATCGTTAAGTTCGTCTTAAGTCCCTTTCCAAATTAGGGGCAGATCATCAATGTATCTACAATAGAATATAATGTTGGCTGTCCACTGGGAGTTATATATAAAGTCTTCTTCATATTTGCCCGTATACAGGTTCGCAAAGCTAGACGTGAATTTCGTTCCCATTGCGGTACCCCTGCATTGTATGTGTATTCGGTCTTCAAATGAAAAAAACATTGTGCTCTAATGTAAATGAAATTGCAGTAAGGAGGAATTGTCTCTGGATTGTGGGTAGGGAAGTGGCCCATATCCCTTTCTATATTTGAGTCCAGGGCACTGACATCGAACGTGTGACCATTGTATGTTTTTCATTTTCTTGATGAGTAGATGAGTCTTTGAGGTAGGGAGGGAGTTGTAATACAAATTTTTGGAAATGATGGTCGATGAATTCGGATAAGTTACTTGTGAGTGAATTGATTCCGGATATAATTGGACGGCCGGGGGGGCGGTTTCATTCTTATGTATTTTAGGGAGGTGATAACAAAGAGCTAGTTTAGCTTCTTAGATTGTTCGAGTCTTTCTTTTTTACTGAGTGTGCCACTGGATGTTGCATTATTTATGAGGGATGTGTATTTCTCGAAATATTCTTTTTAGGGATCCTGGGATAGGGCATTGTAATATTCCTTGTCCGATAAAACGCTCTAAGCTTGTGTGAGATGGTCATTACGGTTTTGATTAAGAACGCCTTCTCCTTTGTCCGCGCTCCGGATGGTGATATCAGATTTGGAGATAAGATTTTTTTTAAAGCTCTTTTTTCAGTCCACGTTACATTCTTGTTTTTTGGAGTTTGTTGCGCTTTGAATTGGTGGTTGAGATGATTTACCTAAATTCTGCAGATATTAGGGAGAAGAAAGTTGCAATTTGGTTACCCTTGTGCTGGATGGGAAAGAATCTTAATTTCGGTTTTCTGATGAAGTTGTTCAAGTCTAGAAAAAGGTCTAATTCATTGACCTTATTGTTAGGGCAGAAAGAGAGACCTTTCGTAAGTAGACTGGACTCTGCTTGAGTTACTATGTAAGCAAATTAATTGAAAGTTTTTCTTGTGGATTTATTTTGTTTTTCTAATGTGGACTCTTTTTTTTGTTCATGTTTTCTGTGTTTTTTACTGATGCCACTTCCTCTCTTGGTTTTCTTTTTAGGGATTTCTTTGGATTGATTAATGGTTGAAAATATTGTTATTTTTGTGCAGTTTTTTGATGGGTGGGGTTCTGGTCATTTCAGTTGTTGTTGGGTTAGAAGTGGGTGGGTGATAATTTGGTGTATAGGAGTAATGGGACTTTCTTGTACATGGTATGTAATTTTTGGGGAGAGAACTGGTGGTAGGTCTAAAGATGATACCTTGGAAGTGGTTTGGATAACTTGGCTAGGTGTATCCGATGATGAACTAGGGAGCCTGGGAACATGCGAATACGGTGCGTTATAGACTATAAGTAGAGAGTCTTCTAGTATGGGACTGGAATTATGGAGTACTGAGCTCTAAAAGAGAACGGAGATTGTCTGGTAGTCCTGGTGGTGACGATCCAAAATGAGTGGGTGGAAGACCTAATGTGGAATGTATGGATGATATTAGATACATCAGGGTTGGAATAGTTTGTGTCTGACTACACAGTGGTGGAGCTAGACTGAGCTTGGTTAGTGGGACAGTGGGTATGTTTGGATGCAACCTGGTAGGTGCAAGTGGTGTCCATTGAATGTATAGTGGTGGAGTTGGGGCTGAGCTTGATAGGTGAAACAGTTAAGAGGAGCCCCGGCGTCCTCGTGCAGCGGGGCCCACGCTTACCTGCCTAGCTACACTCCCTAACTTCATCCACTCCATTCAGGAGGGACTACACATAAAGCTATCCCTATATATTATTATTACCTATGACCAGCAATACACAGAGTATTGTAACTAAACTCCACATCGATACTTATTCTTACTGTGTCATTCTTAGCCGAACAAAAAATTTTATTTTTATTGTTTCCATCAAAAAGTCTCTTAATGTTGTCATTAATACATATTCTGGTCGTATAAGACTGTGGCCATTAGCAACTATATTACTATTGCAATTATATACCTATGTTGCATTTTTTAAGTCATTTTATGTTAATTTTTTATCATCATCATGGGTCACATGATGTTTTTATCCCCTCCCCTTTTGAGGGTGGGGTTACTTAAACCAGAGCTGTGGTCACAGTCATTAGGTACATTTCATTTCAAAAAGAGGTCCAAACCGGGAAACGCCTTTGTACATTTTTTATATTTTTATGTTACCTTTTATGCTTTAATAAACCAATTTTAACCGCACCAGTTGGTTTCAGCCTCCGGGTTGTTTATACCTGTAAATCACCTCATACGAGAAGGTGGCTCAGGAGGGTGAAGAGCGCTGGATTCTGTCTCTACTCCCCTTGCCCTAAAGGCAAGTCTCGAAACGCGTTGTGTGTCACCACTTGGAATAAAAATCTTTGCACCTGGACTAGCGCTTGTATGCCTCTATTTTGGGGTAGCCATCTATACCCTACACCGCTCTATTGGATCTTCCTTACGTGTTATCACCGTTACCACGTTGCTGAGGCTTGGACCTGCTGCCTGAGGTCCACCAACACATTGGAATTATTCCTTCATGCTATTTAAGTAGTTGTGAGCATGTACTCAACCTACTGTTTTACATTGACTGTATCCCACAGTATTACGCTATTAGCGCTTGGCGCTGTTTGCTCTTTTACTTTCTTTCTCGATACACATGATGGGATGGATGTCACCCATTCTGAGGCATCATGTGAGAATGTTCCAGAAAATCCCAGGAGAGGAGGCTCCACCACCAGGGCAGGAAAAAATAGTAGTCGAACTCTGAACCTACAGGGAAAAGTGGGGAGGGAGAGGAGACAGGGGTGCAAACAAAGATTTGAGCAAACAGACAAAATTCAGTAGAACTACAGTGTAGCGGGGGCAGGAACTCCCAAAACCAAATAAATCATGAGCAAGACTAAGTCTCCTGACATGGGGCCCGACCTGCAGGGTCAGAACAAGCGACCCAACAAGGATCAAGTGCAACCACATAGAGTAAACACAGCTGGCCCGTGCCCCAGGTGAGGGGGCGCCTGTGAAGGCCAAACTGACGTAAGGATATACTATATGGGACAAAGTTAATAAACAAACCAAAATGAAACACAGGATGGATAGCGTCCCGCTCCGCACAACATTCTAGACTGTATAACAACAATAAGTCTGGAACCTGCAAAAGAAAACAGTCATGAGGAAAGAAAGGTCAAAGCATCCTATGCAACAGGAGCCTAGAGAAGGCCCAGTGAGAGTCAGGTGGGAGGAGCATCAACCCGGGGCCTTCTCGGGGACGGCTGCAGATGAGGAGGTTGTTGGCATTTCGGCTTCTGCCGCTGCCACAGAGGAGGGGGCAATGGCGGAGGGTGATTCCGTTCCCAATCAGTTAGATCCGGGAGAGGGATCCCCAGAGAATTGCAGAAGAGTGCCAGATCTTCAAAGGAGCTAAGGGTGTCGGAGCGGCCGTCACATCAGGCTGTTGGATCAAAGGGGAAGCCCCATCTATAGGGAAGTTGCCGGTCCCTCAGTAGTTGAAGAAGGTGACGCCATCTCTGTAGAGTAATCCACGACAGGTCTTGGTAAATCTGACTCTTAGCGCCATCAAAGTCCCTGGACCGCCTCGCCTTAGCCATGATAGCTTCCTTCAGAGTAAAGTCATGCACACAACATATGACATCTCGGGGGTTCGCCCCAGTACCTTTAGGGCGCAGGACTCTATGTGCTCTATTAAGCTTAATGTTATGAGAGGAGGGCTCGTGGAGCAAAAGGTTAAATATGGCTTCAAGCATAGCATGCACGTCTTCCTCACAGGGGAGCCTCAGGGAGGCCACGGTTATCAAGATGATGGTGAATGTCTCTAACCACTGTGGCTTGAGAGAGGACTGTGAACTGCAAATGGGAAACATAGGACCTAGTAACCTCATGGTCGTCCTCAAGGGTCTCAACTCTAGAAGCAATGTATTGGAGGTCCTTCTGCACCATGAATATTTCCGCACGCAAAGTGTCAGTGACTTATGCAATGAGCGCCTGAAAGTCCTTTTTTGTTGGTAGTTGAGCCAAAATTTCCAACCATTCTGGAGGTGTACCTGGGGGGACTGCTTTGGTGAGGCAGAGTCCTCATGGTCGGGGACTGCATAGGGGGACATAGAAGGTGTAGCCCCTAAATTGTCTTCCAGGGATCCACTGCCAGGAGGTGTTGCAGGAGGGGCTGGAGTAGCAGAGGCAGCCCTAGGAGGCAGAGGGCACAGATCTGTGGCAGCAGAGAGAGAATGGAGTGGACCAGGGGACTGTGTAAGAGAGGCTTTGCTGACCTGAGGAGGTAGAGAGGCCGCAGCGCTGGTGTCTGAGATGATAGCTGGCTGGAGCATGTGGAGCTGGAAAGATGGCGCCGGCAGGTGCGTGGAGATTGCTGCCACATGTATGGAGGGCTGGAGTGGCGTCCGCTACTGCTTCTGGAAGCTACCTGTTCCCAAGGGGGAAAAAGGAACAGCATCGCCGGCCGGAGAAGGAGACAGCACGGCGAAGGCTGAGCCGTTCCAAGATGGCTGCCATGCTGAAGAAGGAGGAGCCAGGGATGCCGCTGGCTCAAAGTACTCTGCCATGGAGTGCTGGGTTCCCCTTTCAATGACATCACAGGTTTTCCCTCTAGGTTTTCCGGATCAGGCCGGGGTACCAATAACAATACAGGCGTATATCCTGCCGTGCTTTGTAGTGTGGCCGCAGCGCTGGATGAGACTGGGCATAGATGGGGTTGGTGATGGGGTGGTTTGCTATGACCCCTGGACCCCTTTAAGAGGAATGTGTCACCATTTTTTTTTTTTGTATTAAAACCAGATACATGATTATGGGGCGGCCATCTTGTCTGTGCTTCTCCTCTGCTCTGTTACCAACATTTAGTGATCTGCTTTACAGCACAGTCATGGCCATAGGCAGCAATAGACTGGAGCCGACTCATCGAGGTCTATGGGAGAATTTTCTAGACATGCTCTGTGAGAGGAGTAGGAGGAGATAAGATGTGACATCATCTATTGTTAGTAGTGATGTAATGATGGATCAGTGGTGTTATCTATAGAGGTGTTATCTTGTATTGTAATCCTGTCTATGATTTAAATGAGGTGCTGCTGCAAAAAAAAAACCCTACAGAACTGGCAAGTGTCAGTCTATTATCAGACTTAGTGGCTAAAGTGACAATTGCATTGTTTTTTAACATCTAGATAGCGACATGGAGAATTAAAAAAAAAAAATTCTTAAAAAATATGTGAACATAAAATCTTGGTCCTTTTCTGGTGCCACATTTTAGGTTTTTAGGTCTCTGCAGACTATCCAGAAGTCACTGAAGCGTCCCTGTCGGGATCAGACACACATTGCAGCATGGCTAAAGCAAACAGAGGCTTGTGATGGGATCCGGGGTGACAGGGCCAGGTCTGGGGGTGTTCCCTGTGTCTGCCGCCTCTCTGCACATCTGACTGGCTGCCGGCCTTCCACCCCTAGGAGTGTGACTAGTGATTGGCTGCGGGGGAGGTGTGACACTGTGTATGTTCTGGGAAGTTGTACAGCTGTATGTTTGGGCCAGTAACATGAATGGGGGTGTCGCGCCCGTCTGTGCAGGGATTGGCTCTGGCACGCTGTGTTTTGAGTGTGTAATCGGTGTGTGCTGACACTGCAGGCTCAGACGTGCAGACACATGCTGTGTAACGGAGACTGCAGCTGTTAGATCACTGCTCAGGATAACCTGTCACTTGTATCTCAGGTGGGAACCATGGTGGACAGCGTGTACCGGACACGGTCACTAGGAGTGGCAGCTGAAGGCCTGCCGGATCAGTACGCTGACGGACGGGCAGCTCGTGTCTGGCACTACTACATTGGAGACAAGAGAAGTCGCACAGATGAATATCGGTCCTGGATACTGTCCCTGCTACACAAACATGGCTGCCGGACCGTGCTGGATGTCGCCTGCGGCACTGGGTGAGCACGGTGAGAAAATGTCACGACACGGAGTAATAATACACCCGTAACTTCAGTATAATACACCCCACTCATCATTATAAAACACCCGTAACATCAATATAATACACCCATAACATCAATATAATACACCCCACTCATCATTATAATACATCCGACTGATCATTATAATACATGCGACTCATCATTATAATACACCCGTAACATCAATATAATACACCCCACTCATCATTATAATACATCCGACTGATCATTATAATACACCCGTAACATCAATATAATACACCCCACTCATCATTATAATACACCCGTAACATCAATATAATACACCCGACTCATCATTAATACACCCGACTCATCATTATAATACACCCAACTCATCATTATAATACACCCGTAACTTCAATATAATACACCCCACTCATCATTATAATACACCCCACTCATCATTATAATACACCCGTAACTTCAATATAATACACCCCATTTATCATTATAATACACCCGACTCATCATTATAATACACCCATAACATCAATATAATACACACATATCATCATTATAATACACCAGACTGATCATTATAATACACCCATAACATCAATATTATAATACACCTGACTGATTATTATAATACACCCATACCATCATTATAATACACCTGACTGATTATTATAATACACCCATACCATCAAAATAATACACCTGACTTATCATTATAATACACCCGACTCATCATTATAATACACACATATCATCAATATAATACACCCCACTCATCATTATAATACACACATATCATCATTATAATACACCCATAACATCATTATAATACACACATATCATCAATATAATACACCCCACTCATCATTATAATACACCCATAACATCAATATAATACACACATATCATCATTATAATACACGCAACTCATCATTATAATACACCAGACTGATCATTATAATACACCCATAACATCAATATAATACACCCCACTCATCATTATAATACACCCAACTGATCATTATAATACACCCGACTCATCATTATAATACACCCGTAACTTCAATATAATACACCCCATTCATCATTATAATACATCTGACTCATCATTATAATACACCCGTAACTTCAATATAATACACCCGACTCATCATTATAATACACCCGACTCATCATTATAATACACCCGACTCATCATTCTAATACACCCCAATCATCATTATAATACACCCGTAACATCAATATAATACACCCCACTCATCATTATAATACACGCGACTCATCATTATAATACACCAGACTGATCATTATAATACACCCATAACATCAAAATAATACACCCGACTTATCATTATAATACACCCATAACATCAAAATAATACACCCGACTTATCATTATAATACACCCATAACATCAATATAATACACACATATCATCATTATAATACACCAGACTGATCATTATAATACACCCATAACATCAATATAATACACCCCACTCATCATTATAATACACCCAACTGATCATTATAATACATCCGACTGAAACACCCCATTTATCATTATAATACACCTGACTGATTATTATAATACACCCATACCATCAAAATAATACACACATATCATCAATATAATACACCCCACTCATCATTATAATACACACATATCATCATTATAATACACGCGACTCATCATTATAATACACCCATAACATCATTATAATACACACATATCATCAATATAATACACCCCACTCATCATTATAATACACCCATAACATCAATATAATACACACATATCATCATTATAATACACGCAACTCATCATTATAATGCACCCAACTGATCATTATAATACATCCAACTGAAACACCCCATTTATCATTATAATACACCTGACTTATCATTATAATACACCCATAACATCAATATAATACACACATATCATCATTATAATACGTCCGACTGAAACACCCCATTTATCATTATAATACACCAACTCATCATTAGAATACACCCGACTGATCATTATAATACACCCATAACATCAATATAATACACCCAACTGATACACCCGACTTATCAGTATAATACATCTGACTCCTCATTATAATACACCCGACTGATAAACCTGACTCATCATTATGCACTATCCATAATACACCGCTCTATCATCCAGCACTATCCATAATACTCCGCTCTATCATCCAGCACTATCCATAATACACCGCTCTATCATCCAGCACTATCCATAATACTCCGCTCTATCATCCAGCACTATCCATAATACTCCGCTCTATCATCCAGCACTATCCATAATACACCGCTCTATCATCCAGCACTATCCATAATACTCCGCTCTATTAATACAGCACTATCCATAATACTCCGCTCTATTAATACAGCACTATCCATAATACTCCGCTCTATCATCCAGCACTATCCATAATACACCGCTCTATTAATACAGCACTCTATTAGTACTATCACTGTCTCTAGGAGCACTCTATTAGTACTATCACCGTCTCTAGGAGCACTCTATTAGTACTATCACCGTCTCTAGGAGCACTCTATTAGTACTATCACCGTCTCTAGGTGTCTTCCCAATGAGCAGTCACTCACACTCCTCTGGCATTCTTCAGGGTGGACTCGGAGATGTTGGTGGAGGAAGGATTCTCGGTGGTCAGTGTTGATGCCAGTGATAAGATGTTGAAATACGCCCTGAAGACTCGCTGGAACAGAAGAAAAGAGCCCGCATTTGACAAGTGGGGTGAGATGATGATGGAGGAGAGTGTTATACGTATAGATGATGGAGGAGAGTGGGTTGTATTGATGGTATGGGTCTCTTATGGGGTGGATCTGTCTCTTGCAGTCATTGAGGAGGGTAACTGGCTGTCTCTGGACCAAGATATCTCTCGCCCTGGATCGGGATTTGATGCTGTCATTTGCCTAGGCAATTCATTTGCACATCTGCCGGACTTTAAAGGTACCCCCTGCACATGGAATGGTTTAACCCTAACTATATAGACAGTGAAGGAGATCTGTTTCCTACCATGTGATATGGAGCACAGTGGAGCGGTTACACTGTCACCACCAGGGGGCGCTGCTCCCTCCAGTGATTGTGGATGTTGCCTGTCATGTGGAGATTCTTCTCTGCAGTCTCCATCACATCCTGGCCTAGAGGTTTTTTAAAGGTCAATAACTTTTCAACAAAATGTATAAAATAATAGAAAAACTGTATAGAAAATACTTTAATGTTGTACCGTGTTAGCCATAGAAAGTAATGGAAGAGCGAAGAAATCAGGCGATACCTTTTAGAGGCTAACTGAGTATATTTGATAGTAAGCTTTCGAGAGTACTAGCTCTCTTCTTCAGACATGGTGTTATACAAGAAACTGAAAATTCACAGACTTTTTATACACAAAAGACCTGGACCTTCAAAAGGTCTTAAAATATTTAAAAATAACAAAATGCAATCTAAGTAGAAAAGTTATTTACAAAAGGTTAAGAAATAAACAATCTGGAAACTTGTGGTGCGTGACGGAGGGATCAGTAATTCTTGCTGTTATCTGTTTGCTATTAGGAGGTGATTTGTGACCCTCACAGGTCATACATAGTGTGACATGAAGCTGGCAGGAATATTAAGTCCAAATTGCAGAGTTTTAAATGTTTGCATAAACTTGTACTCCCATTCTTTCCTCTCCTCCTGCGTCTTAAAATGTCCCATTAAAACCACAACCCGCAAATCTTCAATAGAGTGGTTTTCTCCAGAGAAATGTGCGGCCACTGGGAGATCGGTTCTGCTGTTATTAATGGTGGATCTGTGTGAGTTCATTCGTTGACTGAGTCTCTGCCCTGTTTCCCCCACATAGAGGCCTGTGGTGGGACATTGCACACACATTATGAGGTACACCACATTGGGAGACCTGCAGGAAAATGTCCCCCTAATTCTGTGCACCTGCTGTGACTGTGGGATAGGTACACTGTCAGTGGTGTGGATGTGCTTGCAGGTCATGCACCTTTTATGTAGGCAAGGTGAGGTGCCATTTTCAGTTGGGGCCTTCAGGGCACTCTGGACAATAATACGCCTCAGGTTTGGTGGTTGTCGAAAGGAAAGGAGAGGGGGGACTGGAAATATGTCCTTGAGTCTGTTGTCCCTATGTAGCACTGGTTGGAGATCCTTGGCAATCCTTCGTAGGATCTCCAGCTGTGGGTTGTAGGTGACAACTAGGGGCACTCGGGCTTCTTTCCGGGTCTCTCTATATGTGAGCAGACTGTCTCTGTTAATGGCTGCCGCTTTGTATAATTGGTTGTCTGTCACTTTTGGTTTGTATCCCAATCTGAGAAATTTCATCCTCAGATCCAGGAGGTGCTTGTCCAGGTCTGTTTTGTCGGAGCAAATACAATTGTATGGTATAGCCTGGCTGTAGATGATAGATTGTCTTGTGTGCTTGGGGTGGAAGCTGTCGTTTCTCAGGTAGGCCGTTCTGTCTGTGGGTTTGTGGTATATTGATGTGAGTAGCCGGTGGTTTTTAACCCCTTAAAGACACGGCCATTTTTCATTTTTGCATTTTCGTTTTTCCCTCCCCACATTTCAAGAGCCATAACCTTTTCATTTTTCAGCTCACAGAGTCACACGATGACTTATTGTTTGCTAAACAAATTGTACTTTGTAATGTCACCATTCAATATCCTGTGCAATGTACTGGGAAGCTGAAAAAAAATTCAGAATGAGGTGCAATTGGAGAAAAACTGTATTTGCGCCAATTTCATATGGGTTTAATTCTTACAGCATTCACTGTGTGGTAAAAATGACATGTTACCTGTATTCTGCGGGTCAGTACGAACACGGCGATACCAAATTTATAGTATTTGTAATGTTTTGATACCTTTTAAAAAATTAAAAACTTTGCAATATAGAAAAAAAAAATTTTGTGTCGCCATATTGTGACACCTGTAACTTTTTCATATTTACATGTATGGAGCTGGGTGCGGCGTCTTTTTATGTGGGACAACATGACGTTTTTATTGATACCATTTGGGGAAAGATCTGATGGTTTGATGACTTTTTATTCAATTTTTTATAGGAGGCAAAGTGTTGAAAAAAACGCTATTTGGCCATTTAGATTTTTTTTTGCTGCTACGCCATTCACCGCATGGGATAAATATTTTAATAGTTTGGGCATTTTGGAGCGCGGGGATACCTAATGTGTTTGCTTTTGTTTATTTACTTTTATATCTCTTCTAGGGAAAGGGGGGTGATTTGAACTTTTGTGGGTTTTTTTTTTTATACTTTTAAAAACTTTTTTCTACTTTTACTTCTATGAGTTTCCAGATTTATTTCTTGACCTGTTGTAAATAACTTCTCTACTTATATTGCATTTTATTTTTAAAGATTCTAATATCCTTTGAAGGTCCATGTCTTTGGTGTATAAAAAGTGTGAATTTTCAGTTTCTTGTATAACACCATGTCTGATGAAGGGAGCTAGTACTCTCGAAAGCTTACCATCAAATACACTCAGTTAGCCTCTAAAAGGTATCACCTGATTTCTTCACTCTTCCACTAGAAAATACTTTGTAATATATCTTATTTTAGAAGAATTATTTTTCTCCACTTATCAGACTCTTTTCCTTCTCTCTCCTAAAATGACATTCACTCTGAATTCTCTGTTGAATCTGTCTTGGTCTCACAAGAAAGACTGTGGGCTCACAGAAGGATCAGATTACATGTGCCTATAGAAGTCTTTGGAGACAGATGAGAGACACAAAAAGAACGGCTGCTGCATCTAATATGTTATGGAATTGCCGCTCAATTCCCAAGGTGATAGAAATTCTGTTTAAAGGCATTATCTGGGGAGTAATAAATCTCGCCAGAACAGTCTCTGCACTGGTTAAGCTTCATTTCCACGTGAGCCCCATTGATTAGTTTTGTGGAGGGCTGCGGAGGAAGACCGAACTCTGGTTCCTCAGTCTACCGCCGCAACTGCTGCCAGTCTGTGACATCACCAACTCCCTACAGTCTCGGGCTCTATTTGGTAGTCATGTGACGCAGACTCAACAGAGAGGAACCAGAGTTTCGGCCTTCCCCATGGCGCTGTGCAAATGTAATGAATTGTGATTTATGGGACGGGGGTGTACAGGGAATGCAACGGTAAGACTTATTACCCCTTAAGATATATCCTAATATGAAGCAGATACCTGCTAGCTATAACCCGGCACAGCCCAGGCTTGCGGAGTCTATGGTCATCCTGAGCTTTGGGACCCAGGTTGCAACCCCAACACAAGGTGCCAGAATAAAGGTGCATTTGCAGACTTAGGACCAAACCATTATAGAGGGCAGAAAGAGTAAAACACAAGTCAAGGAGGGTGCGGGAACAGACAAAAACAAAGGTGTCAGAGTCCAGGCCACGATCAAGTCCAGGAGGTCACAGATACAACCAAATCAGCAATAAAAGGGTTAGCCAGGAGAGCAAGCAAAGGTCAGCAAACAGGGTAAGGTACTGAAAGTAAGTTCTGAAAACCCAGAGCCTGGAATACTAATGCAATCACAGGCAGGTAATAAGGCTCACTGCTAGGTGTAAAGACTCCGCCTCTGCTCTGGATCGGACAATGGCGTAGCACTCTGATTGGCTTTGTGCCTCATAGCTCTGTCAACTGAGCAGACCCAGCCAGAGTTTGACTGGTAGTCATGGAAATCTCAAAGCTGCACTGAAGGGAAAGATGGATGCAAGTAGGAGGGGCAGGTCCCCCCTGAATATGTCCTCACCTTATAATGTCCCCTGAATATGCTCCCACATTATAATGTCCCCTTCCTGGTGCCCCCACAGTCTGTATATTGTCCTCTCCTGGTACCCGCAGAGTATAATGCATCAAGTAAACAAGACTCAACTCTCCTCACTTCACCATTGTCTTCAGCTCATCTACGTCCTCCAGAATTGTAGTTGGGACGTACCTCTCACCATCCAGGACACTTGGGAGACATTAGGGTCACACAATACAGGAATCATTCTAGAAGTAAAGGAGAGGGTTGTCACAGCCACGCCCTCTTCTGATATGATAGACCAGAACGGAAGGTGTGGAATAGTAGTCACTCCACCCAAAACTTTCTTCAAAGAATACAGCCACTTGTATTATCTAGTCCTGACAATGTCCAGTCCAGACACCAGGAATGTTCAGCTGGTCACGAGTCCAGTATCATGAAGGTCCAGCCACATGAATGTCCCGTATTTTGGCTGGGGTCCTGACAGGAGTTGTTAGAATACTGTAATCCTGACAGGAGTTGTTATAATGACCACGCTGCCATCTCTCCCATCAGGAGATCAGAGTGACCAGCGACTGGCTCTCCGGAACATTGCAGGGATGGTCAGACCAGGAGGAATTATGATCATCGACCACAGAAACTACGACTACATCCTGAACACTGGCTGCGCCCCTCAAGGCAAGAACATTTACTACAAGGTGAGGCCATTTCTGGGCAGAGCTGTCTCGCAGACACCTGCAGATGTTACTGTCTCTGTCTGTCTCCGCAGAGTGACCTGACGCAGGACATTTCCACCTCTGTCCTGTGGGTGAATAATAAGCCTCACATGGTGACCTTGGATTACACGGTGCAAGTGCCAGTGCCTGGGGACATGCAGCCAGAACTGAGGTACAGCCTACCCCCATTATAAGGTCACCCAATGACAAGTCATACATTCAGTATCTGCTGCCACAGTCTCTCCTCCCATATCATCATACATAAAGCCCATGATTATAGAGAACTACAGCTTCACCGTCATATCTCCGGACCACCAGGGATGTTACCATAAACTCCCTCATCTTCCTGGAATATCAGGGATTTTACCCAAAGCAATTCACTTCTCTAGACCACCAAGGACGTCACCATAAAGCCGTTCACTTCCCTAGACCACCAGGGATGTCACCATATAACCATTCACTTCCCTAGATGTTAGGGAATTTACTCTAGGGACTTTACTGTAAACCAATTCACTTCCCTAGACCACCAGGGATGTTACCATAAACCTCCTCACCTTCCGAAAATACCAGGGATTTTACCCAAACCCCTTCACTTCCTAGACCACTAGGGATGTCACCATAAACCCCTTCACTTCCTAGACCACTAGGGATGTCACCATAAGCCCCTTAACTTCCCTAGACCACCATGGAGATCACCATAAACCTCTTCACTTCCCTAGACCACCAGGGATGTCACCATAAACCTCTTCACTTCTCTAGACCACCAGGGATGTCACCATAAACCTCTTCGCTTCCCTAGACCACTTGGGATGTTACTATAAACCCCTTCACTTCTCTAGACCACCAGGGATGTCACCATAAACTCCTTCACTTCCCTAGAATACCAGGGATGTCACCATATAACCATTCACTTCCCTAGATGTTAGTGGGGCGCACGGCCCCCTCTTCTAGAGTCATCCTCCATTCTGTCCCTCACTTTCCTCTGTCTGCAAAAGGTGTCAGAGTGGGGCAGAGCTGGTTTTGGGGACACCGGAGGCTGACATATTTATTACAACTCACACCAGAAATCTACGCCAGTTCCTGACTAGCGTGGAGCTACATTCTGACAAAGGGGCGGTGCCTATAGAGGCCTTTATTAGGACTGGTGTAGACATGGCCCCACTGTCCTTTGTCACTAGTGTCTGGGGCATTCCTGGTGTAGCTTTCACCAGGATCCTGACTTATTATAATGAGGGTTAGGCTCGGCACTAGCCTGTGCTCTTGTCAGCCGCGCACCACTATATGGCTTCCCTATTCGGTAACATTGCTCTTCTTTCCACAGTAAGTTCCGCCTGTCCTACTACCCCCATCGTCTGGAGTCTTTCACGGCTCTACTAGAAGAGGCTTTCGGAGGTCACTGTGAACATACGGTGTACGGAGATTTCCTGCCCTATACCGCAGGCCAGGGGAACGACCCTTGTTACTTTATACATGTCTCAAAGAAAACTTCATGAGCAGAAGACGCCCCAAAGAAGGAAGGGCCTCGTCTAAACTGGACCCCCAGCTTCTTGATATTATTTGCAGCTTGTGCTGGGGTTGGAGAGATTTCTGTAGGATTAAATCTGCTGCTACATTGTTTATTCTTTCCTTTCGTCATTGTTTTTTGTAATGGCATCACCTGCAGGGGGCGACACATACAGTATCTGCCATGTGTAACCATCCAAATCACACAATATACAGGACATGAGATGTACATACGCTGAAAACATGATGGATACAGTAAAGAATCCACGAAATAATCCCGGTCTATGATGTTGGTGAAACCTTTTTTCCTTCTAGTCCTAGATGGGGATTCTTTACTGTAAGAGCAGTGATACTATGAAACTCTCTACCACAAGGTGTTGTAATGGCTGATTCACTGTCCAAGGGGCCGAGATACTTTTATAATATTATAATTTATGGGAACCAATTTAAAGGCGACGAGACGATAATAAAGGGGTTTACTCTGGGAATTTCCCCCCTAATATTGGGTAATTGGTGTCTTATCTTCTTCTGGATCCACACACTAGGATTATAGGTTGGTCTTGATGGAGCTCGGCCTGTTTTTAATCTGATCAACTCTAACTGTATAGACTACCCCGGACACACATAATATACAGGACATGAGACCTATATACACTGCACACGTGGAAATCTCTATAGACACACCTGATATCCAGCACATGATATATACCACCAATATACACCCCAGACACACAATATACAAGCACAAGGGCTGTATACACTGTACACATGGAGGAGAGCTCAGCCTTTGGGATTGGTGTGAGCTTGTGCTGAGTGGACAGGCCGGGTGAGGTCCTGACCTACGTGTCATTGTCCGGCTGAAGCTTCTAGTGACAGAACTGAGAGATGAGGATCAGAGACAGCCGGGAGCAACGACAGGAACCCAATGTGTGGATCCAACTGGTAAGTGTCACGGCAAGGCCCAGAGGGGTAGAAACGCATCAGGCCTTAAGAAGACAATGACTCTAATCCATGATACATATCAGGGGTGGAATAATTATGGATACAAATCCATATAACATATCGGGGTGTAATAATCAGTGATAGTCCGTGCGGCATATTGGGGTATAATAATTATTAATATTACATGTTACATATCAGGGCTAAAAATTATAATGATCCATGTAACATAACACAATGTAATAATTAATGATAGTCCATGTTACATATTGATGTGTAATATTAACAGTAATCCATGTTCTATATTACTGATAATCCATGTGACATATTGGGGTGTAATAATCATTGATAATAATCCATGTAACATATTGGGGTGTAATAATTTTTGATAATGTCAAATACTGAGATTTAATAATTATTCATAAATATCAATGTAACATATTAGGGAGTAATAAATATTAATAACTATCCACATAACACATTGGGGTGTAATAATAATCCATATATCATAATGGGTTGTAATAACTGGTGATAATGATCCATGTAACAAATTGGGGTGTAATAATCAATGATAGTCCATGTTGCATATGGGGGAGCTGTCACCATGTAGTAATTATTAGTAATAATCCATGTGACATATTAGGGTGTAATAATTATTGGTCTAAGTTTCAAATTGGATGCAATAATTATTAACACTAATCCATGTTACAGATCCGAGTGTTATTATATATTATAATACTATGTACTGTGTATATAATATTATTTATAATACTCAATGTTACATTTTGGGATGTAATAATTATTGATTATAATCCATGTTTCATGTTTGGGTATAATTATTTATAAAAAGACATGTTATATATTTGGGTGTAATAATTATTGAAAATAATTCATATTATATATTAGGGTGTAATAATTATTATATTAATAATTATTGATAATCCATTTAACATATTGGGGCATAATAATCATTCATAATAATTCAGGTAACATTTTGGGGTGTAAATCTAGATAATCCATGTTACATATTGGGGCGTAATAATATTCCATATTACATATTTGTGTATAATTATTAATAACAATTTTGAAGTTTGATTATTGAGAATAATCCATATATCTTATATATTGGGGTGTTATTATTGATAATACTCCATGATACATATTGGGGTGATATCATAATAATCCATGTTGCATATTTGTATGTAATAATGATTGATAATAATCCATGTTACATAATAAAGTCTTATACATTGGGGTGTAATAATATTCCATGTTACATATTAGGATTCAGTAATTATTAATAATACTACACTTTACATATTTGGGTGTAATAATTATGGATAATAATCCATGTGACATATTAGGGTGTTATATATTGGGGTGTTATATATTGGGGTGTATGAGTTAGTTACATCTCGGGGTGCTATATATTGAGGTGTTATATATTGGGGTGTATGAGTTAGTTACATCTCGGGGTGCTATATATTGAGGTGTTATATATTGGGGTGTATGAGTTAGTTACATCTCGGGGTGCTATATATTGAGGTGTTATATAATGGGGTGTTATATATTGGGGTGTATGAGTTAGTTACATCTCGGGGTGCTATATATTGAGGTGTTATATAATGGGGTGTTATATATTGGGGTGTATGAGTTAGTTACATCTCGGGGTGCTATATATTGAGGTGTTATATAATGGGGTGTTATATATTGGGGTGTATGAGTTAGTTACATCTCGGGGTGCTATATATTGAGGTGTTATATATTGGGGTGTATGAGTTAGTTACATCTCGGGGTGCTATATATTGAGGTGTTATATATTGGGGTGTATGAGTTAGTTACATCTCAGGGTGCTATATATTGAGGTGTTATATATTGAGGTGTACGAGTTATTGTTACATCTTGGGGTGCTATATATTGAGGTGTTATATAATGGGGTGTTATATATTGGGGTGTGTTATTGTTACATCTCGGGGTGTACTAGTGATAATAATCCATCACATACACACCAGATACTTCTCCTTTCCTCGGGAGTTGATCTTGGGCTACGGCCCACATTTAGGCTGCGTTTACACAGTCAGGTTTTCAGACGCAGTTTTTGAACCCAAAACCAGATGTGGAGTATAAGCGGAGTGACATATAGAGAGCAGATACTTTTGGCACATTCACTCCAGCACAGCCATTCCTTTAGGCTGACGGTCGATACGCCACGACGTTGAGCGTGAGCACCAGATTAGTATAGCGCCTTACCCTTACCGCACTGTGGGGCCCGATGATACGTGTGATAGTGACATATAGTATATACAGACACTGAATATCTGGTGACAATGGCGCCGGCCAGGGGTACGATATATTAAGCAACAGTCATTTGGTTAGTCCCGATCTTGATGGTTCAGAGCACAAGGTACAATAGCAGGCAGGCGGTTTTAATGTTATGGCTGATGGGTGTATAGTAGGCCACATATAGCTATTCAGATCTGTCCACATTTCTGGTGCTCTGAGCTGCAATACCAGCCATGACCATACTTAGGAGGGGCGCTGTTTTTTCACCTTCCGTCTAATCTGTTGCTGCCCCTTTAAGGGTCTTCATATATTGATTTATTGTTGTCCCCATTTCTCAGGTTACCTAAAGGGACTCTCCTAAGGAGCTGGCTCACCAAATCCCGTCCCCGGCTTCTTCTCTTCATTGCTGGATTAAAAGACCTCAGGTCACCCTTATGAGGAGGAAGAGGATGAAACGCACCAAAGTTGCAAAGGCCACGTAAGCGGTAAATAGAGTAAAGGGGGGGAGAAGCAGCGGACACCTGAGACATCTCCACCTATACTTACCAGGTTGTTATAGTACCAGACCTCCAGCGGTTATCAGCGGGCCCAGTACTCTGTACTGACGATTCCCCTCATAGATATAGGGGGCGCCGCTTCATCCTCCTAATACAGAATCCAAACCTACTGCTGTGGAATAGAAGCCTCGCTGTATACCGCCTGATCCTCCAAGGTCCATGTATAAGGCTATATTATAGAAGGCTATATTCACACTACTGCGCAGAGTCCAGGAAGGTCAGCGCCAATGTAGAAGCCTACATTTTTTTGAGTTGAGTCTGAAAATGGAGCAGAGTTCTGATCCCTCAAAAAGTAGAACAAGTTATATCTTGTGATGGATCATGTACAGCGCTCAGCCATGAACCCAATAGTGTGAACAGAGCCTAAATCGTATACAGAGAGCACCCCCTAGTGGTGGCTGCACAGTCACGATTCACCATGGAAGGCTAAACTCAATCATCATATGGCCCCCGTCAGGTAGCTGTCCAGGTTCCCCATGGAAAACTTAATGTCCAGTGCGCCCCCAACTGGTGTCTAACCAGTGAGGTCAATAATGGGGATATCTACAGTAATGTGTAAGAGGTAACTCTGCTAGTATTAGGCAGGGAAATCTTAGATTTGGGGTCTTGAAGGAAATCAAAGTCTCGCTTATACAAGAAACTGTTCAGGCCTAAAATCAGCCACGTCTGTATTTCCAATTCTCTTGATGCAGCCTGCAGTGTAAAGAATGGTGGTTGTTACCATGACAGCTGCGTCCTAGTAGTCTCTGCTGCAACACAGCCCCTCCCCCTGCAACACAGCCCCACCCATAACTGCACCCCACCCAGTCAACTACTGCCCAGGTATTCAGAAAGCGGAGGGTTAATTATTCCAGTCTCTGGTCAGTAGTTCTCTAAAGGGGACCCCAGGAGTTGGAGTGTTTTTCTTTTCTTGTGGTCATATGATCTATCCTGGCCAATCAGCAGACAGAGAAGCCCCTAATTACCATATATGTCTGTATTGTGGGCGTTGGCTTGTAACAGATAGGACGTCAGTCATAGAGGCGGCCATGATGAGGGATTCTCCGTACTGTGAACCTTTTATGATCGTCCTCATTCACCGTCAGTTGTCTGATTTAATCTTCCTAGGGTAGTGCCCACAGCCACCACTAGAGGGCGCCCCTTATGTCATCATAGCTCTCTGCAGGGGGGTTGGATCGGCCCCACATACAGAATATTGGTGAGGTTTCGGTGTAGGAGGCCTAGATGTTTGTAGGGTGTGAGGTCGCCATATGCCTGCTCTCAGAGTACCGTATGTCTTTGCAGAGTGAGTGCCCGGTCCCCCCATTTTCCAGAAGAAGTGCTGGCCAGGCCAAGGGGAGACGTCTGGAGCTGCCACCAGTTACGAAGACGAGAAGACTAAGGGAATGTGGACGAGGCAGCCGGCAGTCAGGACTATCATAAGCGCCCAGCCCATGTCTGAACCTATAATACAGTCTGATTGTATGTACACACAGCCTGAGTCATTACTGGGCCCGAGAAGGGGCGTGGTCTGGTGGGAGGATCCTCACAGAAGGATGTCCGTGGTGGGAGGAGTCTTATAAAAAGGTTGCTCTGAAAAAGGGCATCATATAAAAGGGTTACTCTGGTGGGAGGAGCATCAAAGAGGGCATGCTAAGGTGGGAGGAGTCTCGCAAAGGGTAGTTCACAGTGGGAGGAGCATCAGAAGGCATGCTAAGGTGGGAGGAGTCTCACAAAGGGTAGTTCACAGTGGGAGGAGCCTCAGAAGGCATGCTAAGGTGGGAGGAGTCTCACAAAGAGTAGTTCACAATGGAAGGAGCCTCAAACGGTTGTACATGGTGAGAGGAATCTCAAAAGGTTGGTCAGATAAGATGCATGATACACATGGGTTACTGTAGTGGGAGGAGTGTCTAAGAGGGTTGCTCTGGAGGAGGGGGGACCTCGGAGGGTCGCTCTGGAGGGAGGGGGGACCTCGGACGGTCGCTCTGGAGGGAGGGGGGACCTCGGAGGGTCGCTCTGGAGGGAGGGGGGACCTCGGAGGGTCGCTCTAAAGGGAGGGAGGAGCTTTTAGAGGGTCGTTTCACTGGTATGAGGAGGTTGCTCCAGTGACTGCAGCTCTAGCTGTGACTGAAGTATACCAAGCAACGCCTGTAAAGAATTGTGACTGCAGCTCTGGAGGGCACTGGAGTATGATGTATTATGTAATGGCAGAACTGTGACTGCAGCTCTGGATGTGACTAGAGTAGATGACACGATCACATAGACTTATCACGTACTGCTCATATAGAGAGGTAATGGACACGCGGCGCCTCCATCTTTATTCCTCCTGTGGGGCACAGGGTACACCGCCCCCGCTGGTAATATTGTACATGGTCACAGGGGGCACTCATTATTTATACATCATCACCGGACATTGAGAACTGCCGGTGGATCTTCTCGTATCGCTGCAGCTCTTTCTGTGACACAGACGGCTGAAGACGTTCCGCTGCTCGCAGCAAATGCTCCAGACGAAGGATGAGCTCTGGCACTGGTTCATCCGCACCTGGAAGGAGATGTGAGGATCAGTAAACCCAGCCTGACCTGGTCCTGCTCACACAGCTGAGTGTTGTTACAATGTATCAGTGTAGGCATGTTGTATTAGCTTGATGCGCCCACAAACAGGAGGGGGAAGGTGAGCGGCGTACATGGGAGTGCAAGCAACTATGTAATCGCCCTCCTGATCCGGGGCATCCCGTGGTGGGGAGATGCTGCACATGTCTCTCTGCTAAGGTCAGAATACCCCTTTAACCTCTCACCACCCCTTCCCTCTTACTATCTGGCTCTGGATCCCCCATAATGTAGTGTGACGCCCCCCATGGCCCCTCCGCCACATCCTCACCTTCCTGCAGGCGCTGCACCTTCTCTTTGATGGCGCTCATCATGGCATCAGCGCACAGAGCATAGAGGTCGGCCCCGGTCAGGGCCGCAGGACAGAATTGTAAGACATGAGACAGGTCCACTGCAGGGTCCAGAGAGAATCTGCCAGAGCGGAGAAAGATCCATGAGCGGAGACCCCTCACCAGGTATCACTGCTGAGTCCCCAAAACCTGGAGTCACATAATAGGGCTCCTCTCTTCCTGCATGGTACTAGAGGAGCACTAGAACTCCCCGCAGAGCGCTGCTGCCCCCTACTGACCAGTCTGGAGGTCCATGTGATGGGGGACGAGCCACTTCCAGGAGTATTATACCCCCACTTCCCCCTGATGTAGGTGACCAGTCTGCGATGGGGGCGCCACGTGATGGGGGGCTGAGGGATTACTCACTTGCGTGTTATGGCTTCCAGGACTTTCAGCTGGGAGTCTCGGTTTTCATTTAATCCAACGTACACCAACTTATCAAATCTGAGAGGCAAAGAGAGCGGAGAGATAAAGACCAGATGGCACACCCCTCCCCCCGCCCCTACATGTTATCCTCAATATGAGATACCTCGCGCCTCACTAATATCACTAATGGTTCCACCAAACAGGGAAGTGAGGACTCCTCCATTAGTACAGCAGGAGTACTAACCCCACAGCCTGGCCCCCAGCTCGCTCTGGGGTGGTCACTCTTCGGGGCATGTACTTCCCATCACGTCACCTTTAAATTTCTGAATTTGTTCTGACGGGTGAAGATTACATGACAGGAAGTTCATGCATCGAAGCCTGAGTAGGCTAATGTTACCATGACAACTCCTGAGCAAGCACAATACCCAGAAGGGTGTAGCAGCGAGGAGATCAGAAGGTGAGAACATAACATGGTGTCACCTAAACATAGAGCGCCCTGATGGAACAGGCACAACATGGTTACCTCCCAGGCCGGAGCAGAGCGGGATCCAGCAGATCAGGGCGATTCGTGGCTCCAATCACAAACACGTCACAAGAGGAGTGCAGCCCGTCCATCTCAGCCAGCAGCTGGGACACCACCCTATGGACAGTCACATATAGAGGGAGTTAGGGCTCTGGAGGTCCAGAGGGGACATTGTGACCTGGAGCTGGGGTTATAGGCACAGCATGATACTCATAGGCTCCAGGTGTAGGGACACTTGGCGGACATGTCCCCACACCCTGGAGACTGTACTGGGTGAGGACACATTCTATATGGTCTTACGGTGGGCAATAGTGTCATGTGATCAAGACAAAAAAGGGAAAAGTCCACAAGTGTCAGCAGAGGATTCAATACATATATAGGAGGACATGGGTGTCAGCATGTGGATGTGTCACGGCTCAGGCTACACAGTACAGCGGTGAAGGGTACAGATCAGGTATAGTGGGGACTTCATCTTACACATATAGAAGAATCATTAAGACATTAACTCTCACCCTAAAACCAATGACCTACATCAGTCTCCCATCCTGGGCTCTGTATCTCTGCCCCTACTGCACTGTGTAGATCGAGTCATATCATGACCACAAGCATCGCTTCAGAGGGGATGTCAAATAGTATAAATAGGTGAGGGCAGAATGAATGGCTGCTGTGAATGTGTATATATAGATACATGTGTATGTATCTCATCTTACCGGTCCATCACACCTCCTGAGTCCCCGCTTCTCCCTCGGTTTGGGGCCAACGAGTCCAACTCGTCAAAGAATATAATGCAGGGAGAAGCTGCTTGAGCCCGGGCAAAGACTGCAGAGAGAGGAATATGAGGGAAGGGGCGAGCACAGGCACGACAGACACGGCGAGGAGGGCGAGCACAGGCACGACAGACACGGCGAGGAGGGCGAGCACAGGCACGACAGACACGGCGAGGAGGGCGAGCACAGGCACGACAGACACGGCGAGGAGGGCGAGCACAGGCACGACAGACACGGCGAGGAGGGCGAGCACAGGCACGACAGACACGGCGAGGAGGGCGAGCACAGGCACGACAGACACGGAGAGGAGGGCGAGCACAGGCACGAAAGACACGGCGAGGAGTGCGAGCACAGGCACGACAGACACGGGGAGCACAGCCACGACAGACACGGCAAGGAGGACGAGCACAGGCACGACAGAGACGGGGAGCACAGGCACGACAGACACGGCAAGGGAGGGCGAGCACAGGCACAACAGACACGGGGAGCACAGGCACGACAGACACGGCAAGGAGGGCGAGCACAGGCACGACAGACACGGCGAGGAGGGCGAGCACAGGCACGAAAGACACGGCGAGGAGTGCGAGCACAGGCACAACAGACACGGGGAGCACAGGCACGACAGACACGGCGAGGAGGGCGAGCACAGGCACGACAGACACGGCGAGGAGGGCGAGCACAGGCACGACAGACACGGGGAGCACAGGCACGACAGACACGGCGAGGAGGGCGAGCACAGGCACGACAGACACGGCGAGGAGGGCGAGCACAGGCACGACAGACACGGCAAGGAGGGCGAGCACAGGCACAACAGACACGGGGGAGCACAGGCACGACAGACACGGCGAGGAGGGCGAGCGACAGGCACGACAGACACGGCGGGGGAGGGCGAGCACAGGCACGACAGACACGGCGAGGAGGGCGAGCACAGGCACGACAGACACGGCGAGGAGGGCGAGCACAGGCACGACAGACACGGCGAGGAGGGCGAGCACAGGCACGACAGACACGGCGAGGAGTGGCGAGCACAGGCACAACAGACACGGCGAGGGAGTGCGAGCACAGGCACGAAAGACACGGCGAGGAGTGCGAGCACAGGCACGACAGACACGGGGAGCACAGGCACGACAGACACGGCAAGGAGGGCGAGCACAGGCACGACAGACACGGGGAGCACAGGCACGACAGACACGGCGAGGAGGGCGAGCACAGGCACGGCGAGGAGGGCGAGCACAGGCACGGCGAGGAGGGCGAGCACAGGCACGACAGACACGGCGAGGAGGGCGAGCACAGGCACGACAGACACGGGGAGCACAGGAAAGAGAGAACAGAGACAGTACAATGGGCAGAGATTTAGAGGATAGTGTAAAGGGACATAGGACAATGAGAAGGGCACAGGTAGAGGTTCGGGGGTCTGACGCTCTCTCACCTTCTCGCACATTCTCTTCACTTTGTCCGACATACATGTTAATTAATTCTGGTCCCTTAACACTGCAAAAAGAAAATCATCCTGAAAACCAAGGAGCAAACAAGTCCAGGTGCACTACCATAACCAGAAACCTCCAACAGAATCTACTGACTAATGACTTTATAAGCACTAAAGCCGTGTTCTCACTGCACAGAACCCACCACAAACACGCAGAGCACACGGTACCTGAGGAAGGTCATGGCACATTCTGTAGCAACAGCTTTGGCCAGCAAGGTTTTTCCTGTTCCTGGAGGACCATAGAGCAAAATCCCCGACCTACTAAGCCCCAAGGCCAGCATCTCAGGGTGTTCCAGGGGAAACTGCACTGTGTCCAAGAGCTGACGCTTCGCATCCTCTAGTCCACCCACATCCGTCCAGTGCACACAGGGAACCTAGGAGAACAGAGACAGCGGACCCGAGCAGTACATCAGTCCATTGTGGGAGAGTCCCTTCTCACCTATCCATGTATAATGTGACGCAGGACTGGTTGGGGTAGGCAGCGCTCTACTACTACACACACACAGTACATAGATGCCAATTGTTTCATGTTTATGGACATGTGCTCCGCATACAGTTCTGTGCATGGCGACTTACTAAGGTCTAGATTCCTGTGCTGGATTGCCCTGGTCAGGGCTGGTGTCATCTATAGCTGGGGGCATTTAGGATGTTGGCAGGAAGATGCATTGTGTCCCCTGTTCTATTCTTGGGAGTCGACTATCTGTAGGTGCCGCAGCCTAGACTCACCTTAGGGGCACCAATGGCTTCAGAATGAGCCTCCTGCAGTTCAGTAAGGGCACAATCCAAATCCTGGGATGTGACGGGGAAGCCAGCAGCCAAGAGACCTTCTTCATCCTCCTCCGAAAGTGCACTACAAAGACAAGCAGAATCATAACATGGGAGCAACGAGGAAGAAAAGCCATATAATCAGGTAAGGGGAGCAGGGGGAGGAACAGGTCAAGGTGACAGGGGTAAGGACTGGGCCAAGCGGACAAGGCCTGGCAGAGCGGACATAAACAGTAAAAGCAATGATGAAATCCTGGAGAACTATCAATAAGTGGAGGGGAAACTAACCAGGAATTACGGATTCTGGTGCAGGAGATGCGTCCGGCTCTTGACAGCAACGCACAGAGATCCCCAACCACAAAACCCTGGAGAAGACATAAGGACGAGTCACGTTCATGGGTTTCCCTGAATTCATGGAGAACTCCTTCAGGCAGGTCACATATACACAGATGTAGCAGAGCCGACTCTCACACTACAATACATCTATCAGTTTGCAGGTAAAACTACGGAAATAATCAGGTGAAGTAAATGACAAACTCAGCTCTTCTACATCTGTGCAGGTTTCCACCTACACCAGTCCAGGCTTGTACTATAGGGGGCGCCACCTACTCACTTCCAGTGACACTGTTCACACTAAGCTGTAATATAAGTGAATGACTATTTGTGATATTCTCACCGCAGTCCTGCGCGCCAGGTGAGCGAGGTCCACATCTCTGCTGAGCGGCAGCGGAGCGGTCAGTACAGTGAGGAGGGACAGGCGCTGCTCTTCTGTCGGGGCGGTCAGGGAAACCTCATGTAGGAAGCAGGACTGGAGATCCAGAGGGACCTCTTGTGCTCGAGAGGTAGTGGCTACCACCAGGAACGGCGGCTCCCTGCAAAGAGACAGCCTGTATGACCACTAAAGCGGCAGATGGTGCAGTCACCGCTATCATCGCACAGGGATGGCAGATACCGATTTGTGTGACTAGTCCCGAGCAGGAGACTGCACAGAGCAGAGACGACTCTTGTGTCCTCTCCAGACCCATCTCTGTCCCTCCCCAGCAGATCCAGGTGACACAGCAGCAGGATGCAGGGTCGGCAGTCTTGGGCATTAGAGAAGACGGAGCGTAGACGTGCGATGCTGCTGGCGCTGCTGTCCCGGCACAGTCTCGCACACTCCACCTGAAAAACACACAAGGCGAGTCCCATAGGCAGGATCTGAAGATGTTCCCGAGTGTCCCCAAAGAGATGCAGGGCACTGACCTGATACAGGTGTAAATTCAGCCGGCTGCATGCAGCTCGCACCACCGTCGTTTTACCACTGCCTTTAGGACCAGTGAGAAAAAGGCGACCTCCGACCCCAAGGACATCGCTCCTGGGAAGAGAACAGTGTCAGGTGATCAGGGGCTAGAGCCAGAGTCTCAGGGTATGACAACTTACGTGCTCTGCACATGAGGCAGGAGTATCCGACAGACGTCATCCACTGCGTGCGACAGACCGGCCGGGTATAAACTGCTCCAGAACACGTGACCATCCCGGGATGGAAAGGAGGGGACAAAGCTACATACGGCGCCCACCTGTCATATGACATAGAGGCCATTGTGAGGACACAGGACATCATACACAGAGACGACACATGTGCTGTGTGTATTATAACCTGATAGAGCGTGGTGTGGCTGGTGCTGGCCACGTAGCCCTCGCTGCCTTGCTCTCCCTCGATTTTCTGCACCTTAAAGTAGAGGTCGGGACACCTGGAAGACGATAAGGGAAGTGAATAAAGGGAGGCCTTCATACATTGTGAACAAATGTGCAACCATAGACCCAGGTATACATGTATGTCAAGACTTACACTCACAGACCAGGCTCACATACATGTCAACATGCGACTACTAAGGGACTGTTCCAGCCTGACACTTTCCTAGCGGTCAGAGGCAGCAGTCCATCTCACATTCCTCCTCATTTTTAGCTGTGTAAACTGTGACTGCTTTCTGCCTGAAAAACCTCTCTGGAATTCCTGCCCCCAGGTGTCTCCCTTTAAACTCATTTGCAGTTTACTCCCTGGTGCTAGCCAAGGTCCGTTGATAAATACCATCCAAAAGCAAGAAACCTTCACAGTGAGTGGAGGGGGAGGGTCTGTTCTGTCTTCACACAGTGAACGGAGAGGGGAGGGGCTGATTCTCTTCACAGCCTCACAAATCTTCAAACTGCTTGCTCTGTGCAAAGGACTGAACAGTCTGCAAATCTCATAGCTTCCAATATAAGAAAAGTCTTCTCTGTACGTGTATGTACTTCTGGCTGCTTGAGTGGTTACATATGGGATATTATTCACAGACAGCAGCAGTTTTACTGACTGTGCTCATAGATTGCTCTTTTCCTGTGTCATGCCTGCATGTATTTGCAATCCAGTGTTCCTGGATCTCCTATATTACCGTCACTTGGGCTTGTCACAGCTATTTGATTACTATTTTACAGTTACTCCTGGCAGAATTACATGTAAATAAACCAGTAGTGCTTATAATGGATAGGGGAGGGTCACTCTGCTCCTTATTGTACATGCCCATAGCCTCAGGGAGAAAAGTAAAATGCGCTGCAGCCTTAATGAGGCTATTGGCAGCAAAAAAAACTGATAGGACACCATGTATAAGACATAAGACAGACTGCCCAGCAAGACACTGCAGATATTTCAACTTTTCAGGAAAACTCAAGTACCCTTTAATGTCTGTTACTCTCATAAATAGCGGTAGTGTGAATCCAGCCTTACCAACCTTACTGGGATCTGTGACTTGTTGATCTGAAATTCAGATTGTGAGAGACACGAGACACACAGGACATCACCGACCTGAATGGCCCTAAGCAAAGAGAAACCATTACTGAGTAGGAAAAGGAGACCGGCAATGAGCAATAAGAACGGGGTCCGAGCCCCGGAAAAAGAAATAAGGTAAGACTCTACAATGCAAATTTTCGCCACATGTCTTGGTGTCTGTCAAAGTGCAAACCCTAAACTCATTCTGAGATGCCTGTAAAGGAAAGGGCCTTGGGTTCACATTCCAGCTATATGATATATAACCGTGCAGGGGCTGACCTGGGTGTCTGGAAGTGCTGACACAATGCTTGCTGGAATGTGGCGTCACTACTGTAAGCCGGAGACTTCACCACAGCGACATGAGCCAACTTGGCGATCGGAGGCTCCACAAGAGCAGATCGACCTTCCTGTGTGGGCTCAGTGCTGAACCGCTGTCATGGAGGAAAGAACAAGAGGCATCGGTAAAGGTGAATGACTGGCGTGGGATTATCAGGGATCTCAGGTTCATTCCTAGTGGGCAGTTACGTGGACGTGAGGCACCACCCCGGTTATTTCCATACATGTACTGGGCTCAGTCCAGTTCTCACCTGTATCAGGACCTCGCTGACAGAGCTGGTTCCAGAGGTCAGATTGAAGGCAAGGGTGGCAGAGATGACGGCGGTGCCAGCTGCCACACTCCCGGGATATGTGGGCTCTTCTCTCGACGCCAGGCAGGGATTACTCAGTAGGTGGTTGTACTTGTGCGGATGCCCCAACCAGAGCTCTGCGGCCACTATCATCGCTAAGTGCTGCCCCCTGTTACCCTGCGCTGGCGTCTTCCTTGTGGTGCTCCTGTCCGGTGGTAGAGATACCCACACCCACTCCCGGTGGTACAGGCCCAGTGCCCGCAGCTGCTTCCTGCTGACCCATAAGGCAGAGCTCCGATCCACAGGGCCCCCAACTTCCTGCAGCCTCCCGGCCCGGACCAATGACTCGGCATCAATGGGGGCCACACGGAGCTTCAGTGGAAGTGGGGTCCGAGCAAAACTGGAGACCAGCGGAGAATGGAGATCAGGGGTGATGGCAGCACCGTCCAGAAAACTGACAGAACTGTCCGTAACCAGACTGTCCGAGGAAGGAGCCCCAATGCGACTTCCCTGGGATTCCCCCTCCTCCTCCCGCAGTCCTCTCAGAGCTCCCCTATTATCCTCTGGCTGATCTTCCAGGGGCCCACCTACCTTTTCCTGCAATCCTCCCAGAGGTCCCCTCTCCTCCTCCCAGAGATCACTTGGGGTTCCCCCTTCCTTCTCCCTCTGACTTCCCAAGGGTCCCCCCTTCCTCCTCCTGCAGTCCTGCCGGGGGCGCCCTCTCTTCCTCCCAAAGATCTCCAGTGGGTCCCTCTTCCTCCTCCAGTTGACTTCCTAGGGGTTCCCCTTCCTCCACCTGCTGTCTTCCCAGTGGCCCCCCATCTTTATTCTGTCTTTCCCAGGGTCCCCTGTCTATCTCCTGTCCTTCCAGGGGTGGCCCCTCTTTCTCATGCGCTCCCCAGGTTCCCCCCTCATTTTTATGACCCCCTTGGGCACCCCCTTCTTTCTCCTCACTATTTTGGGCCCCCCCTCTTCCCCCCCACGTTGCCCCCCTTCACTTCTATGCGGCTGATGCGGGTGTTTGGCCCCAGGATGCCCTGGAGGGTGGGCCGGGTGTCTAGTATCACGGCTCCGGTCTCTGGCAGCACCTCCCCGCGGCGGACAAGCAGTGGTCCCCGGGGAGTCGGCGTCCTGCGGCTCGGCACCCCCAGCAGAACCCAATCCAGGGCCGGAGGAGAGCTGAGCAGGAAGCGCCGCGGGGTCAGGGGGCCCCTGGTCCGGACGAACAGCAGAGGGCCCCCCGGACACCGGGAATCAGCCATACCGGACAATTCCGGGATCAAAATACAACCGGAATCGGCGCCTTATAATGACGTCACGTCAGGCTACAGGGCGGCCATGTTTGTGTAGCCCAGCGGACCTAATGAAGATGTTATTCCTGCTCGTAGGCGGGGCTTCTCCGTGATGACGCACTCTTTATGGGCGTGGCTTGTTCCCCTTGACCATGAGGGCATGCACCTTAGGCTATATTCACACTAAGTGTATTTATTGTGGACTTTCACCACTATTGTTACTATGACAACAGAATAAACAGAGAAATGTAGCACATGTGGATTTCACACCAGATTTTCAGGCCGGGGCCAGACAGTGCAACAGGGCAGCAATTCACTGAACTGTACTGTAACGCAGTACAATCTACAGTCTAAACCCGCAGCATGTCATGTATTGCCGTAGACTTCTCCCTTCCACCGTTGCAGGGGTGCCATAGAGAACATTTCTGGTAGTTTTAGCTATGGTGCTTTGCTGGAGAATACCCTGCAGAATTTTTGGATCATGTTCACACTGTGCGACCTTCACCTTAGCGTTCTTTCCCACAGGACCGAACCACTGTAAAATCTTTTCATCGAGTTTCAGAAGTCTCATTTACATATCGCAAAAAAACTGAAAACAGAATCTCACACAAAAATGATCAGAGGTGCGGAATCCTGCCAGTAGTCTGCCTGTAAGATTTATCACACATTTGTTTTGTTCCTTTTTTATTGCAGATTTTCAGCAGAGGTTCTGTCCTGTAGGAGAATAAGCCGTACTTACAGTGCCTTGTAAAAAATAAAAAACTGAAAGTGAGGCGTGCAATATTATTCGGCCCCTTTACTTTCAGTGCAGCAAACTCAGTCCAGAAGTTCAGTGAGGATCTCTGAATGATCCAATGTTGTCCTAAATGACTGATGATGATAAATATAATCCACCTGTGTGTAATCAAGTCTCCGTATAAATGCACCTGCTCTGTGATAGGCTCAGGGTTCTGTTTAAAGCGCAGAGAGCATCATGAAGACCAAGGAACACACCAGGCAGGTCCGTGATACTGTTGTGGAGAAGTTTAAAGCCGGATTTGGATACAAAAAGATTTCCCAAACTTTAAACATCCCAAGGAGCACTGTGCAAGCGATCATATTGAAATGGAAGGAGTATCAGACCACTGCAAATCTACCAAGACCCGGCCGTCCCTCTAAACTTTCATCTCAAACAAGGAGAAGACTGATCAGAGATGCAGCCAAGAGGCCCATGATCAGTCTGGATGAACTGCAGAGATCTACAGCTGAGGTGGGAGAGTCTGTCCATAGGACAACAATCAGTCGTACACTGCACAAATCTGGCCTTTATGGAAGAGTGGCAAGAAGAAAGCCATTTCTCAAAGATATCCATAAAAAGCCACCTGGGAGACACCAAACATGTGGAAGAAGGTGCTCTGGTCAGATCATGGTTTGGACCTGCTTTTCTTCAGCAGGGACAGGGAAGATGGTTAAAATTGATGGGAAGATGGATGGAGCCAAATACAGGACCATTCTGGAAGAAAACCTGTTGGAGTCTGCAAAAGACCTGAGACTGGGACGGAGATTTATCTTCCAACAAGACAATGATCCCAAACAAAGCAAAATCTACAATGGAATGGTTCCCAAATAAACGTATCCAGGTGTTAGAATGGCCAAGTCAAAGTCCAGACCTGAATCCAATCGAGAATCTGTGGAAAGAGCTGAAAACTGCTGTTCACAAACGCTCTCCATCCAACCTCACTGAGCTCCAGCTGTTTTCCAAGGAAGAATGGGCAAGAATTTCAGTCTCTCCATGTGCAAAACTGATAGAGACATACCCCAAGCGACTTGTGGCTGTAATCGCAGCAAAAGGGGGCGCTACAAAGTATTAACTTAAGGGGGCCGAATAATATGGCACGCCCCTTTTTAGTTTAAAATATCCAATAAATTTTGTTCCACTTCACGATTGTGTCCCACTTGTTGTTGATTCTTCACCAAAAAATTAAAATTTTATATCTTTATGTTTGAAGCCTGAAATGTGGCAAAAGGTTGAAAAGTTCAAGGAGGCCGAATATTTTCGCAAGGCACTGTATAATACATAATGTATGACCCTGTCAGGACTCCTAGGACTATATACTGTATCTATAAAACAGTGTATGAACTTGGCCTGTTAAGATGTTTTTGATTAAAATAGCTCTTGATTTCAGTAAATGTCACCTCTTGTACGTGTACGTGGTTAGGCGTGAGGGTCTGTATGGATAGAGCCCTTCGGAACATCATCGGAGGGCAGTGATCGGTTGCCATGACAGCCGGGAGCCTATTGAAGGCTCCCAATCCTGTCATTCCCATAGTTCTATTATGATCTGCCATCTACGCTCTGTATACTATTCTGTCACTGATCTCTGTATTTCTGTATACTATTCTGTTACTGATCGCTCTGTATTTCTGTATACTATTCTCTTACTGATCTCTCTGTATTTCTGTATACTATTCTGTCACTGATCTCTCTGTATACTATTCTGTCACTGATCTCTCTGTATTTCTGTATACTATTCTGTTACTGATCGCTCTGTATTTCTGTATACTATTCTGTTACTGATCGCTCTGTATTTCTGTATACTATTCTGTCACTGATCGCTCTGTATTTCTGTATACTATTCTGTCACTGATCGCTCTGTATTTCTGTATACTATTCTGTTACTGATCGCTCTGTATTTCTGTATACTGTTGTTACTGATCGCTCTGTATTTCTGTATACTATTCTGTTACTGATCGCTCTGTATTTCTGTATACTATTCTGTTACTGATCTGTCTGTATTTCTGTATACTATTCTGTCACTGATCGCTCTGTATACTATTCTGTCACTGATCTCTCTGTATTTCTGTATACTATTCTGTTACTGATCGCTCTGTATTTCTGTATACTATTCTGTTACTGATTTCTGTATACTGTTGTTACTGATCGCTCTGTATTTCTGTATACTGTTGTTACTGATCGCTCTGTATTTCTGTATACTATTCTGTCACTGATCGCTCTGTATACTATTCTGTCATTGATCGCTCTGTATACTATTCTGTCACTGATCTCTCTGTATTTCTGTATACTATTCTGTTACTGATCGCTCTGTATTTCTGTATACTGTTGTTACTGATCGCTCTGTATTTCTGTATACTATTCTGTCACTGATCTCTCTGTATTTCTGTATACTATTCTGTCACTGATCGCTCTGTATTTCTGTATACTATTCTGTTACTGATCGCTCTGTATTTCTGTATACTATTCTGTTACTGATCGCTCTGTATTTCTGTATACTATTCTGTTACTGATCTCTCTGTATACTATTCTGTCACTGATCTCTCTGTATTTCTGTATACTATTCTGTTACTGATCTCTCTGTATTTCTGTATACTATTCTGTCACTGATCTCTCTGTATTTCTGTATACTATTCTGTTACTGATCTCTCTGTATTTCTGTATACTATTCTGTCACTGATCTCTCTGTATTTCTGTATACTGTTCTGTCACTGATCGCTCTGTATATCTGTATACTATTCTGTTACTGATCGCTCTGTATTTCTGTATACTATTCTGTTACTGATCTCTCTGTATTTCTGTATACTATTCTGTTACTGATCGCTCTGTATTTCTGTATACTATTCTGTCAATGATCGCTCTGTATTTCTGTATACTATTCTGTCACTGATCTCTCTGTATTTCTGTATACTGTTCTGTCAATGATCGCTCTGTATATCTGTATACTATTCTGTTACTGAATTCTCTGTATACTATTCTGTTACTGATCTCTGTGTATTTCTGTATACTATTCTGTTACTGATCTCTCTGTATTTCTGTATACTATTCTGTTACTGATCGCTCTGTATTTCTGTATACTATTCTGTTACTGATCTCTCTGTATTTCTGTATACTATTCTGTTACTGATCTCTCTGTATACTATTCTGTTACTGATCGCTCTGTATTTCTGTATACTATTCTGTTATTGATCTCTGTGTATTTCTGTATACTATTCTGTTACTGATCGCTCTGTATTTCTGTATACTATTCTGTTACTGATCTCTGTGTATTTCTGTATACTATTCTGTTACTGATCTCTCTGTATTTCTGTATATTATTCTGTTACTGATCTCTCTGTATTTCTGTATACTATTCTGTTACTGATCGCTCTGTATTTCTGTATACTATTCTGTTATTGATCTCTCTGTATTTCTGTATACTATTCTGCTACTGATCGCTCTGTATATCTGTATATTATTCTGTTACTGATCGCTCTGTATTTCTGTATACTATTCTGTTACTGATCGCTCTGATTTCTATATACTATTCTGTTACTGATCGCTCTGTATTTCTGTATACTATTCTGTTACTGATCGCTCTGTATTTTGTTACTATTCTGTTACTGATCGCTCTGTATTTCTATATACTATTCTGTTACTGATCGCTCTGTATTTCTGTATACTGTTCTGTTACTGATCTCTCTGTATTTCTGTATACTATTCTGTTACTGATCGCTCTGTATTTCTGTATACTATTCTGTTACTGATCGCTCTGTATTTCTGTATACTATTCTGTTATTGATCTCTCTGTATTTCTGTATACTATTCTGTTACTGCTCTCTCTGTATTTCTGTATACTATTCTGTTACTGATCTCTCTGTATTTCTGTATACTATTCTGTTACTGATCTCTCTGTATTTCTGTATACTATTCTGTTACTGATCGCTCTGTATTTCTGTATACTATTCTGTTACTGATCGCTCTGTATTTCTGTATACTATTCTGTTACTGATCGCTCTGTATTTCTGTATACTATTCTGTTACTGATCGCTCTGTATACTGTTCTGTTACTGATCTCTGTATTTCTGTATACTATTCTGTTACTGATCTCTGTGTATTTCTGTATACTATTCTGTTACTGATCTCTCTGTATTTCTGTATACTATTCTGTTACTGATCTCTCTGTATACTATTCTGTTACTGATCGCTCTGTATTTCTGTATACTATTCTGTTACTGATCTCTCTGTATACTATTCTGTTACTGATCGCTCTGTATTTCTGTATACTATTCTGTTACTGATCTCTCTGTATACTGTTCTGTTACTGATCTCTGTATTTCTGTATACTATTCTGTTACTGATCTCTGTGTATTTCTGTATACTATTCTGTTACTGATCTCTCTGTATTTCTGTATACTATTCTGTTACGGATCTCTGTGTATTTCTGTATACTATTCTGTTACTGATCTCTCTGTATACTATTCTGTTACTGATCTCTCTGTATTTCTGTATACTATTCTGTTACTGATCTCTCTGTATTTCTGTATACTATTCTGTTACTGATCTCTCTGTATTTCTGCATACTATTCTGTTACTGATCTCTCTGTATACTATTCTGTTACTGATCTCTGTATTTCTGTATACTATTCTGTTACTGATCTCTCTGTATTTCTGTTTATTATTCTGCTACTGATCTCTCTGTATTTCTGTATACTATTCTGTCACTGATCGCTCTGTATTTCTGTATACTATTCTGTTACTGATCTCTCTGTATACTATTCTGTTACTGATCTCTTTGTATACTATTCTGTTACTGATCTCTCTGTATTTCTGTATACTATTCTGTTACTGATCTCTCTGTATTTCTGTATACTATTCTGTTACTGATCTCTCTGTATTTCTGTATACTATTCTGTTACTGATCTCTGTGTATTTCTGTATACTATTCTGTTACTGATCTCTCTGTATACTATTCTGTTACTGATCCCTCTGTATTTCTGTATACTGTTCTGTTACTGATCTCTCTGTATTTCTGTATACTATTCTGTCACTGATCGCTCTGTATTTCTGTATACTATTCTGTTACTGATCGCTCTGTATTTCTGTATACTATTCTGTTACTGATCTCTCTGTATACTATTCTGTTACTGACCTCTCTGTATACTATTCTGTTACTGCTCTCTCTGTATTTCTGTATACTATTCTGTTACTGATCTCTCTGTATTTCTGTATACTGTTCTGACACTGCTCTCTGTATTTCTGTATACTATTCTGTTACTGATCGCTCTGTATTTCTGTATACTGTTGTTACTGATCGCTCTGTATTTCTGTATATTATTCTGCTACTGATCTCTCTGTATTTCTGTATACTGTTCTGTTACTGATCGCTCTGTATTTCTGTATACTATTCTGTTACTGATCGCTCTGTATTTCTGTATACTATTCTGTCAATGATCGCTCTGTATTTCTGTATACTATTCTGTTACTGATCGCTCTGTATATCTGTATACTATTCTGTTACTGATCTCTCTGTATACTATTATGTTACTGATCGCTCTGTATTTCTGTATACTATTCTGTTACTGATCTCTCTGTATTTCTGTATACTATTCTGTTACTGATCGCACTGTATATCTGTATATTATTCTGTTACTGATCGCTCTGTATTTCTGTATACTATTCTGTTACTGATCGCTCTGTATTTCTGTATACTATTCTGTTACTGATCGCTCTATATTTCTGTATACTGTTCTGTTACTGATCTCTCTGTATTTCTGTATACTATTCTGTTACTGATCTCTCTGTATACTATTCTGTTACTGACCTCTCTGTATACTATTCTGTTACTGCTCTCTCTGTATTTCTGTATACTATTCTGTTACTGATCTCTCTGTATTTCTGTATACTGTTCTGTTACTGATCTCTCTGTATACTATTCTGTTCTGATCTCTTGTATTTCTGTATACTGTTCTGACACTGCTCTCTGTATTTCTGTATACTATTCTGTTACTGATCGCTCTGTATTTCTGTATACTGTTGTTACTGATCGCTCTGTATTTCTGTATATTATTCTGCTACTGATCTCTCTGTATTTCTATATACTGTTCTGTTACTGATCGCTCTGTATTTCTGTATACTATTCTGTTACTGATCGCTCTGTATTTCTGTATACTATTCTGTCAATGATCGCTCTGTATATCTGTATACTATTCTGTTACTGATCTCTCTGTATACTATTATGTTACTGATCGCTCTGTATTTCTGTATACTATTCTGTTACTGATCTCTCTGTATTTCTGTATACTATTCTGTTACTGATCGCACTGTATATCTGTATATTATTCTGTTACTGATCGCTCTGTATTTCTGTATACTATTCTGTTACTGATCGCTCTGTATTTCTGTATACTATTCTGTTACTGATCGCTCTATATTTCTGTATACTGTTCTGTTACTGATCTCTCTGTATTTCTGTATACTATTCTGTTACTGATCTCTCTGTATACTGTTCTGTCACTGATCGCTCTGTATTTCTGTATATTATTCTGTTACTGATCTCTCTGTATTTCTGTATACTATTCTGTTACTGATCTCTCTGTATACTATTCTGTTACTGATCGCTCTGTATTTCTGTATACTGTTCTGTTACTGATCTCTCTGTATTTCTGTATACTGTTCTGTTACTGATCTCTCTGTATTTCTGTATACTATTCTGTTACTGATCTCTCTGTATTTCTGTATACTATTCTGTTACTGATCGCTCTGTATATCTGTATACTATTCTGTTACTGATCGCTCTGTATTTCTGTATACTATTCTGTTACTGATCGCTCTGTATTTCTGTATACTATTCTGTTACTCTCTGTATTTCTGTTCTTCTGTTATTGCTCTCTGTATACTATTCTGTTTCTGATCGCTCTGTATTTCTGTATACTATTCTGTTACTGATCTCTCTGTATTTCTGTATACTATTCTGTTATTGATCTCTCTGTATTTCTGTATATTATTCTGTTACTGCTCTGTCTCAGTATTTTTTTTTTTTGTTTCTGTATACTATTCTGTTACTGATCTCCCTGTATTTCTGTATACTATTCTGTTATTGATCTCTCTGTATTTCTGTATATTATTCTGTTACTGCTCTCTCTGTATTTCTGTATACTATTCTGTTACTGCTATCTCTGTATTTCTGTATACTATTCTGTTACTGATCTCTCTGTATTTCTGTATACTATTCTGTTACTGATCTCTGTTTTTTTTTTTTTTTTCTCTCTGTATTTCTGTATACTATTCTGTTACTGATCTCTCTGTATTTCTGTATACTATTCTGTTACTGCTCTCTCTGTATTTCTGTATACTATTCTGTTACTGCTCTCTCTGTATTTCTGTATACTATTCTGTTACTGTCTCTCTGTATT
This sequence comes from Leptodactylus fallax, assembly GCA_947044405.1. Taxonomy (NCBI): domain Eukaryota; kingdom Metazoa; phylum Chordata; class Amphibia; order Anura; family Leptodactylidae; genus Leptodactylus; species Leptodactylus fallax. The sequence goes on along the minus strand of CAMRHE010000390.1, from coordinate 952,237 downwards.
TCTGTATTCTGTTGTTACTGATCTCTCTGTATTTCTGTATATTATTCTGCTACTGATCTCTCTGTATTTCTGTATACTGTTGTTACTGATCTCTCTGTATTTCTGTATACTATTCTGTTACTGATCTCTGTGTATTTCTGTATACTATTCTGTTACTGATCTCTCTGTATTTCTGTATACTATTCTGTTACTGCTCTCTCTGTATTTCTGTATACTATTCTGTTACTGATCTCTCTGTATTTCTGTATACTATTCTGTTACTGATCTCTCTGTATTTCTGTATATTATTCTGTATACTGATCTCTCTGTATTTCTGTATACTATTCTGTTACTGATCGCTCTGTATTTCTGTATACTATTCTGTTACTGATCGCTCTGTATTTCTGTATACTATTCTGTTACTGATCGCTCTGTATTTCTGTATACTATTCTGTTACTGATCTCTCTGTATTTCTGTATACTATTCTGTTACTGATCGCTCTGTATTTCTGTATACTATTCTGTTACTGATCGCTCTGTATTTCTGTATACTGTTGTTACTGATCGCTCTGTATTTCTGTATACTATTCTGTTACTGATCGCTCTGTATTTCTGTATACTATTCTGTTACTGATCGCTCTGTATTTCTGTATACTATTCTGTTACTGATCTGTCTGTATTTCTGTATACTATTCTGTCACTGATCTCTCTGTATATTTTGTCACTGATCGTCTGTATACTATTCTGTTACTGATCTCTCTGTATTTCTGTATACTATTCTGTTACTGATCGCTCTGTATTTCTGTATACTATTCTGTCACTGATCGCTCTGTATTTCTGTATACTATTCTGTTACTGATCGCTCTGTATTTCTGTATACTATTCTGTCACTGATCGCTCTGTATTTCTGTATACTATTCTGTTACTGATCGCTCTGTATTTCTGTATACTGTTGTTACTGATCGCTCTGTATTTCTGTATACTATTCTGTTACTGATCGCTCTGTATTTCTGTATACTGTTGTTACTGATCGCTCTGTATTTCTGTATACTATTCTGTTACTGATCGCTCTGTATTTCTGTATACTATTCTGTCACTGATCGCTCTGTATTTCTGTTTACTATTCTGTCACTGATCGCTCTGTATACTATTCTGTCACTGATCTCTCTGTATTTCTGTATACTATTCTGTTACTGATCGCTCTGTATTTCTGTATACTATTCTGTCACTGATCGCTCTGTATTTCTGTATACTGTTGTTACTGATCGCTCTGTATTTCTGTTTACTATTCTGTCACTGATCGCTCTGTATACTATTCTGTCACTGATCTCTCTGTATTTCTGTATACTATTCTGTTACTGATCGCTCTGTATTTCTGTATACTGTTGTTACTGATCGCTGTATCTGTCTTTCTGACTGTCGCTGTACTATCTGCCTGTCGTCTGTTCTTCTGTCCTGTTCCTGTTTGCTGTATCTATTCTGTTACTGATCGCTCTGTATTTCTGTATACTATTCTGTTACTGATCGCTCTGTATTTCTGTATACTATTCTGTTACTGATCGCTCTGTATTTCTGTATACTATTCTGTTACTGATCTCTCTGTATTTCTGTATACTATTCTGTCACTGATCTCTCTGTATTTCTGTATACTATTCTGTTACTGATCGCTATTATCTCTTTTTATTTATTAAACACTTATTATTTTATTATATTCTGGTGTGATTATCGTCATTCTTTGATTATGTTTGAGTTAAGCTATTAAAAAAAAAAAAAGTTTGCCCTCAGGCTCTTGGCAGGGGCTTACTGGGGCAGGACCAATGGCCCTAACAGATTTAATATCATTTACTCCAGAAAACTGGCATAATGATGCTGGAGATCCTTACCACTGAAGAGTTGGTATAGATTTCCATACAGGCACACCCTCCAAGGGATAAGAATACTGGCATTGAAAATGCCAGTCTTTATATATTGCCCCCATTGTCCCTGTGGGTGGCAATCCAATATAATCATTAGGCATTTGCACGTTGCGAAAAAGTTATAGGTGTTATAATATGGCAACGCAAACAAATTTTCTCTCAAAGACTTAAAATTTTTAATGTATTAAAATATGGAAAAAAATATTTAAATTTGGAATAGCCACAAATGTACTCACCAGCAGAATAAAGGGAACACATTATTCTTACCGCAAGTACAAACACCATAAAAACCCTGAAGAAAATGGCTCTGTATACTATTCTGTTACTGATTTCTGTATACTGTTGTTACTGATCGCTCTGTATTTCTGTATACTGTTGTTACTGATCGCTCTGTATTTCTGTATACTGTTGTCACTGATCGCTCTGTATTTCTGTATACTATTCTGTTACTGATCGCTCTGTATTTCTGTATACTATTCTGTTACTGATCGCTCTGTATTTCTGTATACTATTCTGTCAATGATCGCTCTGTATTTCTGTATACTATTCTGTTACTGATCGCTCTGTATAGCTGTATACTATTCTGTTACTGATCTCTCTGTATTTCTGTATACTATTCTGTCAATGATCGCTCTGTATTTCTGTATACTATTCTGTTACTGATCGCTCTGTATTTCTGTATACTATTCTGTTACTGATCGCTCTGTATTTCTGTATACTATTCTGTTACTGATCGCTCTGTATTTCTGTATACTATTCTGTTACTGATCGCTCTATATTTCTGTATACTGTTCTGTTACTGATCTCTCTGTATTTCTGTATACTATTCTGTTACTGATCGCTCTGTATACTATTCTGTTACTGATCTCTCTGTATTTCTGTATCTATTCTGTTACTGATCGCTCTGTATTTCTGTATACTATTCTGTTACTGATCTCTCTGTATACTGTTCTGTCACTGATCGCTCTGTATTTCTGTATATTATTCTGTTACTGATCTCTCTGTATACTATTCTGTCACTGATCGCTCTGTATATCTGTATATTATTCTGTTACTGATCTCTCTGTATTTCTGTATACTATTCTGTTACTGATCTCTCTGTATGACTATTCTGTTACTGATCGCTCTGTATTTCTGTATACTATTCTGTTACTGATCGCTCTGTATTTCTGTATACTATTCTGTTACTGATCGCTCTGTATATCTGTATACTATTCTGTTACTGATCGCTCTGTATTTCTGTATACTATTCTGTTAGACTGATCTCTCTGTATTTCTGTATACTATTCTGTTACTGATCGCTCTGTATTTCTGTATACTATTCTGTTACTGATCGCTCTGTATTTCTGTATACTATTCTGTTACTGATCTCTCTGTATACTATTCTGTTACTGATCGCTCTGTATTTCTGTATACTATTCTGTTACTGATCGCTCTGTATTTCTGTATACTTTTCTGTTACTGATCTCTCTGTATACTATTCTGTTATTGATCTCTGTGTATTTCTGTATACTATTCTGTTACTGATCGCTCTGTATTTCTGTATACTATTCTGTTACTGATCTCTCTGTATTTCTGTATACTATTCTGTTATTGATCTCTCTGTATACTATTCTGTTTCTGCTTGCTCAGTATTTCTGTATACTATTCTGTTACTGATCTCCCTGTATTTCTGTATACTATTCTGTTATTGATCTCTCTGTATTTCTGTATATTATTCTGTTACTGCTCTCTCTGTATTTCTGTATACTATTCTGTTACTGCTATCTCTGTATTTCTGTATACTATTCTGTTACTGATCTCTCTGTATACTATTCTGTTACTGATCTCTGTGTATTTCTGTATACTATTCTGTTACTGATCTCTGTGTATTTCTGTATACTATTCTGTTACTGATCTCTCTGTATACTATTCTGTTACTGCTCTCTCTGTATTTCTGTATACTATTCTGTTATTGATCTCTCTGTATTTCTGTATATTATTCTGTTACTGCTCTCTCTGTATTTCTGTATACTATTCTGTTACTGCTATCTCTGTATTTCTGTATACTATTCTGTTACTGCTCTCTCTGTATTTCTGTATACTATTCTGTTACTGATCTCTCTGTACTTCTGTATACTATTCTGTTACTGATCTCTCTGTATTTCTGTATATTATTCTGCTACTGATCTCTGTATTTCTGTATACTGTTGTTACTGATCGCTCTGTATTTCTGTATACTGTTTGTTACTGCTCTCTCTGTATTTCTGTATACTATTCTGTTACTGATCTCTGTGTATTTCTGTATACTATTCTGTTACTGCTCTCTCTGTATTTCTGTATATTATTCTGTTACTGCTCTCTCTGTATTTCTGTATACTATTCTGTTACTGATCTCTCTGTATTTCTGTATACTGTTGTTACTGATCGCTCTGTATTTCTGTATACTATTCTGTCACTGATCGCTCTGTATTTCTGTATACTATTCTGTTACTGATCTCTCTGTATTTCTGTATACTATTCTGTTACTGATCGCTCTGTATTTCTGTATACTATTCTGTTACTGCTCTCTCTGTATTTCTGTATACTATTCTGTTACTGATCGCTCTGTATTTCTGTATACTATTCTGTTACTGATCTCCCTGTATACTATTCTGTTACTGATCACTCTGTATTTCTGTATACTATTCTGTCACTGCTCTCTCTGTATTTCTGTATACTATTCTGTTACTGATCACTCTGTATTTCTGTATACTATTCTGTCACTGCTCTCTCTGTATTTCTGTATACTATTCTGTTACTGATCGCTCTGTATTTCTGTATACTATTCTGTTACTGATCGCTCTGTATTTCTGTATACTATTCTGTTACTGATCGCTCTGTATTTCTGTATACTATTCTGTTACTGATCGCTCTGTATTTCTGTATACTATTCTGTTACTGATCGCTCTGTATTTCTGTATACTATTCTGTTACTGATCGCACTGTATTTCTGTATACTATTCTGTTACTGATCGCTCTGTATTTCTGTATACTATTCTGTTACTGATCTCTCTGTATACTATTCTGTTACTGATCTCTCTGTATTTCTGTATACTATTCTGTTACTGATCTCTCTGTATTTCTGTATACTATTCTGTTACTGATCGCACTGTATTTCTGTATACTATTCTGTTACTGATCGCTCTGTATTTCTGTATACTATTCTGTTACTGATCTCTCTGTATTTCTGTATACTATTCTGTTACTGATCGCTCTGTATTTCTGTATACTATTCTGTTACTGATCTCTCTGTCTGTATTTCTGTATACTATTCTGTTACTGATCGCTCTGTATTTCTGTATACTATTCTGTTACTGATCGCTCTGTATTTCTGTATCTGTTCTGTACTGATCTCTCTGTATTTCTGTATACTATTCTGTTACTGTTCTGTCTGTATTTCTGTATACTATTCTGTCACTGATCTCTTGTATTCTGTATACTATTCTGTTACTGATCTGTCTGTATTTCTGTATACTATTCTGTTACTGTTCTGTCTGTATTTCTGTATACTATTCTGTCACTGATCGCTCTGTATTTCTTACTATTCTGTTACTGATCTCTCTGTATTTCTGTATACTATTCTGTTACTGATCGCTCTGTATTTCTGTATACTATTCTGTTACTGATCGCTCTATATTTCTGTATACTGTTCTGTTACTGATCTCTCTGTATTTCTGTATACTATTCTGTTACTGATCGTCTCTGTATACTATTCTGTTACTGATCGCTCTGTATTTCTGTATACTATTCTGTTACTGATCTCTCTGTATACTGTTCTGTCACTGATCGCTCTGTATTTCTGTATATTATTCTGTTACTGATCTCTCTGTATACTATTCTGTCACTGATCTCTCTGTATTTCTGTATACTATTCTGTTACTGTTCTGTCTGTATTTCTGTATACTATTCTGTCACTGATCGCTCTGTATACTATTCTGTCACTGATCGCTCTGTATACTATTCTGTCACTGATCTCTCTGTATTTCTGTATACTATTCTGTTACTGATCGCTCTGTATTTCTGTATACTATTCTGTTACTGATCGCTCTATATTTCTGTATACTGTTCTGTTACTGATCTCTCTGTATTTCTGTATACTATTCTGTTACTGATCGCTCTGTATACTTATTCTGTTACTGATCGCTCTGTATTTCTGTATACTATTCTGTTACTGATCTCTCTGTATACTGTTCTGTCACTGATCGCTCTGTATTTCTGTATACTATTCTGTTACTGATCTCTCTGTATACTATTCTGTTACTGATCGCTCTGTATTTCTGTATACTATTCTGTTACTGATCGCTCTGTATTTCTGTATACTGTTCTGTTACTGATCTCTCTGTATTTCTGTATACTGTTCTGTTACTGATCTCTCTGTATTTCTGTATACTATTCTGTTACTGATCGCTCTGTATTTCTGTATACTATTCTGTTACTGATCTCTCTGTATACTATTCTGTTACTGATTACTGTCTCTGTATTTCTGTATACTATTCTGTTACTGATCGCTCTGTATTTCTGTATACTTTTCTGTTACTGATCTCTCTGTATACTATTCTGTTATTGATCTCTGTGTATTTCTGTATACTATTTCTGTATATATTCTGTTACTGATCGCTCTGTATTTCTGTATACTATTCTGTTACTGATCTCTCTGTATTTCTGTATACTATTCTGTTATTGATCTCTCTGTATACTATTCTGTTTCTGCTTGCTCAGTATTTCTGTATACTATTCTGTTACTGATCTCTCTGTATTTCTGTATACTATTCTGTTATTGATCTCTCTGTATTTCTGTATATTATTCTGTTACTGTCTCTCTCTGTATTTCTGTATACTATTCTGTTACTGATATCTCTGTATTTCTGTATACTATTCTGTTACTGATCTCTCTGTATACTATTCTGTTACTGATCTCTGTGTATTTCTGTATACTATTCTGTTACTGATCTCTGTGTATTTCTGTATACTATTCTGTTATTGATCTCTCTGTATTTCTGTATACTATTCTGTTACTGCTCTCTCTGTATTTCTGTATACTATTCTGTTACTGATATCTCTGTATTTCTGTATACTATTCTGTTACTGCTCTCTCTGTATTTCTGTATACTATTCTGTTACTGATCTCTCTGTATTTCTGTATACTATTCTGTTACTGATCTCTCTGTATTTCTGTATATTATTCTGTTACTGATCTCTTGTATTTCTGTATACTGTTTGTTACTGATCGCTCTGTATTTCTGTATACTGTTGTTACTGCTCTCTCTGTATTTCTGTATACTATTCTGTTACTGATCTCTGTGTATTTCTGTATACTATTCTGTTACTGCTCTCTCTGTATTTCTGTATACTATTCTGTTACTGCTCTCTCTGTATTTCTGTATACTATTCTGTTACTGATCTCTCTGTATTTCTGTATACTGTTGTTACTGATCTCTCTGTATTTCTGTATATTATTCTGATACTGATCTCTCTGTATTTCTGTATACTGTTGTTACTGATCGCTCTGTATTTCTGTATACTATTCTGTCACTGATCGCTCTGTATTTCTGTATACTATTCTGTTACTGATCTCTCTGTATTTCTGTATACTATTCTGTTACTGATCGCTCTGTATTTCTGTATACTATTCTGTTACTGCTCTCTCTGTATTTCTGTATACTATTCTGTTACTGATCTCTGTATTTCTGTATACTATTCTGTTACTGATCTGCTCTGTATTTGTATACTATTCTGTTACTGATCTCTGTATTTCTGTATACTATTCTGTTACTGTTTTTTCTGTTCTGTCTCTCTGTATTTCTGTATACTATTCTGTTACTGATCACTCTGTATTTCTGTATACTATTCTGTTACTGCTCTCTCTGTATTTCTGTATACTATTCTGTTACTGATCGCTCTGTATTTCTGTATACTATTCTGTTACTGATCGCTCTGTATCTATTCTGTTACTGATCTCTGTATTTCTGTTACTGATTCTGTCACTGCTCTTGTATTTCTGTATACTATTCTGTTACTGATCGCTCTGTATTTCTGTATACTATTCTGTCACTTCTGTATTTCTGTATTTTTCTGATCGCTCTGTATTTCTGTATACTATTCTGTTACTGATCGCTCTGTATTTCTGTATACTGTTGTTACTGATCGCTCTGTATTTCTGTATACTATTCTGTCACTGATCGCTCTGTATTTCTGTATACTATTCTGTCACTGATCGCTCTGTATTTCTGTATACTATTCTGTCACTGATCTCTCTGTATTTCTGTATACTGTTGTTACTGATCGCTCTGTATTTCTGTATACTATTCTGTTACTGATCGCACTGTATTTCTGTATACTATTCTGTTACTGATCTCTGTATTTCTGTATACTATTCTGTTACTGATCTCTCTGTATACTATTCTGTTACTGATCGCTCTGTATTTCTGTATACTATTCTGTTACTGATCGCTCTGTATTTCTGTATACTATTCTGTTACTGATCGCACTGTATTTCTGTATACTATTCTGTTACTGATCGCTCTGTATTTCTGTATACTATTCTGTTACTGATCTCTCTGTATACTATTCTGTTACTGATCGCTCTGTATTTCTGTATACTATTCTGTTACTGATCTGTCTGTATTTCTGTATACTATTCTGTCATGATCGCTCTGTATACTATTTGTCACTGATCGCTCTGTATACTATTCTGTCACTGATCGCTCTGTATTTCTTGTTTGTATTTCTGTATACTATTCTGTTACTGATCTCTCTGTATTTCTGTATACTATTCTGTTACTGATCTGTCTGTATTTCTGTATACTTTGTTCTGTACTGATCGCTCTGTATTACTATTCTGTTACTGATCGCTCTGTATACTATTCTGTTACTGATCTCTCTGTATTTCTGTATACTATTCTGTTACTGATCGCTCTGTATTTTCTGTATACTATTCTGTTACTGATCTCTCTGTATTTCTGTATACTATTCTGTACTGATCGCTCTGTATTTCTGTATACTATTCTGTCACTGATCGCTCTGTATCTATTCTGTCACTGATCGTCTGTATACTATTCTGTTACTGATCGCTCTGTATTTCTGTATACTATTCTGTTACTGATCGCTCTGTATTTCTGTATACTATTCTGTTACTGATCGCTCTGTATTTCTGTATACTGTTCTGTTACTGATCTCTCTGTATTTCTGTATACTATTCTGTTACTGATCGCTCTGTATACTATTCTGTTACTGATCGCTCTGTATTTCTGTATACTATTCTGTTACTGATCTCTCTGTATTCTGTTCTGTCACTGATCGCTCTGTTTTCTGTATACTATTCTGTTCTGATCTCTCTGTATACTATTCTGTTACTGATCGCTCTGTATTTCTGTATACTATTCTGTTACTGATCGCTCTGTATTTCTGTATACTATTCTGTTACTGATCTCTCTGTATTTCTGTATACTATTCTGTTACTGATCTCTCTGTATTTCTGTATACTATTCTGTTACTGATCGCTCTGTATTTCTGTATACTGTTCTGTTACTGATCTCTCTGTATACTATTCTGTTACTGATCGCTCTGTATTTCTGTATACTATTCTGTTACTGATCGCTCTGTATTTCTGTATACTTTTCTGTTACTGATCTCTCTGTATACTATTCTGTTATTGATCTCTGTGTATTTCTGTATACTATTCTGTTACTGATCGCTCTGTATTTCTGTATACTATTCTGTTACTGATCTCTCTGTATTTCTGTATACTATTCTGTTATTGATCTCTCTGTATACTATTCTGTTTCTGCTTGCTCAGTATTTCTGTATACTATTCTGTTACTGATCTCCCTGTATTTCTGTATACTATTCTGTTATTGATCTCTCTGTATTTCTGTATATTATTCTGTTACTGCTCTCTCTGTATTTCTGTATACTATTCTGTTACTGCTATCTCTGTATTTCTGTATACTATTCTGTTACTGATCTCTCTGTATACTATTCTGTTACTGATCTCTGTGTATTTCTGTATACTATTCTGTTACTGATCTCTGTGTATTTCTGTATACTATTCTGTTATTGATCTCTCTGTATTTCTGTATATTATTCTGTTACTGCTCTCTCTGTATTTCTGTATACTATTCTGTTACTGCTATCTCTGTATTTCTGTATACTATTCTGTTACTGCTCTCTCTGTATTTCTGTATACTATTCTGTTACTGATCTCTCTGTATTTCTGTATACTATTCTGTTACTGATCTCTCTGTATTTCTGTATATTATTCTGCTACTGATCTCTGTATTTCTGTATACTGTTGTTACTGATCGCTCTGTATTTCTGTATACTGTTGTTACTGCTCTCTCTGTATTTCTGTATACTATTCTGTTACTGATCTCTGTGTATTTCTGTATACTATTCTGTTACTGCTCTCTCTGTATTTCTGTATATTATTCTGTTACTGCTCTCTCTGTATTTCTGTATACTATTCTGTTACTGATCTCTCTGTATTTCTGTATACTGTTGTTACTGATCTCTCTGTATTTCTGTATATTATTCTGATACTGATCTCTCTGTATTTCTGTATACTGTTGTTACTGATCGCTCTGTATTTCTGTATACTATTCTGTCACTGATCGCTCTGTATTTCTGTATACTATTCTGTTACTGATCTCTCTGTATTTCTGTATACTATTCTGTTACTGATCGCTCTGTATTTCTGTATACTATTCTGTTACTGCTCTCTCTGTATTTCTGTATACTATTCTGTTACTGATCTCCCTGTATACTATTCTGTTACTGATCACTCTGTATTTCTGTATACTATTCTGTCACTGCTCTCTCTGTATTTCTGTATACTATTCTGTTACTGATCACTCTGTATTTCTGTATACTATTCTGTCACTGCTCTCTCTGTATTTCTGTATACTATTCTGTTACTGATCGCTCTGTATTTCTGTATACTATTCTGTTACTGATCGCTCTGTATTTCTGTATACTGTTGTTACTGATCGCTCTGTATTTCTGTATACTATTCTGTCACTGATCGCTCTGTATTTCTGTATACTATTCTGTCACTGATCGCTCTGTATTTCTGTATACTATTCTGTCACTGATCGCTCTGTATTTCTGTATACTGTTGTTACTGATCGCTCTGTATTTCTGTATACTATTCTGTTACTGATCGCACTGTATTTCTGTATACTATTCTGTTACTGATCTCTGTATTTCTGTATACTATTCTGTTACTGATCTCTCTGTATACTATTCTGTTACTGATCGCTCTGTATTTCTGTATACTATTCTGTTACTGATCGCTCTGTATTTCTGTATACTATTCTGTTACTGATCGCACTGTATTTCTGTATACTATTCTGTTACTGATCGCTCTGTATTTCTGTATACTATTCTGTTACTGATCTCTCTGTATACTATTCTGTTACTGATCGCTCTGTATTTCTGTATACTATTCTGTTACTGATCTGTCTGTATTTCTGTATACTATTCTGTCACTGATCGCTCTGTATACTATTCTGTCACTGATCGCTCTGTATACTATTCTGTCACTGATCTCTCTGTATTTCTGTATACTATTCTGTTACTGTTCTGTCTGTATTTCTGTATACTATTCTGTCACTGATCGCTCTGTATACTATTCTGTCACTGATCGCTCTGTATACTATTCTGTTACTGATCTCTCTGTATTTCTGTATACTATTCTGTTACTGATCGCTCTGTATTTCTGTATACTGTTGTTACTGATCGCTCTGTATTTCTGTATACTATTCTGTCACTGATCGCTCTGTATTTCTGTATACTATTCTGTCACTGATCGCTCTGTATTTCTGTATACTATTCTGTTACTGATCGCTCTGTATTTCTGTATACTGTTGTTACTGATCGCTCTGTATTTCTGTATACTATTCTGTTACTGATCGCTCTGTATTTCTGTATACTGTTGTTACTGATCGCTCTGTATTTCTGTATACTATTCTGTTACTGATCGCTCTGTATTTCTGTATACTATTCTGTCACTGATCGCTCTGTATTTCTGTATACTATTCTGTCACTGATCGCTCTGTATTTCTGTATACTATTCTGTCACTGATCGCTCTGTATTTCTGTATACTATTCTGTTACTGATCGCTCTGTATTTCTGTATACTGTTGTTACTGATCGCTCTGTATTTCTGTATACTATTCTGTTACTGATCTGTCTGTATTTCTGTATACTATTCTGTCACTGATCTCTGTATTTCTGTATACTATTCTGTCACTGATCGCTCTGTATTTCTGTATACTATTCTGTCACTGATCACTCTGTATACTATTCTGTCACTGATCTCTCTGTATTTCTGTATACTATTCTGTTACTGATCGCTCTGTATTTCTGTATACTGTTGTTACTGATCGCTCTGTATTTCTGTATACTATTCTGTCACTGATCGCTCTGTATACTATTCTGTCACTGATCGCTCTGTATACTATTCTGTCACTGATCTCTCTGTATTTCTGTATACTATTCTGTTACTGATCGCTCTGTATTTCTGTATACTGTTGTTACTGATCGCTCTGTATTTCTGTATACTATTCTGTCACTGATCGCTCTGTATTTCTGTATACTATTCTGTTACTGATCTCTCTGTATTTCTGTATACTATTCTGTCACTGATCTCTCTGTATTTCTGTATACTATTCTGTTACTGATCGCTATTATCTCTTTTTATTTATTAAACACTTATTATTTTATTATATTCTGGTGTGATTATCGTCATTCTTTGATTATGTTTGAGTTAAGCTATTAAAAAAAAAAAAAGTTTGCCCTCAGGCTCTTGGCAGGGGCTTACTGGGGCAGGACCAATGGCCCTAACAGATTTAATATCATTTACTCCAGAAAACTGGCATAATGATGCTGGAGATCCTTACCACTGAAGAGTTGGTATAGATTTCCATACAGGCACACCCTCCAAGGGATAAGAATACTGGCATTGAAAATGCCAGTCTTTATATATTGCCCCCATTGTCCCTGTGGGTGGCAATCCAATATAATCATTAGGCATTTGCACGTTGCAAAAAAGTTATAGGTGTTATAATATGGCAACGCAAACAAATTTTCTCTCAAAGACTTAAAATTTTTAATGTATTAAAATATGGAAAAAAATATTTAAATTTGGAATAGCCACAAATGTACTCACCAGCAGAATAAAGGGAACACATTATTCTTACCGCAAGTACAAACACCATAAAAACCCTGAAGAAAATGGCTCTGTATACTATTCTGTTACTGATTTCTGTATACTGTTGTTACTGATCGCTCTGTATTTCTGTATACTATTCTGTTACTGATCCCTCTGTATTTCTGTATATTATTCTATTCCACCACCACTATACTATTCCACCACCATCTCCTTGGTCTTACCCGCGTTAATCTTCAGGTGGTTCCGGTGGCACCAGCCCACAAAATCCCGGTTCAGTTCTCTGTACTCCCTGTCATCATCATCTGTGATGAGACCCACTATTGCAGAGTCGTCAGAATACTTCTGTAGGTAGCAGCTAGATGAGTTGCACCTAAAATCTGCAGTGTACAGTGTGAAGAGGAAAGGGGCGAGAACCGTACCCTGAGGTGCCCCCGTATTACAGATCACTGTACATGACACACAGTCTTGGGCTCTCACGTATTGAGGTCGATTTGTGAGGTAGTCTAGGATCCAGTTGGAGAGGTGGTGGTCCACTCCAGCAAGGCCCAGCTTGTCCCTCAATAACCTGGGCTGTATGGTGTTAAAAGCACTGGAGAAGTCAAAGAACATTATTCTCACTGTGTTCCCTGGTTTCTGCAGGTGAGAAAGAGCCCAATGCCCGGCCGATAAGCAAACTGGAGAGGGTCCATAGCGGGGCTCACTAGAGGGCGGAGATGTGTGAGAACCAATCTCTCTAAGATCTTCATCAGGTGGGATGTCAGTGCTACAGGTCTGTAGTCGTTGAGGTCCATAGGGTGAGGTTTCTTTGGAACTGGTACCACACAAGAAGATTTCCATAATTCAGGGACTATTTCCTGCCTCATGCTCATATTAAACACATATGTAATGATACTACACAGCTGGTCCCCACAAGTCTTAATTAGCCGTGCACTGATGTTATTTGCCCTGCGGCTTTCCTCGCCTTGATCCTTTTCAGCTCTTTTCTCACCTGGGCACGTGTGAAGGTCAGACTGTGGTCAGATAAAGATGGATTTCTGGATTTACTGGTCTGGTGGGAAGTAGCCGCAGGGGGTGGAATCATTGTGGTCGGGGGAACTAAAGGACATGCAGGAGCGTCCCAGGAAATAGCATTAAACCCATGTGTCCTAAAGCAGCACTTCTATGTTATGGTTTGTGGTATATGACTTTAGTTTAGGGGTCGTCAGACTTACAATTATTGCTCGGCACTCCGAGTACCTCATCTTTGATTTTTTTTCATTTAAATCAGCACGCCGAACAAAAAAGTTTACCTACCCCTGCTCTAATCTGTGACATGACTGCCCTTCTAACTCCTGATCATGTTACATGACTACCCCAGTGATCCCTCATCAGTCACAGGAATACCCCGCTGATCCCTCATCAGTCACATGACTACCCCGCTGATCACTCATCAGTCACATGACTACCCCGCTGATCCCTCTTCAGTCACATGACTACCCCGCTGATCACTCATCAGTCACATGACTACCCCGCTGATCCCTCATCAGTCACATGACTACCCCGCTGATCCCTCTTCAGTCACATGACTACCCCGCTGATCCCTTATCAGTCACATGACTACCCCGCTGATCCCTCATCAGTCACATGACTACCCCGCTGATCTCTCATCAGTCACATGACTACCCCACTGATCCCTCATCAGTCACATGACTACCCCGCTGATCCCTCATCAGTCACATGACTACCCCGCTGATCCCTCATCAGTCACATGACTACCCCGCTGATCCCTCATCGGTCACATGACTACCCCGCTGATCCCTCATCGGTCACATGACTACCCCGCTGATCCCTCATCGGTCACATGACTATCCCCCTGATCCCTCATCGGTCACATGACTACCCCGCTGATCACTCATCAGTCACATGACTAACCCACTGATCCCTCATCAGTCACATGACTACCCCGCTGATCCCTCATCAGTCACATGACTACCCCCCTGATCCCTCATCAGTCACATGACTACCCCGCTGATCACTCAACAGTCACATGACTACCCCACTGATTACTCAAGTCACATGACTACCCCGCTGATCCCTCATCAGTCACATGACTACCCCGCTGATCACTCAACAGTCACATGACTACCCCGCTGATCACTCAACAGTCACATGACTACCCCGCTGATCCCTCATCAGTCACATGAATACCCCGCTGATCCCTCATCAGTCACATGACTACCCCGCTGATCTCTCATCAGTCACATGACTACCCCGCTGATCTCCCATCAGTCACATGACTACCCCGCTGATCCCTCATCGGTCATATGACTACTCCCCTGATCCCTCATCGGTCACATGACTACCCCTCTGATCACTCATCGGTCACATAACTACCCCGCTGATCCCTCATCAGTCACATGAATACCCCGCTGATCTCTCATCAGTTACATGTCTACCCCGCTGATCTCTCATCAGTTACATGACTACCCCGCTGATCCCTCATCAGTCACATGACTACCCCGCTGATCCCTCATCAGTCACATGACTACCCCGCTGATCCCTCATCGGTCACATGACTACCCCGCTGATCCCTCATCAGTCACATGACTACCCCCTGATCCCTCATCGGTCACATGACTACCCCCCTGATCCCTCATCGGTCACATGACTACCCCGCTGATCAATCATCAGTCACATGACTACCCCGCTGATCCCTCATCAGACACATGAATACTCCACTGATCCCTCATCAGTCACATGACTAACCCGCTGATCTCTCATCAGTTACATGACTACCCCGCTGATCTCTCATCAGTCACATAAATACCCCACTGATCCCTCATCAGTCACATGAATACCCCGCTGATCCCTCATCAGTCACGACTACCCTGCTGATCTCTCATCAGTCACATGAATACCCCGCTGATCCCTCATCAGTCACACGACTACCCTGCTGATCTCTCATCAGTCACATGAATACCCCGCTGATCCCTCATCAGTCACACGACTACCCTGCTGATCTCTCATCAGTCACATGACTACCCAACTGATCCCTCATCAGTCACATAAATACCCCGCTGATCCCTCATCAGTCACATGACTACCCCGCTGATCCCTCATCAGTCACATAAATACCCTGCTGATCCCTCATCCAGTCACATGATTGACCCTCTGATTCTGCTTGACCTAACCATATGATGACCTTATCACATGACTAGCCCTTTGAACCATGACCCCATTACGTGATAGTCCTGTCACATGATTAACCCTATAATCCCTTCTCCTGTCACATGACCTGTCACACCTTCACATATTTTTCCACGTTCCATGAGAATTTTGTAGGGTAAAGCAAAATATGGCGGGAGAATGTGTGAGGTGGAGAAAAATGGCCGCAGGAGGGCGTGCCTTGTGGGCGTGGTAGAAGACCCGACTGACGTCACGTGTTAAAATCAAAAGACAGAACGAGAACAGGCTGTTACCATGGCAACACGTACGCGGCAACGTCACTCCGCCGGCTGAATGACGTCACACGTCGGACGCCACCGAAAATCCGCAGAGACCTCCCGAGAGGACGAGAGACGTCAAGAGACATCAGGAGAAATGCCGTATAAACCTAAGAAAGAGAAGGTGAGAGACGCCTGTGTGTAGACAGAGACCGAGAGAGGCAGAGACAGCTCCATTATCAGAGAGGGAGAGAGAGAGCTCCATACTGAGAGAGAGCGACAGAGACAGCTCCAGTATCAGAGAGAGATCCATACTGAGAGAGAGACAGCGCCAATATCAGGGAGAGAGGCAGAGACAGCTCCATTATCAGAGAGGGGAAGGGAGAGAGCTCCATACTGAATTAGAGACAGCTCCAGTATCAGAGAGAGACTGCTACAATATCAGGGAGAGAGGCAGAGACAACTCCAGTATCAGAGAGGGGGAGGGAGAGATCCATACTGAGAGACAGAGACAGCTCCGTGCCGAGAGAGACAGAGACAACTCCATTATCAGAGAGACAGCTCCATACTGAGAGGCAGAGACCGCTCCAGTATCAGAGAGGGGGAGGGAGAGAGCTCCATACTGAATTAGAGACAGCTCCAGTATCAGAGAGAGACAGCTACAATATCAGGGAGAGAGGCAGAGACAGCACCATTATCAGAGAGAGAGAGAGATTCATACTGAGAGACAGACAGCTCCAGTATCAGAGAGGGAGGGAGAGAGATCCATACTGAGAGAGACAGAGACAGCTCCGTGCCGAGAGAGACATAGACAACTCCATTATCAGAGAGACAGCTCCATACTGAGAGAGACAGAGACAGCTCCAGTATCAGAGAGAGATCCATACTGAGAGGCAGAGACAGCTCCAGTATCAGAGAGGGGGAGGGAGAGAGCTCCATACTGAGAGAGACAGAGACATCTCCAGTATCAGAGAGGGAGCTCCATACTGAGAGAGAGCATCTCCAGCTGGGGGAGGGAGCTCCATACTGAGAGAGACAGAGACAGCTCCGTACCGAGAGAGACAGACAGCTCCATTATCAGAGAGAGAGAGAGACAGCTCCATACCGAGAGACAGAGACAGCTCCATACCGAGAGACAGAGACAGCTCCATTATCAGAGAGAGGGAGAGAGAGCCATACTAATGGAGAGACAGATCCAATATCAAAGAGACAGAGACATCTCTATACTGGCAGAGACAAATCCATACTGTGAGAGAGAGAGAGACAGTGTCATAATTATAGAGAGGAAGAGAGCGTTCTAGACTGATACAGAGAAAGAGGCAGCTCCATACGGACTAAGAGAGATCTATACTGGGAGTGAGACCGCACCATAATGATACAAACAGCTCCATACTGAGTGACATAGAGAGAGAGAGGGATAGATGCATACTGAGTGAGACAGCTTCATAACGAGCGAGAGAGACAGCTCCACAATAATAGAGAGGAAGAGAGATACAGCTCTGTACTGATACACAGAGAAAGAGACAGCTCCATACTGAGAGATACAGCTCTGTACTGATACACAGAGAAAGAGACAGCTCCATACTGAGAGAGACAGCTCTATACTGATACAGAGAGCGAGAGGCAGCTCCATACTGATAGAGGGAGAGACATCTCCATACCAAAAGGTATAGCTCCGTACTGAAAGAGACAGCTTCATATTGAGAGTGAGTGCTCCACACTGAGAGAGGGGGAGAGAGACAGCTCCATGCTGAGAGAGAGGGTCAATGCCATATTAACATAGAGAGAGCTCCATACTGAGAGAGAGAGAGCAGCAGTGCTATACAGAGAGAGGTGACAGAGAGGGAGAGAAGCGACTCGATAACAAGGAGGGGTACAGGGCAGCACTTCACTGGATTATTTGGGTACGTTCACCAAGGGAACTGACCAAACTCCCAAAAATGTTTACTCGGAAAAAGATTTTTGTGACGTCTCTCTAGGACATGATCAGCAAAAAGTTTTATTGATGTAGTCACATCAAAAAAGGGAGGACGGTGACAAGTCAGTGATCTGTAATAGCAACGTCTCAGGATCAAGTCCCTTCATCAGGCTCAGGCATAGGTCACAGGCTGAAGGGTATAACAATGTGATGTCTCTGGTGATGGGGGGTGAGCACTGATTGTGACACAGGGACAAGCCCCCCCCCCCCCGCGGCTCCATCCTGACAGAGAAAGAGAGAGGAGGCGTCTCAGTGGGCCTGAGAAAGAGAGAGGCTGGGCTTCAGAGTGGCAGAGAGAGAGTGGAGGGGCGTCTCCAGCTGGGCCCTGAAGGGGGGAGAGAGAGCGAGAGAGGGGCGGCTGGGCCCTGACAGAGAGAGAGAGAGGGGCGGCTGGGCCCTGACTGAGCGAGAGAGACGAGAGAGAGGCGGCTGGGCCCTGACAGAGAGAGAGGGCCTGGCTGGGCCCTGGGGCGGTGGCTGGGCGGCGCGCTGACAGAGAGAGAGAGAGAGAGAGCGGCTGGGCCCTGACAGAGAGAGAGAGAGAGAGAGAGGGCGGCTGGGCCCTGACAGAGAGAGAGAGAGAGAGAGGCGGCTGGGCCCTGACAGAGAGAGAGAGAGGGAGGGGGGGGCGGGGGGCGGCCCTAGAGAGAGAGAGAGACAGAGAGGCGGCTGGGCCCTGAGAGAGAGAGAGAGGGGCTGGGCCCTGAGAGAGAGAGAGAGAGAGAGAGAGGAGGCGGCTGGGCCCTGAGAGAGAGAGACAGAGAGGGGGCGAGGAGAGAGAGAGGCGGCTGGGCCCTGAGAGAGAGAGACAGAGAGGCGGCTGGGCCCTGAGAGAGAGAGAGAGAGAGAGAGAGGCGCGGCTGGGCCCTGAGAGAGAGAGACAGAGAGGAGCGGGCGGCTGGGGAGAGGAGGGGGGGGGGGGGGGGCTGGGCCCTGAGAGAGAGAGACAGAGGGCGGGGGGGGGCAGAGAGCGAGAGAGAGGCGGCTGGGCCCTGAGAGAGAGAGAGAGCAGAGAGGCGGCTGGGCTGGGACACAGAGAGAGAGGCTGGGCGCCTGACAGAGAGAGAGACAAGAGGCGGCTGGGCCCTGACAGAGAGAGAGAGACAGAGAGGCGGCTGGGCCCTGAAAGGGCAGAGAGGGCGGCTGGGCCCTGACAGAGAGAGAGAGAGACAGAGAGAGCGGCTGGGCCCTGACAGAGAGAGAGGCGGCTGGGCCCTGACAGAGAGAGAGGCGGCTGGGCCCTGACAGAGAGAGAGAGACAGAGAGGCGGCTGGGGCCCTGACAGAGAGAGACAGAGAGGCGGCTGGGCCCTGACAGAGAGAGAGAGAGAGAGGCGGCTGGGCCCTGACAGAGAGAGAGGCGGCTGGGCCCTGACAGAGAGAGAGAGACAGAGAGAGCGGCTGGGCCCTGACAGAGAGAGAGCAGAGGGCGGCTGGGCCCTGAGAGAGAGAGACAGAGAGAGGCGGCTGGGCCGCCGCTCCCTGAGACAGAGAGAGGCGGCTGGGCCCTGACAGAGAGGAGGCAGAGGGCGGGCTGAGGCGGCGGGCCCTGACAGAGACAGAGAGAGGCGGCTGGGCCCTGACAGAGAGAGAGAGAGAGAGGCGGCTGGGCCCTGACAGAGGGGAGGGAGAGGCGGCTGGGCCCTACAGAGAGAGAGAGCAGAGAGGGCGGCTGGGCCCTGACAGAGAGAGAGAGACAGAGAGGCGGCTGGGCCCTGACAGAGAGAGAGAGGGCGGCTGGGCGCTGACAGAGAGAGAGGGGGGGCAGAGAGGGCGGCTGGGCCCTGACAGAGAGATAGGCGGCTGGGCGCTGACAGAGAGAGACAAGGGCGGCTCGGCCCGGTACCATTTTTTTTTAAGATAGACATGTATTTATCCCAGATATCCCGTGCTGATAGAGAAGGCTGGGTATCCAAAGACATAGAGACAGCTCTGTACTGACAGAATGATACAGAGAGAGAGAGAGATGATTGATGCTGACAGAGACGTCTGTGTATCCAGAGAGACCGCTCCACACCGACAAACACGGTTGTGTATTCTGAGAGACTGGTCCTCACTGACAGAGCTGGCTGTATATTCAGGGAGAGAGACCGCTCTATCCGGACAGAAAAGACTGCGTATTCAGAGAGTTAGACAGCACCGCACTGCCAGAGACAGCTGTGTGACGTTCCTCCTTCTTCTGGACTAGGAGCCGGTGAAGGTGTCTGCGGGCAGAGGTGTAGTGAAGAACGGTAAAGATGGAGGAGGAGGAGGAGGAGGAGGAGGCGGAAGTGGCGGTGGCACAGCTGAGGAGGTGAGTGCTGAGCGCCTATGACAGTGCAGACGCTCTCTAGCTGGTGTCTCTCACATCTGACTGTCTCACTCTGTGATGTCATAGCGCTGTGTTGCGGCACATCCATATCGGCTTCCTGGTGTTCAAGGCATAAAAAGTAACAATTTTTTTGCACAACATCAGGTTTTTTTTTAAATCTGCATTGTCTTTGCCACTTTCCTGAAAAGAGGGCGCGGTGCAGGGGGCAGGTCCATCGGCTCGCCAGATTTACCAGCATGTAT
This sequence comes from Leptodactylus fallax, assembly GCA_947044405.1. Lineage (NCBI taxonomy): Eukaryota > Metazoa > Chordata > Amphibia > Anura > Leptodactylidae > Leptodactylus > Leptodactylus fallax. The sequence goes on along the minus strand of CAMRHE010000390.1, from coordinate 931,199 downwards.
ACCAGTAACCTGTAAGCCAGCTACGAGCCCCATTGTGATTGGGTGGAGAATGTGACTGACCTGTGAGTGGGATCACCTTATAAGTGAAGCGATAACCAAATCTGTCCCCACCCACTGACTCAAGAGATGTAAGATGACTGCATGATTGGTGGGGGCCCGGGCCCCGGGGAGTCTCATGAGAACGAAGGGGCCGCAGCTCTGATTTTGCTGTTTGTCCCAAGGGTGTAGCAGAGAACGGCAGTCGCTCTTCCAGGTGCAGGTTAGAATTAGAATGGGGCAAATTGCTACATCAGCACTATGGTCCCCTCATCCTCAAGATTGTTGGGGGTCCCAAACGTCGAACTACCCCCCACATCATAAAGGGATGGCATATCCCAGCAGTGGAGAAGATGTAAAGGATCCTCCAGACATACCGAAACCTTCTGGACCTAAAATGGAGGAAGTCCCGGCTGCTGCCGGTGAGGGCCTCCCCCCAATACTTTACTTTATTCACTTTTTACTTCCCATGTTAAGTCTTTCTGTGATTTATAGAGAGATTCAGAGGAGGAAGGGAAACTTAAAGTGTAAGGCCGAGTGTGCAGCCCGCGCACCGATCCGATATTTATAGAGCATAGGTCCTATAAAAAAAATAAAATAAATAAAATAGAACGGAATGAAGTATCGGAAGAGCCTTGGCCTGTGCATGAGACCTTGGGGCATGTTCACATAGTGTAATTTGGTGCTGATTTTAAGGTGGATTCTGCCTGAATAATAAGTGTCCTGTTCGATGTTGCCACAATTTCCACAACTGATACAGCCTCAGAACCCATGGCGCGTGCCACTCCACTGTAAGTAGAGGGGCGTGTCGGCGCTGTAAGTAGAGGGGTGTGTCGGCGCTGTACGTAGAGGGGCGTGTCGGCGCTATAAGTAGAGGGGCGTGTCAGCTGTAAGTAGAGGGGCGTGTCGGCGCTGTAAGTGCGGCAGAGGGGTGTGTCGGCGCTGTAAGTAGAGGGGCGTGTCGGAGCTATAAGTAGAGGGGCGTGGCGGCGCTGTAAGTAGAGGGGCGTGGCGGCGCTGTGGAAGTAGAGGGGCGTGGCGGCGCTGTAAGTAGAGGGGCGTGGCGGCGCTGTAAGGCGTCGGCGCTGTAAGTAGAGGGGCGTGGCGGCGCTGTGGAAGTAGAGGGGCGTGGCGGCGCTGTAAGTAGAGGGGCGTGGCGGCGCTGTGGTAGAGGGCGTGCTGCTGTAGAGGGGCGTGGCGGCGCTGTAAGTAGGGGGCGTGGCGGCGCTGTGCGTAAGTAGAGGGGCGTGTAGAGGGGCGTGGCTGTGCTGTAGAGGGGCGGGCGTGGCGGCGCTGTGCGTAGAGGGGCGTGGCGGCGCGTGGGGGAGAGGGGGCGTGGGGCGGTGGGTAGAGGGGCGTGGCTGGCTGTAAGTAGAGGGGCGTGTCTGGCTGTGAGAGAGAGGCGTGTCTGTGCTGTAAGTAGAGGGGCGTGTCTGTGCTGAGGGGGCGGGCTGTGCTGTAAGTAGAGGGGCGTGTCTGCTGTAAGTAGAGGGGCGTGTCTGCTGTAAGTAGAGGGGCGTGTCTGCTGTGGGAGAGGGGCGTGTCTGTGCTGTAAGTAGAGGGGCGTGTCTGGCTGTAAAGAGGGGCGTGGCGGGCGGGGCGTGGCTGTGCTGTAGTAGAGGGGCGTGGCTGCGCTGTAAGTAGAGGGGCGTGGCTGCGCTGTAAGTAGAGGGGCGTGGCGGCGCGTGGGGGCTGTGCTGTAAGTAGAGGGCGTGGCTGTGCTGTAAGTAGAGGGGCGTGGCTGTGCTGTAAGTAGAGGGGCGTGGCTGTGCTGTGAGAGAGGGGCGTGGCTGTGCTGTGGGTAGAGGGGCGTGGCTGTGCTGTGAAGGGGGCGGGGCGTGTGCTGTAGTAGAGGGGCGTGGCTGTGCTGTGAGTAGAGGGGCGTGGCTGCTGTGAGAGAGGGGCGTGGCTGTGCTGTAGAGAGGGGCGTGTCTGCGGTGGGCAGAGGGGCGTGTCGGCGCTGTAAGTAGAGGGGCGTGTGGTGGGGTGCTGTGGAGAGGGGCGTGTCGGTGCGGGGCGAGGGGGGAGGGGCGTGTCGGTGGGGGCTGAGGGGGGCGTGTCGGGGTGTGCTGTGAGTAGAGGGGCGTGTCTGGCTGTGAGTAGAGGGGCGTGTCTGTGCTGTAGAGGGGCAGAGGGGGCGTGTCTGGCTGTAAGTAGAGGGGCGTGTCTGTGCTGTAAGTAGAGGGGCGTGTCTGTGCTGTAAGTAGAGGGGCGTGTCTGTGCTGTAAGTAGAGGGGCGTGTCTGTGCTGTAAGTAGAGGGGCGTGGCTGTGCTGTAAGTAGAGGGGCGTGGCTGTGCTGTAAGTAGAGGGGCGTGTCTCGGCGTGCTGCTGTAAGTAGAGGGGCGTGTTGGTGGGGATGCTGTAAGTAGAGGGGCATTTTGGTAGGGGCGTGTCGGTGGGGGACGCTGTAAGTGGAGGGGCGTGTCGGTGGGGATGCTGTAAGTAGAGGGGCGTGTCTGTGCTGTAAGTAGAGGGGCGTGTCTGTGCTGTAAGTAGAGGGGCGGTCTGTGCTGAAGGGGGGCGTGTCTGTGCTGTAAGTAGAGGGGCGTGTCTGTGCTGTAAGTAGAGGGGCGGGTGTCGGCGCTGTAAGTAGAGGGGCGTGTCTGGCTGGTGGGGGGGGGGGGGGGGGGGCGTGCGCGGGGGGGGCGTGTGGGTGGGGATGCTGTAAGTAGAGGGGCGTGTTGGTGGGGATGCTGTAAGTAGAGGGGCATTTTGGTAGGGGCGTGTCGGTGGGGACGCTGTAAGTGGAGGGGTGTGTCGGTGTAGACAGTGTAAGTAGAGGGGATGTGTTGGGGGGTCACTCTATAGAGATATTTGTGGTACTATCTTTTCTCAAACCTGGGTTTCTGCACACCTACATCTAGTATTCTGTGTTGCGATGCCTCATGGCCACAAATTACCACGTAGGCTCTACCCTAGCTGTCTGACTGGTCCTCTGGTTGCAGGTAGGTGGTCACGGGTAGATCCTGAAGTCTGATGTGTGTAAGATGTGGTATGAGGCCCTGGCTGCGCTCACTGGCTGACTGGGTGTATTTTTCATGTCTGAAGGCTCAGCAGGGGGTGAACAAGCGGCCCAGCCCCAGCGCTCCACCTCCAACTCAGCTAAACAAGATCCAATATGGTGGTGGAGGGCAAGTGGTGAAGCGGGAGCGGAGGCAAAGTTCATCCAGATTCAGTCTGAGCAAGAACAGAGAACTCCATAAACTCCCACCGCTGAAAGGTAAGACCCCCATTGTGTATAGATACAGCTATCAAACAAGACATGCCAAGCCATGACATCACTAGCATGATGAGGCATGGGAGGGAAAGGGGACCAGGACCGGACAACAGAGTGGTGGCGTTAGGTCAGTGTGTCTTATTTTTTGTCCTAAATCCTGGACAACCCCTGTAAGCTCTACAGTACTACACGTAAACCTGCTCACTTCTGTCTCTTCTCTCTCCCTCCACAGATTGCCCTCCTGGGGAGGAGCGGGAGACCCTGTTTGTTCAGAAGATTCGCCAGTGCGGTGTCCTTTTCGATTTTGTGTCTGATCCTCTCAGTGACTTGAAATACAAGGAGGTGAAGAGAGCGGCACTCAGCGAGATGGTGGAGTACATCACCCACAGCCGCGATGTGCTGACTGACTGCATCTACCCCGAGGCCGTGCACATGGTGAGACCCGGCTCTGATCCTCTCTTCCTATTTATTGTCAGTTATCAGCAGCACAGAGCATTTCAGGAGTGACCTGTGTGGTACTGTATGCTCAGCTTTGGCGTTTCTGTCGTGTCCTGCTGTAACTCACATCCGGCACTTCTCAGTTTTCAGTGAATTTATTCCGGCCGCTTCCACCCTCTTCTAACCCCAGCGGAGCAGAGTTTGACCCTGAGGAGGATGAGCCTACACTGGAGGCTGCATGGCCCCATCTACAGGTAATGGCGGTTTTTCCCTATTTCCCCCATCCTAGGTCATGCTGTTCCTATATCGGGGGGCAGGTACAGGACTGTGTGCGGTGTGTTTATTATGTGGTTATCGCCCCATGGTGGGCTTGTGTCTTCTGCCCCTTGGATATGACATTTACTTACAGTTTGTATTTCCTCTCGTTCCGTAGCTGGTTTACGAGTTTTTCCTCCGATTTCTCGAGTCTCCAGACTTTCAACCTAATGTGGCAAAGAAATACATTGACCAGAAATTTGTGCTGTCGGTAAGTGGTGCGACTTGTGTCAGTGTGTGCGATGTGGTGGAGACCCCCATGTGTGACGTGTGTCCTCCTCATGTGTCTCCTCAGCTCCTGGATCTGTTTGACAGTGAAGACCCCCGAGAGCGAGACTTCCTGAAGACAATTCTGCATCGGATCTATGGAAAGTTCCTGGGGTTGCGAGCGTACATGAGGCGGCACATTAATAATATCTTCTATAGGTGGGACCCCCATCATTGTAATGGTGACCTCTGTGTTGTCATGGGGAAAATTTAAAGAAAAGTGTTGCAGCCGCCCATGGCGACCAGTCAGCTTCCAGCTCTCATGTTTCATCAGTATTATGATTGTTGTCGTAGGAATCGCCTCCACTTTTTATTTGCTCTAGTTTGGATGGAACTGAATTCATAGACTCCACAGATGATGTCAGTGTTGGATGTGGGTGATGTCATCAGTGGTGGGTGTGGTCGTTACTTTTAATTTGTCTTTCCCTAGGTTTATTTATGAGACGGAACATCACAATGGAATCGCTGAACTTCTGGAGATTCTCGGCAGGTATGTACAGATGATGGGGGTGATGGTGTCTCCACCACTCTGCTCCTCAGTTCTTTCCCCTGGCTAGTGTCTTCTGTGATGTCCCGTGTTGGCCTCAGCTGGGACCTGCCATTATTTGGGCACTGCTCCCTAGATGACCCCATGTATTGTGCACTCGATTCCATGACCTTTCACATTTGCTTTCTCCTTTCAGCATTATTAATGGCTTCGCACTTCCCCTTAAAGAAGAGCACAAGATGTTTCTGATCCGAGTCCTGTTACCTCTGCACAAAGCCAAGTCCCTGAGCGTCTACCACCCACAGGTAATATTCATGGTGCACGACATGTGCTGCTCCAGGCCCAGACTGTAGGGGGCGCAGTAGTGAACATTGTGGCTTCTTGTAATTGCTGCATGCGATCATGTGTGTGTTCTGGCAGAGAACAGACATGAACAGAGATGACATCACAAAATTTGTACTTGTTTGCCGCTCATTCTTTTGGGTGGGGATAATGGGGTGCTCTGTATCGTATTGGCTTGAGAGGAAAACCCCTTCCAGTTTTCCCACAGGTGCAGCCACACACTAATGGTCTCATAGCCCATCCCTCTTGCCATGTGACATGTCTGCCTGTCCATCCCTCCTGCCATGTGACATGTCTGCCTGTCCATCCCTCCTGCCATGTGACATGTCTGCCTGTCCATCCCTCTTGCCATGTGACATGTCTGCCTGTCCATCCCTCTTGCCATGTGACATGTCTGTCTGTCCGTCCCTCCTGCCATGTGACATGTCTGCCTGTCCGTCCCTCCTGCCATGTGACATGTCTGCCTGTCCGTCCCTCCTGCCATGTGACATGTCTGCCTGTCCGTCCCTCCTGCCATGTGACATGTCTGCCTGTCCGTCCCTCCTGCCATGTGACATGTCTGCCTGCTGTCCATCCCTCCTGCCATGTGACATGTCTGCCTGTCCATCCCTCTTGCCATGTGACATGTCTGCCTGTCCATCCCTCCTGCCATGTGACATGTCTGCCTGTCCATCCCTCTTGCCATGTGACATGTCTGTCTGTCCATCCCTCTTGCCATGTGACATGTCTGCCTGTCCGTCCCTCCTGCCATGTGACATGTCTGCCTGTCCATCCCTCCTGCCATGTGACATGTCTGCCTGTCCGTCCCTCCTGCCATGTGACATGTCTGCCTGTCCGTCCCTCCTGCCATGTGACATGTCTGCCTGTCCCTCCCTCCTGCCATGTGACATGTCTGCCTGTCCCTCCCTCCTGCCATGTGACATGTCTGTCTGCCTGTCCATCCCTCCTGCCATGTGACATGTACTGGCTGCCTGTCCATCCCTCCTGCCACTCTAACATGTTTTTTCTCCCTGTCCATCCCTCCTGCCATGTGACATGTCTGCCTGGGTCCGTCCCTCCTGCCATGTGACATGTCTGACCTGTCCGTATCCCTCCTGCCAGTGACATGATATGACCGTGTCCATCCCTCTTACCATGTGACGTCTGGCTTTCCATCCCTCAGACCATAATAACATCTCTGGCCTGTCCATCCCTCTTAGCCATGGCTCACATGATCAACCTGTCCATCCCTCGTTGCCATCTGACATGCTGCTGTCACATCCCTCCTGTATTGTGTTTTGTCTGCCTGCCTGTCCATCCCTCACTGCCATGCGACATTCTGGCCTCGCCTCTCCGTCCCTCCTGCCATGTGACATGTTCTGCCTGTCCATCCCTCAGATTTTAGCCATGCGAATGGCTGCCTTCCGATCCCTTTACCATGCGATCATGTCTCCCCTGTCCGGCCTTCCTGCGCATGTGACATGTGTGCCTGTCCGCCCTCCTGCCAGGTGACATGTCTGCCTGTCCGTCCCTCCTACCAGTGACATGTCTGTCTATCCGTCCTACCTGCCATGTGACATGTCTGCCTGTCCCTCCGTCCTGCCAGTGTGACGGATGTCTGCCTGTCCGTCCCAAATGCCATGTGTATCATGTCAGTCTGTCCGTCCCTCGGGCCATGTCACATGTCGTGGGTGTCGGTCCCTCCTGCCATTGTGTGAGGTCAGACTGTCCGTCCCTCCTGCCATGTGACATGTGTGCTTGTGCGTCCCTCCTGCCATGTGGATGTAGTGCCTGTCCGTCCCATCTACGATTGTGACATTTCATGCTATGTCCGTTCCTCCTTACATGTGACATGTCTGCCTGTCCGTCCCTCCTGCCATAATGACATATCTGCCTGTGCCTCCCTCCTGCCAGTGACATGTCTGCGCTGTCCCTCCCACCTGCCATGTTCCCATGTCTGTACTGTCCATCTCCTACAACCACTGGGACATGTAGTGATATGAGCTAGTGCCCCCGGATCCTGGCTGTCTAGCCTCCTTTTTCTCTGGAGGTCTCCTTGCATCTGTTTTATTGCTTTGTCCCGTTCTTGGAGAAGGACAGTACCCTGTCTGAACCGGTGAGTTTATCCTTTCTTTGTTGGGATAAAACCGGTGGTTCACCCTCTCTGAATTGTTGGGCATGTATCCGGACGTAATAAAATCCTTTCTGTGCCCTTGGGAAGGTCCTAGGAGGCTCAATGCTAAAAGTTGTATGTGGTTCTTCTGCTGCTCGGTTTCATCACTTTCTGTGTTGGTTTTGTCCCTCAGGTCATCTCTGGACTCCTGCGCTTCTGGGCTCTCACTCACAGCCCCAGGTGGTTATATTCTTGATGCTAAAAGATTTTAGATGTGATGGGCCTTCAGAATTTACCAAGGTCATTTATCCCCTTTCTGGTTGCTGGCCATGTCCGGTGTGTTTAGCCCCCACTTCTTGGTAAGTGGGCAGTCCCTTGATTCATCTTACTATCAGTATAGTAGGTTTATTTCTCCAGTGGTCGGAATGTGGTCCCACAGTCTGAGTTGAAGGATGTTGTCACAAAGCCTGTCTATCAGGTCAGTCTGTCCTTCGGTGGGGATGTCCTTTCGCTGTTGGGAAGGTCCGCCTGTGATTGTGTGAGGTCTTTCAGTCTGTAGGACAGATTGAGAGTGGATGGTGGTGACTCACTTTGGGTTGGGCAGTCTCACATTTAAGTTTGGAATCTTCTATATGCTATGTTTCCTTGTTACAGGTGGCAGAGCGGCACTTTACTACTGGAATAATGGGTATATCCGGTGAGCTTGATGTGTCTCAACGTTGGGTCACCTTGTACCAATGATTTATCCCTTCGCTGTTGCGCATCTCCAAGAACCACTGGTTTAACAAGTCAGTGATATGGGGATGTCCGAGTGGATTATGGCTGAAGTGTCCATGTTTCTGGAGGTCTCCTTGTTTGTTTTTTGACTTTGTCCCTGTGTTGGGTCTCCTTGTCCGGTGGATTATCCTTTCTTTGTTGGGCATGTCCGGTGGTTTATCCTTTCTTTGTTGGGCATGTCCGGTGGTTTATCCTTTCTTTGTTGGGTCTCCATGTCCGGTGGTTTATCCTCTCTATGTTGGGTCTCCTTGTCCGGTGGTTTATCTTCTCTATGTTGGGTCTCCTTGTCCGGTGGTTTATCCTTTCTTTGTTGGGCCTTGTCCGGTGGTTTATCCTTTCTTTGTTGGGCATGTCCGGTGGTTTATCCTTTCTTTGTTGGGCATGTCCGGTGGTTTATCCTCTCTATGTTGGGTCTCCTTGTCCGGTGGTTTATCTTTTCTTTGTTGGGTCTCCTTGTCCGGTGGTTTATCCTTTCTTTGTTGGGTCTCCTTGTCCGGTGGTTTATCTTCTCTATGTTGGGTCTCTTTGTCCGGTGGTTTATCCTTTCTTTGTTGGGCATGTCCGGTGGTTTATCTTCTCTATGTTGGGTCTCCTTGTCCGGTGGTTTATCTTCTCTATGTTGGGTCTCTTTGTCCGGTGGTTTATCCTTTCTTTGTTGGGCATGTCCGGTGGTTTATCCTTTCTTTGTTGGGCATGTCCGGTGGTTTATCCTTTCTTTGTTGGGCATGTCCGGTGGTTTATCCTTTCTTTGTTGGGCATGTCCGGTGGTTTATCCTCTCTATGTTGGGTCTCCTTGTCCGGTGGTTTATCCTTTCTTTGTTGGGCATGTCCGGTGGTTTATCCTCTCTATGTTGGGTCTCCTTGTCCGGTGGTTTATCCTTTCTTTGTTGGGTATGTTCGGTGGTTTATCCTCTCTATGTTGGGTCTCCTTGTCTGGTGGTTTATCTTCTCTGTTCTGGGCTTGCTAGCTTTGATTATATTTTAGTAGATTTGTTATTCAGTGCTCTGTCCTCTCTGTGTCAGGTTCACTGGGCCGGTTATTTGCCTAGTGTTTATCTGCCTATTTTTTTTCTGTTGTTTTTTTATGCACAAGTCAGTCATTATCTGGTGGTTTATACTGTCAATATCTTCTCTATGTTGGTCTCTTTGCCCGGTGGTTTATCTACTCTGTTTCAGACTCGTCCTGTGGTTTATCCTCACTTTTGTTGGGCTTGTCTGGTAATTTATCTGCTCTGTGTTGGTCTTACTGCCCGGTGGTTTATCTTCTCTGTGTTGGGTTGTTGTCCGGTGATTTATCTTTGTTGTGCTCCATTTCTGGTGTTTTATCCTGTGTTAATCTTATTGTCCAGTGGTTTATCTTCTCTTTGTTGGGCTCACTGTCCAATGGTGTATCTTCTCTGTGTTGGGTTCTCTGTCCGGTGGTTTATCTTCTCTGTGCTAGTTTATTCTTTGCCTGTCTTTGACTCTCTAAACTTGGGTGTTTATTTGATTTTAGACACTTCTCCTCAGTTAGTAAAGGCTTTCACCATTGACCTATGAGTCTCCTTTTGTGTCTTCACTGAAGCTGACGTGTCTTGAGCTTCTTATTCTCTTATAAAGCTGTGAGGACTTGTATAACACCTGTGTGCATGGTGCTGACTCCTCAGCCTTGGAAGCTCGTAACTTGAGATGTACGGACGGCTTGGTGGATTTTTAGCTTTGACATAGTCTTTACATGGTGTGATGAAGAATGTAGATCACTCTCAAGAAATTGTAGTTCTTATTGGAGTTAAAAGAGTTGGAGTGAGTGCTGGGGTAGGACTTGTATGGTGACTGTGTCTGTAGGACTTGTATGTGTGTACATGTGTTATGTAGGACTTGTATGTGTGTACATGTGTCATGTAGGACTTGTATGTGTGTACATGTGTCATGTAGGACTTGTATGTGTGTACATGTGTCGTGTAGGACTTGTATGTGTGTACATGTGTCGTGTAGGACTTGTATGTGTGTCCTGGGACTTATGTGTGTCTGTGTCGTGTAGGACTTGTATGTGGACATGTGTCATGTAGGACTTGTATGTGTGTACATGTGCATGTAGGACTTGTATGTGTGTACATGTGTCATGTAGGACTTGTATGTGTGTACATGTGTCGTGTAGGACTTGTATGTGTGTCTGTGTGTCATGTGTGTAGGACTTGTATATGTGTCCATGTGTCATGTAGGACTTGTATGTGTGTACATGTGTCATGTAGGACTTGTATGTGTGTACATGTGTCGTGTAGGACTTGTATGTGTGTCTGTGTGTCATGTAGGACTTGTATATGTGTCCATGTGTCATGTAGGACTTGTATGTGTGTCGTGGAGGACTTGTATGTGTGTCTGTGTGTCATGTAGGACTTGTATATGTGTCCATGTGTCGTGTAGGACTTGTATGTGTGTCGTGGAGGACTTGTATGTGTGTCTGTGTCGTGTGTGATTTGTTTGTATGCCAATGTGTCTCTTTAGAGTTATGACACGTCAGCTCTGTACAATGTCTTACATGGACGCTTGTGATGTCTTCTTGCAGGACTATACACGGCCTGATCTACAACGCCCTGAAACTCTTCATGGAGATGAATCAGAAGCTCTTTGATGACTGCACCCAGCAGTACAAGGCCGAGAAGCAGAGGTCTGCAGCTTTGTCTGTTATGAGTGAAGTGTAGGGAATTGTGGGAGGAGGTGGCTGGGACTTCTGAGTATCCTCTCTTAAAGGGGTATTCCAGACTTATCAATTGATGACCTATCCTTAGAATAGCTCATCAACTGAAAGTCGCTGAGGGTCCGACATCTGAGACCCCCGCCAGTCAACTGTTCAAACAGACTGCGTCATTTGTAGAGCCACAAACCAAGCACTGTGCCATACAGCAGTTGTGAATTGGATCCGGTGCTTCAAACAGGCCCCAGGTGTCAGGCCCATCTTCAGTTGATGACCTGTCCTTAAGGATAGGTCATCAATTCATAAGCCCGGAAAACCCCTTTAAATTCCCCCATACACACAAGTGAAAAGTTGGTGAAGCCGCTGATTCTGATGAGACCCAGCGACCGTCTTATGCGTATAGCAGACGATGTGGGAGTCAGGAAGGATTGGACATGCTTAATTTTATTATTCAATATTTTTTTTTGAGCTGAACCACCTCCAGAGGTCATTGGCAACAATTTGCTCTTCTCTCTCCATTGAAACACACGCACATTTAGCAACCCAGCATGCATGTGTATGGGGGAGTCAGGGGGAATAGCTGACAACCAAATAAGCATTTGGCCAACAGCTAACTCCTCCTCCTGGATTTGGGGGGAGGGGCCAAGATGCAGCAGTGCTGGCGAGTTTCCTGCACATTCTTCTATGTCTCATTCTCTAGGGGGAAGATCCGAGGAAGAGAACGAGCAGAAATGTGGAATCGGATTGAAGAAATGGCGCGGCTTAATCCACAGGTAGAGATGTATTGAGTGCAGCTCGTGTGGCTTGTCTCCCGATGATTTTCGGGTCTGGAGGAATCTCTCACCCAGTTTTTCTCTCTCTCTCTCTTGTCTCGTCACCTCCTCAGTACACAATGTTTAATTCTCCTCCTGCTCTCAGCCTGATCTGCTCCATGGAGACAGACACCCCTACCGCTGAGGATATTCAGATCTTAAAGAAGACAATGGAGACTGAGGCTGTGCAGGTGAAGAACCACACCTACCCCTCATGGCCCCATACACACTCTCATTCTGCCCCTCACAGCCATCACCAATCCTCAGAGGTCAAAATCTTACCCTTAAAGGAGTTGTACCAACTTTAGAAGTCATCCCCGGTCGATGGGGTAGGTTATAACTTCATGATCGGTGGAGTCTGAGTATAAGGGTCCAATTTCCTCATCCTGATGGAGCTGCAGGCTAAGCATGCACCCTGCCACTCCCTCCATTTTCTAGTGCTATACTCAGCACTCCCATAGAGAATGAATGGATTGGTAAGGTGCATACTCCAATAGGATGGAAAACCGGTCTACCGTTCTTGGGATCGGTGGGGGCCCCAGTAGTCATAGTTGGTACAACACCTCTAAGATCTGACATGTTGACAAACAGTCTATAGTATGGAGAATTGTTCTGAGCTTGTGACATTGTACAGATGCCGCCATTGTAGTATTTACTTAGTCCTAGTGACATTCACCAATATTGCTGATTCTTATGATTGACAATCAGTGAGTAGTACGCCTGTAGTTTTCCCTAGAATTTGATGGATTCCTCAGGCTGATTGTTAGGTATGATGCTGCAGATGTCATTCCCATCTCCCCTTATCTGAATGTTGGTTCTTTCTTCACCTATTATGTTATTCTCCAATCTGTCTGGTGCTGACATGTGATGGTTGTAGTTGGCTGACTGACCATGACTGGCTCCAAACTGGTGCTGACATGTGTGGTTGTAGTTGGCTGACTGACCATGACTGGCTCCAGACTGGTGCTGACATGTGATGGTTGTAGTTGGCTGACTGACCATGACTGGCTCCAGACTGGTGCTGACAGGTGATGGTTGTAGTTGGCTGACTGACCATGACTGGCTCCAGACTGGTGCTGACAGGTGATGGTTGAAGTTGGTTGACTAGTTCCAGAGTTGTGCTCACAGGTGATGGTTGTAGTCAATTGAAGGACCATGTGACGGTTGTAGTTGGTTGACTGATGATGACTAGCCTCAGGTTGGTGCTGACAGGTGATGGTTGTAGTTGGATGACAGGCTATGACTGACCCCAGACTGTTGGTGACAGGTGACGGATGTAGTTGGATGATGGACTACGGCTACAGACTGTTGGTGACAGGTGACGGTTGTAGTTGGATGATGGACTATGGCTACAGACTGGTGACAGTTGTAGTTGGATGATGGACTATGGCTACAGACTGGTGACAGGTGACGGTTGTAGTTGGATGATGGACTATGGCTACAGACTGGTGCTGACAGGTGACGGTTGTAGTTGGATGATGGACTATGGCTACAGACTGGTGACAGTTGTAGTTGGATGATGGACTATGGCTACAGACTGGTGACAGGTGACGGTTGTAGTTGGATGATGGACTATGGCTACAGACTGTTGGTGACAGGTGACGGTTGTAGTTGGATGATGGACTATGGCTACAGACTGGTGACAGGTGATGGTTGAAGTTGGTTGACTAGTCCAGAGTTGTGCTCACAGGTGTGGTTGTAGTCAATTGAGGACCATGTGCGGTTGTAGTTGGTTGACTGATGATGACTAGCCTCGGTTGGTGCTGACGGTGTGGTTGTAGTTGGATGACAGGCTATGCTGCCCCGACTGTTGGTGCGGTGCGGTGTGGTTGGATGATGTACTGTGACGGCTACAGACTGTTGGTGACAGGTGACGGTTGTAGTTGGATGATGGACTGTGGCTCAGACTGGTGCGTTGTTTGGTGATGGACTTGGCTCGCTGGTGCGGTGCGGTTGTGTTGGATGTGGCTATGGCTACAGACTGGTGCTGACAGGTGACGGTTGTAGTTGGATGATGGACTATGGCTACAGACTGGTGTGACAGGTGATGGTTTTAGTTGGATGATGTACTGTGACTGGCTACAGACTGTTGGTGACAGGTGATGGTTTTAGTTGGATGATGTACTGTGACTGGCTACAGACTGGTGCTGACAGGTGACGGTTGTAGTTGGATGATGGACTATGGCTACAGACTGGTGCTGACAGGTGATGGTTGTAGTTGGATGATGGACTATGGCTACAGACTGTTGGTGACAGGTGATGGTTGTAGTTGGATGATGGACTATGGCTACAGACTGTTGGTGACAGGTGACGGTTGTAGTTGGATGATGGACTATGGCTACAGACTGTTGGTGACAGGTGACGGTTGTAGTTGGATGATGTACTGTGACTGGCTACAGACTGTTGGTGACAGGTGATGGTTTTAGTTGGATGATGTACTGTGACTGGCTACAGACTGGTGCTGACAGGTGACGGTTGTAGTTGGATGATGGACTATGGCTACAGACTGGTGCTGACAGGTGACGGTTGTAGTTGGATGATGGACTATGGATACAGACTGTTGGTGACAGGTGACTGTTGTAGTTGGATGATGGACTATGGCTACAGACTGTTGGTGACAGGTGACGGTTGTAGTTGGATGATGGACTATGGCTACAGACTGGTGACAGGTGACGGTTGTAGTTGGATGATGGACTATGGCTACAGACTGGTGCTGACAGGTGACGGTTGTAGTTGGATGATGGACTATGGCTACAGACTGGTGACAGTTGTAGTTGGATGATGGACTATGGCTACAGACTGGTGACAGGTGACGGTTGTAGTTGGATGATGGACTATGGCTACAGACTGTTGGTGACAGGTGACGGTTGTAGTTGGATGATGGACTATGGCTACAGACTGGTGACAGGTGATGGTTGAAGTTGGTTGACTAGTTCCAGAGTTGTGCTCACAGGTGATGGTTGTAGTCAATTGAAGGACCATGTGACGGTTGTGTTGGTTGACTGATGATGACTAGCCTCAGGTTGGTGCTGACAGGTGATGGTTGTAGTTGGATGACAGGTATGACTGACCCCAGACTGTTGGTGACAGGTGACGGATGTAGTTGGATGATGGACTACGGCTACAGACTGTTGGTGACAGGTGACGGTTGTAGTTGGATGATGGACTATGGCTACAGACTGGTGACAGTTGTAGTTGGATGATGGACTATGGCTACAGACTGGTGACAGGTGACGGTTGTAGTTGGATGATGGACTTATGGCTACAGACTGGTGCTGACAGGTGACGGTGTGTAGTTGGATGATGGACTATGGCTACAGACTGGTTTGTGACAGGTGATGGTTTTAGTTGGATGATGTACTGTGACTGGCTACAGACTGTTGGTGACAGGTGATGGTTTTAGTTGGATGATGTACTGTGACTGGCTACAGACTGGTGCTGACAGGTGACGGTTGTAGTTGGATGATGGACTATGGCTACAGACTGGTGCTGTGACAGGTGATGGTTGTAGTTGGATGATGGACTATGGCTACAGACTGTTTGGTGACAGGTGATGGTTGTAGTTGGATGATGGACTATGGCTACAGACTGTTGGTGACAGGTGACGGTTGTAGTTGGATGATGGACTATGGCTACAGACTGTTGGTGACAGGTGACGGTTGTAGTTGGATGATGTACTGTGACTGGCTACAGACTGTTGGTGACAGGTGATGGTTTTAGTTGGATGATGTACTGTGACTGGCTACAGACTGGTGCTGACAGGTGACGGTTGTAGTTGGATGATGGACTATGGCTACAGACTGGTGTCTGACAGGTGACGGTTGTAGTTGGATGATGGACTATGGATACAGACTGTTGGTGACAGGTGACTGTTGTAGTTGGATGATGGACTATGGCTACAGACTGTTGGTGACAGGTGGCGGTTGTAGTTGGATGATGGACTATGGCTACAGACTGGTGAAAGGTGGCGGTTGTAGTTGGATGATGGACTATGGCTACAGACTGTTGGTGACAGGTGACGGTTGTAGTTGGATGATGGACTATGGCTACAGACTGTTGGTGACAGGTGACGGTTGTAGTTGGATGATGGACTATGGCTACAGACTGTTGGTGACAGGTGACGGTTGTAGTTGGATGATGGACTATGGCTACAGACTGTTGGTGGCGGTTGTAGTTGGATGATGGACTATGGCTACAGACTGTTGGTGACAGGTGATGGTTTTAGTTGGATGATGGACTGTGACTGGCTACAGACTGGTGCTGTGACAGGTGACGGTTGTAGTTGGATGATGGACTATGGCTACAGACTGTTGCTGTGACAGGTGATGGTTGTAGGTAGATGATGGACTATGGCTACAGATTGTTGGTGCAGGTGACGGTTGTAGTTGGATGATGGACTATGACTGGCTACAGACTGTTGGTGACCGGTGACTGATGTAGTTGGATGATGGACTATGGCTACAGACTGGTTTCTGTGACAGGTGACGGTTGTAGTTGGATGATGGACTATGGCTACAGACTAGTTTCTGTGACAGGTG
Source organism: Leptodactylus fallax (assembly GCA_947044405.1). Lineage (NCBI taxonomy): Eukaryota > Metazoa > Chordata > Amphibia > Anura > Leptodactylidae > Leptodactylus > Leptodactylus fallax. The sequence goes on along the minus strand of CAMRHE010000390.1, from coordinate 915,203 downwards.
ACGGTTGTAGTTGGATTAGGTGACGGTTGTAGTTGGATGATGGACTATGACTGGCTACAGACTGTTGGTGACAGGTGATGGTTGTAGGTGGATGATGGACTATGGCTACAGACTGGTTGCTGTGACAGGTGACGGTTGTAGTTGGATGATGGACTATGACTGGCTACAGACTGTTGGTGACCGGTGACTGATGTAGTTGGATGATGGACTATGGCTACAGACTGGTTTCTGTGACAGGTGACGGTTGTAGTTGGATGATGGACTATGGCTACAGACTAGTTTCTGTGACAGGTGACAGTTGTAGTTGGATTAGGTGACGGTTGTAGTTGGATGATGGACTATGACTGGCTACAGACTGTTGGTGACCGGTGACTGATGTAGTTGGATGATGGACTATGGCTACAGACTGGTTTCTGTGACAGGTGACGGTTGTAGTTGGATGATGGACTATGGCTACAGACTAGTTTCTGTGACAGGTGACAGTTGTAGTTGGATTAGGTGACGGTTGTAGTTGGATGATGGACTATGACTGGCTACAGACTGTTGGTGACAGGTGACTGATGTAGTTGGTTGATGGACTATGGCTACAGACTGTTGGTGACAGGTGACGGTTGTAGTCAGTTGCTGGTGAGTGGTCACTGTCCCGGTTTTGCTTTTTCTTTGTACATAGCAGCCTCCTCTCCTTCCTCATCTTCATCTTTATACTGTTTGCATCCAGTTTATTTATGAATGTGTTTTCACCATAATCCCACCTCATTGTGTCCTCGTGAACCAGGAGTAATGACCTCCCCCACTGTGCGCCTGACACGGCCGTCTGCGGGTCCTTCTGTAACTTGGATTTGGAAGTTCTAGAATCCCCCTACATGCTTGTGGTGATGGCTGTATAAGGGCATGTTCACATCTGTGTTGTTCAGAGGGATTGCATGTTGGGTATTCATTGTTTTCGTGCTTGCCGGACTTCCATTCGCGATTTTAGACGGGCTCTGCTTCAGAGGCTCCAGTGCAGATGTGAACATGGCCTTAATACGGACAGCTCATGGCCAGCTCACTGCGCAGAATGTATCTGCTTCTCAAGCGGCTGCGCTGTCCTGTGAGGCTCTGGTCACATCATGTTTGGTGCTCACATTGCCTGCTCCTAATGTAGACCTCTAGTACTGTGCAAAAGTTTTAGGTAGATGTTGGAAAAATGGCGCAAAGTAAGAATGCTTTCAGAAATAGAAGGGTTAATAGTTTATTTTTGAGCATGAAGAAAAGAGAAATGTAAATCCATTCAGTATTTGGTGTGACCTTTGTCCTGCCTTAAACTTTTGCACTGTATTGTAGAACCCCCATTCCACTGGTATATGCGATCCTATGGTGTGTACAGGTGCGGCTTGTGTTTTTTTTTTTTTTTGTAAGATCCATCCATTCCCATGAGTGTTATAGTGATGGAGGAATCAACCATAATGTGAACAGAGCCCTAAAACCACAGCCCTGTTCTGGCCCCTGTCTGCTGTACCGAGTGATCACCTGGTGACTTTCTGTTCTCCTCCAGGTGCCACGTTCATCTCCTCAAGAGCAGATGCTCCTTAGCAAGAAATCAGAACTTCCGCAGGATATTTACACCATCAGAGCGCTGGAGTCCCATAAGAGAGCAGAGGAATATTTGAGTAGCAGCAAGGAGACCCTCTGACCCCCTGCGATCAGGGACTTTATGACATCCTGCCACCCTGGACATGAGAGAAAGGGGGCTCCACCCTCCCATGACACCAGTCTATGACCAGGAGGTCCTCCGGTCTCATCGGAGTAGTCTGGAGACACCACTCATGAAGCTCCATCCATCTTAATCTGTTCTTAAACTTTTTATACTTCAATGTCATGAACATTCACACACAGGACAAGCACCGCAGGACGTATGGGGGCCCGAGTGGTTACCCTCCTTTCTTGGCCATGCATGCAAGACACTCATTAGAATTCTGCATTTCTGGAACGTTCTTAATGCTTCAGAACCTGGAGATGTTTCGTAAGTCCCAGAGCGGTCATGTCCTCGCTCACGGTGAAGGCCGCTGCTCAGACCTCTGCAAGTGCAAAGCCACAGCCGGACGCCTTTAGAAACCCTGAGCACTCCATAAGTGATCTGCCTGAGACTGTCCCGGGGGTTCAGCCTCCTTCCCCTTTCTCAATTCTATGGGTCCTCGCTCTAGACTTGTGCTCCTGGGCCTGGTCACATCTGGGATGAGGCTATATGGTCGTGTGGATTGACCAAGGGGAGATTTTGGCTCATTGTGTCTTAGGAAAGAAATAATAAATAATACAAATCATTAAAACTGCCTTAAAGTGTAATAAAGTCATGTGAGCGAGTACAGACAGGCCACAGTGTGGGTGCCTGTATAGACTAGACCGCTGTATACAGGCGCTCTAGAGCAGCTGCATTTCATTCCACTGTTCATCCATCACAAAGGTCTTGGCATCCTATTTGGTAAGCATAATAAATAAAAATTTGGTAAGTAGAAAGTCAAATTTTGTTAGAGGACCTTACACCAACTGGAGCTCTTTCCATGCGTTAATAGCGGCCCTTGCACTGATTCCAGCACAGTTGGAATTTTTACTCTAGCCCCCACCGTTCCTGAGCAATCCATGCTATTAGTTTCAGAGTGTGATCTGTTACTAGACTCCCTAATGACCAGTGGGTGGTGTCAGACAGGAGCAGGCAGAGGGGTGTGACACTGTCTGACTTTGATTGGTTCTCTGAGTCACTCCCCCCACCTGATGCCACCCACTGGACAATAGGGAGTCAAGTTATCATATCAGACACAAAAACTATCTGCACCGATTGCTCGGGAACGGTGGGGGCTAGAGAAAATTCAGGCTGTGCAGGAATCAGTGGAGGGGCAGCTATTGGTAGAGGTGGTGAAAGGTCCTCTATAAGTCTTCGAGCTGTTGGAGAGTACGAATGGACCAAGCTTAGGTGTAAATGGTGAATTCACTGTCAAATAAAAGGTCAGGAAATTTTTTGCATTTAATTTTATGTGAAGTTCTAGAGATGAGCAGGTAAAAAAAAAAAAAAAATATATCCATAGGTGTCTGTTCACCCTGGTCATATCTATGAGAGGCCAAGCTATAAGAGCAATGACGTACTGCTGCACCAATATGGGAGAGAAGCGAAGGTGAGGGCCGGGGACCGACCAGGCCAAGAAGCGGACACAGGTGAGGGATAGGCAGAGGTATTTCTGTATTTACTGAACTACCCGTGTGCAGGGCCCCCGCACCTTCCTGACCTTCCAGTGTACATAGAGCAGAGGCGCACGATAGGTCATATGTATATATATATATATATATATATATATATATATATAATTATATATCTGTATAGCAAAGGCCCAGAAAACCTCTTTAAAGGGGCAGTCCTGGCTGTTTGTTGGTCTCTTACCTCACCTGAGGGTTACGGGCTGAGTCATGTGATCAGAACCCAGCCCCCCCAGGTAGCTCCGCCTCCTCTCCGGTTTTCACTGTTGTGTATGCTATGGGGGCTGGCCGGCTATAGCTAAGCTGTCTTCCATAGCACAGGTATCTAGTGGTGAAAATAGGAGAGGAGGCGGAGCAAAGGGGGAAGCTCCAATCATGTGACCTGATTTCAGAACCCCCTAGGTACTCCATCTAAAACCCCCAGAGGAAGTAAGACAAAAGACTCCCAGGACAACCCCTTTAAGTCCTGTAAGTTGCTCAGTGCGGCCTCTGTAGAATTTATCGCCGTCGCCACCATGTGTTCTATTCCTCACAGCGTAGCTGACGTTTGTGGGGGCAGTATCCTGCTGACAGGCCACCGCTGCCATGAGGGGGGTACTTGGTCTGTATAATGTTTAGGTGGGTGTCAGAGGAACGTCTATGGATGAAGCCAAGGTTAGCGAGAATCGCACTGCCCTGACAACTCGGCTTCTTCCTATGGGGTAGGTGAGGCCCCCGGACCCCGATATGGGATTCATCAGACTGGGCCTCCTCCGGTCAGTGCTCCATGGATCAGTTCTGACGCTTACATGTCCATTGTAGGTGACTTTGGCAGTAAGGACACTGCTGGTGTGTATGTAACCCTATAAGCAGAATGCTGCGATGCCCTGTGTCTGCTGACAACTTTCTGTCAGAGCAGTTTTTTGGGGATTATTTTTTTTTAAGAGTTTAGCTTATTATTTTTACTGAGGTATTAAAGGAGATTTCTGAGATTCTTATACCGATGACCTTTTGGGGTCCAAATCCTGACATCAGCTGACTGAAGGGGCCACAACATTCTGCTGAACACTGCGGCCTCAATTAAGCCAAGCACAGCGCCATACACTGTATAGTGGCTATGCCAGGTATTGCAGCTCACTGTCTGTCATTTGTATGAGACTGACCCGCAGAAGTATCACGTGACAGGGCTGTGCCAACTGATTGGTGAAGGTGCAAGGAATCAGACTCCCGAAATTGAGGACCTATTCTAAGGATGGGTCACCAATATAAAAACATTAGAAAACCCCTTTAATGCTGCATTGTACAGTCAATACTAAATGGAGTGGCAGTGCACATGTGCGGCCTTCTACCCCATCAGCACAGGAGAACCGGAGCCAAGTACATGGGATCTGTGGGGGTTTCAATAGTTGGACCCCATTAATCATGAAGTTATCTCCTGTCCTATCAACATAGCTTCAAAACCTGTACAACCCCTTTAAGGGACGGAAAGACTCAATCACTCCAACATCCCTACTGTTAGACAGTCAGACAGACAGCAGTGACGTACAAGCCTCACCCCTGCCCATATCCCAGGGACGTCCCACCAGTATGTTGAGGACTCTGAGAATCCTTGTGATGACATCATCATTCCTACGATGACCTCCATGTCTGACTCTACCCATAATCCGGCGGGAGTAAAGCACTGAGCACGTTTCTTGGCGCAGAGTCACAATGTATTTACACGGAGAGGTTACAGACAGTATATTTATATATACACATACAATGTATAAAGTCTCATTTCTTGCTGGGAGGGGACATCGCGGAGCGGGACTGAATGGTCTGGTGAACGAGGTGCTCCCAGTCAGCATCGGAAAGCTGCTGCGCCCAAACAGGAACCGAAAGAGTCGGGAGCTTCACTCCTGCCATGGTCCTCTTCACCAGCTCCACGTGATCTGCAAAAATATTACCAGTGAGGTATAACATATGTAACAGAGGAGGAAAAATGCAACCCCCCACCCCATCCCCAACCTAAATCTCTTCCTGACCTTCCAAGGCTGTCCAAAATAACAGGCTCTAAATTTTCCTTGTCTAGTCCTTCAAAGACAATGTATTGTTAATACAATGCTCCTCTTAGTGCCAAGAATCATTGATTGTAATGCCAATCTGTATTCCCTTAGTCCAGACAGCAGCACAATATGGGGTATCTCTGCCCCTGTGTGTTGTTTAGGACAGTGGAACCTTTAATTAGCACCAAAAAGGTGCCTCCTACTAGCCCTATAAGAGGGCACCTGAGACCTCCCTCCACTGTGTAAATTATAAAGTAACAGGAAACAAGCTTCTAGGGTCTGGACTAAGGGAATACAGATTGACATTACAATCAACGATTCCCCTTACGTCCGACAGCAGCACAATATGGGGAGATAGCAAGTAATTCCCCTAGGGAGGGTTTCCTCGCCTTACAACGTCAAGGACTGACTGACCAAAGGCAGTTGTCTGGAAACTGTGGATGTCTAATGATAATGTTTAACAAAAGGTCAACTGAGATGACTATGATGCAGCCGCACAAATCTGGTCCAATGGTAAGGACCGATACTCAGCCAAAGAAGTCGACAACCCAGGTCGAGTGGCCGTAGAAAAACTGGAGGGAGTAACTCCTGAATAAGAAAGGAAGACTTAATTGTCTCCTTGATCCATGTGGATAGAGTAGGCTTGGAAGCCTTGAGGCCTCTGTTTTTACCCTACATATCGATTAGTAGGTTTTCGGCCTTCTTAAGCGGTTGAGTGCGGGATAGGTAAATCCGCAGACACCTTACCACATCTAAGGTGTGGAGCTTTTCTTCCTCCTCAGAGGTTGGAGAGGGGAAAAACACAGGTAACGAAATTAGCTGATTGCTATTATAGCATGAGGGGACCTTAGGGATAAACCCAGGCAACCCTAAGGTGCACCCTATCTGCAAAAACAAAATGTACGGTTCTCTAGAAGAGAGAGCCTGGAATACCCCTACTCTTTGGCAGATATACTAGCCAACAAAAAAGTGGTTTTGTAGGCTAAATATTTTATCTCCGTAGTCTCCAAGGGTCCAAATGGAGGACCGCACAGGCCTGTAATGACTACCGCAAGGTCCCACTGGGGATGATACTGAGGGCTTTAGCCTCATTGCCCCTTTAAGGAACCTTGCAACCAGAGGATCCTGAGACAGACGTCTGTTCAAATAAGCGGAAAGGGCCGCAATCTGCACTTTCAAAGTGGCAGGGGCAAGGCCCTTATCCAAACCGTCCTGAAGAAAATTTAAAATATCAGCCGTTGAAGGTTGTAGATTATTAATACCCTTCTTGGAGCACCACTCCATGAAAATCTTGGCTGTCCTCTGGTAGTTCTTATTGGTAGAGTCTGCTCTTGCAGAATAAAGGGTCTTCAGGATGGCCTCTGACAGTCCTCTATCCTGCTGTAGGGACTGCTCAACCTCCAGGCTGTCAGGTTGAATCTCCAGAGATCCTGGCACTTCAGAGATCCTTGGGAAACCAGGTTCTGGATGGGGGGAAGCCTCCAATATATCCCTCGACTCATCTCCATGAGTTGGGAAAAACCAAGCTCTTTTTGGCCAGAATGGAATGATGGCTATCACAGAGACTTGGTCCTGTCTGATTTTCATCAATACCTTCGGTATTATTGGAATTGGAGGGAAGATGTATGCCAGCCTGGACCTCCAAGGGATGGACAGGGCATCCACTGCCAAGGGATTGTCCTCCTGGTAAAGGGAACAGAACGTCTCCACCTTGGCGTTGAGTCGGGTTGCCATGAGGTCTATTTCTGGAAGACCCCACTTCAGGGTAATCTGATGAAAGACTTCTGGATTGAGTGACCATTCTCCTGATACAGCATAACCCCGACTCAACCGATCCGCTACTATGTTCAGGGAGCCCTTGATGTGAACTGCGGATAAATGGGTTAGATTTTTCTCTGCCCATGTAAATATCAGATCTGCCTCCCTGAGGAGGGTTGGTGATCTGGTGCCTCCCTGTCTGTTCACGTACAGCACTATGGTCATGTTGTCTGACCGGATTTTGACTGCTCTTCCCCTGGGAAGAGGCAAGCAATAGAGTAAGGCACGATATACGGCTCTGAGCTCCTTCCAGTTGGACGAGGTCCTTTTTTTCAGGAGCGCTCCAGACTCCCTTTATGGAGTTTTCGTCCAATGGGCTCCCCATCCCGAGGGGGATGCATCTGTAGTCAACAGGGTCCAAGAAGGTTGGACCATGGACCTTCCGTCTTTCAGGTGCAACCACCACTTGCCTCCTAAGCGCATCGCCATTACGTGATGCAGAAGATGACATCTGAAACATCAAACAGCCACGTGACACTGAAACAGGGAAGATCGCCAAGCATCGCATAAAAACCCAAGGGGTACCTCTTTTTTTTTTTTTTGAATCGGTCACTTGAAGAGAGAAAAAAACCGTCAGAAAAAAAAGCAGCCACCGCAACCCGCAGCAGAGGAGCTAGAAACCACTCACTCAACAAATAAAGGACTGCATTCAGACCTTTTAAATGTAATCCAGCAGCGAGGGGAGGAAGCCAACAAAGAAACATTTATACAGCACCAAAACAAGTCAAACGCCATACTGGACCATAGAGGAGCATAAGCCTAAGCCAGAGGCTCAAAATACAAGCAGCAAAAATCAATTCTATATTTTGCCTTTAAATTTTAAATTTCCAAACTTACCGCACTTTTTCCGAGAAAACGGGAAGTAGGGCGCGGTGGTGCGCAAAGGCTTCCTTCCCCTGGGAACACGGAACCGGAGAAAAGTTCCGGCCGAGGAGGTTCCCCGCTTACTTCCGGGATCGCGCTGCCTGCAGATGGATGCCGGATAACGCTGCGCTGCGGTGCGAAGGCCCGAAGGACCAGAGGTTTTTTCTTTGGGACCGAGGTACCCCAAAAAGGTAAGCCAGGAGTAACTAAAACCCCTAGCAACGGGAGGTCACAAGAGACCTCCGTCCACTTGTTCCACACAGGACAGAAAAAAACACAGTGGAGGGAGGTCTCTGGTGCCCTCTTATAGGGCTAGTAGGAGGCACCTTTTTGGTGCTAATTAAAGGTTCCACCTGTCCTAAACAACACACAGGGGCAGAGATACCCCATATTGTGCTGCTGTCGGACGTAAGGGGAACCCCCCCTGCGATCAGACCCTGTGCTGTCTCCTCTTGTCGAATCCCTCCTTGCGATCAGACCCTGTGCTGCTCTTACTGTGAAGAACTCCTCTTTAGGATCACATTTGTCTCTGAGATTTCTCACACATCATGTTTGTCTTTGAGAGAGCTCTGTCGCTTCAGGTTGTCGGTGTCCACATCTTATTGTCTCCTGGATGACTGCAGAGCTGTCAGTGGGCGGTCACTGTCCAGTAGCTGCCCCTGACATTGGTTTAGATCACAGGAACAGGTCAGTGACTACAGCTGAGCCAAAGTATCTACAGAATGTCCGAGGTTGTCGGAGATCCCTCCCTGCCCCGTCACACCGGTGATAGATACCTGCGTCCATGGGAATGGAGTTCTGTGCGCCGAGATCGTCATCCTCATCCTCACTGTCCACAGGGGGGTCAGGAAGCTGCAGTCGCATGGCCTAAAAGACAGAGGACGCTGCTTATACTGGAGTACTGTCTGTTGGGAGCTAGAGGGATGCCCTCAGGGTTCTGGGGTTTCATGGCTGTATACAAAGTAGTCTGGGCTTGTGTGAGAACACAGATACATTTCTTCCAGAAACAGCGCCACTGCTGTCTGTGGTTTCGTCTGGTACTGCAGCTCAGCTGCTGGGTTATTTGCCAGCAGCTGGGAGGAGTCTCAAGGAACTTGGCTGGGTTGCCTGTCTGATGGGCAAAGCCTAGCGGCCAGGTTACTTGCCTGGTGGGCAGAGCCTAGTGTCCAAGTTACCTGCCTGATGGGTGGAGCCTACCGGCCGGGTTGCCTGCCTGATGGGTGGAGCCTACCGGCCGGGTTGCCTTCCTCGTGGGTGGAGCCTAGTGGCCGGGTTGCGTGCCTGATGGGTGGAGCCTAGTGGCCGGGTTGCCTGCCTGATGGGTGGAGCCTAGTGGCCGGGTTGCCTGCCTGATGGGTGGAGCCTAGTGGCCGGGTTGCCTGCCTGATGGGTGGGGCCTAGTGGCCGGGTTGCCTGCCTGATGGGTGGAGCCTAGTGGCCGGGTTGCCTGCCTGGGGTGGGGCCTGGCGGGTGCCTGCCTGATGGGTGGAGCCTAGTGGCCGGGTTGCCTGCCTGATGGGTGGAGCCTAGTGGCCGGGTTGCCTGCCTGATGGGTGGAGCCTAGTGGCCGGGTTGCCTGCCTGATGGGTGGAGCCTAGTGGCCGGGTTGCCTGCCTGATGGGTGGAGCCTAGGGTGGGCCGGGCTGGGTTGCCTGCCTGATGGGAAGAGCCTAGTGGCTGGGTTGCCTGCCTTGTAGGATTATGGTAACAGCGGTCTGTATTACCTGCAGTCTCTCGTGTAGGTCACTTTCTGTCTGGGCACCATCTTCTGGGTCTTGGTTAAGGGGCTGGTACTGGTATCCACTCTGAGCTTCTTCATCCTCCTCTTCCTCTCCTCCACTCCACTCTATCGGGGGCTCCTGAGGTTCCCCAAGGTCCTCGCTCTGGTTTGGTAAGATTCTCTCTGGGCCCATTCTGTACAAAAACAAAAATGAAGCCGCAGAATGAAAACTAATCTGTAACCAGCCAGACCTGGAGATCTGGCCCCCGACCAGCCCCCCCCAAAGATCAGCTCCAGCCCTCACCCCCCCAAAGATCAGCTTCAGCCCTCCCCCCCCCAAGAGTAACAGCGAGAGCTACTGCCAATGGTGAGGGGCAGGAAGGCTCTGACTGATCATGTGACGGTGTAGTTGGGGGTATTACTAGTAGAGGGGGTGGAGGGGGCAGGAAGGCTCTGACTGATCATGTGACGGTGTAGTTGGGGGGTATTACTAGTATAGAGAGGCAGGAAGGCTCTGACTGATCATGTGACGGTGTAGTTGGGGGGTATTACTAGTATAGAGGGGCAGGAAGGCTCTGACTGATCATGTGACGGTGTAGTTGGGGGGTATTACTAGTATAGAGGGGCAGGAAGGCTCTGACTGATCATGTGACGGTGTAGTTGGGGGGTATTACTAGTATAGTGGGGCAGGAAGGCTCTGACTGATCATGTGACGGTGTAGTTGGGGGGGGTATTACTAGTATAGTGGGGCAGGAAGGCTCTGACTGATCATGTGACGGTGTAGTTGGGGGAGGTATTACTAGTATAGAGGGGCAGGAAGGCAGGGTGGGGGGGTCTGACTGATCATGGCGGTGTGGTTGGGGGGTAGTACTGGGGGCAGGAAGGCTCTGACTGATCATGTGACGGTGTAGTTGGGGGGTATTACTAGTATAGAGGGGCAGGAAGACTCTGACTGATCATGTGACGGTGTAGTTGGGGGGTATTACTAGTATAGTGGGGCAGGAAGGCTCTGACTGATCATGTGACGGTGTAGTTGGGGGGTATTACTAGTATAGTGTGGCAGGAAGGCTCTGACTGATCATGTGACGGTGTAGTTGGGGGGTATTACTAGTATAGTGTGGCAGGAAGGCTCTGACTGATCATGTGACGGTGTAGTTGGGGGGTATTACTAGTATAGAGTGGCAGGAAGGCTCTGATGATCATGTGACGGTGTAGTTGGGGGGTATTACTAGTATAGAGTGGCAGGAAGACTCTGACTGATCATGTGACGGTGTAGTTGGGGGGTATTACTAGTATAGAGTGGCAGGAAGGCTCTGACTGATCATGTGACGGTGTAGTTGGGGGGTATTACTAGTATAGTAAGGAGCAGGAAGGCTCTGACTGATCATGTGACGGTGTAGTTGGGGGGGTATTACTAGTATATAAGGGGCAGGAAGGCTCTGACTGATCATGTGACGGTGTAGTTGGGGGGTATTACTAGTATAGAAGGGGCAGGAAGGCTCTGACTGATCATGTGACGGTGTAGTTGGGGGGTATTACTAGTATAGAGTGGCAGGAAGACTCTGACTGATCATGTGACGGTGTAGTTGGGGGGTATTACTAGTATAGAGTGGCAGGAAGACTCTGACTGATCATGTGACGGTGTAGTTGGGGGGTATTACTAGTATAGAGGGGCAGGAAGGCTCTGACTGATCATGTGACGGTGTAGTTGGGGGGTATTACTAGTATAGTGTGGCAGGAAGACTCTGACTGATCATGTGACGGTGTAGTTGGGGGGTATTACTAGTATAGAGTGGCAGGAAGGCTCTGACTGATCATGTGACGGTGTAGTTGGGGGGTATTACTAGTATAGAGTGGCAGGAAGGCTCTGACTGATCATGTGACGGTGTAGTTGGGGGGTATTACTAGTGCAGAGATCACACCAATAAATCTACTGCACTTAAATGACCTTTCTCCGGTGCTGATTTTCAGCTTGGCCACTGGGGGCGCTCCTCCTCCTCCACTCCATGAATATGGGGATTGTACGGCCGCTATTTATATCCTGCAACTCTTTCACAAGCGGCAATGTGATGTCCAGAAATAGACGCAGTGTGGACAGTCCTCCGGCTGTCCCTGAGGTCAGGAGAAGGAGCCGCAGCCAGAGGTAAGCCGCTTCTCTGTGTAGTCCTGTCCTCGGCGCAGACCCCACCACATCCCCTGTCCTGTCCATGGTCTCCCAACCTAGAAGTGCAGCACAGCCGGACCCTGCACCTCTAGCCGAGGGACAATCTCACACAAAGGGTACAAGTAACCCATCAGGATGTATTTGGGGTCAGGAGGAGAATCCAAGGAACATCCCAGGACTGGACTCGGGTGCTACAAAAGACCATAGTGCTGCCCCCTACTGTTTAATCCACTTACTCCACAGTCAGGAGGCCTGGGGCCACATCACCCATTAGGATCCAGTGAAGGTGACAATCTGACACACGTGTGGAGTGCATGCTGCCGCCCCTCCGGGGCTCAAGGGCCTATGAGTATGAGAATGTCCCGGCAGCCCCTGGGGTGGAGGGATCACACAATGGCCATGGCCGTATAAGCAGGACCCCATTCACATCCACAACCACACAGCTGACAGGACGATGGAAGTCTCCAGCAGGAGGGTGGCTTGTCACCAGTCTCCTGCCCTCCACTGCTGTACTCAAGGGAACCTCCATGACAGCTGTAGAAGGTCTCCTTCCAATATGGCGTCCACCACAGTCAGCCTCAAGTCTGCATACTAAGGAGAAGTAGTGCGATCAGCAGACGGCGCCAAAACTGCTGCCCCATAGACCGCCTCAACTGGCTGTGATACAAACTATACAGGCTGTACTCACGACTAGGGGTATGTGAGGCCCCCTAGTGGCGGGGGAAAGAAGAGACTGTGACATACGTCACACAGGGCCAGGGTCAGACAGAAGCAGTAATGATCCTCTAAATCCTGAAAAAAGTCAGAGATTGATCCTATGACAGACTATACATCTAATTACATAATAATAATTCTAGAATATCATTAATAAATTTATTGTGGAGTTGGGAACTTTCTTCTGACTCCACAGCCCTGCAAAGGCACCAACTCCAGGAGCTAGAGGGGCTGCTGCGGACAGTTTGGGATCAGAGGCAGCAGCGATGGGTGTAGATTAAACAACAGCGGTGGAGGAAAGGCGGTGGACGTACAGTCTGGGATCAGACAGAGCGGCGGCGGCGTACAGTCTGGGATCAGACAGAGCGGGACGGCGGCGGACATAGAGTCTGGGATCAGACAAAGCGGCGGCGGCGGACGTAGAGTCTGGGATCAGACAGAGCGGCGGCGGCGGACGTAGAGTCTGGGATCAGACAGAGCGGCGGCGGCGGACGTAGAGTCTGGGATCAGACAGAGCGGCGGTGGCGGACGTAGAGTCTGGGATCAGACAGAGCGGCGGCGGACGTACAGTCTGGGATCAGACAGAGCGGCGGTGGCGGACGTAGAGTCTGGGATCAGACAGAGCGGTGGCGGACGTAGAGTCTGGGATCAGACAGAGCGGCGGCGGCGGACGTAGAGTCTGGGATCAGACAGAGCGGCGGCGGCGGACGTAGAGTCTGGGATCAGACAGAGCGGCGGTGGCGGACGTACAGTCTGGGATCAGACAGAGCGGCGGCGGACGTAGAGTCTGGGATCAGACAGAGCGGTGGCGGCGGACGTAGAGTCTGGGATCAGACAGAGCGGCGGCGGCGACGTAGAGTCTGGGATCAGACAGAGCGGCGGCGGACGTAGAGTCTGGGATCAGACAGAGCGGCGGCGGACGTAGAGTCTGGGATCAGACAGAGCGGCGGCGGCGGACGTAGAGTCTGGGATCAGACAGAGCGGCGGCGGCGGACGTACAGTCTGGGATCAGACAGAGCGGCGGCGGCAGAGTACAGTCTGGGATCAGACAGAGCGGCGGTGGCGGACGTACAGTCTGGGATCAGACAGAGCGGCGGCGGACGTAGAGTCTGGGATCAGACAGAGCGGTGGCGGACGTAGAGTCTGGGATCAGACAGAGCGGCGGCGGCGGACGTAGAGTCTGGGATCAGACAGAGCGGTGGTGGCTGACGTAGAGTCTGAGATCAGAGCGGCGGCGGCCGTACAGTCTTAGGTAGGATAAGACCCAGTGATGGCGGGTGTAGAGTCGGGGATCAGACAGAGCGACGGCGGCGGACATAGAGTCTGGGATCAGACAAAGCGGCGGCAGCGGACGTACAGTCTGGGATCAGACAGAGCGGCGGCGGCGGAGCGGCGTCTGGGATCAGACAGAGCGGCGGCGGCGGACGTACAGTCTGGGATCAGACAGAGCGGCGGGCGGACGTAGAGTCTGGGATCAGACAGAGCGGCGGCAGCGGACGTAGAGTCTGGGATCAGACAGAGCGGCGGCGGATGTACAGTCTGGGATCAGACAGAGCGGCGGCAGCAGACGTAGAGTCTGGGATCAGACAGAGCGGCGGCGGACGTAGAGTCTGGGATCAGACAGAGCGGCGGCGGCGGACGTACAGTCTGGGATCAGACAGAGCGGCGGCGGACGTAGAGTCTGGGATCAGACAGAGCGGCGGCGGCGGACGTACAGTCTGGGATCAGACAGAGCGGCGGCGGCGGACGTACAGTCTGGGATCAGACAGAGCGGCGGCGGCGGAGATGTACAGTCTGGGATCAGACAGAGCGGCGGTGGCGGACGTACAGTCTGGAATCAGACAGAGCGGCGGCGGACGTAGAGTCTGGGATCAGACAGAGCGGTGGCGGACGTAGAGTCTGGGATCAGACAGAGCGGCGGCGGACGTACAGTCTGGGATCAGACAGAGCGGCGGCAGCGGACGTGAGAGTCTGGGATCAGACAGAGCGGCGGCGGACGTAGAGTCTGGGATCAGACAGAGCGGCGGCGGCGGACGTACAGTCTGGGATCAGACAGAGCGGCGGCGGGACGTAGAGTCTGGGATCAGACAGAGCGGCGGCGGCGGACGGTCTGGGATCAGACAGAGCGGCGGCGGCGGACGTACAGTCTGGGATCAGACAGAGCGGCGGCGGCAGACGTACAGTCTGGGATCAGACAGAGCGGCGGTGGCGGACGTACAGTCTGGGATCAGACAGAGCGGCGGCGGACGTAGAGTCTGGGATCAGACAGAGCGGTGGCGGACGTAGAGTCTGGGATCAGACAGAGCGGCGGCGGCGGGACGTAGAGTCTGGGATCAGACAGAGCGGTGGTGGCTGACGTAGAGTCTGAGATCAGAGCGGCGGCGGCGGCCGTACAGTCTTAGGTAGGATAAGACCCAGTGATGGCGGGTGTAGAGTCTGGGATCAGACAGAGCGACGGCGGCGGACATAGAGTCTGGGATCAGACAAAGCGGCGGCGGCGGACGTACAGTCTGGGATCAGACAGAGCGGCGGCGGCGGACGTACAGTCTGGGATCAGACAGAGCGGCGGCGGCGGACGTACAGTCTGGGATCAGACAGAGCGGCGGCGGCGGACGTAGAGTCTGGGATCAGACAGAGCGGCGGCGGCGGACGTACAGTCTGGGATCAGACAGAGCGGCGGCGGACGTACAGTCTGGGATCAGACAGAGCGGCGGCGGCGGACGTAGAGTCTGGGATCAGACAGAGCGGCGGCGGACGTAGAGTCTGGGATCAGACAGAGCGGCGGCGGCGGACGTACAGTCTGGGATCAGACAGAGCGGCGGCAGCGGACGTACAGTCTGGGATCAGACAGAGCGGCGGCGGACGGAGAGTCTGGGCAGAGAGCGGCGGCGGACGTCTCTGGGATCAGACAGAGCGGCGGCGGACGTAGAGTCTGGGATCAGACAGAGCGGCGGCGGCGGACGTAGAGTCTGGGATCAGACAGAGCGGCGGCGGCGGACGTAGAGTCTGGGATCAGACAGAGCGGCGGCGGCGGACGTACAGTCTGGAGATCAGACCCAGTGAGGCGGGTGTAGAGTCTGGGATCAGACAGAGCGGGCGGCGGACGTAGAGTCTGGGATCAGACAGAGCGGCGGCGGCGGACGTAGAGTCTGGGATCAGACAGAGCGGCGGCGGCGGACGTACAGTCTGGGATCAGACAGAGCGGCGGCGGACGTACAGTCTGGGATCAGACAGAGCGGCGGCGGCGGACGTAGAGTCTGGGATCAGACAGAGCGGCGGCGGCGGACGTACAGTCTGGGATCAGACAGAGCGGCGGCGGGACGTAGAGTCTGGGATCAGACAGAGCGGGGGGGCGGCGGGGACGTAGAGTCTGGGATCAGACAGAGCGGCGGCGGGACGTAGAGTCTGGGATCAGACAGAGCGGCGGCGGCGGACGTAGAGTCTGGGATCAGACAGAGCGGGGCGGCGGACGTACAGTCTGGGATCAGACAGAGCGGCGGCGGCGGACGGAGTCTGGGATCAGACAGAGCGGCGGCGGACGTAGAGTCTGGGATCAGACAGAGCGGCGGCGGGGACGAGTCTGGGATCAGACAGAGCGGCGGCGGCGGACGTACAGTCTGGGATCAGACAGAGCGGCGGCGGCGGACGTACAGTCTGGGATCAGACAGAGCGGCGGCGGCGGACGTAGAGTCTGGGATCAGACAGAGCGGCGGCAGCGGACGTACAGTCTGGGATCAGACAGAGCGGCGGCGGACGTACAGTCTGGGATCAGACAGAGCGGCGGCGGCGGACGGGGGGACGTAGAGTCTGGGATCAGACAGAGCGGTGGCGGACGTAGAGTCTGGGATCAGACAGAGCGGCGGCGGCGGACGTAGAGTCTGGGATCAGACAGAGCGGCGGCAGCGGACGTAGAGTCTGGGATCAGACAGAGCGGCGGCGGCGGACGTACAGTCTGGGATCAGACAGAGCGGCGGCGGCGGACGTACAGTCTGGGATCAGACAGAGCGGCGGCGGCGGACGTAGAGTCTGGGATCAGACAGAGCGGCGGCGGACGTAGAGTCTGGGATCAGACAGAGCGGCGGCGGCGGACGTACAGTCTGGGATCAGACAGAGCGGCGGCGGCGGACGTACAGTCTGGGATCAGACAGAGCGGCGGCGGCGGACGTAGAGTCTGGGATCAGACAGAGCGGCGGCGGCGGACGTAGAGTCTGGGATCAGACAGAGCGGCGGCGGCGGACGTACAGTCTGGGATCAGACAGAGCGGCGGCGGGGCGTAGAGTCTGGGATCAGACAGAGCGGTGGCGGGACGTAGAGTCTGGGATCAGACAGAGCGGCGGCGGCGGACGTACAGTCTGGGATCAGACAGAGCGGCGGCGGCGGACGTAGAGTCTGGGATCAGACAGAGCGGCGGCCGGGGGGTACAGTCTGGGATCAGACAGGCGGCGGCGGACGTACAGTCTGGGATCAGACAGAGCGGCGGCGGGGACGTACAGTCTGGGATCAGACAGAGCGGCGGCGGCGGACGTAGAGTCTGGGATCAGACAGAGCGGCGGCGGCGGACGTAGAGTCTGGGATCAGACAGAGCGGCGGCGGACGTAGAGTCTGGGATCAGACAGAGCGGCGGCGCAGGGGGCGGGGCGGACGTAGAGTCTGGGATCAGACAGAGCGGCGGCGGGGACGGTTGGGATCAGACAGAGCGGCGGCTCTGGGATCAGACAGAGCGGCGGCGGCGGACGTAGAGTCTGGGATCAGACAGAGCGGCGGCGGCGGACGTACAGTCTGGGATCAGACAGAGCGGCGGCGGGACGTACAGTCTGGGATCAGACAGAGCGGCGGCGGCGGACGTAGAGTCTGGGATCAGACAGAGCGGCGGCGGACGTAGAGTCTGGGATCAGACAGAGCGGCGGCGGCGGACGTACAGTCTGGGATCAGACAGAGCGGCGGCGGCGGACGTACAGTCTGGGATCAGACAGAGCGGCGGCGGACGTAGAGTCTGGGATCAGACAGAGCGGTGGCGGACGTACAGTTGGGAGTCTGGGATCAGACAGAGCGGCGGCGGACGTAGAGTCTGGGATCAGACAGAGCGGTGGCGGACGTAGAGTCTGGGATCAGACAGAGCGGCGGCAGCGGACGTAGAGTCTGGGATCAGACAGAGCGGTGGCGGACGTAGAGTCTGGGATCAGACAGAGCGGCGGCGGACGTAGAGTCTGGGATCAGACAGAGCGGCGGCGGACGTAGAGTCTGGGATCAGACAGAGCGGTGGTGCTGCGGCGGACGTAGAGTCTGGGATCAGAAGGCGGCGGCGGCGGTACAGTCTTATGTGGATAAGACAGAGCGGCGGCGGCGGACGTAAGTCTGGGATCAGACAGAGCGGCGGCGGCGGACGTAGAGTCTGGGATCAGACAAAGCGGCGGCGGCGGACGTAGAGTCTGGGATCAGACAGAGCGGCGGCGGCGGACGTACAGTCTGGGATCAGACAGAGCGGCGGCGGCGGCGCTGGGATAGAAGGCGGGGGGGTGGGGTGGGGGGCGGCGGACGTACAGTCTGGGATCAGACAGAGCGGCGGCGGCGGACGTAGAGTCTGGGATCAGACAGAGCGGCGGCGGCGGACGTAGAGTCTGGGATCAGAGGGCGGTGTTGGGAGAAGAGCGGCGGCGGCGGACGTACAGTCTGGGATCAGACAGAGCGGCGGCGGGGACGTAGAGTCTGGGATCAGACAGAGCGGCGGCGGACGTAGAGTCTGGGATCAGACAGAGCGGCGGCGGCGGAGTAGAGTCTGGGATCAGACAGAGGGCGGCGGACGTAGAGTCTGGGATCAGACAGAGCGGCGGCGGCGGACGTACAGTCTGGGATCAGACAGAGCGGCGGCGGACGTACAGTCTGGGATCAGACAGAGCGGCGGCGGCGGACGTAGAGTCTGGGATCAGACAGAGCGGTGGTGGACGTAGAGTCTGGGATCAGACAGAGCGGCGGCGGCGGACGTAGAGTCTGGGATCAGACAGAGCGGCGGCGGGACGTGAGAGTCTGGGATCAGACAGAGCGGTGGCGGACGTAGAGTCTGGGATCAGACAGAGCGGCGGCGGCGGACGTGAGTCTGGGATCAGACAGAGCGGCGGCAGCGGACGTAGAGTCTGGGATCAGACAGAGCGGCGGCGGCGGACGTACAGTCTGGGATCAGACAGAGCGGCGGCGGACGTACAGTCTGGGATCAGACAGAGCGGCGGCGGACGTAGAGTCTGGGATCAGAGAGAGCGGCGGCGGACGTAGAGTCTGGGATCAGACAGAGCGGGGCGGACGTAGAGTCTGGGATCAGACAGAGCGGTGGCGGACGTAGAGTCTGGGATCAGACAGAGCGGCGGCGGCGGACGTAGAGTCTGGGATCAGACAGAGCGGCGGCGGACGTACAGTCTGGGATCAGACAGAGCGGCGGCGGAGTCTAGAGTCTGGGATCAGACAGAGCGGTGGTGGCGGACGTAGAGTCTGGAATCAGACAGAGCGGCGGTGGCGGACGTACAGTCTGGGATCAGACAGAGCGGCGGTGGCGGACGTACAGTCTGGGATCAGACAGAGCGGCGGGTGGGTCGGGGCGGACGTAGAGTCTGGGATCAGACAGAGCGGCGGTGGACGTAGAGTCTGGGATCAGACAGAGCGGCGGCGGACGTAGAGTCTGGGATCAGACAGAGCGGTGTTGGGATAGAAGAGCGGCGGCGGCGGACGTAGAGTCTGGGATCAGACAGAGCGGCGGCGGCGGACGTACAGTCTGGGATCAGACAGAGCGGCGGCGGCGGACGTAGAGTCTGGGATCAGACAGAGCGGCGGCGGCGGACGGGTAGACGGCGGCTGGGATCAGACAGAGCGGCGGCGGCGGACGTAGAGTCTGGGATCAGACAGAGCGGCGGCGGCGGACGTAGAGTCTGGGATCAGACAGAGCGGCGGCGGCGGACGTAGAGTCTGGGATCAGACAGAGCGGCGGCGGACGTACAGTCTGGGATCAGACAGAGCGGCGGCGGCGGACGTAGAGTCTGGGATCAGACAGAGCGGCGGTGGCTGACGTAGAGTCTGGGATCAGACAGAGCGGCGGCGGCGGACGTAGAGTCTGGGATCAGACAGAGCGGCGGCGGACGTAGAGTCTGGGATCAGACAGAGCGGCGGTGGCTGACGTAGAGTCTGGGATCAGACAGAGCGGCGGTGGCGGACGTACAGTCTGGGATCAGACAGAGCGGCGGCGGCGGACGTACAGTCTGGGATCAGACAGAGCGGCGGCGGACGTAGAGTCTGGGATCAGACAGAGCGGCGGCGGACGTAGAGTCTGGGATCAGACAGAGCGGCGGCGGACGTGGGAGAGTCTGGGATCAGACAGAGCGGCGGGCGGACGTAGAGTCTGGGATCAGACAGAGCGGCGGCGCGGACGTAGAGTCTGGGATCAGACAGAGCGGTGGCGGCTGGACGTAGAGTCTGGGATCAGACAGAGCGGCGGCCGGACGTCGAGTCTGGGATCAGACCCAGCGGTGGCGGGGACGTAGAGTCTGGGATCAGACAGAGCGGCGGCGGACGTAGAGTCTGGGATCAGACAGAGCGGGGGGGAGAGTCTGGGCGCGGGGCGGACGTACAGTCTGGGATCAGACAGAGCGGCGGTGGCGGACGTACAGTCTGGGATCAGACAGAGCGGCGGGGACGTGACAGTCTGGGATCGGACAGAGCGGCGGACGAGGAGGCGAGTCTGGGATCAGACAGAGCGGTGGCGGACGTAGAGTCTGGGATCAGACAGGGGCGGGGGCGGGCGGGGAGTCTGGGATCAGACAGAGCGGCGGCGGACGTAGAGTCTGGGACCAGACAGAGCGGCGGCGGCGGACGTAGAGTCTGGGATCAGACAGAGCGGTGGTGGCTGACGTAGAGTCTGAGATCAGAGCGGCGGCGGCGGCCGTACAGTCTTATGTAGGATAAGACCCAGTGATGGCGGGTGTAGAGTCTGGGATCAGACAGAGCGGCGGCGGACGTACAGTCTGGGATCAGACAGAGCGGCGGTGGCGGACGTACAGTCTGGGATCAGACAGAGCGGCGGCGGACGTAGAGTCTGGGATCAGACAGAGCGGTGGCGGACGTAGAGTCTGGGATCAGACAGAGCGGTGGCGGACGTAGAGTCTGGGATCAGACAGAGCGGTGGCGGACGTAGAGTCTGAGATCAGAGCGGCGGCCGTACAGTCTTATGTAGGATAAGACCCAGTGATGGCGGGTGTAGAGTTCCGGCGGCGGACTGATCGGAGCTGGCAGATGGGCAGTATAGGACGGCGCTGTTACTCTCACCTCATATCTTCAGGTGATTATTTTTTTTGGTACAGTGATGGGGTCGGTCATGTACTGGGGGTCACAGGAATCCGTACAACGCTGCAGAATATCAGGGGCTATGTAAGCAAGGGAGGACATAACTGGGGAGGGGCTGATACTGTGACCATTACCAGGGAGACAAACACATAACAACAACCCCTCCCCCTCTGTATGTTACATGCTCTGGTTACCTGAGGTCAGCAAGCCTTATCAGATGCGACAACACAAGGGTCCGTCACCGGCACTCACTTCCGGCAGAGTGTGGCACTATAAGAAAAGGACTTCCGGCAGAGTGTGGCACTATAAGACATAGACTTCCGGCAGAGTGTGGCACTATAAGACAGACTTCCGGCAGAGTGTGGCGTCGCAGGACTTGTACTTCCGGCACAGTGTGAGTGAGAGGGCGTACACTTCCGGCAGAGTGTGGCACTATAAGAAGACTTCCGGCAGAGTGTGGCGTCACAGGATCTGTACTTCCGGTGGAGTGAGAGGGCGTGCACTTCCGGCAGAGTGTGGCGTCACAGGAACTGTACTTCCGGTGGACTGAGAGGGCGTGCACTTCCGGCAGAGTGTGGCGGAATTGACGAATGGAGGTAGTATAGCGCTGTGCTCGGGGTCTGGAGGCTCCTATTGTAGTCGGGTGTCTGCAGGGCGGCTGTGTTCTGTACATACAGCCTGGGGGTGATTATTTTATTAGTCTGACCATGTCCCATGCAGTTATAGAGGAGGGGAGGAGGGGGATGTGGCTGCAGCTGGGGGTCTTTGCCCTCCTCCTGGGTTTGGGGCAGTGGGCGGGGTCTTCTTCTTCTCCCTCATCTGATTTAGTTTTGGGATCAGTGTCCGCCCTGGTGCGCACAGGTTACAGCTGCCCCTGTACAGTAGTCACACCCCGGGACTGTGGCTTAGTTGGTTGTAAATTGTCTACAGAAAGATCTCCGGTCATCACAGCCAGAATATCTGCAGCGCTGCACTCATTGCAAAGTATCTGCCCCCCCCCTGTAAACCTTGTCCTGTGATTCTGTCTCAGGCTATGTAAATCATTACAGGTGTGGTCTGATCAGACACTGGGTCTTACCACAAGAGGGCGTAAAAGTGCTGCCCTATAAAACAGCTCTCAGAGGCTGCTCTTGGGTAGTGTACCTCTTGGTGAGAGATCACTGACTACTCGACCTGTCTCTAGGACACACTCAGACGTTTTTCCCAGTGCACTGAGCAAAGCAGGAGGGTCGTCTGGATGAATTGCTGCCATATAGACTGTTCTGACTTCGCTGTTAAGGGGTGTTGGGGCAGAGGTTATGTGAGGATGAACACAGACACAGGGGGCGCCTTCATTACACCCCCTGTCTCTGCTCGCACCATATCATATACTTTTGCAGAAGGAAATTTGGTGTCACGTCCATTACATGTCTGGTCATTGACAACCAGACGCCGTCACCTCCATCTGCAGTGGGGTCGGGAACAAGAAACCTGAACTGTACAGACTGGAGCCGTATCCTCTGTAGTGATGGATCCAGGATCTGTTTGGGATCTGATGATGGTTGGGTTGGAGTATGGAGGCCTCGTGGTGAGGAGAGACACACTGCCCCCTGCTGGTGTGATGATGTGGGGGCCATCACATAGGACAGTCGGTCACCCCTAGTAGTGATACAAGGACACGAACAGCTCAGTGATATGTACAGGACATCCTGACACTGCCACATGTGTTGTGTCTCATGGCAGGGCGGACAACTGGTCCCAGCAGGATAATGCTCGCCCATACACACAAGGGTACCCCAGGAATGTCTCCACCAGATTACAACACATCCTGATCCTGCCGGGTCACCAGATTTATCACCAATTCACTATTTATAGGGCCAGCTGGGGTGTCAACAACCAAGTGTGCAGGATCTAACATGTATACCTCCATGTCCTGCCGTATCTCATCTTGTATCGTATCCAGGCTACAGGCCCAGCTGTAACATCTGTGGTAAATGTACTGCAGGATACCATACAGAGCCTGTATACCTCCATGTCCTGCCGTATCTCATCTTGTATCCAGGCTACAGGCCCGGCTGTAACATCTGTGGTAAATGTACTGCAGGATACCATACAGAACCTGTATACCTCCATGTCCTGCCGTATCTCATCTTGTATCCAGGCTACAGGCCCGGCTGTAACATCTGTGGTAAATGTACTGCAGGATACCATACAGAGCCTGTATACCTCCATGTCCTGCCGTATCTCATCTTGTATCCAGACTACAGGCCCAGCTGTAACATCTGTGGTAAATGTACTGCAGGATACCATACAGAGCCTGTATACCTCCATGTCCTGCCATATCTCATCTTGTATCCAGGCTACAGGCCCAGCTGTAACATCTGTGGTAAATGTACTGCAGGATACCATACAGATCCTGTATACCTCCATGTCCTGCCGTATCTCATCTTGTATCCAGACTACAGGCCCAGCTGTAACATCTGTGGTAAATGTACTGCAGGATACCATACAGAGCCTGTATACCTCCATGTCCTGCAGTATCTCATCTTGTATCCAGACTACAGGTCCAGCTGTAACATCTGTGGTAAATGTACTGCAGGATACCATACAGAACCTGTATACCTCCATGTCCTGCTGTATCTCATCTTGTATCCAGGCTACAGGTCAATGAGTGTACACTCTCAGTATTTAGTGGTGACACCTCTTGGAGTGAACGTGTCTGTTGGTTTTTTGTGGACATTCCCACTGCTGCTATTTTGCTGTGTTGCTCGGTTGATGTTTGGGGGTCTTGTATACTGCAGCAGGTTTCCTCCCAGGATTTCTTGTATTTTTCGAGACATGATCCCCGCCACCTCCATAACATTCATGTAGTGCTCTCCTCCGCAGACTCTGGTGTGGTGACACCTCTGCCTCTCTGGTGTCTCGGCATGCATTGGGGGGATGCCTCGTTGGACGGTGCATCTAGAGGGGGGTCCAAGACGAGTGAATCATGCTGCAGTGGCCGCAGGACATCGAGTCTTTTCCTTTGGTGGCTACTGTTCTGAGGAGGACTACGGGACGCTAGAGCAGATCGATATCCACATCTTCAATGCTGGTAGGGACTGCTGAGTGCATGCGCTATGAGTATGGTGTGAATGGGGACAACTGAGGGGCCGCAGACAAAACATCGTCTTTCTTCTTGCAGTGTCTCTACACTGGAGGAAGCTTCCCCCGGATCGCTGCTCCTCGTACAATGTTCCTACCATGAGATATGGACATACGGCGGTTCTGATCGATGACATCGTCTACCTCTGGGGAGGACGTAACGACGCTGAGGGGGCCTGCAATATCCTCTTCATGTTCCACACAGGTGATTCTCTTCTCCCAGAGCTCTAACCCCCTACCTGACTATCCCTAATCCTATTCTCATTACAGTCACGGAGCAGTGGATGCACCCCAGTATGCGTGGTGTCGTCCCAGGGGCTCGGGACGGTCACTCTGCCTGCGTTCTGGACAGGACCATGTATATCTTTGGTGGATTTGAGCAGCTGGTAAGACCTCTGTAGGGAATCTGCTGGTCTCCTCTTGTGAACGTTACTCTCCTCACTCCCCCCAGCATGACATGCCCCCTAGTGGTCAGGACACATGTATTGGGAGGTCAGGGTCACATCTCTGACGTTTTCTGCTTCTCTTTACAGGCCGACTGCTTCTCTAATGACATCTACAAACTCGACACCAGCATCATGTTCTGGAGTCTGGTGAGAGCCAAAGTGAGTACCAAGTGCTGATCCCCGCACACCGCTCTGTATCTGGCAGCCTCCTATCCGCTACCCTGCTCTGTAGCCTTCACCCAGTCACTTATGTGCAGGGCCATAAACACTCTGAGCAGGACGTAGTGCCCGATTAATCCTGTAAAGTGCGCTGTCTGCTCTGCCCCTCCACCATGTCTTGTACTACAGAGCTGCACTATGTTGTGTCTGCAGGGGGTTCCGGCTCGCTGGAGAGACTTCCACTCCGCCACAGTCATCGGGTCGAAGATATTTATATTTGGCGGCCGCGCAGATCGGTCCGGTCCGTTCCACTCTAACGACGAAATCTACTGCAACCGTATCAGAGCGTTTGACTTAATAACAGAAACATGGTTGGACACCCCACAATGCTCACCCCCGCCCGAAGGGAGGAGGAGCCACTCTGCATGTGAGTGTAGGGTATATAGGGGAGGAGGGGTCACTGTGCGTAGGGTCTGTAACTCGGCCTCCAGTTGACACCACTTTTGCTGCGTTGCTATCTCGGGGTAGGAGTGCATTTGGTAACTCTGTTTTCTTACAGTTGCATACCAGGGGGAGCTTTATGTGTTTGGTGGCTACAACGCACGTCTGAACCGTCACTTTCAGGACCTATGGAAGTACACGCCAGGTAGGTGGCAGAGCTCTGGCTGAGGATGTCCTGCTGATGGAACGCGCCTCCATCTTTATGATTTCTCTCTGTTTAGATACCGGATGTTGGCAGCGTGTGGAGGTGCAGGGAAAAGGCCCCTGTGCTCGGCGGCGGCAGTGTTGCTGCGTCATGGGCGACAAAATACTGCTCTTCGGAGGCACCAGGTGAGACGTAACAGGGAACGGGCCTCAAGGAAGACGGTCTGTAGCAAGGGTCATCCTTAGGAGATCTTGAGAAATATTTTGAGGCTCAGAGGTGAGGTCCTTATCCAGACCTGAACTGTACCAAGAGAACAGATTCTGAGGGAAATAAGATTGGGGGGGGGGTGGTTCAAGAGGAAGAACCTGTTCGGACAGGAGGGGGTTTTAGGGGTTTGTACCAGTGACAGGAGGAACAATTAATGGACTTCTTGGTTGCAGCCCTTCTCAGGACCAGGATCCCCAGGACGAGTTGATGGATCACTCGGACCTCTTCATTCTAGACTTCAGTAAGTTGTGATGGTCTACAGACAGCTCAGGTGAGAGGTGCAGATGGCAGGGCCACACTCCATGTCTGTTTCCTCTGTACATGGGGTCGGAGCCTGGCTGTTAGCAGTGGTCTGTGTTTGCCAAGGGTGGTGTTGGAGGACCGCACTTCACGTGTAAGCCTGGCTGATGAAGCTGCCTCCATGGGCCATGGTTGGGATGGGGCAGGGGAAGATCTGACCCCAAGTATGTTCGCTGTGTCACATTCCGTGTTGTGTTCATACGTGTTGTCCATCGGAGGATCAGAGTAACGGACAGCTAAAACAGCAGACACATACAAAGCCTAATGCCCCCCATTGACTGTAATGGGATCCTTCAGGTGTCTGTTTTAAACTGAAACAACCGAACGAGGAAGTCGGACTTGCAGCGCTTTGTTTACAACGCAGATGTCAATGTCGCCTTAACCATGTGAGGAGAAAGGTTCCTTAGGATTATTCCCTTCTTGTGTAGTTTGAGCTTTCACCAGTAGGGGCAGCTTTTCACCCCCAGCCTGACTGAGGCGGGGTCTTCCCAGTAGGTGTTGGTGGAGGGGACGTATAGAACGCTCTACAGTATATGCCCTCTGTAGCATTGTGTTTGACTTCCCGTATCTTCTTCAGGTCCCAGTCTAAAGACGCTGTGTAAACTTGCCGTATTACAGTACGGTCTGGACCAGTCCTGCCTGCCTCATGACCTCAGGTGGGCGCACACGCGTGTTTGGGGGGAGGGGTTGTCTCATGTATTCACCTCCATTAACCATATTATCTTCTGCTCTACAGGTGGGAACTGTCTGCGATGACTACAAACAGCAGCATTAGCCGCCCCCAGCTCTCCTCCCAGGGATAAGAGGCCGCCCCGCACTTCTCACACCCCGCTTCACCCACACTCATCATCTTTTATACGTCTGCACCGTGGAATAAATCTCACATCAATGAAAAATAAAATGTCACTATAATAACTGTACAGCCTGATGTGTGGAAATGGTGACCGCAAGCTGGTAGCTGACAGCATATGTAATGTATGTACACAGTGACTGCACCAGCAGAATAGTGAGCGCAGCTCTGGAGTATAATACAGGATATAACTCAGGATCAGTACAGGATAAGTAATGTAATGTATGTACACAGTGACTGCACCAGCAGAATAGTGAGCGCAGCTCTGGAGTATAATACAGGATGTAACTCAGGATCAGTACAGGATAAGTAATGTAATGTATGTACACAGTGACTGCACCAGCAGAATAGTGAGCGCAGCTCTGGAGTATAATACAGGATAAGTAATGTAATGTATGTACACAGTGACTGTACCAGCAGAATAGTGAGCGCAGCTCTGCAGTATAATACAGGATGTAACTCAGGATCAGTACAGGATAAGTAATGTAATGTATGTACACAGTGACTGCACCAGCAGAATAGTGAGCGCAGCTCTGGAGTATAATACAGGATGTAACTCAGGATCAGTACAGGATAAGTAATGTAATGTATGTACACAGTGACTGTACCAGCAGAATAGTGAGTGCAGCTCTGGAGTATAATACAGGATGTAACTCAGGATCAGTACAGGATAAGTAATGTAATGTATGTACACAGTGACTGTACCAGCAGAATAGTGAGCGCAGCTCTGGAGTATAATACAGGATGTAACTCAGGATAAGTAATGTAATGTATGTACACAGTGACTGTACCAGCAGAATAGTGAGTGCAGCTCTGGAGTATAATACAGGATAAGTAATGTAATGTATGTACACAGTGACTGTACCAGCAGAATAGTGAGCGCAGCTCTGGAGTATAATACAGGATAAGTAATGTAATGTAATGTATGTACACAGTGACTGTACCAGCAGAATAGTGAGGCAGCTCTGGAGTATAATACAGGATAAGTAATGTAATGTATGTACACAGTGACTGCACCAGCAGAATAGTGAGCGCAGCTCTGGAGTATAATACAGGATGTAACTCAGGATCAGTACAGGATAAGTAATGTAATGTATGTACACAGTGACTGCACCAGCAGAATAGTGAGCGCAGCTCTGGAGTATAATACAGGATGTAACTCAGGATCAGTACAGGATAAGTAATGTAATGTATGTACACAGTGCTGTACCAGCAGAATAGTGAGCACAGCTCTGGAGTATAATACAGGATAAGTAATGTAATGTATGTACACAGTGACTGCACCAGCAGAATAGTGAGCGCAGCTCTGGAGTATAATACAGGATAAGTAATGTAATGTATGTACACAGTGACTGCACCAGCAGAATAGTGAGCGCAGCTCTGGAGTATAATACAGGATAAGTAATGTAATGTATGTACACAGTGACTGTACCAGCAGAATAGTGAGCGCAGCTCTGGAGTATAATACAGGATGTAACTCAGGATCAGTACAGGATAAGTAATGTAATGTATGTACACAGTGACTGCACCAGCAGAATAGTGAGCGCAGCTCTGGAGTATAATACAGGATGTAACTCAGGATCAGTACAGGATAAGTAATGTATGTACACAGTGACTGTACCAGCAGAATAGTGAGTGCAGCTCTGGAGTATAATACAGGATGTAACTCAGGATCAGTACAGGATAAGTAATGTAATGTATGTACACAGTGACTGCACCAGCAGAATAGTGAGTGCAGCTCTGGAGTATAATACAGGATGTAACTCAGGATCAGTACAGGATAAGTAATGTAATGTATGTACACAGTGACTGTACCAGCAGAATAGTGAGTGCAGCTCTGGAGTATAATACAGGATCCCGCCGAAGTAATGTAATGTATGTACACAGTGACTGTACCAGCAGAATAGTGAGTGCGGCTCTGGAGTATAATACAGGATGTAACTCAGGATCAGTACAGGATAAGTAATGTAATGTATGTACACAGTGACTGCACCAGCAGAATAGTGAGCGCAGCTCTGGAGTATAATACAGGATGTAACTCAGGATCAGTACAGGATAAGTAATGTAATGTATGTACACAGTGACTGCACCAGCAGAATAGTGAGTGCAGCTCTGGAGTATAATACAGGATGTAACTCAGGATCAGTACAGGATAAGTAATGTAATGTATGTACACAGTGACTGTACCAGCAGAATAGTGAGCGCAGCTCTGGAGTATAATACAGGATGTAACTCAGGATCAGTACAGGATAAGTAATGTAATGTATGTACACAGTGACTGTACCAGCAGAATAGTGAGCACAGCTCTGGAGTATAATACTGGATGTAACTCAGGATCAGTACAGGGTAAGTAATGTAATGTATGTACACAGTGACTGTACCAGCAGAATAGTGAGTGCAGCTCTGGAGTATAATACAGGATGTAACTCAGGATCAGTACAGGATAAGTAATGTAATGTATGTACACAGTGACTGCACCAGCAGAATAGTGAGTGCAGCTCTGGAGTATAATACAGGATGTAACTCAGGATCAGTACAGGATAAGTAATGTAATGTATGTACACAGTGACTGTACCAGCAGAATAGTGAGCGCAGCTCTGGAGTATAATACAGGATAAGTAATGTAATGTATGTACACAGTGACTGCACCAGCAGAATAGTGAGCACAGCTCTGGAGTATAACACAAGATTAAAGCCACATTTAGACGACCACCTGATTGTGCTTAGATTAGACCGGTGGTCAGGAAACTATTTGTGACCATAATGTGAAGTGTCTGGATGCGGCGTAAAAGGTAAAGTCCACATTTCTCTATTATTCACACAACTCTTCACCCTGCAAATTGTGAACAAATAGCCAAGCCTTTACAGCTGCTCCCAATCCAGCCAGCTTCCTCCTGAGGGTCTACAAAAATGTGGACAATTCTCCATGTCTACGAACTGGAAGTCGCACACTGAATGAAACCCTCCTGCTATACAATCACAATCTGGAAACCGCAGATTTCTGAGCGGCCTCCACCTGTCTGCAGACCATAATAATATTGCAGTAATGGCCCTTGGTCTAGGGATGAGGCTCTTATTATGTCCTGATGTGCCCACTCACTACAAACAATTCCAAAAGGTCCTCTTGGGCCGATCTTTTCCCGGTGTCCAATCGATAACTTCTGCGGTGTCTTTATTTGCTTCTCCTTTAGGAAATCCATGTAGCAGTGAGATCTGAGCAGTCTCCTCTATTTCACAACCTTCAGTAACTCCTCCAGCACCTTCACACATCATGGTTGGGATTCTACACCTTGTGCCTGAGCATGTCCATTTCTCCTCTGCACCTCATATCTGGTTCCTACATGTTTGTTCTCCGGCTCAGCTCCTATCGCCCCCTGCCTGAGGCTCTGCACCTTACATCTGAGTGTCTGTGTCTGCCCCCTGCTGGAGCTTCTCCAGCTCCTGTCTGACAGCATCCACCTGCACCTCTGTACCTTGTTTAGTAGTACTGAGCTGTATCTGAGCACCTGCACCTCTGTACCTTGTGTAGTAGTACTGCTGTATCTGAGCGCTGTATCTGAGCACCTGCACCTCTGTACCTTGTGTAGTAGTACTGCTGTATCTGAGCGCTGTATCTGAGCACCTGCACCTCTGTACCTTGTGTAGTAGTACTGCTGTATCTGAGCGCTGTATCCACCTGTACCTTGTGTAGTAGTAATACTGCTGTATCTGAGCACCTGCACCTCTGTACCTTGCGTAGTAGTACTGCTGTATCTGAGCGCTGTATCTGAGCACCTGCACCTCTGTACCTTGTGTAGTAGTACTGCTGTATCTGAGCGCTGTATCCACCTGTACCTTGTGTAGTAGTACTGCTGTATCTGAGCGCTGTATCCACCTGTACCTTGTGTAGTAGTAATACTGCTGTATCTGAGCGCTGTATCCACCTGTACCTTGTGTAGTAGTACTGCTGTATCTGAGCGCTGTATCTGAGCACCTGCACCTTGTGTAGTAATACTGCTGTATCTGAGCGCTGTATCCACCTGCACCTTGTGTAGTAGTAATACTGCTGTATCTGAGCGCTGTATCCACCTGTACCTTGTGTAGTAGTACTGCTGTATCTGAGCGCTGTATCCACCTGCACCTTGTGTAGTAGTACTGCTGTATCTGAGCGCTGTATCCACCTGCACCTTGTGTAGTAGTACTGCTGTATCTGAGCGCTGTATCCACCTGCACCTTGTGTAGTAATACTGCTGTATCTGAGCGCTGTATCCACCTGCACCTTGTGTAGTAGTACTGCTGTATCTGAGCGCTGTATCCACCTGCACCTTGTGTAGTAATACTGCTGTATCTGAGCACCTGCACCTCTGTACCTTGTTTAGTAGTACTGCTGTATCTGAGCGCTGTATCTGAGCACCTGCACCTCTGTACCTTGTGTAGTAGTACTGCTGTATCTGAGCGCTGTATCCACCTGTACCTTGTGTAGTAGTACTGCTGTATCTGAGCGCTGCCCCCTTGTGTGCTGTGCTGGCGCTGTATCCACCTGCACCTTGTGTAGTAGTACTGCTGTATCTGAGCGCTGTATCCACCTGTACCTTGTGTAGTAGTACTGCTGTATCTGAGCGCTGTATCCCCCCTTGTGCGCTTGAGCTGTACCTGCACCTTGTGTAGTAATACTGCTGTATCTGAGCGCTGTATCCACCTGCACCTTGTGTAGTAGTACTGCTGTATCTGAGCGCTGTATCCTGACTGCGGACCGCTGTCCTGCACCTTGTGTAGTAGTACTGCTGTATCTGAGCGCTGTAACCTGCACCTTGTGTAGTAGTACTGCTGTATCTGAGCGCTGTATCCACCTGTACCTTGTGTAGTAATACTGCTGTATCTGAGCGCTGTATCCACCTGTACCTTGTGTAGTAGTACTGCTGTATCTGAGCGCTGTATCCACCTGTACCTTGTGTAGTAATACTGCTGTATCTGAGCGCTGTATCCACCTGCACCTTGTGTAGTAGTACTGCTGTATCTGAGCTGTACCACTGCACCTTGTGTAGTAATACTGCTGTATCTGAGCGCTGTATCCACCTGCACCTTGTGTAGTAGTACTGCTGTATCTGAGCGCTGTATCCACCTGTACCTTGTGTAGTAGTACTGCTGTATCTGAGCGCTGTATCCACCTGCACCTTGTGTAGTAGTACTGCTGTATCTGAGCGCTGTATCCACCTGTACCTTGTGTAGTAATACTGCTGTATCTGAGCGCTGTATCCACCTGTACCTTGTGTAGTAGTACTGCTGTATCTGAGCGCTGTATCCACCTGTACCTTGTGTAGTAATACTGCTGTATCTGAGCGCTGTATCCACCTGCACCTTGTGTAGTAATACTGCTGTATCTGAGCGCTGTATCCACCTGCACCTTGTGTAGTAGTACTGTTGTATCTGAGCGCTGTATCCACCTGTACCTTGTGTAGTAGTACTGCTGTATCTGAGCGCTGTATCCACCTGTACCTTGTGTAGTAATACTGCTGTATCTGAGCGCTGTATCCACCTGCACCTTGTGTAGTAATACTGCTGTATCTGAGCGCTGTATCCACCTGTACCTTGTGTAGTAGTACTGCTGTATCTGAGCGCTGTATCCACCTGCACCTTGTGTAGTAGTACTGCTGTATCTGAGCACCTGCACCTTGTGTAGTAATACTGCTGTATCTGAGCGCTGTATCCACCTGCACCTTGTGTAGTAGTAATACTGCTGTATCTGAGCGCTGTATCCACCTGTACCTTGTGTAGTAGTACTGCTGTATCTGAGCGCTGTATCCACCTGACCTTGGCGCTGGGCTGTCCTCCTTGTGTGTGTGCTGAGCTGTACCTGCACCTTGTGTAGTAATACTGCTGTATCTGAGCGCTGTATCCACCTGCACCTTGTGTAGTAGTACTGCTGTATCTGAGCGCTGTATCCACCTGCACCTTGTGTAGTAATACTGCTGTATCTGAGCGCTGTATCCACCTGCACCTTGTGTAGTAGTACTGCTGTATCTGAGCGCTGTATCCACCTGCACCTTGTGTAGTAGTACTGCTGTATCTGAGCGCTGTATCCACCTGCACCTTGTGTAGTAGTACTGCTGTATCTGAGCGCTGTATCCACCTGTACCTTGTGTAGTAATACTGCTGTATCTGAGCGCTGTATCCACCTGTACCTTGTGTAGTAGTACTGCTGTATCTGAGCGCTGTATCCACCTGTACCTTGTGTAGTAGTACTGCTGTATCTGAGCGCTGTATCCACCTGCACCTTGTGTAGTAGTACTGCTGTATCTGAGCGCTGTATCCACCTGTACCTTGTGTAGTAATACTGCTGTATCTGAGCGCTGTATCCACCTGCACCTTGTGTAGTAGTACTGTTGTATCTGAGCGCTGTATCCACCTGTACCTTGTGTAGTAGTACTGCTGTATCTGAGCGCTGTATCCACCTGCACCTTGTGTAGTAATACTGCTGTATCTGAGCGCTGTATCCACCTGTACCTTGTGTAGTAGTACTGCTGTATCTGAGCGCTGTATCCACCTGCACCTTGTGTAGTAATACTGCTGTATCTGAGCGCTGTATCCACCTGTACCTTGTGTAGTAGTACTGCTGTTTCTGAGCGCTGTATCCACCTGTACCTTGTGTAGTAGTACTGCTGTATCTGAGCGCTGTATCCACCTGCACCTTGTGTAGTAATACTGCTGTATCTGAGCGCTGTATCCACCTGCACCTTGTGTAGTAATACTGCTGTATCTGAGCGCTGTATCCACCTGCACCTTGTGTAGTAGTACTGCTGTATCTGAGCGCTGTATCCACCTGTACCTTGTGTAGTAGTACTGCTGTATCTGAGCGCTGTATCCACATGCACCTTGTGTAGTAATACTGCTGTATCTGAGCGCTGTATCCACCTGCACCTTGTGTAGTAGTACTGCTGTATCTGAGCGCTGTATCCACCTGCACCTTGTGTAGTAGTACTGCTGTATCTGAGCGCTGTATCCACCTGCACCTTGTGTAGTAGTACTGCTGTATCTGAGCGCTGTATCCACCTGCACCTTGTGTAGTAATACTGCTGTATCTGAGCGCTGTATCCACCTGTACCTTGTGTAGTAATACTGCTGTATCTGAGCGCTGTATCCACCTGCACCTTGTGTAGTAGTACTGCTGTATCTGAGCGCTGTATCCACCTGCACCTTGTGTAGTAGTACTGCTGTATCTGAGCGCTGTATCCACCTGTACCTTGTGTAGTAGTACTGCTGTATCTGAGCGCTGTATCCACCTGCACCTTGTGTAGTAGTACTGCTGTATCTGAGCGCTGTATCCACCTGTACCTTGTGTAGTAATACTGCTGTATCTGAGCGCTGTATCCACCTGCACCTTGTGTAGTAATACTGCTGTATCTGAGCGCTGTATCCACCTGTACCTTGTGTAGTAGTACTGCTGTATCTGAGCGCTGTATCCACCTGTACCTTGTGTAGTAGTACTGCTGTATCTGAGCGCTGTATCCACCTGTACCTTGTGTAGTAGTACTGCTGTATCTGAGCGCTGTATCCACCTGTACCTTGTGTAGTAGTACTGCTGTATCTGAGCGCTGTATCCACCTGTACCTTGTGTAGTAGTACTGCTGTATCTGAGCGCTGTATCCACCTGTACCTTGTGTAGTAATACTGCTGTATCTGAGCGCTGTATCCACCTGTACCTTGTGTAGTAGTACTGCTGTATCTGAGCGCTGTATCCACCTGCACCTTGTGTAGTAGTACTGCTGTATCTGAGCGCTGTATCCACCTGTACCTTGTGTAGTAGTACTGCTGTATCTGAGCACCTGCACCTTGTGTAGTAGTAATACTGCTGTATCTGAGCGCTGTATCCACCTGCACCTTGTGTAGTAGTACTGCTGTATCTGAGCGCTGTATCCACCTGCACCTTGTGTAGTAGTACTGCTGTATCTGAGCGCTGTATCCACCTGTACCTTGTGTAGTAGTACTGCTGTATCTGAGCGCTGTATCCACCTGCACCTTGTGTAGTAATACTGCTGTATCTGAGCGCTGTATCCACCTGCACCTTGTGTAGTAATACTGCTGTATCTGAGCGCTGTATCCACCTGTACCTTGTGTAGTAGTACTGCTGTATCTGAGCGCTGTATCCACCTGCACCTTGTGTAGTAGTACTGCTGTATCTGAGCGCTGTATCCACCTGTACCTTGTGTAGTAATACTGCTGTATCTGAGCGCTGTATCCACCTGTACCTTGTGTAGTAGTACTGCTGTATCTGAGCGCTGTATCCACCTGCACCTTGTGTAGTAGTACTGCTGTATCTGAGCGCTGTATCCACCTGTACCTTGTGTAGTAATACTGCTGTATCTGAGCGCTGTATCCACCTGCACCTTGTGTAGTAATACTGCTGTATCTGAGCGCTGTATCCACCTGTACCTTGTGTAGTAGTACTGCTGTATCTGAGCGCTGTATCCACCTGCACCTTGTGTAGTAGTACTGCTGTATCTGAGCGCTGTATCCACCTGTACCTTGTGTAGTAATACTGCTGTATCTGAGCGCTGTATCCACCTGTACCTTGTGTAGTAGTACTGCTGTATCTGAGCGCTGTATCCACCTGTACCTTGTGTAGTAGTACTGCTGTATCTGAGCGCTGTATCCACCTGTACCTTGTGTAGTAGTACTGCTGTATCTGAGCGCTGTATCCACCTGCACCTTGTGTAGTAGTAATACTGCTGTATCTGAGCGCTGTATCCACCTGCACCTTGTGTAGTAGTACTGCTGTATCTGAGCGCTGTATCCACCTGCACCTTGTGTAGTAGTACTGCTGTATCTGAGCGCTGTATCCACCTGCACCTTGTGTAGTAATACTGCTGTATCTGAGCGCTGTATCCACCTGTACCTTGTGTAGTAGTACTGCTGTATCTGAGCGCTGTATCCACCTGCACCTTGTGTAGTAGTACTGCTGTATCTGAGTGCTGTATCCACCTGCACCTTGTGTAGTAGTACTGCTGTATCTGAGCGCTGTATCCACCTGTACCTTGTGTAGTAATACTGCTGTATCTGAGCGCTGTATCCACCTGTACCTTGTGTAGTAATACTGCTGTATCTGAGCGCTGTATCCACCTGTACCTTGTGTAGTAATACTGCTGTATCTGAGCGCTGTATCCACCTGTACCTTGTGTAGTAATACTGCTGTATCTGAGCGCTGTATCCACCTGTACCTTGTGTAGTAATACTGCTGTATCTGAGCGCTGTATCCACCTGTACCTTGTGTAGTAGTACTGCTGTATCTGAGCGCTGTATCCACCTGTACCTTGTGTAGTAGTACTGCTGTATCTGAGCGCTGTATCCACCTGTACCTTGTGTAGTAGTACTGCTGTATCTGAGCGCTGTATCCACCTGTACCTTGTGTAGTAATACTGCTGTATCTGAGCGCTGTATCCACCTGTACCTTGTGTAGTAGTACTGCTGTATCTGAGCGCTGTATCCACCTGTACCTTGTGTAGTAGTACTGCTGTATCTGAGCGCTGTATCCACCTGTACCTTGTGTAGTAATACTGCTGTATCTGAGCGCTGTATCCACCTGTACCTTGTGTAGTAGTACTGCTGTATCTGAGCGCTGTATCCACCTGTACCTTGTGTAGTAGTACTGCTGTATCTGAGCGCTGTATCCACCTGCACCTTGTGTAGTAGTACTGCTGTATCTAAGCGCTGTATCTAAGCATTAAGCTCCTCCATTCCTGTCCTGAGCGCCCTTATTGCTAAGCATTTCCATGTCTGCCCCGCGCTCTTCCTAAAGAATACAATATAATGAGAGAACATACGATATAGGATCTATAATGGTGTATATGTGATAGATAAGTGTGTAATATATGTATTGTGCTATACTGATATAGTGTAATATATATATATATCACATAATATACTATGAGGTAGAATAGTGTGATATACGATAGTGTAATATAACAAAAGGCAGCAGCTCTGACGTCACGTAGTCTTGTCCTTGACTTTTGACAACGTCACAACTTTGCCGCTTAGCGGCCGTGACGTCATCACATTACACACGTCTGGTTTCCCGAGGAAATTGCGTCTACGCATGCGCGAGGAAGTCAGCTGTTATTGGCTGTCGGTACTCACGTGTCCGGAAGTTCTGAGTAACGTGTGTTTATCAGGAGGATTGTGGGAGAAGTTACTGCGTGTGAGGTAAGAACAAGTGTTTATGTGCACTTACCGATATACATATATATACCCAGCTACATGTGCCCCCGATATATTCTATACAGTCTCTGATCGTCATCCATACCCCTCCACTGCTGTATATCATGTCGTCTGACAGAGGATATATAGATAAGTGGCAATAACATCTCTACAGGCTTATATACAGTATGTAAGATCAGGGGAGGGGGCTCAGGCACTGATGTTGGGCTTGGGGGGGCTCAGGCACTGATGTTGGGGGGTGCTCAGGCACTGATGTTGGGCTTGGGGGGGGGGGGGCTCAGGCACTGATGTTGGGGGGTGCTCAGGCACTGATGTTGGGCTTGGGGGGGGGGGGGCTCAGGCACTGATGTTGGGGGGTGCTCAGGCACTAATGTTGGGCTTGGGGGGGGGCTCAGGCACTGATGTTGGGCTTGGGGGGGGGGGCTCAGGCACTGATGTTGGGCTTGGGGGGGCTCAGGCACTGATGTTGGGCTTGGGGGGGGCTCAGGCACTGATGTTGGGGGGGGGGTCAGGCACTGATGTTGGGGGGGGGCTCAGGCACTGATGTTGGGGGGGGGTCGGCCGGCACTGATGTTGGGGGGGGCTCAGGCACTGATGTTGGGCTTGGGGGGGGGGGCTCAGGCACTGATGTT
Organism: Leptodactylus fallax; assembly: GCA_947044405.1. Taxonomy (NCBI): domain Eukaryota; kingdom Metazoa; phylum Chordata; class Amphibia; order Anura; family Leptodactylidae; genus Leptodactylus; species Leptodactylus fallax. Next base: position 877,738 of record CAMRHE010000390.1, on the reverse strand, counting down.
GGGCTTGGGGGGGGGCTCAGGCACTGATGTTGGGCTTGGGGGGGGGGCTCAGGCACTGATGTTGGGCTTGGGGGGGGCTCAGGCACTGATGTTGGGCTTGGGGGGGGGGGCTCAGGCACTGATGTTGGGCTTGGGGGGGCTCAGGCACTGATGTTGGGGGGTGCTCAGGCACTGATGTTGGGCTTGGGGGGGGGGGGCTCAGGCACTGATGTTGGGGGGTGCTCAGGCACTGATGTTGGGCTTGGGGGGGGGCTCAGGCACTGATGTTGGGGGGTGCTCAGGCACTGATGTTGGGCTTGGGGGGGGTGCTCAGGCACTGATGTTGGGCTTGGGGGGGGGGCTCAGGCACTGATGTTGGGCTTGGGGGGGCTCAGGCACTGATGTTGGGCTTGGGGGGGGCTCAGGCACTGATGTTGGGCTTGGGGGGGGGCTCAGGCACTGATGTTGGGGGGGGGGCTCAGGCACTGATGTTGGGGGGGGGCTCAGGCACTGATGTTGGGGGGGGGGGCTCAGGCACTGATGTTGGGGGGGGGGGCTCAGGCACTGATGTTGGGGGGGGCTCAGACACTGATGTTGGGCTTGGGGGGGGGGGCTCAGGCACTGATGTTGGGCTTGGGGGGGGGGGGGCTCAGGCACTGATGTTGGGCTTGGGGGGGGGGGGCTCAGGCACTGATGTTGGGCTTGGGGGGGGGGCTCAGGCACTGATGTTGGGCTTGGGGGGGGGCTCAGGCACTGATGTTGGGCTTGGGGGGGGGGGGGCTCAGGCACTGATGTTGGGCTTGGGGGGGGCTCAGGCACTGATGTTGGGCTTGGGGGGGCTCAGGCACTGATGTTGGGCTTGGGGGGGGGGCTCAGGCACTGATGTTGGGGGGGGGGCTCAGGCACTGATGTTGGGGGGGGGGGCTCAGGCACTGATGTTGGGCTTGGGGGGGGGGGGCTCAGGCACTGATGTTGGGCTTGGGGGGGGGGGCTCAGGCACTGATGTTGGGCTTGGGGGGGGGGGGCTCAGGCACTGATGTTGGGCTTGGGGGGGGGGCTCAGGCACTGATGTTGGGCTTGGGGGGGGCTCAGGCACTGATGTTGGGGGGTGCTCAGGCACTGATGTTGGGCTTGGGGGGGGGGGCTCAGGCACTGATGTTGGGCTTGGGGGGGGGGGGCTCAGGCACTGATGTTGGGGGGTGCTCAGGCACTGATGTTGGGCTTGGGGGGGGGGGCTCAGGCACTGATGTTGGGGGGTGCTCAGGCACTGATGTTGGGCTTGGGGGGGGTGCTCAGGCACTGATGTTGGGCTTGGGGGGGGGGCTCAGGCACTGATGTTGGGCTTGGGGGGGCTCAGGCACTGATGTTGGGCTTGGGGGGGCTCAGGCACTGATGTTGGGCTTGGGGGGGGGCTCAGGCACTGATGTTGGGCTTGGGGGGGGGCTCAGGCACTGATGTTGGGGGGGGGGGCTCAGGCACTGATGTTGGGGGGGGGCTCAGGCACTGATGTTGGGGGGGGCTCAGGCACTGATGTTGGGCTTGGGGGGGGGGGGCTCAGGCACTGATGTTGGGCTTGGGGGGGGGGGGGGCTCAGGCACTGATGTTGGGCTTGGGGGGGGGGGGGGCTCAGGCACTGATGTTGGGCTTGGGGGGGGCTCAGGCACTGATGTTGGGCTTGGGGGGGGCTCAGGCACTGATGTTGGGCTTGGGGGGGGGGCTCAGGCACTGATGTTGGGCTTGGGGGGGGGGCTCAGGCACTGATGTTGGGCTTGGGGGGGGGGGCTCAGGCACTGATGTTGGGCTTGGGGGGGGGGGCTCAGGCACTGATGTTGGGCTTGGGGGGGGGGGGGCTCAGGCACTGATGTTGGGCTTGGGGGCGCTCAGGCACTAATGTTGGGGGGCTCAGGCACTGATGTTGGGGGGCGCTCAGGCACTGATGTTGGGCTTGGGGGGCTCAGGCACTGATGTTGGGCTTGGGGGGGGCTCAGGCACTGATGTCGGGGGGCGCTCAGGCACTGATGTTGGGGGGGCTCAGGCACTGATGTTGGGCTTGGGGGGGCTCAGGCACTGATGTTGCGGGGGGCTCAGGCACTGATGTTGGGGGGAGGTCTGACTCACAGTCTACTTTCCATTCCCCCCCTGAGGTGTTGGTTCAGGTTGGGGTCTGGGCTGTGTCCAGTTGCTCCGTTTCTTCCCCCTCAGACTCTTCCCCTGTGCACATAGGCGCATTCGTGAGATTGGGGACCCCTTCCTTGTATGTACGGAGTTCTCTTTGTGCAGGGGTGAAGCTATGACCGGGACGTCATAAATATTCCATACGCCATCCATACAGAAAGGAAACTCTCCGTGTAAGCGGCCTTAACCCTTTATTGACAGACCCACATGAGTGTACAGACAGCCGCCCCGCACGCCAGGACCTTCCTCTAGATAAAGACATGCAGGGGTTACAGACCCTGATATACACCTGCTGGCTACAATAGACACGCCCCCAAATGTCACATCACAGAAGAGCAAAACGTGACAATATAAATGCATAGACTTAAGCACAAATGAACATATATAGGTGTATACGGTATATACAATGTCAATGGCTCATACACAGCCCCAGTGATTAAAGGGGTTGGCCTGGAGTTTTTGTATGGCCGATCATTAGGACTAGTATCTGATCGGGTGTCGGACCCTGAAGATCTGTAATTGATGATCTGTCCTAAGAAGGGGTCATCAATTATAGAGCCTGGAAATCCCTTTAACCATGTATTGGCAGGGTCCACATCTCCCAGCTGCCTCTGTACAGTAACCATGTGGTGGCGGACATATACAAAGTATATACAGTGCCTTGCGAAAGTATTCGCCCTCTTGAACTTTTCAACCTTTTGCCACATTTCAGGCTTCAAACATAAAGATATAAAATTTTAAATTTTTTGGTGAAGAATCAACAACAAGTGGGACACAATCGTGAAGTGGAACGAAATTTATTGGATATTTTAAACTTTTGTAAAAAATAAAAAACTGAAAAGTGGGGTGTGCAATATTATTCGGCCCCTTTACTTTCAGTGCAGCAAACTCAGTCCAGAAGTTCAGTGAGGATCTCTGAATGATCCAATGTTGTCCTAAATGACTGATGATGATAAATATAATCCACCTGTGTGTAATCAAGTCTCCGTATAAATGCACCTGCTCTGTGATAGTCTCAGGGTTCTGTTTAAAGCGCAGAGAGCATCATGAAGACCAAGGAACACACCAGGCAGGTCCGTGATACTGTTGTGGAGAAGTTTAAAGCCGAATTTGGATACAAAAAGATTTCCCAAACTTTAAACATTCCAAGGAGCACTGTGCAAGCGATCATATTGAAATGGAAGGAGTATCAGACCACTGCAAATCTACCAAGACCCGGCCGTCCCTCTAAACTTTCATCTCAAACAAGGAGAAGACTGATCAGAGATGCAGCCAAGAGGCCCATGATCACTCTGGATGAACTGCAGAGATCTACAGCTGAGGTGGGAGAGTCTGTCCATAGGACAACAATCAGTCGTACACTGCACAAATCTGGCCTTTATGGAAGAGTGGCAAGAAGAAAGCCATTTCTCAATGTTAGCCATAAAAAGCCACCTGGGAGACACCAAACATGTGGAAGAAGGTGCTCTGCTCAGATGAAACCAAAATCCAACTTTTTGGCCACAATGCAAAACGATATGTTTGGCGTAAAAGCAACACAGCTCATCCCCCTGAACACACCATCCCCACTGTCACACATGGTGGGGGCAGCATCATGGTTTGGGCCTGCTTTTCTTCAGCAGGGACAGGGAAGATGGTTAAAATTGATGGGAAGATGGATGGAGCCAAATACAGGACCATTCTGGAAGAAAACCTGTTGGAGTCTGCAAAAGACCTGAGACTGGGACGGAGATTTATCTTCCAACAAGACAATGATCCCAAACATAAAGCCAAATCTACAATGGAATGGTTCACAAATAAACGTATCCAGGTGTTAGAATGGCCAAGTCAAAGTCCAGACCTGAATCCAATCGAGAATCTGTGGAAAGAGCTGAAAACTGCTGTTCACAAACGCTCTCCATCCAACCTCACTGAGCTCCAGCTGTTTTCCAAGGAAGAATGGGCAAGAATTTCAGTCTCTCCATGTGCAAAACTGATAGAGACATACCCCAAGCGACTCGCAGCTGTAATCGCAGCAAAAGGGGGCGCTACAAAGTATTAACTTAAGGGGGCCGAATAATTTGGCACGCCCCACTTTTCAGTTTTTTATTTTTTACAAAAGTTTAAAATATCCAATAAATTTCGTTCCACTTCACGATTGTGTCCCACTTGTTGTTGATTCTTCACCAAAAAATTAAAATTTTACATCCTTATGTTTGAAGCCTGAAATGTGGCAAAAGGTTGAAAAGTTCAAGGGGGCTGAATACTTTCTCAAGGCACTGTATATTCAGGGTGTTCAGAGACCGACCCCTTATCCAAAATGTTCTGAGCCTCAGCGTCCTGATATCATGTATTGGGTTAATAATCTGTGCATAGCCGATACTATATAAAGCCCCACATAGCGGGCAGCAGCAAAAAAGCTGCAGGAGAAAGCGCGGCAGCATCGCATAACTGTTTTTCTCACAGCGCTTTTCAAAGACAGCCTGCAGAGGTTTTCCCTGTGACTTTCGGCTTCCATTATACCTCTAGGGAAACCACTGGAGTTTCTGTAGGTATAACTGACATGCGACAGTTTTGGAAATTGCAGTTTGTCCGCTGAGCGTATATTACTCCACAGCCAAACTGCAGCGTTTACGCCACGGCGGGCCCAGCCTAAAAGTGATGCCACAACATTAAGCTGGGGTGGGACCTTTGTTGCTGTAATTTTTTGGGGTCTCTATGGTCAAACCGCTTACAACCAGGCAGTTACCCCTTACTCAGCGAATAACTTGCTGGAGTTCTCTTTAAGGACATTATACAGTACAGACCAAAAGTTTGGACACACCTTCTCATTCCAAGAGTTTTCTGTATTTTCATGACTCTAAAAATTGTAGATTCACACTGAAGGCATCAAAACTATGAATTAACACATGTGGAATTATATACTTAACAAAAAAGTGTGAAACAGCTGAAAATATGTCTTATATTCTAGGTTCTTCAAAGTAGCCACCTTTTGCTTTGATTACTGCTTTGCACACTCTTGGGATTCTCTTGATGATCTTCAAGAAGTAGTCACCTGAAATGGTTTTCACTTCACAGGTGTTCCCTGTCAGGTTTAATAAGTGGGATTTCTTGCCTTATAAATGGGGTTGGGACCATCAGTTGTGGTGTTCAGAAGTCAGGTGGATACACAGCTGATAGTCCTACTGAATGGAGTGTTAGAATTTGTATTATGGCAAGAAAAAAGCAGCTAAGTAAAGAAAAACGAGTGGCCATCATTACTTTAAGAAATGAAGGTCAGTCAGTCCGAAAAATTGGGAAAACTTTGAAAGTGTCCCCAAGTACAGTGGCGAAAACCATCAAGCGCTACAAAGAAACTGGCTCACATGAGGACCGCCCCAGGAAAGGAAGACCAAGAGTCACCTCTGCTGCGGAGGATAAGTTCATCCGAGTCACCAGCCTCAGAAATCGCAGGTTAACAGCAGCTCAGATTAGAGACCAGGTCAATGCCACACAGAGTTCTAGCAGCAGACACATCTCTACAACAACTGGTAAGAGGAGACTGTGTGCAGCAGGCCTTCATGGTAAAATAGCTGCTCGGAAACCACTGCTAAGGACAGGCAACAAGCACAAGAAGAACACAAGGAATGGACATTAGACCTGTGGAAATCTGGGCTTTGGTCTGATGAGTCCAAATTTGAGATCTTTGGTTCCAACCACCGTGTCTTTGTGCGACGCAGAAAAGGTGAAGGAATGGACTCTACATGCCTGGTTCCCACCGTGAAGCATGGAGGAGGAGGTGTGATGGTGTGGGGGGGCTTTGCTGGTCACACTGTTGGGGATTTATTCTGAACCAGCATGGTTACCACAGCATCTTGCAGCGGCATGCTATTCCATCCGGTTTGCGTTTAGTTGGACCAACAGGACAATGACCCCAAACACCTCCAGACTGTGTAAGGGCTATGTGACCAAGAAGGAGAGTGATGGGGTGCTACGCCAGATGACCTGGCCTCCACAGTCACCAGACCTGAACCCAATCCAGATGGTTTGGGGTGAGCTGGACCGCAGAGTGAAGGCAAAAGGGCCAACAACTGCTAAGCATCTCTGGGAACTCCTTCAAGACTGTTGGAAGACCATTTCAGGTGACTACTTCTTGAAGCTCATCAAGAGAATGCCAAGAGTGCGCAAAGCAGTAATCAAAGCAAAAGGTGGCTACTTTGAAGAACCTAGAATATAAGACATATTTCAGTTGTTTCACACTTTTTTGTTAAGTATATAATTCCACATGTGGTAATTCATAGTTTTGATGCCTTCAGTGTAAATCTACAATTTTTATAGTCATGAAAATACAGAAAACTCTTGGAATGAGAAGGTGTGTCCAAACTTTTCGTCTGTACTGTATATACTCACCATAGCCCCGTATGTTGTATACGCAGGCCCAGAGAGGAGCAGGAAAGATATTTCTGATGGAAAAATCCCGACCCAGGACAGACATGATGACGCCGGTCACTGACAGCTCAGATGACTCCAGCACTGAAGATGAGACATCAGATACAGAGAGCGAGCGCGGCACCGAGCTAGAACAAGACGCTGAACTAAGACAAGCAACAGGTAGGAGGGTGCGGGGTGTTAGGTTTGGGGGCAGCAGCATGATGTGTGTATATAGTGTGTATACTGTCCTCCTGATCCCCCTACATGTCTGATCTATGTATGTCCTCTCCTCCTGATCCCCCTACATGTCTGATCTATGTATGTCCTCTCCTCCTGATCCCCTACATGTCTGATCTGTGTATGTCCTGTCCCCCTGATCCCCTACATGTCTGATCTGTGTATGTCCTCTCCTCCTGATCCCCTACATGTCTGATCTGTGTATGTCCTGTCCCCCTGATCCCCTACATGTCTGATCTGTGTATGTCCTCTCCTCCTGATCCCCTACATGTCTGATCTGTGTATGTCCTGTCCCCCTGATCCCCTACATGTCTGATCTGTGTATGTCCTGTCCCCCTGATCCCCTACATGTCTGATCTGTGTATGTCCTCTCCCCCTGATCCCCTACATGTCTGATCTGTGTATGTCCTGTCCCCCTGATCCCCTACATGTCTGATCTATGTATGTCCTCTCCTCCTGATCCCCTACATGTCTGATCTATGTGTGTCTTCTCCTCCTGATCCCCTACATGTCTGATCTGTGTATGTCCTCTCCTCCTGATCCCCTACATGTCTGATCTGTGTATGTCCTGTCCCCCTGATCCCCCTACATGTCTGATCTGTGTATGTCCTCTCCTCCTGATCCCCTACATGTCTGATCTGTGTATGTCCTGTCCCCCTGATCCCCCTACATGTCTGATCTGTGTATGTCCTGTCCCCCTGATCCCCTACATGTCTGATCTGTGTATGTCCTGTCCCCCTGATCCCCTACATGTCTCATCTGTGTATGTCCTCTCCTCCTGATCCCCTACATGTCTGATCTGTGTATGTCCTCTCCTCCTGATCCCCTACATGTCTGATCTGTGTATGTCCTCTCCTCCTGATCCCCTACATGTCTGATCTGTGTATGTCCTGTCCCCCTGATCCCCTACATGTCTGATCTATGTGTGTCTTCTCCTCCTGATCCCCTACATATCTGATCTATGTGTCCTGATCTCTTCACATGTCTGATCTACTCCTCTTTGCAGCACTCACTGCTTTATGTCTGTCTCTGGCATTGTCATTTCTTGCATTTTTCTGACATTTTCATTTTCCTCTCCAGATTTCTCATCAATGTCTTTTGAGGAGATGATCAGTCTACAGAACAAAGTAGGGACTAAAGCCTTCTACAAAAAGGTGCAAGGCTCTCAAAAAGGAAAGTTGTCAGGTGACCACGTGAAACCAGATAAGAGTCGGTAAGTGTGTAGTAGCCCACCTCTGCTGCTATCATGTACTGGTGCGCAGTGCTCAGGTTGTGATGCCGCAGTATGGAGACATCAGCATTAAGATATGTGATGTATCACTTTATGTTTTCAGACCTGTGGAAATCTCCTCTAAGAAACCTGTTCCGTTCCTAAGGAAGGTGGTGCTGGCCAAGAAAAGGGTAAGGTGCCTGCAGCATATCACACTCTTTACTTCTGGAAGGGACTCTCTGCTTTGTACGGTCTTCTTGTTAGATGGTTCCCCAACATTAAAGGGGTTGTGTCGTAAAGGACACTTATCCCCTACCCACAGGATAGAGAGTAAGTCACTGGGGATGGAGATTGCAGTGAATGGAGCGCTGGTCACACAAGTGTACTGACGCTCCATTCACAAGAAGGCTTTATAGGGACTTTCAGTTCTCCTGGTTGGACAGGGGATAAGTGTCCCTAACGGCACATCCCCTTTAAGCTGGTCACAGATTATCCATTTGCTGGTCTCAGTGATCAATTGTAACCAGTGGGAGAACATGGCAGACAGGTCAGTTCACCTACAGCGCCCCCACAGGAGAAATAACTCACAGTTCACATTGAATTATATGGTCTATACATGTAAGATATGGGTGCTTCGGCCCTCTATGTATCTGCTCGGTATATATTATGAACTCCCCCCATGAACAGGCAAAGCTTATTATGTCTCCAGTCAGACATTCAGGGCCATTACAGATCATTCAGCGGACAACCTCGGCAGGTTCATGCAGGGAGAGGCCATGGGTGATGAGGTGGCGCTACTCCCTAGTTTACAGAATGCAATGTGGTTTACATTTACAGATGCATCGGGATCCGCGATTCGATGACCTCTCTGGTGAATTTAAGCCTGAGGTGTTTGAGAAGACGTACTGCTTCCTGGATGAGATCAAGAAGAAGGAGAAGGCGGTGAGTCTCATGTTCAGTCACCTACTAACTGACCGCAGATAAAGATGGTCAGGGCGGCGGAGGAGGGATACAATATATAAGGGACACTGAAGATATAATCCATACAGACCTCCAGGGGACAGACAGGTCAGGGAGGGGGATACAATATATAAGGGACACTGAAGATATAATCCATACAGACCACCAGGGGACAGACAGGGAGGGGGATACAATATATAAGGGACACTGAAGATATAATCCATACAGACCACCAGGGGACAGACAGGGAGGGGGATACAATATATAAGGGACACTGAAGATATAATCCATACAGACCTCCAGGGGACAGACAGGTCAGGGAGGGGGATACAATATATAAGGGACACTGAAGATATAATCCATACAGACCACCAGGGGACAGACATGTCAGGGAGGGGGATACAATATATAAGGGACACTGAAGATATAATCCATACAGACCTCCAGGGGACAGACAGGGAGGGGGATACAATATATAAGGGACACTGAAGATATAATCCATACAGACCTCCAGGGGACAGACATGTCAGGGAGGGGGATACAATATATAAGGGACACTGAAGATATAATCCATACAGACCTCCAGGGGACAGACAGGGCAGGGAGGGGGATACAACATATAAGGGACACTGAAGATATAATCCATACAGACCACCAGGGGACAGACATGCAGGGAGGGGGATACAATATATAAGGGACACTGAAGATATAATCCATACAGACCACCAGGGGACAGACAGGGAGGGGGATACAACATATAAGGGACACTGAAGATATAATCCATACAGACCTCCAGGGGACAGACAGGTCAGGGAGGGGGATACAATATATAAGGGACACTGAAGATATAATCCATACAGACCTCCAGGGGACAGACAGGTCAGGGAGGGGGATACAATATATAAGGGACACTGAAGATATAATCCATACAGACCACCAGGGGACAGACAGGGGAGGGGGATACAATATATAAGGGACACTGAAGATATAATCCATACAGACCTCCAGGGGACAGACAGGTCAGGGAGGGGGATACAATATATAAGGGACACTGAAGATATAATCCATACAGACCTCCAGGGGACAGACAGGCAGGGAGGGGGATACAATATATAAGGGACACTGAAGATATAATCCATACAGACCTCCAGGGGACAGACAGGTCAGGGAGGGGGATACAATATATAAGGGACACTGAAGATATAATCCATACAGACCTCCAGGGGACAGACAGGTCAGGGAGGGGGATACAATATATAAGGGGCACTGAAGATATAATCCATACAGACCTCCAGGGGACAGACAGGGCAGGGGGGGGATACAATATATAAGGGACACTGAAGATATAATCCATACAGACCTCCAGGGGACAGACAGGAGGGGGGGGATACAATATATAAGGGACACTGAAGATATAATCCATACAGACCTCCAGGGGACAGACAGGGAGGGGGATACAATATATAAGGGACACTGAAGATATAATCCATACAGACCTCCAGGGGACAGACAGGTCAGAGGGGGATACAACATATAAGGGACACTGAAGATATAATCCATACAGACCTCCAGGGGACAGACAGGGAGGGGGATACAATATATAAGGGACACTGAAGATATAATCCATACAGACCACCAGGGGACAGACATGTCAGGGAGGGGGATACAATATATAAGGGACACTGGACATATAATCCATACAGACCTCCAGGGGACAGACAGGTCAGGGAGGGGGATACAATATATAAGGGACACTGGACATATAATCCATACAGACCTCCAGGGGACAGACAGGTCAGGGAGGGGGATACAATATATAAGGGACACTGAAGATATAATCCATACAGACCTCCAGGGGACAGACAGGTCAGGGAGGGGGATACAATATATAAGGGACACTGAAGATATAATCCATACAGACCTCCAGGGGACAGACAGGTCAGGGAGGGGGATACAATATATAAGGGACACTGAAGATATAATCCATACAGACCTCCAGGGGACAGACAGGTCAGGGAGGGGGATACAATATATAAGGGACACTGAAGATATAATCCATACAGACCTCCAGGGGACAGACAGGTCAGGGAGGGGGATACAATATATAAGGGGCACTGAAGATATAATCCATACAGACCTCCAGGGGACAGACAGGTCAGGGAGGGGGATACAATATATAAGGGACACTGAAGATATAATCCATACAGACCTCCAGGGGACAGACAGGTCAGGGAGGGGGATACAATATATAAGGGACACTGAAGCTGAAGATACAATCTGGGGGACAGGCAGCATAATGGGAATGGGGTGAGCAGGGGGATATAATATGATAGGTATGCTAAACCATGAAATGAGTGAGGAAAGAAGCAGAAGATGTCACCCACACGGCATCTAAGACCTCTCTGAATATAGGTGGCACAGGGGTAAGGGTTACTGCAGATGAAACAGGGGGCCGCGTCCTCCTACAGTTCTGACCTACAGAGTACAGATATTATTCCAGTTCTGCCATTCTTTTTGGGGGGTATATATGGAGGATCCTCTAAGTGTTCTTTACAGATATCTTTGATTATTTTACAGGTTATAGAGAAGAAATTTCGTAAAGCTCGTGACCCAGCGCTGAAGGATCAGCTAAAGCAGCTGCTGCACAGAATGGTAAGGAGCAGTTATAGGGGAGGGGGGAAGACCCCAAGATCGGCTCCTCATTGGTGTTTGTGGTTACATTTAGGATCAGCAGGAAGAATCTGCTAAGCAGAAGCAGCGGCTCCGAGAGAAACAGCTCGAGTTTAAGAGAGAGCAGAGAGAACGCGCACAGCAGGGGAAGAAGCCCTTCTATCTTAAGAAAGGTGAGTGCCGCCATACAGTGCAGAACACTACCGCAAATATTCAAGTGTCAGGTCCAAACAAATAGTAGTGTCATGTGGCGACTTCTATGAGGAGCCACAAACTGATGAAGCAACATGGTTATAGTCACCTTTCATGGATGTAAAAAGACAGCTGGCAAGTGCACTGGGGGCGGGGCGATGTGTCAGATCTGCTAACAAAGCTGTGACACAGGCAGAGGCTGAAATATCATTCACGGCTAAAGGGGCGACAATTCCAGAGGAGAACTTCAGGACTTGTGGCTGCCTGTAGGCAATATGGTAGACCAGGCTCCGCCCCTGGTGCACTTGTAGACTGATATGCAAATGATCTCTGCGTTGCTTCATCAATTTATTATACATAATGTGCAAAGATACATAAAAATGGTAAAAATATATATATATATTACAGTGTAAATAATACAGCCATACAGTGTACAAATAAGAATGCTATACAGAGACCTAATAATACCACCAAGTGGAGAGTCACAATTGTGAGCTGACCTGGGTCGAGCTGATGAAATCCCTGAAATTCTGTATCAAAAACTAGAGCGATTGGCGGAGCGGGAGTTACCATTTGCCGTGGCTGATAAGGGAGGGCGGCACACTGCCATCGTCTGCTCACGTCACCTCACTGCACTCTCACTTTACGTAGGGGACTACATGACATCACTACATCTCACCACATGACCTTAAAGGGGTTTTGCCATTACAGACACTTATAATCTATCTGCAGGATTAGGGATAAGTATCAGATCTCTGGGGGTTCAACATCTGGGACTCCCAGCAATTAGGGGACTGAAGCCTCCCTATGAATGACGTGCCAATGCACTTGGGTCACTGGTGTTCTATTCACTGCTAGATTGCAGTACCGGCAGCGCTGACCACACACGGGCATTGGCGCTTCCTTCACAGCAAGTCTTCAGGGGAACTTTCTGGCCTCCGCCCTCCTGATCGGGGGGGTCCCAGCGGTCGGATTGACCAGTGATCTGACACTTATCTCTTATCCTGTGGATAGGGAACAAGTGTCTGTAATGGCAAATCCCCTTAATGCGCACTCACTACAGTCAGGGGAAGGCCTAGGCCTCTGTTTCCAGCCACCTCTTCTGTATACAGGCCCCCGGCTGGCATCACCAGTAGTAGGGGGCCCACCGGAGCCAAGAACAGGCACTCAGAGTGGCCACTGTCGGTAATTGAGGCCCAGGGAGAAGGGAGTGATTGCTTCTAATACGTACATGTAACACTATGGGAGGAGCCGGCACTGTGTGATAACCTGCATGCCCGTCTGCTTGTACCCTCAGGTGACATTCGCAAGTTAGAACTTGCAGACAAATATGAAGAGCTGAAGAAAAAAGGAAAAGTGGAGAATTTCTTGAGTAAGAAGAGAAAGCGGAACTCTGTCAAAGACAGAAGACGACTCCCCAGCCAGCAGTAGTTGTGGTGAGCTGCTCCGCTGTGTGCAATGTTCTGCAGCTCATCTGTATATCAGAACATTTATGGACATGGACAGTTTCTGGAAACTTCCTGTAAAGAAGCTATGCAGGGGTAGAGTCCTCTCTGTTTCCTCCATCTAGTGTGATGCTCTGCAGGGGTGAAGTCCTCTGCACACTACAAGAAATTTGTGATGCTCTGCAGACGACATGTGACGTTGTGTGTGACTGTGAGGACATTGATAGTCTGCAGTGAGTGGGGCCGCAGATCATTCCTCTTCCTGTGACAAGATGTGGAGTTACATTGGCAGACATGTGACATTGTAGCCCACTCTGGACCATCAGCCTCTAAGTGTCGTCTTCCCATGGTTAAAGAGGAAGGCTTAAAGGGGAATTCTCCCACTCCAAATGGAAAAATCTGACACTGTCCTAATCATAAGCCGTGTCCATTCAGTGTTGTCAGATATGTCGTCCAGGGACTGAAATCCATCTCGGTAAAGCTCACCAGTCCTGAGGCCTTGGACACCTCTGGAGTGATCATTTATGGAAATGTCTGGCTTTCCCTCCAGGGATTGTTGTCTTTAGGCTTAGGGGAACTCGCTGAACATACGAGGCCTCGCTCTACAGCAGGCTCTGTGGTATTTCATGTCCAGGTGAGGGTGGGGGATTTGCTGGAGACCTGGCTGGTCAGTGGTCACGTGTCTCCTGTAATGTACTAAATGTAATAATGTAATAAACATTTACAGGCTTTATTCTCGGGTTCTCTTTCTTTAAGTAATGCTGATAGGAGGGACTTTTATGTCTAGTTCTGAGGGTGCATGTGGGCTGTGATGCTGGGGTTGCTATCTCACTGCCTTCCTCATTATACTCACTATTTATGTACAGGGAGTACTGACCATACAAGACTGATAGACTGCCACCCACGTCCATATGGAAATGAATTCTTTGTAGAAATGAGAACCTGGGCTGGGGTGATATGCTGGGTCTGGTGACACTAACCTATCTATCTGCAGGGCTGGGGTGATATGCTGGCTCTGGTGACAGTAACCTATCTATCTGCAGGGCTGGGGTGATATGCTGGTTCTGGTGACACTAACCTACCTATCTGCAGGGCTGGGGTGATATGCTGGGTCTGGTGACCCTAAACTATCTGCAGGGCTGGGGTGATATGCTGGGTCTGGTGACACTAACCTATCTATCTGCAGGGCTGGGGTGACATGCTGGTTCTGGTGACACTAACCTATCTATCTGCAGGGCTGGGGTGATATGCTGGGTCTGGTGACACTAACCTACCTATCTGCAGGGCTGGGGTGATATGCTGGGTCTGGTGACACTAACCTACCTATCTGCAGGGCTGGGGTGATATGCTGGGTCTGGTGACAGTAACCTATCTATCTGCAGGGCTGGGGTGATATGCTGGTTCTGGTGACACTAACCTATCTATCTGCAGGGCTGGGGTGATATGCTGGTTCTGGTGACACTAACCTACCTATCTGCAGGGCTGGGGTGATATGCTGGGTCTGGTGACACTAACCTATCTATCTGCGGGGCTGGGGTGATATGCTGGTTCTGGTGACACTAACCTATCTATCTGCAGGGCTGGGGGGATATGCTGGGTCTGGTGACACTAACCTATCTATCTGCAGGGCTGGGGTGATATGCTGGCTCTGGTGACACTAACCTATCTATCTGCAGGGCTGGGGTGATATGCTGGTTCTGGTGACACTAACCTATCTATCTGCAGGGCTGGGGTGATATGCTGGTTCTGGTGACACTAACCTATCTATCTGCGGGGCTGGGGTGATATGCTGGTTCTGGTGACACTAACCTACCTATCTGCGGGGCTGGGGTGATATGCTGGTTCTGGTGACACTAACCTACCTATCTGCGGGGCTGGGGTGATATGCTGGCTCTGGTGACAGTAACCTATCTATCTGCAGGCTGGGGTGATATGCTGGGTCTGGTGACAGTAACCTATCTATCTGCAGTGCTGGGGAGATATGCTGGGTCTGGTGACACTAACCTATCTATCTGCGGGGCTGGGGTGATATGCTGGGGTCTGGTGACACTAACCTATCTATCTGCAGGGCTGGGGTGATATGCTGGGTCTGGTGACACTAACCTATCTATCTGCAGGACTGGGGTGATATGCTGGGTCTGGTGACACTAACCTATCTATCTGCAGGGCTGGGGTGAAATGCTAGTACTGGTGACACTAACCTATCTATCTGCGGGGCTGGGGTGATACGCTGGTTCTGGTGACACTAACCTATCTATCTGCAGGGTTGGGGTGATATGCTGGGTCTGGTGACACTAACCTATCTATCTGCGGGGCTGGGGTGATATGCTGGTTCTGGTGACACTAACCTACCTATCTGCAGGGCTGGGGTGATATGCTGGTTCTGGTGACACTAACCTATCTATCTGCAGGGCTGGGGTGATATGCTGGCTCTGGTGACGCTAACCTATCTATCTGCAGGACTGGGGTGATATGCTGGGTCTGGTGACACTAACCTATCTATCTGCAGAGCTGGGGTGATATGCTAGTACTGGTGACACTAACCTATCTATCTGCAGGGCTGGGGTCACAGATGGTAAACAGACCGTACCATGATACTACCAGCACCGGGGGTCACAGATGGTAAACAGACCGTACCATGATACTACCAGTACCGGGGGTCACAGATGGTAAACAGGCCGTACCATGATACTACCAGCATGGGGGGTCACAGATGGTAAACAGACTGTACCATGATACTACCAGCACCGGGGGTCACAGATGGTAAACAGGCTGTACCATGATACTACCAGCACCGGGGGTCACAGATGGTAAACAGGCCGTACCATGATACTACCAGCACCGGGGGTCACAGATGGTAAACAGACTGTACCATGATACTACCAGCACTGGGGGTCACAGATGGTAAACAGGCCGTACCATGATACTACCAGCACCGGGGGTCACAGATGGTAAACAGGCCGTACCATGATACTACCAGCACCGGGGGTCACAGATGGTAAACAGGCCGTACCATGATACTACCAGCACCGGGGGTCACAGATGGTAAACAGGCTGTACCATTATACTACCAGCATCGGGGGTCGCAGATGGTAAACAGGCCGTACCATGATACTACCAGCATCGGGGGTCGCAGATAGTAAACAGGCCGTACCATGATACTACCAGCACCGGGGGTCGCAGATGGTAAACAGGCCGTACCATGATACTACCAGCACCGGGGGTCACAGATGATATAAGCTTTTTATGCTATATTACAGGGTTTTCCTTTCTCCAAACATAAGCCTTCTCATGTAAGTTCTATTCTGCTCTTCTCCATCCTCAGGACATTGTTCCCATAACCTTCTGACTTGTCCAGGTGATATTGAGTAAACAGCAGACGGGCAGCCATGTTCTCTTTGGTGAGCGGCAGCTATCTCCTTGCAGTCCTGCCATGCACACCATTGTAGTTCAGTGGTCTCATGAACATTAATAATAGGTAATGCGAGAAAGGCCTTCAGTTACTTTGGGCTCCTTTGTGACTAGACTAATGGTCCAGAACAGGGTTAGGCAAGCTTCGGCACTCCAGCTGTTGTAAAACTACAATTCCCAGCATGCATACTTGCTCTGCTGTTTTTGGAACTCCTATGGCAGTGAATGGAGCACGTTGAGAGTTGTAGTTTCACAGCAGCTGGAGTGCCGAAGCTTGCTTTCCCCTGGTCCAGAATTTCCTCCATCTGTAAACAATCTGACTGTGGATTGGAGGAACCCAAACTCCTTACAGATGTTTTTTTCACCTTTTCCAGCCTGATCAGCATCAACAACTCTTCTTGTGAGGTCCTCAGAAATCTCCTTTGTTCTTGCCATGATACACTTCTATACACATGGTGTGATGATCAGACTCTGATCGATTCCTTTACATAAAACAAGTCATATTGGATCGTGTAATATTTTTGACTCCTTTGTTTGGTTTTCATCTGCTTTCAGGATTTGTGAGAAAATCTGATGTAATTTTAGATCAAATTCAAGCAGAAATATGTAAAATTCTGAAGGGTTCACAAACTTTCACGCAGCGCTGTAGATAGGATTAGAGTCTCATCCAATAACAGATTCTGCTGAGGGTTATAATCCTATAATGATGAGTGATCGAGCAAGGTTATGTCCATGTAAGTGTGTGAAATAAATGTAGGCCTCACACCAGACCCCAAAATTAATATAAACCTAAAATCAAACCCCAAATGAGTGAAGAGCTTACAATCTATAGGAAAGAGAGGAGCCCGCTGAGATGAAAGCACTTGGCAGGATGTCCCTATTGTCCTCCTTAAGCCATGACTGAGCTTGCGTTGTACATGAGAGAAAAGATATATGATATATTTAAGATAGATATGACCATGTATTAGGATATGCTGTTTGGTGACATGGTGAGTACCACACTCAACATGGACCAGAGGAAGCGAAGGAAAGAGATGTCTCAGGAGCTTAGAAAGAAAATTGTAGACAAG